>CM077013.1:44273525-45473525 GCA_039090855.1 Macrothele yani
TTCTCGATAGTTGGATAACGAGTCGTGCAGCTCTGTCAGAGGAACTTTCAACTTCTATCACTTTATCCTTCAGTTTCTTGTTTATTATAAATCCAACACCACTAGTTCTGCCAGTATCTGTCCCACGATAATAGAAGAGATGTCCACTTTTCAGTTCAATGAGATCTTCTCCTTTTCTCCTTACCTCACTTAGCCCAACAATGTCCCACTTGATTCTTTGTAGTTCCTCTTCCAATTCAAGAAGCCTTGAATCAGAAGATAGGGAGCGTCCGTTATAGGTAGCCAAGGTCAGCATCAAATGGCAGCCTAGTCCGGTCCTCCGGGGATTCTTAGCACCCTCTGCCTTCATGTCGCACTGGCCGCTGCCTTGGCCAGGTACATTCCAGCTGCCGGAGACTGAGGGCCAAGATTTAAGTTGTAGAGTCATTTTGGAGGTGTTTGGCCATAACTCACCACGCTGGCCAAGCGGGTTGGTGAGTGTGGGATAGCATTTCCTCTGATCCCGATGGTATAGTTATACCGCTATTGGCGGTCGTCAGAGCCCTTTTAGTGGGAACAGGATGCACCACGAGAAGGCGGGGTTGACATTTGTCAAGGAGAGGCTGTGATGTTACGCATCACCTGACCTTACATCCCTGTGGTATATATATATATATATATATATATATATATATATTTTTTTTATAACAAACTCAGTAAAAAATTTTTTACTTCATATGTGCAAAACATTGTGGAATAATGTTAAGTGTGGTTTTTATATTCAAGAAAAAACAATTTAAGTAGTTTTACCTTTTTTCATGCCCCAATTCTTAATTGTTACTTACAGTATTTGCTTACTTATGTTCTGTGTTTTCGTATAAATTGGAAAAGGTCATCAGACCCTATCGTACAGAGGCGTAACTAGGGTGGGGCAGACGGAGCTCAAGAGACGGTGCAAAAACCACTGCCAGCAATCTGATTAAAATGGAAACTGTAACCTTTGCATAAGGTTTTGGTACACTTAAATTTCGAATTTCTTCCTCAAATGTTCAGAGGATTGTAGTTGGCCACATTCAGGAAATAAGAAGCGATAAGATGGTCCGTCGAGTTAAAGAAAAACTCCGGCCTTCGTCGACAAAAATGGGGCCCGCGGTTTTACTAGATGGATGGACTATATACCGATGCGCCATTCCATTATGACTACGCCTAGCCTAGAGAAATGAGCGCGCCTGGAGACCGAACGGTGGCGCAGGGGAAGTTCACAGAGCAGTATATATACACAACCCGAGGACCAGCTTTTGGTTGATAGAGTGTTTGGAGTCAGAATGGGAAAAAGCTGCCGATTTATCGTAGTTTGATAAAAGACAAATCGTGATGGTGCGGCGCCTCAGAACTACGATCTCGGAAACGGCGCGGCTTGTGGGTTGTTCACGTGCCGCTGTAGTGAGTACGTATCAAAAGTGGTTCACAGATGACCAAACAACAAACCGTCGTCCAGCCCTGCGTCGTCCGCAGCTCACTGATGCCAGAGGGGAGCAAAATCTGTCGCGCATTGTTCACAGCAACCGCACAGCTACAACTGTGGTGATCAGGGCAATGTGTCACAGCACACAGTTCAGCGCAGCCTTCTGCGCAAGGGCCTGCGTAGACGAAGACCCAGCCGGGTCCCCATGCTCACTGCACGTCATCGCAAACAACACATGCGGAATATGCCCAAGATCATCAAGATTGGACCGATGGATGATTGAAAGAAAGTGTCCTATAGTCTGACGAATTCCTGGTCCATTATGTAGACGGCCGAGCGCGGATACGCCGATTACCAACGGAGGGTATGGCACCCGGATGCACTGTTGTGGGGGAAACAGGCTGGCAGAGTGGTGTTATGTTGTGGGCGATATTTTCTTGGGACACTTTAAACCCCATTATCCCAATAGCGCAATCCGTGACAACTGTCAGATATCTGAACATCGTTGCGGACCAAGTTCACCCATTCATGGCAACTGTGTTCCCTGCTAGTGATGGCCATTGACAACAGGATACTACACCATGCCACACTGCCAGAATAGTCAAGGAGTGGTTCGCGCTAAATCACCACCACCCCGAAATGTACTGCAACTGGAGGACCTACTGTTGACATTATGGTACCAGATACCTTAGGATACCTATCGCCACTTCATCGAATCGATGCCTCGCCGGGTGGCCGCTGTATTGTGGGCTAAAGAGGGTCCTACAGCTTATTAGGTATGTGGTCATAATGTAATGGCTCACCCGTGTGTATACGTTGCAAGATAAGGATATTGTTCGCATTGTTGAAGATTCTCTGGGAGCTATTCGATCATTTTTGTGGCTGAGAGCCCACTACTATCAGCTAAATTCGGTCCATTTGATGAGGTACCGAAGATCCGAACTCCCAAAGCAGTTGCGAAAAGCTACACAAACTGCCACAGTTTGATTGCGCATTCCGCGTAGAGATAATATTGGGCTATTACGTTAAATTTGTTTTGTCGAGAAATGTATTACACAGCCTGACATTGTCACAAACAAAATAATTTCCTTTGTCCGAGCGTTTGTCCCACTTTGGGGGCGCAGTGGAAAGAGCGCTTGCCTGTTTTATTTGTCGAATCCCTGACTCAACCAATATTCCTGTATTTTATTGTTGTAATGTTCATTGCTGTAATGCTCATTAAACATACTTTCACATTCGGACATTACAAACAAAAAGAATACCTGGTTGTTAAAATTTTACTCTACATACCATATTTTTCCCCGTCATTATAGAAGGGCTTTCACCTAGTTACTAATATAATACGATAATTCTCTCTCTCTCTCTCTCTCTCTCTCTCTCTCTCTATATATATATATATATATATATATATATATATATATATATGCATACACACATATATATATATATATATATATACAGAGAGAGAGAGAGAGAGAGAGAGAGAGAGAGAGAATATCCAGACCACCAGCTAATATCCAGAATAACCGCCGTGTGCAGCGCGGACAGCAGCTAGACGGGCTGAGAGTGACTCAATGAGGTGCTGGAAGGTGTTGACAGGTATGTGGAGCCATGCTGACTGCAGTACATCTGACAGCTTCTGGAGGGTGCGTGGTGGAGGATCCATAGAGCGAACAACATGATCGAGGTGGTCTCACAGATGCTCAATCGGTTTAAGTCTGGGGAATCATGGCAATTTTAGCTTACTTAGGTCGTTTTTTTGTACTTTCATAAAAATATTTATGAATTTTAGTTTGCAACCTGACACGGACTGTTTTTCTCTTTTCTCTCATTGTTTTAAACTATGATTGCGAAAATGGTGTGTTTCTAGTACTCTCTTAAAAATTCGTGCAGAAGACCCTCCATTTCCCAGAAGTACAAACACTAAATTTAACAAAAAATTCATTTTGCATGACAATATTTCAGTGAATTCGAGAAATTCACGTACGTTTATCTAAGTGCCCTAAAATATCAGGTGGTTGCACCCGCCATATATTCCATCCGCTTAAATATGGGGGGGGGGAGGCTCAGCCCGCCCACCGTAGCCCACCCATAGCGTCGCGCCTGTCTTGGACGCTCAAGCGAATCATTAAACCTTGTCCCCAAAATCAACTGGCTCAGTTAACAGATATATCCAGTGGCTGCTTCATCGTTTTGTACTATCGAAAATTGTTGTAATGCTGAGAAACGCTACCATCCATGCGTTACTGTATCATGCTCGGACTTGGAACTTTTTGGAAGTCTTCCACGCCCAGTTTTTGTTTCACAACTTCATTGCAGTTGCACTTCACGCGCATTCTTTCTCAGTTAGCAATTCAAGCTTAAGATATTGCCTGATCACCAGTTTTACACGATAACGACGTCAGAGGTTCGGAGAGATCAGAAATATCTATAATGATACGCAGGCAGTGATAATAAGTCTTCCCAGCACACAGGCTTTGTTTCGCAACCGCAATACATCGAAGTTTTCTTTCGCGCTTTCGTTGTCCCCTACCCAAACTAAAGATATTGCTTTGCTACAGCGGCTGATTTAGAATTACCGAGGCCTTGCGCACAGAGCTGGTTTGGAGGACCCTCCGCCCCTCACTTTGCCCGACATTCTTGAAAAATAACATTTTTTTGTTGCCTTTCCCCATCTTTCTGATGTAATATCATCATAATCGAAAAAAAAATCAACTCCATTTCAACAAATATTGTATAAGTTTCAGGTTTCCCGAACATGACTTGATTATTTTCCTGGTGGTGTGTGTGTGTGTGTGCGGTTTCTTAAAAACTATTGTACCTATCACACACATACACACACACACATCAGACGAAATTTAATAATTAGAGGTTCTGTGATACCCTGACGTACTGTTATCAGGACCGTAGCCAACTTTTCTTATCCAGGAGGGCAAGAGTTAAAATTACGCCCTTTCGAGTTCAAAATTACGCCCTTTCGAGTTCAAAATTACGCCCAGTTCGAGTTCAAAATTACTCTCTTTCGAGTTCCACTCAAATAATACATGGTTTTTACTTTCTCACACACCGCCGTTATAGGAAAGTATTATAATCGTCTAAAAATCGCGTTTTAGGTTTGTGATATAATTTTATTCAAAATGTAAGAACCAAGTAAATACCCAAGAACCACACGTTGTAAATGCCAAGTAAAGAGTAAACGTTATGTGAACGCCGACAACACATATTACACAGAAATGCAGAACGAGAAACAAACCTGCCCAGAGCGAATGAGTATCGGATAGTAAACGTAACAATAGCAAGACGTTTTAGGAGTAGGGCTTGGAAAAATTCCGTTCAAAGTTAAACTCTGCGACAAAGCACAAATGATTAATTAACTCTTCGTTGCAATATATTCGGAAAGGTCATGGAGGTTAGGCATATAAGCATATTGTTTTCCATGTCTCCATTCACTGTTTTGGAAAATTCCCTGTATGAATATGACATGTTCAGACTTCACACAGTGCAAGTTACTCTGTACTCTGGTTAACTGCATGGAATACTTTATGAGACTAACCAGAGTCATTAAAATGATAATACTGAAGGACGTAACTATCTTTTGTTTTATACGTTCCCCAGAGCATGAAGCCGCCCCGGTGGCGCAGTGGTCTAAGGCGTTGGCCTCTGATCATTCGTCCGAAGGGGTCCGGGTTCGAATCCCGGTGAGGCATGGATGTTGTGTTTGTCTTACGGCACTGGCTCTCTCCCTTCCCTGGAACCAGTGACCCTAAATTAGGGACGGGCGACTGCTTATAGCCCATTGAGTTGCTCACGGTGGTCGTTAAACCTCCAATCAAAAAAAAAAAAAAAAAAAAAAAAAAAAGAGCATGAATTTACCCCCTTGGAATGACCATTCTGGGAGGGCAGCTGCCCTCTCTGCCCTCCCGGTATAACCACGGCCTTGGTTGTAATACATTTTGGTAGAAATCGGGGAAACTGGAAATAATCGTCTTCCAAAAGGCATTCTTTCATATATTTTTTTATATAACTTAAAATGCTCGGCATCCATCGGCATGAAATTTAATACCGCGAAGGTTTATCAAAAACTATGGACTGATTAGATATTGTTGAAATCGGGAAACCGGAAGAGGGCGTTCTCCGTAGAGTTTTTTCGTTCATATACAATTTATTGATATAAATCAAAATCTGCGATAGTTGTTCCCAGGAAATTCAATAAGAGTTTTATCAAGAGGAGACAGCTTGGTGACATTTCCATTGATACCCCGAACATGAATGAAGCAGATTAGCGTATCTCTTAAAATTAGCTTTTCCAATACCAATTTATTTACGCTTTCCAACCGTAGGTTGAAGAAGCGTATATGCTCCAGCTTTTCCGTCCGTCTGTCCGTCTGTCCGTCCGTCTGTCGGCACGATAACTCACGTAAATATGGTTCGATTTCGATGAAATTTTAGTATGTGGTAGGGGACCACGTGGGGACGAACTTTATTAAAAATGGGAGAAGTGGGGTCAAAGGTCACGACATAAGAGCGGAATTCATTCAATTGTCCTTATGCGTCATAACTTGCGTAAATATGGTTCCATTTCAATGAAATTTTAGTATGTGGTAGGGGACCACGTGCGGACGAACCCTATCGAAAATGGGTGAAGTGGGGGTCAAAGGTAAGGACATAGGAGCGGGATGCATTCCATTGCCCTTATGCTATATAAGGTGCGTAAAAATGGTTCGATTTCGATGAAATTTTAGTATGTGGTAGGGGACCACCTGGAGAGTAACCCTATTGAAAATGGGACAAATGGAACCAAAGGTCAGGACATAGGATCGGGATCCATTCCATCGCCCTTATCCCACACTATTAAGGGGGACGTCAAGTAATTTTGCTTCCTATATTTCCAATGAAAAACCTTTTGTTCACATTTCCTTCACAATTAGTGTGTTCCCAAGGATGGAAATTTGAACATCGATTAAAATAACTTCATTATATAACTTGGATTACTTAACATGTTGTAAAACATAAGCATAATTATATTAAAAAACAATAACGTTTCCTTTGGTGGGGTTGAAACCAGAAAAAAGATGGCGCGATCTGTGCTTTGATGACGTCAGTGGACAAATAAATGTTGGATTGCATAATTACGGTTATGGTTTAGAAAATATTAAGTATTCCAAGTTATGAAATGAAGCTATTTTAATGGATGTTCAAATTTTCATCCTTGGGAACGCATTGTTTGTAAAGAAAATGTGTACAGAAGTTTTTCCATTGGAAGTATAGGAAGCGAAATTACTTGACGTCCACCTTAAAGTAGCAATTCTTGTATGTATGTATGTACATTTTATTTTGAAAACGGCTCTAAGAATTTTGATGAAAGTCGTTAACCTACAGTTTTCTGGTACTAGAAATCGATTTAGCTTTATCTCGACTTTAGGAGAATTCGTTTAGTGTTTTAAATACCCACCCCGAATTATAACGTTTTTATTGGCATGGTGTCGTTCCATTAATGTTACCAATGCTTAGAAATCTTATGACATCACAATTTCGCGTTTGAGAATGCTGGCGCGCGGTCACGCCATCGGTCTCATTACGTCACGCGTTGTGTGTGGATCCTATTAAAGTTTTATGACGTCACACTCTTGCGGCGAGCAGATAGTCGCGATTCCCATCTGCCTCATTACGTCACGCGTTGTGTGCGTATGTCCGTCCGCATGATAACTCGCGTAACAATCGTTCGATTTTGATGAAATTTTAGTATCTGGTAGGGGATCACCTGCGAAGGAACCCTATTTAAAGTGAACGAAATGGGGTCAAAGGTCAGTACATAGGAGCGGGATCCACTCCACTGCAGTTATGCGCCATAACTAACGTAAAAAAGGATCGATTTCGATGAAATTTTAGTATGTGGTAGGAGACCACCTGGCGACAAACCCTATTGAAAATGGGCGAAATGGGGTCAAAGGTCACGACATAGGAGCGGAATCAATTACATCGCCATTATGCGTCATAACTTACGTAAGAATGCTTCGATTTAGATAAAATGTTAGTATGTTGTAGGGGCCTGCCTGGGGACGAATTCTGTTGAAAATGGGCGAAATGGGGTCAAAGGTTAGGACACAGGAGCGGGATCTATTCCATAGCCCTTATGCATCATTACTTACGTAAAAATGCTTCGATTGCGACAAAACTTTATCATGTTATTTCGGAGGTATATTGAACCGGTTCTGTTGAATATCATCGAAATGGGATCAAAGGTCAGGGCACAGGACCGAGATTTATTCCACAGCCATTATTCTCATAACTTGAGTGATAACTTGAGTAATGATTTCTGGTATGTTGGAAAGCGTATCATAATCAATGCATTGCATGATTTTACTAACTTGTTTGTATGGTAACAGTCTTGGGATTGTCTCTTAAACTGAAGTGATTGGGGGGTGGATTTCAAGGGATTGTTGGGTGATATTAACCCCCAAATTAAAGAGCAACATATTCGTTGCATTCTAAACAAATCAGCATAAAATAACACCCCTCCGAGCATAGTTGTAATGCAGTATTAAATAATATTGCTTCCAAGACGATTTTCAGCCAGCCAGCATTTAAGCTAGTAAATTAATATTTGTGGATGCCATACTTTTAGTTCGGGTATAATAATGTTCATAAAACCCAGAAGGGAATTTATCCCTCAATTTATTTATTTATTATTTTGAAAAGCAAAAGTAATTCTTTTTATAAATCTTCATTTTGGGCTTTCCGTGGTTGGGCACCGTGCCTGATTTCCTGTAAATCCGCCCCTGCTCTGCTAGCAGAATCTACAGAGGTTTCAAAGGTTTCACGGGATCAGAACTCTCGTTATCTATACGTGTGAAGTGATAACTTAAGCCGACAAGGAACTAAGTTAATTTTACTCTACTTGCGAATCGCTCCTCTGAGGAAGCCCAGCTTTCCTTCCTGTTTACAGACATTACCGGGAACGGGAAAATTTTATCGTCCCTCTCAGGAAGAGGCTTTTTAGTTGTGACAAAAGAAGTCATTGGTGGATATTTTCCACTAAAATATCATAGAAGGAAGAAAGATTTGTTCAGTGGCATATGAGAATAAGGAACAGCGGTTAAACAAGAAAGATGACACTGAATTCTCCGGCATAGTTAACAGTCTTTTAAATTCTTTCCGACACGAAAAAAATATTTCAAAGCCGATTTTTCGAAGAAAATTTTCGGTGAAACACTGAATGCATTTACGCCTTCAACAAGAATCAGAAATCTGCATAATTTAAAATGCGCAATATGTGAATATATGTAATATTTTCTGAGGAAATTAATCCTCTAGTCTGTAAAGGCAGCTTGAAGGATAGAAACAGAAGGAAATTTTAAAAAATATATACAAATAAGCATAACCTAACATGTCTCTTCTGTGGCATCTCATATTCTGGAATTTCCATAACTCCACAGAGATATCTACACCGGAAGTCTGGGGTTCATCTGTCCGCCCGAACCGTAGGAAGGAAGCTGTCGTAGTACATCTCCAAATCGGGCATTATCGTTTTGCTCACCGCTATTTGCTGTGTGGCGTGACTGACCCTATATGTGAGACTTGTAATGTGCCTTTGACTGTGTGACGTACTATAGAGGTGACGGACATGTCAAGACAGCAAGCAGCAGTGATAAGACCTTATCAGTGTAGCTTAATTGAGAAAGCATTTGGCTCCGGAGCAGAAGGATGTGAGTTCCAGTCCACCGCCGGCAAATTTGGGTTTCACAACTGTTGTCCATGTTTTGCGTTCGTGTGTTCGTTTTGTTAATGAACGTGCTCGTTTCCTGGTTTTACTCACTCTACGAGAAGACTCAGAAACCCCGAATCGCCTTTTAAACGATCATTGTTATGTGTCTTCTGTATTGCCCTTTTTTACGTTGTATCGGTGTTTTTCGTTTTGTGTAGTCCTTTGTCTTTTTGTTTGCTAATTATACCGCTTCTTGTGTTTCACTTTTTTTTTTTTGGCATCTCTTTCTGTTATGTTTTGATGCGTTCTTGGTTACTGTTTCGATAGTGGAGCGTGGCGCTCTTTGACCTACCGACGCCCTTTCGCCGATAAATACTAACCAATCAGAGAGAGATCACTTGTTACAGCACGTGAGCATGGCGTGATTCCTTATTTAATTATTTACTATCCTACAGCTCGTCCCAGGACGGATGCTTTTAAGCTTCAAATAAATATTCATCTGTAGGGATGTTGCCCGACCTAGGACGGGGTGAGATTTTTAACTAAAGCAGATTGAAAACATATCAAATAGACGCCGTATTTCTGTAAGGAAATATAGTAAAAACTCATTGATGTAAGAGCTAAAAATGCTTTTAGATGCGATTTTCCTCACTTTGACATCTCAAAATTCCAGTTTTTATTGTAGGTTAGAGCGTTTTACATAGATCAGCGTATTTATATTTATAATAGCGCTGATTACTTTTCGTGAAATCACTCTGCAATACGAAGAAAATGAAATAAACTGAGACATAACACCTACGTAACAGAACAAATATCGCAGACATTTGTTAGAACACGTGCGTATTGCCACACAGATGAAGTTCTTTGACTTACTAACTTTATTTTATTTTCCGGTATTTCTCCTTGATTTTACGCATCGTGCGATAGCTGTGAGCTTAGTTCCGATTACGGCCATCGGATAAAAGCAGATGGCGCTGCAAGTACTGATGACGTCAGAGCGTTAGGGACAGACGTAGCCTATTATATAGGTTTTATTTACTGTGGGAAAGCCTGCCAACTATGACGGGAAAAAATAAGATATGTAGAGTAATGTTTTAATGACCAGATATTTTCTTTTTGTTTGTAAACTTAGAATTGTGCAGTTGCAAATGTTTAAATGTTATAGTAGTTCATGCGCAGAAGCACAAACATATTTTTTTCTTTTCTTTCTTTTTCATTTCTTCTACAGATATAAACAAAAGAATACCTGGCTTTATTCTGCGAAAAAAATTTAGTTATATTCTGAGAATTTCGTGGTTTAAGGAAAATGAGAGTTCCCAAATCAAATTTTTCAGCATAAGCATGAAATAACAACTACATACTGTTACTTACTGTATTGGAACGCTCAATGTTTAGACTTAAATAAGAAAAGAAACTGGTTTAGCAATCTAAAATAATCATTTTAGGCTCGCAAAAGGAATTTTAAAATCAAATTTCATACGATAGGATTCTAAATGAAAAATTCTATATGTCGTTTATGAACGACAAACCAAAATTCCTGACGTAACATTTTCCTGTTTCTAACGAGTTGCTGAGACGATTTTAATCGTGTGACGTAACACATCTCTGACGTCATGTCAGAATGTTTTGGATGAGATGACGTCACACCATTAACTGTGAAAAATCGGTTTTTGTTGCTATAACAACAAAGCAAAGAGGTGCACGCGTGAGCTGTGTTGATTGGCTATATTTTATTGTTGTAGGAATCTTACCTTGATATGGAGTGTCACAAAAATACACGAAACAATGTATTGTCAAAGTGAAACAGATATGTTCCAAATGTGAAACAATTAACTTTATAAAAATGAACATGAACATTACAACAATAAAAAAAGTATATTGTTTGAAGCAGAGATTCAACAATTAAAACAGGCAAGCACAAGGAGGCGCCAACAAAATGGGGTAAACGTTCAGACAAAGGAAATTATATATGTTTAGATTATCTGTTTCGGTGAGTAAGAACCACCATAAGCAGCTCTTAAGTCTTAAACCCGTCCCTGATTTGAGGCCCTTGGTTCTGAGAGAAGGGCGCACCACCCAAGCTTTATCCCAGAATTGAACGCGGGCCTATCTCAGACCCCCAATGCCTCTGACCACTCGACCACAGGGACTGCCACTTTTCATTTACCTGATATGCGAGGTCATAGTAAACAAAAAGCGGTCATATCACTGACGATGACATATGAATCTGTGGGTTTTCGTGAAATTGAAGAATCTTTTCATCCATATCACGTGTGCCTTGCATGGGGTGAAACTATTTTAATTTTAGTAAAAATAATAAACCTGTGATTTTTGATATGCCCGATGCTCGTAACTTATATCAAAATATGGTGTATGAGCATAGCAACTACGTTTCAATTATTTGGATTTAGTATTTCTACTATAATTGAATTTAAATATTTATAATTATAGTGGAAATACTAAATCCAAATAATTGAAACGTATTATAGATGCTACGCTCATTTTGCAATGTATCTTTTTTAAAAAAAAATTTCTTTCGTAGTACGTGAATGAGATCTTTGCCAAATAAATATTACGTGACAACATGTTTCGTAAGGTAAATAAATGTATGAGTTCATTATACGAATCTTTAACTTTCAGACTGATTTTTCTCTAACCAAGATTTCTTATTTTTTCTTTTTTCAGTTTTCCATGTCTGAGCAAAGTAGACGGGGAAATGTCATAATTGCTAAACCCGCTGCACAAAATATGCGGTCGGAAAACTCTAAATTTGCAGATAAATATTCTGATGACCTAAAAAGATGGGACGAGACCATAGCTGCCGTAAGTACTCACTTCCACATTTGGTGTTATAAATATATACAGGGTCTCCGCAAAAGAATGCTGGAATTTCAAATTAAACTATATATTGTTTTTTTGTTTTTGTTGAAGGTTTAACGACCACCGTGAACAACTCCATGGGCTATTAGTAGTTGTCCGCCCCTAATTTAGGACCACTGGTTCCGGGGACGGGAGAAAGCCAGTGCCGTAAGACAAACACAATATACATGGTCGAAGCCAGCGCTTAGACCACTGAGCCACCGGGGAGGCAAACATATACGTATGAGATAATTTAACTTCGTTGTCTGTAATTTTGTTTCACTCTTGTGTTGAAATCAGTGTTTGGTCAGCGTAATTTATCTGTTAAGTGATCTTACATATGTTTATCAACAGATGGTTGACCTTGATAGAGGACTACAGATACAAGCCAGAGCTACGTTAAAGAAGAAATAAATCGGCGCATAAAATTTGGCTGGAGTGCATTTGGAAGAAGCAATACAATTTTCAAGAGTAATTTGCCTTTGAATGAGTGTTAGGGTTTATCTTCTGTGATAGATGGCGAAAAAATCACTGCTTGGGCGTGGCTTTTACGTGTTGAGTGACTGTCCCAGAAGTTGGCGTCAGCGAATTACTGCAGACCTCACCATATTCAGAATGGAAGCGGTCTCTCTTTGGCTCCACAATGAAAAGACAAAATAGGCGCTGTTACGTTTTAACCAATGACGTTATTTGGGGGTGGAGCTCAGTAAATAGACGGAGTTTCTATAGCTCAAATTCAGAGGTTCTGTGATAATGTACACATTTTCTCTTCAAAAAGTGAACGTATAGTAGGATTTAAGATGATCTATAGAAGACAAGATTCCAATCTCATTTTTGCCCCTATTCATTGATTTCTATTTGGCTCAGATAATGAGAAAAATCAGGAAGAAATAAGAGATTTCGTTGCTTTCAGACAGAGGCACTGCTATGCCAACTTATCGCGCTATCTAGCTCCGAATTGGAATGCTTTCGAGTCAAATTAATTGAATTTCAAAGAAATCTAACAACTTTTTGGAATAATAACTGTGGCATATATTAGCTATGGCACGTTTTTATTTATGCTTAAAACTTCAAACACGACAGAGTAATAGTGTTGGAGAAAATGTATACAAAAAGATTTACATTTCCGATATAGGGTAGAAGATGCACCCTAACACTCATTCAAAGACAGCCTTAAAAGAAAAGTGTTTTAATCAATGCATATTTTCCAGTTTTTACTTATGGTTCAGACATTGACCTTAACTAAAAAAAAAAGAAAATTTAAAAAAAAATCCAAAGGCTGTGGGCAGCACAAAGAAGCATGGAAGACGCATGTTCGGCGTAACCAAGAAAAATAGGAAAAGAAACTCGTGAATCAGGAAGAAAATGATAAGAGTTAATAAAATCATGATCAAAGTACAGATGCTCAAGTGGCAATGGGCTGGACATGTTGCTAGAAGAACTGACTATCTTTGGACAATTGAAATACTGGGTTGGGACCAAGGGACAGAAAGACACCCAGAAGAAGACCAGGTAGGAGATGGGTGGATGAAATTCGAAAGATTGCTTGAATAGTATGGAAAAGAATTTATCAGGATAGAGAGTTGAGGAAAAGATTTGGGGAGACCTTCATCCAGTAGCGAATTGAGAATGGTTCATGATGTTAATGTATATACATACACAGAAAAGTCGCTTCTGCCAGTGGGACCATTAACCCCTAACAACCGGAAGAACTACACCTGATTTCGTGCTCTTTTTGATAGATTCGTCTAAATTTCAAATTTAGAGAATCAATACGTAATCATCTTTTGCCATATGCGATCTAACATTTCCGGAGCAGCATCTGACAGTCATTGATTGCACGCATGCGCAGAAATAATTTTGAGTTGACTAAACTCTCCCTGAGCACAAATGCTGCTTTAAATTTGCAGGACCACAGAGTTGTGGGATTTGTGTTGTATTGTCGCCATCTTTTGACACTTACATATCAGAATTCCGTTAATTTTTGCACATACTTTTATGTCATTCTAATCAGTTACTCTCGTCTCAAAAGCTTCAAATTTTACAGATGCTACTCAAAGAGTTACGTTTTATGTTTGGTGTATGCACACGGAACTCGCATTAAGTTTGTTCAAGCACACACACACACACGCACGCACGCACGCACACATTCCTAATGTTTGTTGCTGTATGCTGAAGTTTAACTTTTTCATCTATCCTACATGTTGAACTCCGGCATTATTCCGTAGAAACCATACGATACGTTACCACAAGGGGACAGATACTTGCTATTCTGATTTGTGTGGTTTTTTTTTTTTTTTTTTGATTGAAGGTTTAACGACCACCGTGAGCAACTCAATGGGCTATAAGCAGTCGCCGTCCCTAATTTAGGGTCACTGGTTCCAGGGAAGGGAGAAAGCCAGTGCCGTAAGACAAACACAACATCCATGCCTCACCGGGATTCGAACCCGGACCCCTTTCGGACAAATTATCAGAGGCCATCGCTTAGACCACTGCGCCACCGGGGCGGCTGATTTGTGTTGGCTATTATACCATGTTTGCTGTTCAGAGATGGTAGAAATGTGGAAGAACCGAGGAATCAAGGGACAGGAAAAGACCCAGGAGAAGATCATGTGGAAGATGGGTGGATGAAATTCAAAAGCACGTAGAAATGACATGGAAGCGAATTTCTCAAGACAGAGAGTTGTAGAATAGACTCGGTGAGACTTTCGTCCAGCAGTGGATTGAAACTGGTTGTTGTTGATGATGACACGAAACAAAATTCACAGTGGCATAGTAATATGCCCTGCGCGAACTCCACACTGATGGAGTGTGGAGACCTCACGGTTTGGCTTTGCGCAAAACACATTTTACAAAATTGATTAAACTTGATGTAGAGCTATTTAGTGGTACAGTCGAATTATTTTTTTCTGTAGCTATTAAACAAAACTTCATCCCCCCTGGTTTGGCATGGGTTGAATGCGCTTAAATCCGAACCTGAAAAAGAAATAATACCAGTAATTTCCGGAGCCCATGCCATCAGTCTCTTCAGTGAAGATTTCTGAAGAACAGAAAGAAATCGGGTTTTCCTTCTTTCTGTCTAAAAAAGCTGCCTTCTGGCTTACGTTTTCTTTAAGACAAGACCACACGATTTTAAAGAAGTCAATGAAAAAATTATAATTACCCACGTGGTCTAGTGGTCTAAGGGACGTGACTTTGGACAGTCGTCCGAAATGGACCCAGGCCCAAGTCCCGGATGAAACACAGGCCCGTCTAATAGCGCGACCCCTCCCCTCCCCCTCATTACCAGCGACCCCAAACAGGCGCGGAATGTGTCGCCGGTATACAGGGTAGAATTCTCTGTGGGCCGCCATATTCTGTGCCGGTAGACCTTATGCTAACTCAAGAAAGAAAAAGTACAAGTGTTGTACCAAAAGTAATGGGCATAACGTTTTTATTAACTGACAGAGGTCGTTCAAATTGCACATGTTGGTAGAGTAACTCTTTCTCTATACAAAAGTACTACTCAACATAGTCTCCATCACCAGCGATGCATTTGCGCCATCGTTGAAGTAAACTCTCGAATCCTCTTTGAAAAAATTCAGGTGTAGACTGTTGCACGCACTTCTTCACAGCCACTTTTACCTCTTCTATTTCATCAAATCGTTGTCACCGGAGACTGTCCTTCATTGGGCCGAACAGTTGGAAGTTGGAGAGCGCCAGATCCGGGCCGTACGGTGGAGGGGGACCACCGACCAGCCTAATTTGCTTATCATCTGTTGCCAAAGATGTGTATAGTCTCGCAATGTCATGATGAATGTAGATTCTTTTCAGATTCTTGTTCGGTATCTTCCTCCTTATAGCTTCTGTAAGCTTCTTGAGTGTCTCAATGTGCCTCTTGCTGGTCACGGCACAGCAACGTTCCAAAAAATCAAGGAGAATGACACCCCTGTCATCCCAAAAATTAGTCACCTTGACTTTCTGTGCTGATCGCAGGCTCTTGAACTTTTTACGCCTTAGTGAAGAGGTGTGACGCCATTCCATGGATTGATTCTTCGTTTCCGGATCGTAAAGATACGCCCACGTTTCATCTCCTGTCATCTGATCGAAAAAAAACGTGTCTTCATTGGCTTCAAACATTTCCAGCAGATTAGAGCAGACTTCCACCCTTCTTTCCTTCAAATCGGGTATCAACTGCCAAGGTACCCAATTTGCACAAACTTTCCAATACCAAAAGTCTTCCACCATCTTCTGTATGGCATTGTGACCAAAGTCCAGTTGTGCAACAACTCACATATTGTGAATCATCTCTCCGCGCGAATCAATTCACTCACTCGCTAACTTTCGTGTCAGTGGTCGCAGATGATGGGCTCCCACTGCGTGGCTTTTCTTCAATGCTGGTTTCCCTTTCTTTAAACTCCTTCATTCTTCCAACTGCTTTTGTTTTAAGCCTTACGGTTACACGAATTCTTTTTTTTTTTTTTTTCAGTGGAGGTTTAACGACCACCATGAGCAACTCAATGGGCTATAAGCAGTCACCCGTGCCTAATTTAGGGTCACTGGTTCCAGGGAAGGGAGAGAGCCAGTGCCGTAAGACAACACAAAATCCATGCCTCACCGGAATTCGAACCCGGACCCCTCTTTCGGATGAATGATCAGAGGACATCACTTAGACCACAGCACCACCGGGGCGGGGCGGCCACGAATTCTTGAAGAATTCGTGCAATCGTTTCAGTTACAGCAGAAGGGTATTTTTTTTCATTATAAAGTAATTAAATAAAAATTAATTTTCGCATTCTTCATTTTTTTCTCACTAAATAAATTTGCATTGAAATTCTTGCCATTCTGGATATTTTCAATTTTTTCAAGATATTTTTTTATTAATGATAGGTAAGTCTTAAAAAAGAAATTAATTTTTGGCATATACTTGGATTTCCGTCCTCACTAAAGGAAAAGAAACCATTACGAATTCTGAGTTCAGTTATCGCAAAAAATTCCTAAGAATAGAATGAAGTCTTCGATGGTCTCTCTTAGAGAACGTACCTCCTTGTCTGTTGCTTCTCAGCAACGAAAATAATTTTATTCTTAACTAAATTTTACTAGAGATCTGCAGTCCAGGAAAATAAGTAGAATGTTGTTAATTATTGCCTATATACTGCATAAAAAACTGATATACCTTTTTTTAGATATGGGATACCTTGATATTTTATCCCAAAAGTGGGCCGCACAACATAGCTTCCAGGCCCGCTTATTAATCGCCAGTCTACCTCTGACCATAAATTAGGACGGCTGACTGCCAGAGTTTTTCACGGTGGTTGTTAAACCCAGAAAAATATATTATAACGTGGCCATTGAAATTCCCGTTTTATGCAAAATTTAAGTGGAATTTTTTGACTAATGTGACTGGCAGAGTGGCGCTCATGTTTGCAGAACCATGTGCAAAAGCTATTTAACTTCAATTCTTGAATCATATTATTTGCGCAGTTTTATTAAACACCGCGAAGATTGCTCTTCCCTACACCAGTGCGCCACCTGTTCATGAAAGCTTTACTTCCTTTTGACGTCAGCTGCGTAATGTTCCTTTTCTGAATTTTCCACTGATGGTTCAATACAAGTGGCTCGTAGGCGGAGTAATCTGAGCTTAGCAGCTGGGAGATATTCCTCAACGCACGCTTTTCACGTCACTCTAGTAACCGTGATTCTCAAAACTTCCTTCTAGCCATGTGTTCTAAAACGGACGAAAAAGAAAAAAAAATCTGCTCCACTTTCGCTACTTTGACACGATGCGAACTACACCGTGAAGATAAACGGGAACAATACAGAACAGGGACGTCGCCAGACTCGAAATCAGGATGGGCGACAGCTGGGCGAGCTTTATTTTTGGTAGCGCAAGATTTTCTTTCTTTTTTTTTTTTTTTTTTAATTGAAAGTTTAACGACCACCGTGAGCAAATCAATGGGTTATAAAACAGTCGCCCGTCCCTAATTTAAGGTCACTGGTTACAGTGAAGGGAGAGAGCCCGTGCTGTAAGACAAACACAACATCTTTTGGTATCTGTTTTCGATAAATAAGTAAAATCTTCAAGAAATCATTTTCTCTTTTGTTTTTAAAACTGGGTGACGAGAAAGCCGCTATTCCAGAGAACTTGAGGCCCTTTTCACAGCCATAGCAGTAGTTACTATACACATGTGTATTAACAAGAGAATGTGAATGAAATATCAGTTGAATAAATGAAATTTTTATATCAATGAGGATAAGGCGTTGTATATTACACTTATTTGCACATAACTACGCTTCCTTTAGAATATAATGAGCTAAAAGTTGTTCTTCGCGGGAACAAAAAATGAAGAGACCTGTGTCATTTTTTTTATAACGCAGTCAAAGAAAAATACTTTTATGTGTGTAAAACATCCTAACACTATGTTAAGTGTTTTTTTTTAATTCAAGAGTAAATAATCTCAGTAAATTTGCCCCTTTTTTACCACAATTCTGAATTGTTACATTTTAATTTGTTTGCTTATGTTCTATACTTTTGTATAAATCGGAAAATGTCATTAGACACTGTCACACGGACGTTACATATTCTGTGGGTGTGATCGTGAGGTATTTCAGAGGCTGGCCTTAGTTCTTTAAAAGAATAAAATTTGCCTGATATGATTAACTTTGGCGTAAGTGTTTTGTAATACTCTGTATTGGTATAAAACTAGGGCAATCATCTTAATTAATTTCAACGTACACATTTGCGTTACACGCAGTAAAGTGTAACAATTTTGTTTTTACGAAAAATACCTATAGGTTCTAAAAAAATTCAATTACAGAATGCCTGTAAAACTTAGTGTCACATGGAATTAAAAAAATTCAGTAATTGAAAGCTAATAGATTTTCGCAAAAGGGCCTCAAAGATATTTTTTGCGGGGGAGGGGGAAGCTGAGGTTTTTAGGTACGCCACTGTACAACAGGAAACGAAATTCATCGAAGCCGAAGATATTCTTCCAAGTTTGATTCTCACGTGCCCATTGTACGCGCTTTCGACGGTGAGCAGAGGTTAGCATGGATACTTGGAACAGCCTGCGGCTTCAGCAGGGTTTGATGTACTGTGTGTTGTGATACATTCCTCTTGTGTGTGTCAACCAAGATCAGCACGGGCACTCGGATCTGCTTGTGGCTATACGCAGTCCCATTTTCAGCAGGGTTCGATGTACTGTGTGTTGTGATACATTCCTCTTGTGTGTGTCAACCGAGATTAGCACGGGCACTCGGATCTGCCTGTGGCTATACGCAGTCCCATTTTCAGCAGGGTTCGATGTACTGTGTGTTGTGATACATTCCTCTTGTGTGTGTCAACCGAGATTAGCACGGGCACTCGGATCGGCCTGTGGCTATACGCAGTCCCATTTTCAGCAGGGTCCGATGTACTGTGTGTTGTGATACGTTCCTCTTGTGTGTGTCAACCGAGATTAGCACGGGCACTCGGATCTGCCTGTGGCTATACGCAGTCCCATTTTCAGCAGGGTTCGATGTACTGTGTGTTGTGATACTTTCCTCATGTGTGTGTCAACCGAGATTAGCACGGGCACTCGGATCGGCCTGTGGCTATACGCAGTCCCATTTTCAGCAGGGTTCGATGTACTGTGTGTAGCGACACATTACTACCGTCACCAGCATTCAAACTGCCTGCGAGTTTTCCGCCGCAGTATCCCTTCTGTTGGCTCGTACCGTACCAGATAGCCTTCGCTCACTTTTAGCATTGATGGGTCGTGGTCGACCCACACCTTGACGGCGGTTCGTAGGTTTTTTCCCTCCTCGGATCAGTTTTTGAAGGTACTAACCAGTGCTAACCGTGACCATCCACAAGCTTTGCCGTCTCGGAACTGTCTGACCCAGTAGTCTGGCCATTACATTTTGGCCTTTGTCAAACTTGCTTAAGTCCGCTGCCTTTCCCACCTGAAGAACAAGAATAACACTGATTAACATAGCTCAGTATCAGGTGTTGCTTATACCGTTTCATGAGCGTCACACGCGCATTCGTTCACCTGCAATTGCTTCGATATGTATAAAGACGCGTTGGTGATGATGATTTGATCTCTTCGGTGTAGTTAGAAATGTGAAATAAAACATCATATTCTTTCTTTGTTATACAGTGAAAGCAGGGATATAGAACTTCAAACTGAATACTTGAAACGACTGCGTCAACAATAAAAGTGTGTTCCATAAAGTAAAACTTTCATCTTACACGCAAAATTCGTATTGAGTTCCATCTGTTACACCTAAGTGCGATAAAAGAGTTCCGATGCTCAACTTAAGTGATATATAACGGAGCTGCACTGTTAAAAATTTGTGGTATGTTGCCCCAAAAAGTGGTGCTACACCAGCTGCACTCTTTTGATAAAAGATACACCATTGTGTTGTGCAAACAAAATCAAACAAGGTGAAACCTTGCACCATAATGTGGTGCAACCTTGTATCATATTAGTGATGCAAAGTTGCGCCATGTTGTTGGGTTTTGTTTGCACCACAAAATGTTGTATCTTTTCTCAGAAAGTGGTGCAGCTTGTGTAGCACCACTTTTTGGTGCAACCTAGCACAAAATTTTTAACTGTGTAGAGGAATATAGGACTATAAAGGTGTAGTTCATTTTATTAATTTCGTATGTCATTTTTGCTTCTATTAAAACTTGTCATTATTTTCCCAAAAAGAAAAAAAAAAAAATCGTATTTTGAAAATACACTTCTTAATTGAAATCTGCTTTTGTTTTATGTAGAATATAACTTCCACGTTTTCGGAAAGTGTTACAGAGATTGTCATATTAGTATTTCTTCGTGTTTTGCAATGCTGGTAAAGCAACAATTCAAAATGAGTGTAAAATAAAAGGTGTTTCTGCGGAAGTTGTCAAGCAAGTACGAGTATGATGTGACTGGCTGCCCCTTACTCAGTTTCTATTTTTGTTGTTGTTGTTGTTGTTTTTCTTCAGTGTGTGATTTAATACTGATCCATTGTTGTGGTTGTAAAGAACACAATTCTACATATTTCGTAATTATTAAAATCATCATTCTTTTCAGAAAAAAGTGAACAATCTACCTGTAGAATCAAATGAAATAGAAGGTAAGCTCGTTTTAGTACCACTGGAAAAAGAAAGGCAAACTTTTCCTTTGCTTGCTTTTATGTGAGTGTTTGATAAAGAGGAGTTCATGATTACTGTATTACAAGGAAGAGTCAAATGAAAATCTTAAGTAATTTTTTTCCCACAATTTATTGAACAAAAAGGGACACACATGTGTAATTTTTCAATTTAATTTCCACTTTCTGCAACACAAGTCCTCCAGCGCTTATAAAGTGCATAGATTCCTGTAGAAAAAAAAATCTTTCTGTCCCGTGTGCAACCACTCATGCACCACCTGCTGCACCTCTTCATAGGACCTGAAAGTATTTCCTTCCATCGCATGTTTGAGTGGTCCGAAGATGTGGTAACCACTTGGGGAAAGGTCTGATGTGGAAGACACTCAAAGTGCAGGTCTTGTATAGTTGCAACCGCTGTACGGGCAATATGGAGCTGAGCGCTTTCATGTTGCAACAAGACACCAGTACTCAGAAGTCTACGTCGTTTGGATTTGATGGCAGGTCGAAGATAATTCCTGATAAGATGTGCATATGTGTCACTGGTTACAATGTTCCTCGTGTGCCGTAGTGCTTTAAAATCACGCCTCGTTCATCCCAAAAGCGAGTGACTGCGTGTGGATCTTCTTCGGTTTTGGTGAGGAGGGATGGTGACATTTCTTGCTCATTCTCTTAGTTTCTGGCTGATAATAGTCAACCCAGGTTTCATTTCCAGTAACAATTCTCTGCAGAAAGCCATTACCTTCTGCTTCAAAGCGCCGCAAAAATTCTTGACAGGCATGAACACATCGCTGTTTCAATTCTGGAGTCAGCTGGCGTGGCACACACCTTGCAGACACTTCGTTAAACTGGAACACATCATGGATGATGTGGTGCGCTGAACAATGACTGTTGTTCAAAAGTGCAGTTATTTCATCCACCGTCACTCGGCGATTGACCATCACAATGTCTTCAACTGCTGTAATGGTGTCACTACTCTGTTTGCCTGACCCGGTTGAGGAGAATCTGTCACAGAACTCACGTCGTTCCGGAACTTCCTAATCCATTTGTAGACTTACTGGAGTGACAGAGATGCATCACCATACTGCAACTTCATTCGACGATGAATTTCAATAGGTTTCACGCCTTCACTACTCAAAGAACGTTCCTTGTCTTTGGTGCATGTCTCAAGTGGGTCGGCCATTTTTACACTGCTACTGTGATGTCACTAAGCTTGTCTGCACCGTGTTGTCACCTATAAAAATATTTCAGTCCTTGGTAACGATATTGTTAAGTTGCAGGACAATGACACTGTTTTTTGAATTTTTATCGCACTTTTAAGGTTTTCAGTTGACTCATGTGATATAAATTTGATCAGAAATCAAAAATTATTTTTGATTGCTCGTGACATTTTTATTGCTTATAATTTTTATGATTTTATAATTATTATTCATTGCGTTGACAGTTTGCTTATGTAGAGATTCTCATTCAAATTGAAATGTAAAGCTAACCGTTATTTTGTTTTTAGAAAATCAGGACACACGCACATGCTGTTCATAGAAATATCAAATTTCGAGACTTTGAAAAATCGTAAAAAACTAATTCCCAGGCAAAAAGACAAGAACAACAAACAGGAAAGATGACACCGTATTTTCGGGTGTAATAAGCACGTCTTTTGAATCCGTTCTGACGCAAATCAAATTTATCAAAGCTATTTAAAGTCAATGGAACCGGTATGGAAAACAATAGTATCTGATGGAAGAAAGAAGTTTTTCAATCGGGTCTTTAATCCCTCAGATATTGCCGTAAACGGAATCGTGAGCTTACGAACTTTTAGAAACAGAGTTATCGACAAAAATAAGATGTGACTTTACGTCCCCTGGTGGGAAAACCAAGCATTATTTTAGGAAGAAAGTATTCTCAAAAGGTTTATCCATATGAGCGGTATGGGTCCAAGAAAAAAATTTTAGTCGAGTTTTTAGGAGCCCAGATTTTGCTACAAATACATCAGAAGCAGAAATTAACACTTATGACCCCTGGTGGCCAAACCATTCTTTACCAAACATTAGAAATTATGTGAAAAATATTTTCCATTAGGTCTTGTATGCGATACAGGAAGAATTTTTCAAATCGGAGTTTTAGGAGCAGAAAACGCAATTTACCTTTGTGCGCCCTAGCGGAAAGTCTATGATTTTCCTTGAACACTTTGAATTTATAGGGAAAACATTTCGCATCGGAAACGCTATCCAACAAAGAAGGATTTTTTTTTCAAATCGGACATTTAGATCTATAGAGATATTGACAAAAATGAGATATACATCTGCACCCCTGGCGTAGAAACCGTGCATTATTTCAAGAAGAAAATGTTCCTAAAGGGTTTGTCGACATGAGTAGTATCGGTCAACAAACGACTTTTTTTACAATCGAGATTTTAGAAGCTCATATTTTTCTGCAAATACATCAGAAGCGGAAATTAAGACTTACGCCATCTGGTGGCCAAACCATTTTTTACAAAAATTAGAAATTACGTGCAAACGATTTCCCATCAGGAGCTGTATCCAGTGCAGAAAGAATTTTTCAAATCGGAGATTTAGAAGCAGAGATATAGGGAGAAACGCAATTTACCTTTACGCCCCCTAGAGAAAAGTCTATGAATTACTTGAAAATTTTGAATTAATTTATAGGAAAAACATGTCACACGGAAAACACTATCCAATAACGAAGGAATTTTTCAAATCGAACTCCTAGAAGTAGAGATATTGACAAAAATAAGATATACATCTACACCCTCTGGCGGAGAAACTGTGGAATATTTTAGGAAGAAAATATTCCGAAAAGGTTTATCGATGTGAGTGGCATCAGTCCACGAAAGAATTTTTTCAATCGATATTTTAAAAGCTCAGATTTTATGGCAAATACATCAGAAGCAAAAATTACCACTTACGTCTCCTGGTGGCTAAAGTATTCTTTATCAAAAATTTGAAATTATATGCAAAAGATTTTCCACCTGGAGGTGTATCCGCTGAAGAAAAAAGTTTTCAAATCGGAGTTTTAGGAGAAGAGTTATCGGGAAAAATGTAATTTACTTTTACGCCCCTAGCGGAAAATCTATGCGTAATTTGAAAAAGAAACTATATCTAAAATACTCTTCGACATAAATGGAATCGAAAGATAAAATAATTTTTTCAATCGGATATTTAGAAGCAAATATGTGGAATAAAACGTAATTTTGAATTTGACATCATCTGCATTTACGCCCTCTAGCGGCGAAATTGTACATCGTAAAGAAAAACGAAATAAAGGATCATCATTCGCATATTTCAAGCTTCCGAATGCAAAAAGAATTTTTCAAATCGGACTAATAGTTGCAAAGATACCGTGGGTACAGACGGACGGACGGATGCACAAACCGATAACATAAGCACGATCTTTTTTTACAAAAAACGTGCTAAAAAAACAGATTAGCAAGTAACAGTAGGAGCCAAATAGGTCCTTCACGTATCCTAAGAGAGGTAATGTGTCAAGCAAATGACGAAGGTCAAAAATACTACATGATTAAGTGATACGAGCTCGAGTCAGGGTGACGTAATTTCTCAATGAACTATTTGAAAGCTACAGTTGCCAAAGCAAGGAGAACGACCAATGAGTTTTTTTTTTTTTTTTTTTTTATTGGAGGTTTAACGACCACCGTGAGCAACTCAATGGGCTATAAGCAGTCGCCCGTCCCTAATTTAGGGTCACTGGTTCCAGGGAAGGGAGAGAGCCAGTGCCGTAAGACAAACACAACATCCATGCCTGACCGGGATTCGAACCCGGACCCCTTACGGACGAATGATCAGAGGCCAGTGCCTTAGACCACTGCGCCACCGGGGCGGCCGACCAATGAGTTCTAAGTCCTAGTAGGACGCAATAACATTTCACTATCCTTTGCCTGCGTCGAAATTACGAGGAATCCACTGGATATCAGTCGCTGCATGAATTGCAACTGATACTCAGTTGATGCCTATTACAATTGTCTCATAGCGAGAAAAATTGTGATTTCGAAGCATCAGGCAGTGACTGAAATTTACCAAAAAGAGGAATTACGCGTGACAGTTCCACGAGCTCATGGTTAAAGCCTTTAGGCCGCCATCTAGGTGACCCTGTGGTCAGAGACTCAGGGCTCTGGCTATTCGTCAGAGCTGGACCTAGGACCGCATAAGACATGAGCTGTGTGCTTGTCGTACTGCCCTGGCTCTGTCCCAGCACAGTACCAGGCCTCAAATAAGGACGACCGAGTCCTAATAGCCTTAGATGTTCATGAAGACTGTTAAATCTCGAAAACAATCTACAGAGATTTTACATTGTTATTTTTCCCAGAAGCTCTTCGTCGTCTTTGAAACCATAAATCGCATTTCAATGGCCTTGAAGAGTTCTAGGAAATCATAGAAGACCAAAGACCCTGAAGAGTTCTAGGAAGTCATAGAGGACAATTCAAAGACTCTGAAGAGCAATGGCGTACCGAAAAAGCTCATCCTTCCCTTGAGAAATTTCTTCGAGGGCCCTTTTGCGAAAATCTATTAGTACTCAATTACTTAAATTTTTATTTCCATATTATTAACCACGTTTTATAGGCGTTTTGTTAATTAAAATTCTTTGGAACCTACAGCCCTCCCTGTTTCCTTTGCGCCTTTCTCCATCCACTTGTTCTACTTTGCCACTCTCTCTCTCTCTCTCTCTCTCTCTCCATCCACTGTTTCCGTCTTTCTCCATCAGCTTACTCTCCCTATTTTGTCTTTCGCCCCTCCCCTCCCTCCCTTCTGTTTCTTTCACCCACGTCTTCGCTTTATCAGTTTTGTGTCTCCCACTACACTGTAAAAAGTAAGTGGTGTTATAATGAATTAGCTTTATTTTCTTTCCGCTAAGCTAATTCATATGAATGATTCTCTTCCTACCAGCTAGCTAATGATATACTTGTACTAAGCTTCAAAATAGTGAATTCAAAAGGGTGTTGTTACTAGTTAATTACGAACGTAAACAAAGTCTTAACGCTGGTTATTTATGGTAAATAAATGTTATAAACCTAACAGCCAGACAGAGGTCTGACAAAAACTATGAATTGAGAAAGACTAACTTACGGTCAACTTCTTTATTATATGACTCTTGGTCAACTAAGGCACACACACAACTTGTTTTACACTAATGAAGAATCTCTCCTCATAACAACACAATCTCTCCTCGTATTACAAACGCTCTCCGTAAACAACAACGCTCTCTCATAACAACAACAAAAGCTCCCCCTAAGTCTCGATGAACGCGCCTATATACTAGCTACCACCACGTCATGACTTACACTCATTGCCAGATCTCATTCATCGGGTGAAATAATATTTCGTTCAGTAAGAAGATAATTTACATAGTAAAATAAAATAACCAGAGATAGTAAAATCAAAAGGAAAGTGAATATAGAGTATACGTTACAGTGTGAATTCACGGAAAATTTCTGAAAATAACGTGCAGCAAAGTTGTCAGTAGATGTCCGTCTTTTTCAGAAATTTCCGTTTCTAAAAGCGCCCGTTTAACTTCCCCAAAAGTGCCCGTTTATTTTCATAGTTAGATTTTCCGTAGTTAGAAATTCCGTTTATTCAGAAAAACTTCCATTTCAGGTTTTCCCGTATTTAAACTGAAATTCCACAAAATCAACGACCCCGCATTTTTCAGCCCTTACCACAGATAATCCTGCCACTGCAGTCAGGATCGAACCCCCATCTTTTGGGGTTGTAACGCACGTCTTTAACTACTGAGCCACAAACGCTCGGAAAGTGGAATCACGTACATCTTAAAACAAATTGCGCGACGATCATTTTTTTTTTTTTCGGCGTTAATGCGAGTGATTTAGTCATTTTCTTTTCTTTTGGAGCTTATTATTTTTCTGAATAGGTTTGTAATATTTTTTCTGTAGGAGGACTTTTCACAAATTAAGCATTTTTCATCGTGGTTTCTGGAAGCAACAAAATACTTTGCAACTTGATTTTGTTAAACTGACAACAACGACTTTCAGTTATCTTTGAAAAAGGTGAAATGAACTATTTTATAGTATCGTTTCACAAAAAAATCCTGAATATAAATTTATTCTTGATAGCTATAATTGCTTTTGTCTTAAGTTGTCCAAAGACTGATAGATAGACATCGTATAATCATTTGTACAATAAGTTAAGTACCCGGTTTCTTACAGTAACACATTATATAATAAATAGCTGGTGCGCAAAATACGGGAGAGGGGAAGAAATATCCTTTGCCACAATAAACAAAATTCATGCGATGTGCTGTTCACAATATCCAGTCTCGCTACGGAACTTCAAAATCAGATCCTTCGACAGACGATTGAAATTTAAAAAATATCCGATCTCGCTGTGGAACTTCAAAATCAGATCCTTCGATAGACGATTGAAATTTAAAAAATATTCGATCTCGCTGTGGAACTTCAAAATCAGATCCTTCGATAGACGATTGAAATTTAAAAGTTAATCAAACCTCAAGTATTCCCACCAATCGCTCCTATTACAGGTAATTTCTCGTCATATGGATACGGAAAAAGTGAGGACGGAGTTTTTCCGTTAATAAACGAAAGGAATTGCTGAAAGGTTTCTGAAAATTCAGAATTTTCCGTTAACACATCCCTAAAACGGTAATTTGCCGTCAATATGAGAAAATAATTGCGGAAAGGTTTCTGAATTTTCCCGTGGTACGAAAAATTCTTGAAATTCAGTTTTCTTTCCGTCATTTTACGGAAAAGGTTGTATCAGAAATATGCTTCGTTAGTTCACGAAAGGAATGACAGAAAATAGCTCGGGAATTTCGGAAGGTTTTTTTACAGTGTCCCCCTTTTCTAACTCCTACATGTCTCTATCTTTTTTTTATCTGTAAGATAGAGGATTGCTTCCTACAGAGAATTCTTCTCTTCGCTGGCCACACATTTACTATATAAATTCACAACCAGTTCTGAGAGAAGAGGAATGTCGTTGAAAAGGGAAAGAAAAATCACGAGTTTCGGGTGTCTTAGCGCAAGCTATAGGCAAATCCCATCAACTATAGTTGTGTCTCACGTTATTCATATGTCAGTGAAAAATTCAGCTTACCCAGTTTTTTTAATTTGCTTGGGTTGTATATATTTTCCTATTTTGAATTATACAGTGGCGGATTTAGAGTTACGGAGGTCGTGCGCACATTGTCGGTTTTGGGACCATGCACCTCACTTTTCCGGGCATCCTTAAAATATAACCCGCGCATTTTTACTCTCTCCGACTAATGTATAAAAAAGCATTGGAATCACAAAAACAAATTGACATCAAGATTTCAACAGCAATGCTCATTTTGGCTTACCCTGAACATGATTTAACTATTTGCATGGTGGTGTCCTTATATGTGGGAGGAGGTGGATTGTTGTCGCCGTAAATCAAAAACTATTATAGTTAACAAGAGGAAATTTAATACTGAGGGCTTTCGTGACACACTAATGGGGAGGAAATGGCTGAAGTTAAAAGTGGAAAGCCTTTTGTTAAGGAAGAAAAGTCGGAACTTTTATAAAGATGACTACTGAACCACAGTACCTTAACTTGCACTGTCAAAATCAAGTAGTGTGAATTCACGGAAAATTTCTCAAAATAATGTGCAGCAAATTTTCCGATAAATGTCCGTCTTTTTAACGAAGTTTCCATTTTTCGTGAGGTTAATTTATGGTACTGCTTTAATTGACATTTATGTTACATGCGTTATGGGATCTGCTGGCGCATATCCAGATTCCATCCCACTGACAGTTTCCTTATAGACAGTCCGAACATGGATGAAATCTATTCCTGCATGTGCGTCGTAGAAAACGTTTTCTAATGCCATTTTACTCGTACGGTAACAGTCTGGTGATTACCTTTTAAACTAAATTTAATGTAGGGGAAAGGAATTTTAAGGGAAATATGGGGAGTCATATAAGGCACCGAACGAAAGAGCTAAATGTTCATTACATTCTAAGAAAATTGGCCAGAAATTACACCACAAGTTCTAAGCCCAAGCGTAGTGTAACACTATACGTAATATTACAATCAAAACGATATTTAGTGAGCCTGCATTTAAGCTAGTAAATTCATACTTGTAGATGACGTACTTAGATTTCGGGCAGAATCATGCCTCCAGACCTTCCCCAACCCAGAAGAGCGAATTCATCCCTCGCTCTACGAGTCTTCTCTTTTTTTTTAAAAGCGAAAATTAAAAAAAAAATTGTAAATCATTATTTTGGAGCTCTCCAGCATCGCGGGGCCTAGCGTAACTCTAAATCCGCTTCGTTGGCTTCCCTGTAAATCCGCCCCTGCAATTATGATTTCAATCTTCATATTGTATAACTTTTTGTAATGTTATATGACCCGAGACTTTCTTTTTCTCTGTTTTATTTCAGCAGGGTATAATGATCTGGAGCCAAAAGTTATTGGTGGCAGAGACGCGCAAGATAAAGAATTCCCTTGGATGGTAAGTAAACATTTTGGGATAAACATTTGAACAGAAATTTGGATGCATTATCCTTTGGCACCAAAATATCGAAATTCGAGATTTCCCAAACTTAAAATAGCTGAGAACTAGGTCTTTTAGTTTCTTTTCTTTATTTCTCTCTTTCTTTCTTTCTTTCTTCGTCTTCTTCATTATCTTCGTCTCTCTCTTTTTATGTATTAATTTTTTGGCTCAAACATATAATCGCATAAAATAAACTGACAAGACATGAATTTCTGTTGTTTATTTAAGCTTACTAGTTCGTAGAAGTAGTTTTTATGGGTTTGATACAATACTTTCAAATAACTAAGAATAGAACTAACGGGAAGGTTTACGTTTTTTTTTTTTTTTTTTCATTTAGTGTTTTAATGTCAGCTGCAAAAGAATATGGTTTCTCCTCAAATCTAGTTAAACATTTAATTTATTTTTGTACTTAATTTTTAAGAAAACCACAGATAGCAAATTTATTTCCGAACAATCATATCAAAAATAAATCTGCACATGCTTCTATGTATATCGTATGAAATACCCTAGGAATTTGACAGCCTTCTCAGATGAGTGAATATTTATTTCTGCAACTCAAAGAAAAAGTAATTTAATTGGAATTTATCAAAATTTCCTTTTAAGGCAGATTCACAGGAAAGTTCTAATAATGAACAGACTTCTGATCTATTGAATTGTAATTTTTATACATTACGATATCCAATGTGTCAAACCCAAATTTGCCGATGGTGGACATCAAAACCATATCTCTCTGCTCCGGAGTCGAATGCTTTACCAATTCATCTACAGCAGCAAGGACATGTCACTGCTACTTGCGATCTTGACATGAGCATCACCCCTGTAGTACGTCACATATACCCCCTCCCCCTCTTGAAAAAGGGCTGGGACGGAATCTTGGGTTTCTGGATCAGCCGGCAAACAATGCTTGAATGAGCTCGGTGTAGAAGAGGGTATTCCAATTAATTCCAGACGAGGTGTGGAAGAAGCATCACTCTTTTTTCGAAGCAAAGAAAGGATTCTCATTAATTCCAGACGACGTGTAGGAAGAACATGAGACATTTTTCGAAGAACCTAACGGCGAGTAGATCCATTTCTCCGTTCGAGCGCTAATGTGAAACCCAAATTTTGTCGGTGACGAATCTCGAATCACATCTTTCTGCTCCGGAGCCGAACGTTTTCCCAATTAAGCTACACTGATGAAGTTTGTCACTGTAACTTTGCCGTCTTGGCATGAGCATATTGGTACTAACTTTAAAGTCCGGAGTGATTGATTTTTGTATTAGTGATCACAACCCTGTCTTCATTCATGTTCCAGTTTTTACAAATTACCATTACTCAATTAACCACAAAACAATCTCGTATTGTGACTACACCACGTTAGCTGACCTAGTCTCAAATTTTGACTGGGACAAGTCGGGTATCTTCAATACAACTTGTCCAACTATAGCTACCGAAATTTTGCAAGGCATTTTGAATGATTTCCTTGAGATCACAACCGTTCACAAGGTAGTTAACACTAAATATGATATTAAGATCCAACCTTGAATGACCAATGGAATCATTAGATCAATCAAGAAAAAGGGGATAAGCTTCGTAAAATCGTTATAACAGTCACTTACGTGATAAGTATAAAAGGTATAATTATGCCCTAAGAAATGTTATTCAGCATGCGAAAGTTGCTTATTTCAACCTCGCTATTTCAGATGCAGGAAATAACTCATATCAAAAATGGAAAATAATCAAATCAGCAATTAACAAACGATCCTGTGCTACTGAAACTCCGCTGACGTTAAAAGGAAATTCTGGTAATTTTAATGTTCATTCAAAATCAGTCGCTGATGAATTCAACAATTACTTCATTAACATAAGTCATGATTTAGCATCTCAGCAAAACTTGCCCACAAATACTAAAGGTTATGCTTCTTTATCCAAAATTAAGGAAGTTCCTTTTTCAATGTTTCTACGCCCTTTGGATGATACTGAAACCTATAATATTATCACTTCATTGTCCCTAAAAAGAAGTGCTGGTTCAGACAATATTAATAGCAGAGTCATAAAAGACTCGATCTGTATTTTAGTACCACTTATAACACATATTATTAATCTGAGTTTTTATTCAGGTCAGTTTCCTGACAGTCTGAAAATCGCTAAGGTTATTCCTATTTTTAAAAAAGGAGATAGGGAATCTACCTGTAATTACAGACCGATATCTTTGTTACCCGTTTTGAGTAAGATTTTTGAAAGGTCTATTCACAGCAGAATGGTTGATTTTTTACACACCCATGGTATGCTCTCTTTGGAACAGTTCGGTTTCCAAAGAAACAGATCTACTGAAATGGCTGTTGCTAAGTTGTCAAACTTTGTTTCCGAAGCACTAGATGACAGTTATTATACTATTTGTGTTTTTATTGATTTCCAAAAAGCTTTCGACACGGTAAATCACGACATTCTGTTACACAAATTACCCAAATACGGTTTTCGTGGCAAAATGCTTTCCCTCTTAATGAGCTACCTCTCTCATCGCAAACAGTATGTCACTGCAAATAAAATAAACTCCGATCTACTTAATATTTCATGTGGAGTGCCTCTAGGTTCGGTATTGGGACCGTTACTGTTCCTGTTATATATTAATGACCTTCCTCTGTGCCTGCAATCAACGCATGCTAATGGCACTGTCATTTTTCAAAAATGTCATGATTTGCATAAGTTACAGATAATGATCAATAATGATCTATCAAATTTATCTCATTGGTTATTCTCTAACAAATTATCACTTAATATTCTAAAAACCAACGCCGTATATTTCCGAAACGTTCATAAAAGAGAGGACATAAATAAATTTCCAGGCAGGATTATTGATCTCCCCCTTAAAATTGTGGACAAAGTTCAGTATCTTGGTGTTTGGTTTGATGAATTCTTTAACTGGAATACGCATGTTCAGTTTGTTTTAAAAAAGTTTCCCTACAGGTTGGCCTGCTTGGTAAAATTAAGCATCTCTTCCCTATCAATGTCCTAAAAACATTTTACTATGCTTTTATTTATACCCATCTCTCCTATTGTCTGGAATCTTGGTATTCAAATATAAGTGCAAACAATAAGTTATGCTTGCTCAAATTACAGAAGAAATCTGTTCGCTATATGCTGAACACAGATTACATGTCTCATTCAAAACCATTATTTCTAAAACTAAATATTCTAAAAATTCATGAAATTTTCACCTTGAAACTAGATATCAAGTTTTTTAAAATAATGCATCTTAAACTTCCTATTTTTCAAACTGACATCAAATATCTCGATTATTCTATCTTCACCAGATCTGTTGCCAACAACAAATTATGTCAGCCGTGTGTTAGACTTAATTATGGTTTAAATAGCATACTGTATAAAGCCATTATCCTATGGAATAATCTCACAGAGAGCATCAGATCCCCGGAAAATATCAAAAAGTTTTCCTTGTCTCTGCGAAATTACATTGAAAATCACCCTGATCTCCAAAAGCGAATCTCAACCCTATCACTAAATTGTAGTTCCAGGCATGCTGCTAAGAGTCGTGTTTCTGTTATAACCATCTTACTTGCTTTCATATATGCCATATGTTTTATTCTTTTTCTTACATCTGATAGGGGGAATCGCCTTACAACCAATGTGTTCAGATTCCTCCTGGTGTATTGCATTTTCATATAACTGTAAGTTTTAAATGTGTGCAATAAATAATTGTATTGTAGTACGTTACAAGTGTAAACGGGTTACCTGTCCACATTTGACAGACGTCGTTGAAGGGAAACACTCAGTGAAATTTGACTTTAGGCTCCAAAAGATGTTTCCTTAAGGTTGTGACGTTATAACGAAGTAAATTTCTCCGTCATTTTTATCCGCGCCGGGGTTCGAACCCGGGTCCACTCATTCCGGAATAAGTTGCTCTACCAATTAAGCTACGCGGACATTGATTCTAATTGCTATCTGCCTTTATGTCGTGTGCGTCCTTCTGGCAGGTACGTCACATCTCCTGGTACGTTACATCATCTCCCCCTTATTTTTCTTTTCTTTCGAAGTGCTGCTCATATTTTTCCTATCTCGCGGTGTGGAAATAACATCACACCAATGCGAGATTTTGAACGGTCGGGTCATCCGGATAGTTCGGGCGCCATTATAACGAAGTAAATTTCTCCGTCATTTTTATCCGCGCCGGGGTTCGAACCCGGGTCCACTCATTCCGGAATAAGTTGCTCTACCAATTAAGCTACGCGGACATTGATTCTAATTGCTATCTGCCTTTATGTCGTGTGCGTCCTTCTGGCAGGTACGCCACATCTCCTAGTACGTTACAACGTGCCTGCGCCGCAGAACGCACATGAGATAAAGGCATGAGAGCACATGTCCGCGTATCTCAGTTGAGGGAGCGACTTACTTCAGAGTGAGGGGATCCGGTTTCAATGCCCGGCGTGGACAAACCTGTATTTTCACAAGGTCGTTATATGTATACACACTGACCTGCTAATAATATCTGAACACCTGCCTGTCTCAATAGTCTCACCTAGTGTTTGCGTGATTTGAAACAATGATTAGCAGTTTGTGGATGACTGCGTTACCATGGTGACCCATGTCGTGCAGAGTCCTGCGAACACTACTGATACTACCTGTAAAATTATTCCCAACAGTCTCACCTAGAGTTTGCGGGATTTTAGACAACGAGTACAGTTTGCGTGATTTTAGACAACGAGTAGAGTACGCGGATGGCTGCATTACTATGGCGACCCATATCGTGCAGAGTTCCGCGCACTGTACTTGTGATAACATCAATCCCAACGGTCTCACATAAGGTTTGCGTGATTTGAGACAATGATTGGTGGATTGCTGCGTTACCATGGTGACCCATGCCGTGCAGTGTCCCACGCACTGTGCTGGTACTAACATCAGTCCTAATAGTCTCACATAGGGTTTGCGCGGCTACGTTACCATGGTGACTCATATTGTGCAGTGTCCTGTGCACTGTGCTGGTACTAAAATCAGTTCCAATAGTCTCACCTAAGGTTTGCGTGTTTTGAGACTATGATTAGGAGTTTGTGGATGGTCGCGTTACCATGGTGACCTATGTCGTTCAGTATCCTGTGTACTGTACTGGTATTAACATCAGTCCCACGTAGGGTGGGTGTGATTTGAGGCAATGTTGATTTGCCTTCTGAGCGAGCATTTCATTAGAGCTCTCCCGATACCTGCTGTGAGCTTCGGAAGTTTACCATGTCGCGTCTTTGCAGATTCAGCTCTAGCCGTCTTCCACTTGCCCATCCCATAACCAGACGTGGACCTAGGGATCTTCAGGGCAGCTTAAATGTCATGTGCGGATCGATTGCTTATGTGGCACCCTCTTATCCCTCCGCTCTGGAAATCAGTAAACTCTGTAGTTTGAGGTATCTTGTATGAACGGTCGTTCTATTGTATCATCATATTCTAATTGATATTTATAGTTGGTTCTGCAACGTGGTATTTCGTAGGACTTAATTCGCTATCAACAGAGGGGTCAGTGGTGTAGTGGGGCTGGAACACCCCGGAACTGAGTTCCGGTACTTTTCCTCTTTTTTTTTACCAGCCGGCAAGCGTTCCGTTAAACCCTATACAACATAATTTGTTTTCTTTTTACAATGTGAATTTCCTATAATTCTATTCCAATAAAAAATGCAACAGAAAACCTGCGCAGTTAGTGGAATAAAGGTCTCTTGTTTGTTTGAAGGTAGAGTTAGTCACTAAATGCATTCTCACTTGGCAGTCCCTTGAAACTTCTTTTTCTACTGTTGTTAAGAACTTCGAGTTGGAGATACTGCAGTGAGAAAATTATTGTTATTGGGAATTTAATTAATCTAGTCTTGTGTAAATCTGGAAGTCTGATTTCGACTGATCACTATAATTTCTTATACTATGATATAGGAAAGTAAAAGGAGAAAGGTGGAAAGAAAGGTAGACAAATAGGGAAAGTATTGATGACGTAAAGTCACCACGCGTTCTTGTACTTTTTCAAGTAGACCACTACTACACCACTGAGAGGGGTGTCTAGATATTAACGGTTGGGCAGGGTGGGTGTGTTAATATTTACTGAAAAACTCGAAAAGGTATTCCTGAGGATACCAAATGTATATTCGAAATATTAGCAGCATTGAACCAACAGCACTGAAAATTTTTCTTGTGAATACTGTCATCACCAGCTTCTTGGAAAATATTTCCTTTTTAAGATACTGCCTAAAAAACACAGCCTGTGTATGGGTCTGAAAGCCGTTTCTTGATGAAAACAGCCAAAAAAAACCTCAAGTTCAAGAACATCGTGTGAATAACATTTCACTTCAATTAGTCGTTTCCTCTTAAACATCAGCTGCTTTCTATTCGCATTTAAATTTATGAAATGAACTTAATTTATCACCCTTTCTTCTTACAGGTCTCTCTCCATTTCAACGGAAACTTCATCTGCAGTTCCTTCCTGATTTCTGAGAGATTTGTCATGACTGCTGCGCATTGCGTTGTTCTGTAAGTAAGAAAAAATACTTTTCTTTACCTTTGTTTCTTTTTAATTTTCGTGGGACAAAAGTAAATAAAATTGAAATGCGCTGGCTGAAACAGAAGAAATGGCGACCGTTTCTTGCACACGTGTGGGCAGTGGCGTACAGTGGGTGTTTCACAGATGTTAGGCCTATACCTGTTCATAAAAATACAGTATTATTAACTTATTACAGTAAAATTGGATTTAGATACAGATTAATCGTGAATTGAAGTTAGACTACTTGTACTTTAGCTCAATCCGGCAATTTTCTTCCAAGAAAATATCTATGACAGAATCGTGAAGCGTCGGCGCGGCGTTTCATTAAAGCTCCAACGCACGGGTTTTTGCACCAATAGCAGGGAAAATCCAGACTATCAGCTCTGGTCCTAAGGGATCCGTTAAGGTGGACGTCTAGTGGTTTTGCTCCCTATACTTTTAATGGAAATAAATTGGACCTTATTTCCTCATCGAAGAGAGATTTCCCATGCATCAAAATTGGCCCACTGATAAAACAACATCTTAACTTAGATTGTGCAATGGTGTTTTTCGCAAAAAAAAAAAAACTTTCTTGAACTATTGGGTTGATGCAAAAGTTCATGCCATTTTTTTCATCGCACTACAGGAATGTATTACATAAGAAAGGGGAACGAAATCAATCAACTATGTATCCCGCCCAAAAAAAACGATGGTATCCCTACGTCTGGATACGTCTGCAATGCCATTCTCAAAAAAACATTGTGACGTATATTCTAAATTAACTTTCCGTTTTAGTTTCTTTCCCTATGTAAATTTTGAGTTTGTCCTCAGTTATACTTCACTACTTAACGTGACATCTTCTCTCTCACGAGAATACCGTTGGCAACACTTTTGAGGTCATAGTGAACGTGACGTGTAACTGTATGAGATAAGAACGATAGATAAAAACTACGATACAACAGTTGCTCGTGTGGGGTGTTGAATTGTGTTAGATATGTGGTACGTGATTTCTATGCTATCCTGAAGTGCCTTATTTGTGCTGGAGAAATAAAACATCATTTACAGTAAGTTGTCTTCTGTTTAAATGTTTCGTCTGGCCGTTAAGGTTTAATTTAGGAACTATTTCATCGTATGGTTATGTTTTAAAAATAACGTAAGAAGAGCGACAAAAGTTCAACACGAAAAGAGATTACGTTATAACGTGCAATTTTTGCTGCGAAGAAATCATCAAGGAAATTCTGGAGATCAACATCATTGTTGAGCGTTCTGCCACGGAGTGCAATCGACGGAGATCGGAACAGGTGATAGTCTGAAGGGGCCACATCTGGTAAATAGGCCGGATGTGGAAGGATCTCCCATTTCATGTCCTGAATGGCCATTTTGGTCATGTTTGCACTGTGAGGACGTGCGTTATCATGTTGGAAAAGGACACAATGGCGCCGATGTGGGCGCTTCTACTGAATTGCTCCCTCCACACAGCGTAGTTGCTCACAATAGAGCGCAGGTTCCGATTTCTCGGCAGCATTTTCCAGTGAATAATGCCTCCCATGTCCCACCAGACACACAACATGATCTTCGCAGGATGAAGGTCATATTTTGAACGCGGTGTGGGCGTCTTGTTCGGGCTTAACCATTCCCTCCGATGCCTGAAATTCATGTGCCGGCACCACTTTTCATCTCCAGTAACAATACGTGACAGAAAGGGTTTGTGTTGCTGAGAACATTCACGATAACGGGCGAGCAAGGAACCACATATGGCAACACGCTGATTCTCGGTGAGAATGTAAGGCACCAAAGATCCCAATTTCTGGACTTTTCCCATACGTTCGAGGTGTCGCACTACTGTATGCTTACATGTACCTTAGACAACAGATGCTAATCTAGGGCCACATCGAAGAACAATTCATTCGCGTATTAAAACTTGCCTGGAGTGTATTCGGAAAAGGCATACAATTCTCAAGAGCAACTTACCATTATGTCCTAAAACAAAAGCGATCAGTGCATCCTTTCAGTTCTTACTTATACTTCACAGATATGATCCGTAAGTACATACGGACAATTCAGAGAAGCCTGGAGATATAGAGGCGTAACTAGGGCGGGGTAAGCGGGGCGGCTACCCGGACGTGTATAAAGAGAGTGCTCAAAAATTACTGATTGGAATTTGAATTGAAACTTTGTCACCAGTTTCTGTTACAGTTTTTTCGCGCCATACTTTTCATTTGGCCATTAACATAATTTGCTTATAATATGCGTCACCAGTTTCGGTAATCGGTAAATTAAAATTTGCATTCCTTTCTCATAATGTTCAGGGAAAATTGGTTTCTTGCATTCTAAAATAAAGGCGTGATTCTACGTTGCAAGGGAACAATGTTGTTTAGACGGCTGAAGATTTTCTGGGAGCTATTTGATAATTAATGCAACTGGGAGCCACGACACCCAGCTGTATTTGCGTTGTTTGATATATATATATATATATATATATATATATACTCATTGTCATAACAATCCGCGCACCAAGGAGGAGGCGTTTGATTAAAATGAGATTTTAGTAGTGAGATGGTACATACCAAGGACAGAAGTGATTACAATATCACAGCAGCAGGATGATTTCCCACGGACATACGATACACATTCCGGACAGCCTCGTGCTCGGATACTGTACGGTATAGAGTCAAATCCTGGACACATTGCCCACATTGGCCTATACTTCTTGCAACTGACGCTCTAAATCACGAACACTGAGACATTGAGAAAGCTGGCGTCCAATCTGGTTCCACGCGTGCTCGATGGGCGACAGATCAAGTGATCTGGTCAAGATCAAGTGAGCTGATCAAGTGATCTGGCACTTGATCAGCATGATGTAGACAGTCCTGGGAAACCCGAGCCGTATGCGGAACGCCATTATCTTGTTGGAAAATGGCTTCAGGCCGCCTGCCAGGAAAGGCAGCACATGGGGCACCAGGATCCCCTGTACGCAGCGCTGGACTGTAAAAGTCCCTCGGATCACTGCGAGAAAAATACGGGTGTCAAACGCAATGGCTCCCCAGACTATCGCGCCTGCAGTTTCGGACGTGTACCGCTGTACAGTGAGGTTGGGATTGTAGAGCTCATCTGCAATCCTTCACATTCTGACACGGTGGTCGTCCGTTCCCATACAGAAGCAGGATTCGTCGCTGAACACTATACGTCGCCAGTCCGAAGCATTCCACGTTGCTCGCTGCTGACACCACTGCAATCGACGCCCACGATGGCTTGATGTTAATGACAGAAACCGTAAGGGTCGTCGAGTGTAGATTCGCCTCTGCCAGGCGTCAGGAAATGGTTCTGACGGACACAGGAGTCCCTTGTACAGCCGCCACAGTCTCTGGATATTGGACAAGGACGTCGTTGTATCTGTGCTTGCCGCTCTCACGATCCCACGGTCCTCTCTAGTGGTGGTGTGTCTGGGTCGTCCAGAGCCAGTCCGCCATATCTGGGTGCCTTCCCTTGTCCGTTGCTCCCAACACGATCGCACCGTACTGTCCGACCGGCCCAAATGGCGGCAGACTCGGCGCGCCGGCCACCCTGTTTCTCTCATTCCGAGGATACGGCCTCGTTCAAACTTCGTCAATTGCCGTACGCACGTTTACGGCGGCTTCTCGGCATGTCTACCACTCAGGGATCTCACCTGACTCTTACCGTGCACTTAGGCACGAATGTGGAGTCCCCTGCGCGGCGCCTTATACGCCCCAAGGATTGCGATTGTAACGCCGGTATTGGATGCACAGGCATGAGGAATCCCACGAAACGTTAATCATTTGCATGTCTGCCCTCCCCGTAGCTATTCGCCGAGTTTCGTGTTACTAGCACGGTTTTTTCTTGGTGCGCGAATTTTTATGACAGTGAGTGTATATGAGTGAGAGAGAGAGAGAGAGAGAGAGAGAGAGAGAGAGAGAGAGAGAGCAGGGGCGCGATATTTTATGGTTTGGCCCGGGAGCAGAAATGCCTACTTGTGCCTCTGCGTGGATATATGCACGTTTGGTAACCAAGAAAGATAAAAACAGAAACTCATGGATCAGGAAAATGACAAGACTGGATGACATCATGATTAGGCTAGTAATTGTTTCCTGGTGCTTATTTACGCGATTTTTTCGCGAATGTTAGTGGTTTTTCTATAATTTCGCGAATAACAAAGATATCCGCGAATTTCAGATTTTTTCCTATTTCTGCCGAATTTCTATTATAATTTCTAGATTATTTTTCATATTTAAATAATTTTATTACTGCCTTCATTAGAATTTACGCGAAAAATATACCGCAAAGTAATCCTACTCCAAAGTTCAAATCAGAGCTTTCAACATTGAATTACCTCTCAAGATTGTTCGTTACGAAAAGACTCTTATCGAACAAGTTTCATGGGTAATTCTAGGTCACATACACTCTGCTGAAGTATGCATGTGTGGTCTTTCGTGATTTCCTCCACCCGCTACTGTTGAATGACCTTGGCGACTTGCCGCACTAGTAAACTGTAAACCAGATGTCGTCGATTGCATTAGTAGTTTTATCTGGGGGAAGCAGCTCACAGGAAAGAGTGTTTGAGTTTCGCAGACCCTTAGCTTAGAAAATATTTGTGCTTTCGTGTTAGTATTTAGTTTATAAAATTTCTAGATATTGTTTGTTAATTTTGAGAATGAGCTACTTGAGTAAAATGAGTGCATCTGAAAGATGGAGTCTTTCAGATGCACTCATTTACTCACGTAGCTTTTTTTTTAACGTTCATGGAAACAAAAATCTATTGTTCTGTTCATGTTGCAACATACCATTGGATTTTTCAAGAAAGGGCAGCTGTGAAAAGCATTTACAAAGCAAGCTACATAAAAAAATTGAGTACGAACAGTCTACCGAAAATAATGCAGAAATGTATTGATGAATTAACTGAGAAAAGAACTAAATAAGAACAGCATCGCTCAACTGAACTTTCGAAATTTACTGTGCCTTTTGTGCAGCTAACATCCCACTTCCCAAACTGGATAACCCTATATAAAAAAAAAAAATTACTCGAAAAATTCGTTGAAAGACATTGGTGTTATTCCAAATGCAAATTGGATACGGAAATATTTTTTGCCGAAAATATATGATATTTACAGGCAACAAGTGAAAGATTTTTTAAATGAATATCCGGTGTAAGCATCGTAGCAGACGAAACAACTGCTTCAGAAGATAGGTACATTTGAATATTCTTGCTGTTTAATCAGCTGAAACGAATGTTGAAAGCTGTAATGCTGAAAACTTTCTGAATGCAATCTTCTTCGAGTGTATCACTTTGGAATCCGTAAATCTTAAAGCTGTCAGCAAAATTTCGGGCAAATCCCGAAATTTCGCGCAAAGCCAGGTACTTTTCGCGAAATTTCGCGTTTTACACCGCGATGGCCTTAAAGAGTTTTGCCTTTTTTTCCAGCGATAAAATTACTATCCTAATCATGATCAAAGTAAGGCTCCCAAATGGCAGTGGGCTAGATATATTGCTGGAAGAACTGACCACGGTTGGACAATTGAAATACTAGACCGAATACCAAAGGACAGCAAAAGACCCTGAAGTAGACCTCCTGGAAATTGGTAAATGTACGTAGTTGGAAAACATGCCGAAGTGACGTGTAAGAGAATAGCTCAAGACAGAGAGTTGTGGAAGATACTTAGGGGCCTCCTTCGTCCGGCAGTGGATTGATAATGGCTGATGATAATTTTGCCATAAAATAATGATCTAACTTCTTGATAAAAACGTTCATATCTCTGCTATAACCACCAGCATGGCTCAGTTGTTTAAGTTGTTATGCGCTGTGTGAAAGGCGGATGTTTCTGACGGGTGTCCGAGCCTCGGTCCTGCTGTCCATCTAGTCTGCGGTTTGTCCGGGGTTTTCCGGATACTCCCCGTGTTGAAGACGCGAGTGCGTAGATGGTTTCCCCTGAAGTCGGCCCCGGACGCACTTTGTTCCGGGATCCACTTTCCCAAGAGGCCTGGGTTTACCGAATGAGTGTCGATGCGCTGGTAGAAAAACCATGTAAGAGACGAATAAAATCTGATGCCACATGACAGCAGGCACCCATGGGAATATTATCCATGGTTGTAGATGATGATTTTCCATAAAAATCATAGCTCTGTTAAATGACTACAGCTGATGACTTAAAACTGATATAACGTGATTTATAAATGAAGACACATTTTGTAAAGCAAAAGATTGGAAGCGTCAATTAAACACATCAAGTGAACATGCGAAACGCTGCCACGATGATTATCTGAAAGCTTTAACAGAATCGCTTGAATTTTTAAACAAATCCATTGGAGCTGATCGTATTTGACGTAACTGATTGAACCGCAGTGGTTCTGAAAGACCGATTTATTTGACACATGCAAGGGTTAGACAGAATATTGTGAACACCTAGGAAAAGAATGTTTTACGAACCTAATAGGGTGTGGGACCACCTTTGACATTCAAAACCGCCTAAATCCTCTTTGGAATGGACGTATACAAATCCTGGATGGTGGTTAGTGGGATGTGACACCATCCCACTAACCATCATTCAATCAGAAACTGCTCCAGTTCCCTGAGAGATGCAGGAGGAGAATAACGGGACCTTACTCTGTTTTCCAACGCAGACCACAGTGGCTCGATGATGTTTAAGCCTGGTGATTGGGAAGGCCAAGGAAGGTGTGAAAGTTCGTCCTCATGATCCTCAAACCATAATTGGACACTTCGAGCTTTGTGAATTGGGGCGCTATCATCTTGATAGATGGCACCCCCTACAGGAAACAATGCTTGAGCCACTGGATGGACTTTGTCGGCCAAAATGGTTTCATATTCCCTGTCAATCATTCATCCTTTCAAGATGATCAGGAGATCTGCTGAAAACCACGATATGACCGAACAGAGCATGACAGAATCACCACCATGCTGCACTGTTGGGAGCAGAGAGTCTGGGTTGTACGCTTTTGACAGTGTTCTCCACACGTAAACTTGTCCTCCGGTTGGGAACAGCGTGAATGTGGATTCATTCTACCACATTACAGACTTCCATGCATCGGCAGTCGACGTTGTATGCTCCTGGCACCACTGCCGTCGCCGTTGTGCATTCACCTGGGTCACCAGAGGTTTTGAAATAGCAGCCCTGCCATGAATATCTTGTTTATGCAGTTCCTTGCGAACTGTTTTAGTTGATACTGGGGTTTGGAGATGCAAATTGAGCTTCGCACTAATTTTCGGCGCCGTGGTCTTCTTATTATGGGCAACAATCCTCTTTAATGCTCTCCTTCTCTATCAATTAGGGTCGTTTTCCGGCCGCTCTTGCATTTCGGAGACGAGCTTTTCCCACAAACACGGTATGGTGTCATGACGCTAGACACAGTAGCCCACGATACTCCACACTACCCTAGCGACTGCTGTCACGGAGGCATCAACTAACCGGCCACCACACCAACAATTATCCCTCTTTAGAAGTCCGTTAGGTAGCTCATTTCGTCGTTACCATGAAAGAAATTTCGCAGCAAGACACTTTAAATGGACTTAAACAGGGCCTTGAAGTTCTAAACAAAGCTATTACAACCAAAAAGTGGTGGATACCTTTGCGTATTGCGACGTGCGCAGCTGCATTAAACGTCAGGTCTCTGAGCCTGGTGTTCACATTATTTTGTCCAACCTCTGTGTGACGTATACTCTAATTTAACTTTCCTTTTGAGTTTCTTTTCCTATGTAAATTTGAGTTTGTTCTTTTTTAAACTTTCCAAACTTAACGTTATGTCTTTTCCCTCAAACGAGAATAATGTTGGCAACATACAGAGGTCTGAACAAGAGTGACGTATGTGTGGCTGGATAAGAAAGATAGATAAAAAAGCAATGCAGTGGTTGTTCAACGGGGATTTTGAATGTGAAAGTTAATACTCCTTTTTAATACGCGACTGCTTAATTATCGTTAAAGTATTGTTGAAGGCTGCGTCTTCTAATTTAATGAAAGTGTTGTGTTTCGTAGTTAAGTATTATGTTGATTATTAACCCAAGTTCCAGTGTTGTATTTCATAGTTAATTATGATCCTGGATATTAAACCACGTTTTGTTGATTTTAATGTGTTGAAGTGAACATATTGAAGTGAACAGCAATGAAGGATTAGCTGTAAGTAAAACCTTCTGAACTCTATTTGAGTGACTCGCATTTCACTGTAGGTGAAGTTTTGATTTATGTAGTGTTCTAGTAAGTCGGTTACACACAAATGCTACACTTGTACCTGTTGTGCTAAAGCGAAGCGAAGCTGAATGTATAAGGGATACTAGATAGATAGTTTCATGGCAACGGGGCCTAAGTACTGTATAATGTATCATGTCTTGCTTTCTTCCTTTCTTTTCAGTAATTCAACCCTTCAGTCCGCTGATTCATTTTATGGTATAGTTGGCAACGTATCAAGGGATGGTTCTGAAAAAAGAATATATTTCACTGCAGCTGTTCCACATCCACGTTATGGAGAGAACTCTGAATTCGATATAGCAGTGCTACGAACTTCTGAACCAGTTGAAATGAACGAGCGGGTGCAAAAGATATGCCTTCCTAGTTCCGAAGAGAAATTCGATGCACCTATAGCACAAGCTATGGGATGGGGAGTTCACAGAAGAGGTAATATAACTTTCTTACACTGGATAATAAAACTTACTTTGCTCTTGTATGATCATTATTATAAATTTAACAACGTTTCATAGTTAAGAAGAAGGATATCTCAACTTTAGCTGGTGATTTGTCCAATTCAAAGGTCATCCAATGACTTAATACTATATATTGGGTTGCAAAGAAAGTAGTGTCCGATGATGAGGTACCTGAAGTCGAAGCTCCTGCCGCGGCGCATATTAGACACTAAAATTGGGCAGCACACTTTGGCATCAACAGTCAGTGACAGTTAGCCGTCAGAAGGCGAAGAGTCTAAGAGCCAGCCAACGTGGAAGTAGACAAGCAGCACATCCACCATAGCATGCTGTATGAGTTTCGTCGTAGTAGCACCCTCGTAAGTGCTGAAAGGAATATTACCAGTGTGCACCTCAATATCATATCACATCGTCAGTGCTGTCATTGGTTCGAACGGTTTCGAGAGGGAAATTTAATCTGTCAGACCGTCGGAAAGCCGAAAGACCCGCAACAGCGGACATGGACATGCTGAAGACCTTACTGGAGACAGACTCACTTGTGACCCAGCGGGAGATGGCAGAATAGCTGGGGACTATCCATACGAGCATTATAACACACCTACTTCAAATTGGAAAGGTGCACAAGAGGGGCTTTTGAAAACCCCATCAATTCACAACTGAGCAGAAAGCAAATAGCATGAGAGCATGCGCTTCCTTGCTTGCAGGTGACCATGTTCAACCGTTCTTGGACCGCACTGAGACAGGTGACGAGAAATGGATCCTGTATGACAATGTCAATGTCCAGAAATAGTGATTGGACCCGAAACAGAAGCCCATGCCTACTTCCAAAGCCGGCGTATACCCACGAAAGATTCTGTTGTGTGTTTAGTGGGATATACGGGGTGTCAATTTTTTGTTGTTGTTGTTGTTGTTTTTAGCTGCTGCCGGACAACAGCACTATCACCGCTGATTGGATACCACCGTTAGCTCGACAATCTACACGCATCGTTCACGTGGAAACGACCAGCTCTGCTGGATCGCAAGGGCGTCCTCTCACAGTAGGATGGAGCGAGACCTCACGCATCACGGGTTACCTGGTTTGGGAACTGCTGCCGCACTATTTCCCGCACATTGCCCCCCAAGCGACTACAACCTTTTCCGGTCGTTGCAGAATTTCCTCGACGGACAGCGGTTCACCAACTGTGACGATGTCGAACGCGCACTCACTCGCTTTTTTGAGTCCAAACCCCCAGAATTCTACAGGAGCTGTCTCCAAGAGCTGCCCAGACGATTGGGAGCAGGTCGTGACAAACAATGGCGACTACATTTCGAACTGATTTTTACGTAATTAGCAATTTTTATTACCCTGTAGTTGCAGACATTACTTTCTTTCCAACCCAAAAGAACTAACAATGTTTTCTACAAATAAGCTGTTGTTATTTTCAAAATGTCTAGAAGTCTTTAGATGGTTATGTAGGCGTTTTGGTATTGCTGTAAAAGCCCAAAATTTGATCGGCACTGCCTTAGTTCTCTTTTTCCAAATACGATTAATTTCAATACAAATTGGGAAGATGTGGATCCGTTTATTGCTTTAAATATGACATGGATGTTAAGTCAGATAATATCCGAAAACTTTGAAAATTTCGTCGTCTGGAGAGGAAATCTAGTCCGCGTCTCCCGGATAGCGCCCGAGAAGCATACACATCTTTCAAATTTGAATTGTACAATTGTGTAATCCCGTATTTCATTCACGATTAATTTGTTTTATTAAATCTTGGTACGCTTGCAATTCTTTCTAGTATTTTTTGCCATCTCCAGCATCTCCATATCTGTAAATCGTACTTGCTTTCTTTCCACCCCGGTGAAGTAGGACATAATGTGTTTGACATGCTTGGACTTTTAGGCCTCATGATACACACAATAGCCAAAAGAAAAGAAAAAATGCGGAAGTTTGTATAGTATTGAGTAGGATTGCTTTTGTTACGAATGACAGCAAGTACACGACGCAGTATGGATTCTATGAGGTGCTCGAGTTCGTTTCCGTTTATAGCCAGTGCTGCATTAAAGCATCATGCAACTCTGCCAATGTTAATGGAAGAAGATATCGACTCCAGTCAGCTGTTTCAACAGGTCCCACACATTTTCAACATGATTGAGATCTGGAAACTGTGGTGACCAAAGGGCATGATGGAAATGTTCCTCAAACCATTGTTACATGACTCTGGTACGATCTGCCGTTGCATTGTTATCCATTAAAATGCTATAATATGCAGGGGGAAATGTAACATTGCAGGCTTCACTTAGCCAGTTACATCCCTCAGGGATTCCATGGTTATCATCTTACTTTCCACTGGTATCAGGGGACCCAGTACGTACCAAGAGAACATTCTCTATAGAAGGGACGGCCAGCACGTCGATCGCCGAATCATTTTTGATCAAACGCTAACCTTTCGTGGAAAAAATATAAAGCGCATTTTAAGTTACTACGAAAACTGACGATGGAGAATTCAGACAAAGGAGCGGCCATGTTTGCGCCCTTACAACTGCTGATAAGGGAATGCATCCACCAGGTGTCAAGATCACGTGGCCTCCTCTCCCCCGATAGCAATCTGCCGCGGCTCTGCTTGCCTACGTAATGAGAGCATTGACCTCAGAGTTAGACGCGGGAGATAGCGTCACGGGAGGTAACAGCCAGCTTTGGGGAAGCATGACGTGCAGGTTAAGTCCGTAATGTTTACTTTTTATCGTTCGCATCGGAGCTGTGGTTTTCTTCTTTGAACTATTTTGTTGGTATTATTGTTTTTGTGAAAATGAGTGCCTCGAAAAGACCGAAAACTCATTATTTTCATCAAGAATGGGAACTGGACTACTTTTTTGCTATGGTTAAAGACAAATGTTGCTGCTTAATTTGCAGTACTTCCCTGGCGATACCACAGAAAAGGAATTTAAAGCAGCACTTCGACGCATTGCATGATAAATATCAATCCGATTTCCCACTCAACAGTGAAATAAGAAAGAAAAACTTACAGGAACTAAAATCTGGACTGACTGCGCAGCGAAACATGTTCTCAAAACCAAACAATCAATCGTAGGCTGCAACCATCGCCTCCTTTCAAGTAAGCCATAAAATACCAACAACATGTAAACCTTTTTCTGATGGAGAATTTGTCAAAGATGTTTTTGTGGACATAGCAGATTTTCCATTTGCAAATTTCAAGGATAAGGATGAAATAAAAACAGCCCTTCAAGATCTGCAATTATCTCGGAATACAGTCATGAGACGTATTGAAAAGTTAAGCCAAAATGTAAATGGGCAACTGCTAAAAGATGTTGATCAATGTGCTTAATTTTCCCTGCAACTGAATGAATCAACAGATGTCGGTGACACTGCTGAACTGCTGATTTTTATCAGAATGGTTTTCCCGGACTTTTCCGCTAAAGAAGAATTGTTCAACATGATTTCATTGAAAGGAAAAACTCGAGGTCTCGATATTTTCAAGGAACTTATTGAAAAGGTTAAGTTGCCTTTATTTAAGCTCGTATGAATAACCACCGACGGAGAAGCGGTGATGACGGGCAAATCCAATGGATTATAACATTGTGTCAGAAAAATAAAGATTTCTTAAGCTATCATTGTACACTGCCTGACAGAGAAATGCCACACCACGAAGACGTAAACGCAGCACCATGCAAATTGCAAGGTGGGTGCACACGTACAAGTTATGCAAATGATTGCATTTGCAGGCCAATCGCACGAGCGACGCGCAGGATATAAGCAGACAACCAACCGGTGAGGCCATCAGTCAAGACGTCGTCACGGCCACGAGAAGTGAATGGTTCTGCTGTAACCGTGTCTTTAGAACTACAAGAGGTGCCAATGCCGTTAAGACGCCGACGTACGTGATTTCGGCAAACGCATGAGTTCACGAGAGGTGTCATCGTAGGCCTTCGTACCACCGGATGGTCCTTGCGTCGTATTGTGGAAGAAACGCAACGTGATGCTACAACCGTAGGTCGCATTTGGAGACAGTAGTTCCAAAAAGGATCTGTGCAATGTCGTAGGGTGACCGGAGCACGGAGACGGACGTCCGAGCATAGCGATCGTCGCATCCTACGTCATGCCGTAGAGGACCCACAGGCCACAACGAGCGACATTTTGCGGAGTGTACGGGGAGACTTGGATACTCCGATATTGACGTGGACAGCGTCGCGCAGATTGGCTGCGTCTGGTTTGCTGTCCAACAGTCCGTTGCGAAGGCTACCCTTTACAGCGAGCCATCGTCTTCACCGCTTGGCGTGGGGTGCCGAATGGAACAGTGTGGTGTTCAGCAACGAATCCCGGTTCTGTCTCACCACGGATGATCGTCTTGTGAATATTTGGAGGCGACGAGGCCAACGGGCGGATTCCTCCGCCATTGTGGAGCGTCACACGGCCCGGCAACGTTGAATCATCAGCGCCAAACAGCTGCTCGCCGCTGGTATGCATTACGGGCACATTGACAGCACGCCACTGTGTTGACGAGGTGCTGCGGCCCGTGGCACTACCGTATCTGCAGGGCATACCAAACGCCGTTTTCAACAGGATAACGCCCGGCTACATACCGCTCAGATCAGCCTAATGCTTTACACGGTGTGCAGATGCTTCAGTGACCAGAACGATTCTCTTTCCTCTCGACCATCGAGCACCTGTGGGACACGATTGAACATCGGTTGAGTACCCTCCCACCCCTGCAAAATGAAGATGAACTGTGGACTCAGATCAACACCACGTGATCCACGATACCCCAGGACTGCATTCGGACTCTCATTACCTCGATACCATGTCGGATTCAACGGTGTATCGCCCAAAATGGGGGCCACACTCCTTATTGATCATCCTGTATATTCGGCCACAGGAGCCTAGTCTGTATGTGACAATTAAATCATATGTTCAGGAACTACTTGGCTATCTGTGTGTGCTGTTTGGTCTGTTTTCGAGCATTCCTTCATGGTGTGGCATTTTCTCTGTCAGGCAGTGTATGTATCATCCATCAGCAAGTTTTAGCCAGCAATGCGTCATGGATATTGATTTTAAAATCGTCAACTATTTAAGATCTCGCATTGGTATGATTTCGCGGATTTCTGGGTTTTTGTCAGTAAGAATTCTGTTAATTTTATACTATTCTTTTATTTTTCCTGTATTGTCTTATTGCATTTTAATGTGAGGTGCGACTACAAGGCGTAACATAGTTCGTTTATCTGTGTTGCAGAGGAAGTTTGCCCGATTGTTAAATTATTCGGTTGGATCGGAGGTTCTTTTTCGTCATTTTCAGTTATTAGCTATTAAGCAACTACATAGATACAGATTGCTACTGATGGTCCATGAACGTATTTTTACTGGAAGATACTCCGACTTGATTGTATTACGGCGTACAACTCACTCCTATGATACTCGTGGTGGGTCGGGTTTTTCGGTCCCGTGGGCTTGTACAGGTTTAATGTTTAATAATATCAATGTGTTGGTATTGCGTGAGTGGAATGGATTACCGTTGATTATTAGATCAGAGGCACGTTATCCGGTATTTAACCGAGTGCTAAGAAATTTTTTGACGGGAAATTGAATATTGGAATTTATTTGTTTATGATTTGTAAAAAAAAAAGTATTGTAAAATTACTTTCGTTGTTTTGACGGGACTGGAATATTTTGTTTTCATTTAGAGGGGATCAGGCAGTATTTCAGCCTTTTTCGCTGGCCCCTTGTTGTAATTATTACTATCAGATAATATTTGATTCATATTGACAATTGATATTAATTTTCAATGGAATGAGTTTTGTTGTTGTTGTGCAGAATTTGTATTTATTGTGAAAGTTTTGGTGAATTGTCGTGTTTTGTGAGTTTCATTGGTGATTTGTCGTATTTTGTGAGTTTCATTGGTGAATTTGTTTACTTTATTTGTATAATTAGTTTATGATTGTGGCAGATATTGTATAGTTACTAAGTAGTATATTACTTTTCTATAATATTGTACAGCAGAAATTGTACAAAATAAAATTAAAAAAATAAAATTAAAAAAAATAAAATAAAAATAAATAAAAATAAAATAAAACTCAATCAGAGGTAAAACTCTTCAAATGCGACTTTTTAAAATGAAACTGGGTGAAATACAGCCAGATATGGTTTTGCACACGGACGTCAAGTTACTAAGCCGAAGCACTTTTTTGCAAAGATTTGGTGACTTGTTGGACGATATTATAAGTTCTCTTGAAGAGAGATGTAATAATTATCATAATTTGCGTGATCTGATTTGGCATTTTTGGCAGATTTTAAGGGAAAACTTAGTTTACTTAACCTAGACGTGCCTGACGCACATGAGGTAAAGACAGATAGCAGTGAGAGCACATGCCAGTGTAGTATAGTGGATGTCACTTGGAGCTCTGGAGCCGAGAGTTGCAGGTTCGAATCCTGCCCCTGGCATAAAAAGGATGGCGAAATTTACTTCGTCATAGTAAATTTTAGTCCCAATCAAGTTGGCCACTCGTGCTCTATAAAAACAAAAACACTTTACATATGACACGGATGAAAACAAAACACACGAAACGTTAGTAGAAACGAGAAGATGCCTCAGAATAATTTAGAATTTTATAAATTTAGCATACATCATCAATCAAGAAGTGATGATACAAAAATATAAACGAGGAGATAACGAAATACAGTATCTACACAAAATGCATTAAACTAATGTTGAAAACCACCAGCTTTCCCACACCTTAATTAATGGTTGCCGCTCGCGGTTAGCTTCTTGGTCCTACCGCACTGACCCTACTCTTTCCCTAAAACCAGTGGCCCCAAATTAGGCATGGGCGATTGCTTATAGCCCGTTAAACCCAGAAAATGAAAGCAGATATCCTAAGGGAAGGATCAACATGAACTAAAAGTTCAGGTCTGGGTTGGATGTTTGTTCTGTGGTTAATGTGCCGTTTTCCCTAAGTTTCAGTGTAGGAGATTTTTTTATTCAACTATGAGAAATCACACAGAATGAGCACCTTCATCGGATCCGGTTTCCGATAGGGAGACGTTTAGCAGAAATGCCTTTCACAACCATAAATACTTGCCCCTTAGTTTTGATACCTGTGTAACTTTTCCCGGCCAACAGCTTAACCCACAGAAAAAAGTCATTTCTTACAACTATATTTTGAGGATTCCGTCTTGACAAAAGAGTTCCCATTGTCTGTCTATAAGTCATGATTTCTGGAAAGCTCTACTGCGTAATACAATTATTTAATCTCATTCCTGAAATACACTTAAGATACGAGTATGAGTACTATTATTCCATACACGATCATTAAAAACGTTCCATTGACCAGCCACATTTACCATCTTACAATAAAAAGTGCCGAAAGTACTAGTTGCTAAGAGTTCAAAATAATAAACTGTGCCGAATGTACTGGTTGCTAAGCCTTTAAAATAATAAAAAGTGCCGAAAGTACTGGTTGCTAAGCCTTCAAAATAAAAAAAAAGTGCCGAAAGTACTAGTTGCTAAGCCTTCAAAATAAAAAAAATGTGCCGAATGTACTGGTTGCTAAGTCTCCAAAATAATAAAAAGTGCCAAAAGTACTGGTTGCTAAGCCTTCAAAATAATAAAAAGCGGGCGGAGAGCACGTTACGGTCCATCTGTAGCACCAGTGATGCATTCAGGATTCTTCTCGGGGGCGCTTAGCCTCCCCCCTTCCGAAAATCTATGAATGCACCTACGTAGGTTTTGGGGCGATCTCTCTTTATATTTTGTCTAATTGTGTTCATTTATTACTGAATACTTAGAGAAATTAATTACAAAAAATAAGAAAATAAAATATAATAATAATAATAATAATAATAATAAAAAAACCATCCACATGAACTTTAATCTGAAATTTCTATCATCCTTCAACAAAACATTAAACAGTCCTCGCTGAAGGGGCAATTTTTCAAGCACTGACAACTCTGACTACTTCCGCAATAAAAACCTAATTCCACAGAGTAGAGGTGTTTGCACTGCAATACATCAACATATTTTGGAAGCTGGCATTCAGTTTTATTTCAGTCTTCTGGATTCCGACTTTCCATGTATACGGTTAAGCCTCAGTGTAGCTCACGTGACGTTAGTGCTTCCAATACAACAAAATATTTGCTACCTGATTTTTAACAATAGCAAATTATTAGAAATTGTTCCCACAATAAGGTGTTTTTTTCTGGCGGTGGAGGTTTACAATCTGTGACAAAAAAAATGGAGGCACCTCAAACTGGCATCGAAACGGTTAGTTAGTTTTTGTTTTCTTTACTATACTATTTGCTAATCTAAAGGGGCTGCAACCAAGTGGCAGGAGAGTGGCTTACACCATACGTTTTCAGGTGACACTATAATGATTTATAACGAAGTAAATTTCTCCGTCATTTTTAGTCTACGCCGAAATTCGAACCCGAGGCCGCTTATTCCGGAACAAGTCGCTCTACCAACTGAGCTACGCAGACGATTATTCTGATTCCTATCTGCCTTTATGTCGTGTGCGTCCTGCTGGCAGGTACGTCACATCTCCCCCCCCGAAAGAGGGCCGGGGGCATGGCCCACGGGTCAGCCGTGACCATGAATCGTTGCAGGCAGCCATCCACTGCAGAACGTGCACTTGAGAACTCCCAGTGAATCTGCTGTGTGGAATGCAACATCACACATTTTTATTTTTCGAAGCGCTGGAGAAGGGATTCTCTGATTTTTCCTGTCTCGCGGTGTGGAAATAACATCACACCAAAGCGAGATTTTTGAACGGCCGGATCATCCGGGCGCCATTATAACGAAGTAAATTTCTCCGTCATTTTTGGTCCACGCCGGGATTCGAACCCGAGGCCGCTTATTCCGGAACAAGTCGCTCTACCAACTGAGCTACGCAGACGGTTATTCTGATTCCTATCTGCCTTTATGTCGTGTGCGTCCTGCTGGCAGGTACGTCACAGATTCCTTAATAATCAGAAACACGCTTGTAGTAAGGCGAAGACATTTTCACCACTCCTAATGTCTTGGGGCAGGGTGGGGGGATTTTCTCCAGCACAGCCTTACCTTTACTAGCGTCCTCAATATTTTACACCACTCCATGGTGATATCCGTAGTCCATTACTGAATTAAACCAAAGGTATAACATTTTTAATCACTTGTCCGTGTAAATTTCTTGGAATCTGCATTTATGGTATAAGAGCATAAGAAAATTTCTGTACTCTATTTTAAAATTTTATATGTATTAATATATATATATATATATATATAAGTAACAAAACTGTGATTATATGCATATAATCAGTCAACAAGTTTTAGCCCCCTCGAGATTCGTAATTGCGCCACCGGAAAAAACTCTCTGAATGCAACACTGTGTAACACCGTTCTAGAAAACTAGTCTGATGTTATAATAATAATTGTACAGACTGTACAGTTTATAAGTACATCTGTCTTAAAAATAGTATACAGTAGCCTATGATATTATTATTTATTGTTGTTGCAGTTATACAAGAAATAACTATTTTTAATGCTTTTTCGTATTTCGTACTACAGGTATGATGTCTGAATTAAACATAATGCATCATTGCATAAGCAACGATTATTCTCAATTTTCACTATATTTCCAGGTAATTCTCAAGAAACATCTAAAACTCTCCAAACTGCAGCGCTTCCCATACCTTCAACTACGATCTGCCAGTTAATCTACAGAGTTTTGCTTACCGACATAACAGAAAACCACATTTGTGCAGGAGGATTCACCAGCGGCATTTGCTTTGTAAGTGATTGTCAAGCTTACTGTTGAATTTTTAAATGATGTCGCATGAGACCCTTATCAGGTGACATCTTTTTGTACTCACTCAATAGTCATACTTGTGACGTACTATAGAGGCGAAAACATGTGTTAAGACGGCAAATCTGACATTCTGTCAGCGTAGCTCAGTTGGGAGAGCTACTTACTCCAGAGTAAGGGGACACGGACAAACTTGTGTTTTCACATACTCCCACTCAAGAAATGGTCCAGTTTTGTTGTGTCTGATAATCACACACGAATATAAAACAAAGTATCGCATGTATTTTAAAGCAACTTATTTAAAATACGTTCGTGAATTCTAAGCTTTCGCATTGTCCAGTTTTTGTTGTGTCTTGTCAAAGGACAAGACACCTTAGATTTCCAACGATCAATTAATATCCAAAATTCAAGAAAAGACTTCTGCCATTAAACAATCAATTAAAGCTATTATTCTGGCGGTATATCGAGTTTTATTAGCTAATGAAGAGGACACTGTTTGTTAAATTTTCTTCTTCGCGTAAGTTTGCCGAAATTCGGTGCTACGAGAGTGAGACAATAACCATCTGCATTGTAGATCTAATTTGTTATTGTTTAACTGTACTGTGTGTTGCCCGCGCATGTTAAGATTGGTGTTGCCGTCGACCCTGTGAGGGAAGTTTCGCTTTGATTGGTCAATTCTCGTGCTGTCATCGTGCTCTTAATACTGCTGCTCTACTTTCTAGTTTTTACATATGGTTACATTTTACATTTTGTGTTCTTTACATGATCCCTAGCTGCATTCAACAGTGGCTACAGCCCTATACAACATTTCTATACAGGATAATTGTAAACTCCTTCAACAAAACAAGAGGGGTGATAGTACACATGAAGACGAACATTATTTGCAATGGATCTTAGGACGGCATTCCACTCCTACTTACAGAAAAGAGTAAAGTTACATATTCACGTTGAGCCTTCAACAGAGAAAACAAAGAGACATACCTAATTTATGAGTTGCATAATTCCAATCGCATCAGAGAAAGATTCAAAGGAGAGCTGATCAAACTGGCGTCCAAGGGCGTCGTTCCACAGCCCACACTGGCGAACGAAGTACTGTCACACCCTCTCGTAGACTCCCGGTGTGGTGTTGATCTTGTCCACAGCAACAGCAATTCGCGCGACGAGATCTTTCAGGGAGTCCACAGGTGTCTCGTACACCAATGTTTACACGTGCCCCCAGAAGAAGAAGACGTCCAGTGGATTAAGGTCCGGGGAGCGTGGAGGCCAAGCCACAGGTCCACCGCGTCCAATCCACCGTCCGGGATATGTCGTGTGTGTAGTCCTCCATGCCCTTCACGAATACGTCTGTTCTCATGTGATGTCCGCACGTTAATATCGCTGAACGGGTTCGGCTGCGTTTTTAAATGTTTGCTCCTCATCGTCTACGCACGTGTTCAGCTCACCTGATTTGCATCTTGCGCTTCTCATGCACTGGTTGGAACTCCGTGTGTCCGCTGGACGTTTTTTGAACGTGCTCTTTTCTGGCACTAGGAGTGGAATGCGGCCCTAGGTTCCTTTTCAAATATTGTTCGTCTTGATGTGTACTATCACCCCTCTTGTTTTGTTGAAGGAGTTTACAATCACCCTGTATAATGAGAGAACTAACTGAAACAGCGAACGAGTACGAACGCCCACTATGTTTGGCTTTCTGTTCTCATTAAAAAAAACGCCTTTGTTACTTGATTAATTTTTATTTGCACAGAATGTTCAGCGGTGTGGAAACAACGCAGAGCAAATGTGTCATTGGGTCAACTGGTGGACGGGTTAATTAGCGCTCAGCTTTCCGTCTTCTCGCATTTCTGTATGGAAATCCTGAGCAACACTGTATAGCGTGCTGTGTTCGCCCTTACAGCCCTACGTCTTTTCTGTACATAAATGAAGAACTGAAAGAACATTACGTGATTTGAGGATCGTTAAACTTAAAAGAAAAAGAAAAAAGAAAGAAAGAATGAATGAAAGAAATATGATATGTGTATTGTAACTAATTTTATGCAGACATCGGATTGGTCGTATAATACGAACTCTGAATAAATTTTCCACTAAAATAATTTGACAGAAAAATAACCTTATCGAAATTTGTACAACTCCCACACATCATATGATCATGTACATAAAGCGATCTGCACAAGTTATGGGACTATTCAACAATGGCGTAACCATTACCCCCACAGCCGCAACGGGGTGGGGGTGCAGGTAACTAAGGGGCGTGCTGCAGCTGCCAGTTATAGTTATATGAAAAAAAATCCGAACACGCACAAAAACAAACAAACAGATAATTAACCCAAAGGTTCATATTTTCCTTTAAGATATATTTAGCTTTGCCTCAATAAAGGTCAAGTTTCATTTTTAAAACACTGGATGCCCAAGTTGAAGCTATTTGGCCCTTTAGCTCCGGGTTATAATATAATCACATTATTGTGACCAATAGCTAATATCCAGAGTAACTATCGTGTGCAGTGCGTACAGCAGCTAGACGGGCTGGGAGTGACTCAATAAGGTGCTGGAAGGTGCTCACAGGTATGTCTAGCCATGGTGACTGCAGTGCATCTGACAGCTTCTGGAGGGTTCGTAGTGGAGGATCCGTAGAGCGAACAACAGGATCGAGGTGGTCCCACAGATGCTTAATTGGGTTTTAAGTCAGGGGAATTACGGGGCCAGGGAAATACTTTGAAGTCTTCCTCGTGCTCTTCCAACCGCTCTCGGACATTTATGTGACACATCGCATTGTCGTGCTGGAAGGTCCCATCCGCCCCAGGGAAGACAATCAGTATGTATGGGTGTACAAGGTCTTTAAGGTTGGATTCATAACGAATTCGGTCCATAGTGCCTTCCACAGGTATGAGTGGACCCAGGTTATGTCACGAAAACATTCCCCAGACCATAACGCTGTTTCCACCAGCTTCTGTTCTTCCAGCGATGGTTGAAGAGTGTTTGTTCTCCGATGTTTCTCGTTTTATACGCCAACGACCATCCGTTCTATGAAGCCGAAAACGTGACTAATCGTAGAAGGCAATTCTTTGCCAATGAGCGCAGGTCCAATTCCGATACTGCCTTACAAGTGTAAGCCTTTTCTGCCGATGCTCCTTCATTAGCATGGGTGCAGTGACCATCCGTCTGCATCAGAGCTCCACACGCAGCAGGGTTCTCTGAACTGTCGTTTGATACACACTTCCGGTAGCCCCCTGGTTTATTCGGCCAGTGAGTTGCTCCACTGTTAGAGTTTCGATCGTCCCTCACGCACCTTCGAAGTCAACGTTCACCTTTCACATCAATGGCACGTGGTGCTCGGCAGTTTCCACATCGCTTATTCGCAATGGTGCCACTTCTCCAATCAAGATACACTGTAACCACGGCAGCACGCAATAGTTCACAAACTGCGCTCTGTCAGAAATCCATCCACCCTTGGCCCAAAGACCGATAATCATCCCTTTTTGCAGAATGATCAAATGATCATATGTAAAGGATTTTAGAAGGAGTGTCTGACCCCAGGTCTTAAACAGCCCTTAGAAATAGGAAGCTAGGAGATTTGGACTAGAGTGCCCGATGGAAAGTGACACGGAAGCGAAGTAGAAAGGGGAGGAGGAAGACGCCCTTATTTATTACCGGGGGGCCAGTACCCGGGGTCCGACGGCTTAACGTGCCCATCCGACGCACGGCGGGTATTTAGTGAGTCGAGCGTTCGTACCTGCCAGGGATCGAATCTGAGGCCCTTTCCATGGCAGTCGCGAACGTTGCCCACAAGGCCACCCGCGGCTAAAAATCTTTGCTCCTTTATCCATGACAGCAACAAGTGATATGTTTTCAGAATGCCGATAGCACACCCTATATACCTTCCAATCCAGCTCACGACACGTGCCTTCTTTCATTGGCTACGCGGTGTTGACATCAAAAGTGGGAAGTGGTCATAATAATGTATATTACGATCGGTCTCCAGTTTCTCTCTCTCTGCGCTGCTGAGGGAAAATGCGGATTCCTTGTGGAGGATATGGGGAAATAGTCACTTAGAATTACGTACGACACGACAGGCGCCAACATTTATTCACAGCATCTGCCGATCTACAATGTATAAGAGGGTGATTTCTTCCAGTGATTTATTTTAATTTTGGACTAAACAACAGCAAGTTGCTATTGCTTTCAATTCTTCCTTATAGTAAGCATGTCTATCTCGCGACTGCTTATAGCCCATTGAGTTGCTCACGGCGGTCGTTAAACCTCCAATCAAAAAAAAATGTCTATCTCATTCACTGTGTGGAAACTTTAATAAACAAGCGAACGACAGCCATTTGCAAAATGTCACTAAACCGTACAAGTGGAGTACAATATCGGCGAGAAAAAAAATAAACAGAAGAGAGGGCGAAGAAACTTCAAAACTCAACCAGTTCTTTGTGCCGCCGTTTCTGATGAAAAGAATGATGATTTGTTTATCACGTCAACTGTTCAAAGTTTAGAAGTGCCGCCCCCGGTGGCGGAGTGGTCTAAGCGATGGCTTCTGATTATTCGTCCGAGATGGGTCCCGGTTCGAATCCCGGTGAGGCATGGACGCTGTGTTTGTCTTACGGCACTGGCTCTCTCTCCCTTCCCTGGAGTCGGTGGCCCTAAATTAGGAACGAGCGACTGCTTATGCCCACTGAGTTGCTCACGGTGGTCGAAAGCCCCCAATCAAAAAAAAAAAAAAAAAAAAAAAAAAAGATTAGAAGCAGACATTTGCATTATGTACTTCTGTTCCAAAAATTGTTAAAAAGGTTTAACTACAGGGCTCTAGGTAACACCTTTTACCTTTCAGGATCCTCACTCTGATTTCCTACCCCCAACCCACACAGACACGTATTCACACACTGCAAAAAACACATCCCCTCGTGTTCGAAATCTTGGGAAAATTACTGTGCTCGGGGGTGCTGAAGTAAATCTTGCCGGAGGGGAGGGTAAGGGGTGCTAATTACACCACCGCTATTTAAGACAAAAAAAAAATCTGTTCCTATGTATGACGGTGGTTCGAAATGCGCGCGCGCGTGTGTGCGGGCTTAAAGATCCCTACAAGCTTCTAAGATATAAAGTTTCGCGCTTATAAATCCAGGAAGGGCACAGAATCAACACCATGAGACAAACACACCACCTACGCTTCAACTTAGACTTTTCTTCTGTCCAACATTTAATTGTCCATCGGTAGTTCGTTCTTCTTGCAATATGTCCATCCCATTGACATTTCAGGTGCTATTACAGTATTATACACTGACGGAAAAAAATCCCAACACCAAGAAGGGATTGTGTCAGATAAACGACAGTTGGTAGGCGGTGAGAGTACATCTGTAAGATGACGTCTATGCAAATTTCGCGCTCAGCGCATACGTGTGGCGCTAGTAGCGCCCTATCGGAACATGCAAAGCAGGTTTGTTGTAAATACGCGCTGTAACGTTCGTGAGCGTTAGTTATCGTTGAGATTCGACGTAGGGTGTCGATGTTAGTCAAGAATGCCTTTAAGAAGACGAAGAAGCCATTATCAACAGCTCACGGAGTTTGAACGAGGTCGTGTAATAGGGCTACGAGAAGGGGATTTTCTTTCCGCAATATTGCAAAACGACTTGGCAGGAATGTAGCCACTATGCATGATTGTTGGCAGCGGTGGTCAGGGGAAGGTACTGCCTAAAGAAGACCGGGTTCCGGCCGGCCACGTGGCACTACTGAGAGGGAAGACCGCCGTGTACGGCGTATGGCCGTGGCGCATCGTACCGCGACTGCGGCAGCAATTCGAGCTGCAGTTGCCACCACAGTGACACAACGAACTGTTACAAATCGGTTACTTGAAGGACAGCTCCGAGCCAGACGCCCTGTAGCGTGCATTCCACTTACTCCAAACCACTGCCGTTTGCGACGTCAGTAGTGTCAAACTAGAGCTCACTGGAGGATGCAGTGGAGATCTGTTGTGTTTTCTGATGAAAGCCGGTCTTGCCTGGGTGCCAGTGATGGCCGTGTGTTGGTTAGAAGGAGGCCAGGTGAGCGCCTGCAACCAACCTGTCTGCGGCCGAGACACACTGGACCTACACCTGGAGTTATGGTCTGGGGAGCAATTTCCTATGACAGCAGGAGCACTCTCGTGGTTATCCCACGCACCCTGACGGCACAGTTGTACGTCGGTCTGGTGATTCAACCTGTTGTGCTGCCATTCATGAACAGCATTCTAGGGGTGTTTTCCAACAGGATAACGCTCGCCCGCATACCGCTGTTGTAACCCATCATGCTCTACAGAGTGTCGACATGTTGCCGTGGCCTGCTAGATCACCAGATCTTTCACCAATCGGGCACGTATGGGACATCATTGGACGACAACTTCAGCGTCACCCACAACCAGCCTTAACCGTCCCTGTATTGACCGACCAAGTGCAACAGGCATGGAACTCCATTACACAAACTGACATCCAGCACCTGTACGACACAATGCTTTAAGGTTTGCGTGCTTGCATTCAACATTCTGGCGGTTACACCGGTTATTGATGTACCAGCATTTCACATTTAAAATGGCTCTTCTCGCGGTTACATTAAGCTGGGATCTTGAAACCTTAATCGATTAAATATGTTACCTATACAAATGTATTGCCGCCATTTCATTCCTCTACAACTATTTTTTCGTGGTGTTGGGATTTTTTTCCGTCAGTGTATATTTAATTAGTAATAATGTCAGGCAGTGTATCCTTTATACATAAATACGTTTATACAACTTTTCGCAACTGCTGCGTAGAGTTCGGACTTTAGGATGGATGGTTGGATTGGAGATTTAACGACCACCGTGAGCAAACTCAAAGGGCTATAAGCAGTAGCCCGTCCCTAATTTAGGGTCACTGGTTCCAGGGAAGGAGAGAGCCAGTGCTGTAAGACAAACACAACATCCATGCCTGACCGGGATTCGAACCCGGACCCCTCACGGACGAATGATCAGAGGCCAGCGCCTTAGACCACTGCGCCACCGGGGCGGCTCGGACTTTAGGTACCACATCAAACGGATCAAATGTAACTGGCAGTCGTGGCTCACAAGCCACAGTAATGATCGATTAGCCCTAAGAGAATCTTCAAAAACGCGAACGACATCCTAATCTTATAGCATACTGAAGAAAAATGGGACCCGTTGTTGTCAGCAGAGGCTGTGTTTCTTCTTTAGCCATGCATTCATTTCTAAATGTGAGCAACTAAACATCTCCTGAACATATTGAGGAAGAAAGTCGAATTTTAAGCGTAACAGAATCTGGTATAGAAGTTTAAATCCCGATTTTAATCAGATTGCAAGCAGTGCTTTTTGCGCAGTCTCTTCAGCTTCTCCCGGGACAGCCACTTTGTCCTAGTTACGCCTTTGACGGTGCATAACATCAGAGAATAGGAGATGAGTATTTAACAAAGTCTGGCACACCATACTTTGTCATTTATCCATTTACAGAATTTGCTTATAATATGCTTCACCCAGTTTCCGTAACCTTCGCATTTCTTCCTCAAAATGTTCAGGGAATATATTATTTCCTCCAATTAAAAAATTAAGGCGCCGTTGTACGTTCGCTGGAACAAAAGAACGCCGTTGATACTGTTGATTCTTTGGGGGTCATTCGATCGTGACTGCGAGCCGCGACTTCCAGCTGTATTTGACCAGTTTGCTGTTGTACCGAAGATCCAAAGTCCGAAGCTGTTGGAGAAAGCTGTGTCGGTCGGATTGTGCTGCTTTCCACTTAGAGACAGTACTGGGGTGTTACGTTCATTTTGTTTTGTAGAGCAAAATATATATATATATATATCATCATCATCATCATCATCATTGTCAACCATTATCAATCCACTGCTGGACGAAGGTCTCCCCAAGTTTCCTCCACAACGGTCTGTCTTGTGCCAGTCTCCTCCATGTCACCCCTGCATACTTTCGAATTTCATCCACCCATCTCCATGTGGTCTTCTTCTGGGTCTTTTCCTGTCCCTTGGAATCCAATCTAAAATTTCGGCTGTCCATCGATGATCTGTCCTTCTGGCAGTATGTCCAGCCCATTGCCATTTCAGGAATTTAACTCTGATCATGATGTCTTCCACTCTTGTCATTTTTCGGATCCACGAGTTCCTCTTCTTATCTCTCCTGGTTACACCAAGCATGCACCTCTCCATGCTACTTTGAGTTGTCTGCAGCCTTTGTATGTCTCTTTTAGTTAAGGTCCACGTCTCTGCACCATACGTAAGCACTGGAAGGATGCATTGATCAAACACTTTTCTTTTAAGACATAATGGCATATTGCTCTTGAAAATTATGCTGTTTCTTCCAAAAGCTCTCCAGGCAAGTTTTGTACGCCGATTAATTTCTTCATCAATGTGACCCTCACTTGATATCTGCTGTCCAAGATAAACGTACGTGTCTGTTATCTCCAGCTTTTCTCCATCAATCGATAAATCTTCATTTCTTGTAAAAGCATTGAACATCACTTTTGTCTTCTGAAAGTTCATTTTTAATCCCACTTCTTTACTCTTGTCAGCAAGTTCCTGGATCATACTCTGCAGCTCTGATGGGGTAGTTGCAAAAATGACTACGTCATCAGCAAAACGAAGGTGGGTTAGATAATCTCCATTAATCTTTATCCCCTTGTTTTCCCAGCTCAGCGACTGAAAAACACCCTCCAATGTGGCATTGAAGAGCTTCGGAGATATGGTGTCACCTTGTCTCACTCCCTTTCCAATTTTTACGTGTGTTGTATTTTCAAACAGCCTAATCTTTGCACTTGCATTTTCATAGATGTTATTAATAATATTAATGTATGCATCTTCAATACCGCAGGTTTTCAGAGCCATTGTAACTGCTGATGGTTTCACCGAATCAAAGGCTTTTTCATAATCGATAAAAGCCATGCACAATGGAAGTTCATATTCCCTCGCTCTTTCAATTAGTTCTCTCAGCACGTGGATATGATCTATTGTGCTGTAGCCACTCCTGAATCCAGCTTGTTCTCTCGGTTGAGCCATGTCCAGTGTTACCTTCAAGCGGTGTGAAAGAACTTTAGTGAAGATTTTATAAACTACTGATAGGAGGCTGATAGGTCTGTAGTTTCCGAGATCCTCAATGTCACCTTTCTTATGTAGCAGGATCATTGTAGCGGTGTTCCAATCCTCAGGAATCTTTCCTTCATTAAGGCATCGAGTGAAAATTTGGGCGAGTACTGTTTCGATTTCTCCACTTGCTTCTTGTATGATGTCTACAGTAATTCCATCTTCTCCTGGAGCTTTTCCTCGCTTCATGTTCTTGATTGCATGTGCAACTTCTGCTGGAAGGACTGGAGGAACTCTGGTACTGGTATCTTTCATGATGTCTGGAGTGCATATATCATCCCTTTCATATAATTTGGAGTAGAAATCTTTCACTCTTGTCAAAATTTCGCCTCTATTTCTTGTTACAGAACCATCTTCTTTTCTCAGTGCCATAATCTGTTTTCTTCCCTTACTGAGATGTCCCTTTGCTATATATATATATATAAGACAAACAAAATGTATTGACATAACCAACCTTAAAAAACACCATAATACCTTCAAATTGGAACTGAAGAATAGGTTCTCTGCTTTAGAAGGACTAACATCGGAAGAAGTTGATATTTCTGAAGTTAACAGAAAAGTAACCAAAGCTCTTATGGAAACAGCAACAAAATTAGCTGGGTCTAAGGACAAGTTGCATGTGAACAAATTATCAGGAAAAACCAAAATGTTGATGCAAAAAAGAAGAGTGATGAGGACAACTAAAGAAGATGTGACTTCCAAAGTGGAATATATAGAGCTATGCAAGACAGTACGAAAAAGTATCACTGAAGACGTGTGGAAATTCAACTGTGAACTAGTAAGGAAAGCAATTGAAAACAACCAAAGCCTAAAGATAGCAAAGGGACATCTCAGTAAGGAAAAAAACAGATTATGGCACTGAGAAAAGAAGATGGTTCTGTAACAAGAAATAGAGGCGAAATTTTGACAAGAGTGAAAGATTTCTACTCCAAATTATATGAAAGGGATGATACATGTACTCCAGACATCATGAAAGGTACCAGTACCAGAGTTCTTCCAGTCCTTCCAGCAGAAGTTGCACATGCAATCAAGAACATGAAGCGAGGAAAAGCTCCAGGAGAAGATGGAATTACTGTAGACATCATACAAGAAGCAAGTGGAGAAATCGAAACAGTACTCGCCCAAATTTTCACTCGGTGCCTTAATAAAGGAAGATTCCTGAGGATTGGAACAACGCTACAATGATCTTGCTACATAAAAAAGGTGACATTGAGGATCTCAGGAACTACAGACCTATCAGCCTCCTATCAGTGGTTTATAAAATCTTCACTAAAGTTCTTTCACACCGCTTGAAGGTGACACTGGACATGGTTCAACCGAGAGAACAAGCTGGATTCAGGAGTGGCTACAGCACAATAGATCATATCCACGTACTGAGAGAACTAATTGAAAGAGCGAGGGAATATGAACTTCCATTGTGCATGGCTTTTATCGATTATGAAAAAGCCTTTGATTCTGGTGAAACCATCAGCAGTTGCAATGGCTCTGAAATCCTGCGGTATTGAAGATGCATACATTAATATTATTAATAACATCTATGAAAATGCAAGTGCAAAGATTCGGCTGTTTGAAAATACAACACATAAAAATTGGAAAAGGAGTGAGACAAGGTGACACCATATCTCCGAAGCTCTTTAATGCCACATTGGAAAATGTCTTTCAATCACTGAACTGGGAAAACAAAGGGATAAAGATTAATGGAGATTATCTAACCCACCTTCGTTTTGCTGATGACATAGTCATTTTTGCAACTACCCCATCAGAGCTACAGAGTATGATGCAGGAACTTGCTGACAAGAGTAAAGAAGTGGGATTAAAAATGAACTTTCAGAAGACAAAAGTGATATTCAATACTTTTACAAAAATGAAGATTTATCGATTGATGGAGGAAAGCTGGAGATAACAGACACGTACGTTTATCTTGGACAGCAGATATCAAGTGAGGGTCACATTGATGAAGAAATTAATCGGCGTACAAAACTTGCCTGGAGAGCTTTTGGAAGAAACAGCATAATTTTCAAGAGCAATATGCCATTATGTCTTAAAAGAAAAGTGTTTGATCAATGCATCCTTCCAGTGCTTACGTATGGTGCAGAGACGTGGACCTTAGCTAAAAGAGACATACAAAGGCTGCAGACAACTCAAAGCAGCATGGAGAGGTGCATGCTTGGTGTAACCAGGAGAGATAAGAAGAGGAACACGTGTATCCGAAAAATGACAAGAGTGGAAGACATCATGATCAGAGTTAAATCCCTGAAATGGCAATGGGCTGGACATACTGCCAGAAGGACAGACCATCGATGGACAGCCGAAATTTTAGATTGGATTCAAGGGACAGGAAAAGACCCAGAAGAAGACCACATGGAAGATGGGTGGATGAAATTCGTAAATATGCGGGAGTGACATGGAGGAGACTGGCACAAGACAGACCGTTGTGGAGGAAACTTGGGGAGACCTTCGTCCAGCAGTGGATTGATAATGGTTGACAATGATGATGATGATATATATATATATGGGACAGGAGGGGATCCGGAGGAGGACCCCATGGGAGATGGATGGATGAGGTTCGAAAGTATGCTGGAGTGACATGGAGGGACAGGCCCAAGACAGACAATTGTGGAAGAAATTTGGGGAGACCTTCATCCAGCAGTGGATTGATACTGGTTGATGATAGATAGATAGATAGATAGATAGATAGATAGATAGATAGATAGATAGATAGATAGATAGATAGATAGATAGATAGATAGACAGTTGAGTCACATTATTGTGACCACCACCTACTTTTGACGTCAACAGCGCGTAGCCAATGAAAGAAACCACGTGTCGTGAGCTGGCTTGGGGTATATAAGGTGTTCTGTAGGCAATCTGAAAACATATCACTCATTGCTGTCATGGATAAAAGGAGCGATTTATCAGATTTGCAAAAAAGGATGATATCGGCTTTCGGCCAAGGCTGGCAGTATTTCTGAAACAGCGCAGTTTGTGAACTGTCCGCGTGCTCCTGTGGTTAAAGTTTATCGTGATTGGAGAAATGGCACCATTGCGAATAAGCGATGTGGAAACTGCTGAGCACCACGTGCCATTGATGTGAGAGGTGAACGTTGGCTTCGAAGGTTCGTGAGGGACGATCGACACTCTACAGTAGAGCAACTCACTGGCCGAATGAACCAGGGGCTACCGGAAGTGTGTATCAAACGACAGTTCAGAGAACCCTGCTGCTTATGGGGTTCTGATGCAGCACTGCACCTATGCTAATGAAGGGGCATCGGCAGAAAAGACTTACATTTGCACGGCAGTATCGGAATTGGACCACCGCTCATTGGCAAAGGATTGCCTTCTCCGATGAGTCACGTTTTCTGCTTCATCGAACGGATTGACGTTGGCGTATAAGGCGAAAAACATCGGAGAACAAACACTCTTCAACCATTGCTGGAAGAACAGAAGCTGGTGGAAGCAGCGTTATGGTCTGGGGAATGTTTTTGTGGCATAACCTGGGTCCACTCATACCTGTGGAAGGCACTGTATGGACCAAATTCGTTATGAATCCATCCTTGCAGACCACATACACCCATACATGCTGATTGTCTTCCCTGGGGCGGATGGGATCTTCCAGAACGACAATGAGACGTGTCACCCAGCTAGAAATATCCGAGAGTGGTTGGAAGAGCACCATGAAGACTTCAAAGTATTTCCCTGTCTGCCTAATTCCCCAGACTTAAACCCAATTGAGCATCTGTGGGACACTTAGATCATGTTGTTCGATCTATGGATCCTCCACCACGCACCCTACAACAGCTGTCAGATGCACTGCAGTCAGCATGGTTCCAAATACCTGTGAGCACCTTCCAGCACCTTATTGAGTCACTCCCAGCCATGGGAGGGCCAGGCCGGGCTGAGCCGGACTTGTGTTTTCTTTTGCCCATCCTAGTGACTCACACTACAGTATAGTGCCCTACCTTTTTTACATTTTTAGCCACGACCCGGTTACGCAGTGGCCTATGCGATGGCTTCTGATCGTTTGTCAGAGATGGGTTCGGGTTCGAATCCCGGTGAGGCATGGGTGTTGTGTCTGTCTTACGGCACTGGCTTTTTCCCTTCCCTGGAACAAGTGGCTCTAAATTTGGGACGGGCTACTGCTTATTGCCCACTGCGTCGCTCGCGGTGGTCGTTAAACCTCCAATCAAAAAAAGTGTATGCTGAAAAAGATATGATTTATCTCCCATCCTATAAATATTAATATTGCAGTTAAATCAAGGCTGTGTAGATAGCACAAGGCCATAACATAAGAGAGATCAGTTCCTTCCGTTTTTAACACCACTCTCGTTACACTACCTGATACGCCAGTATCGTGTTTGATCGCATACACGACAGCATTGGAAACCAAGCGGAAGCCTTGGTTTCCGCGTGATGTCACTAAAAGGGGAAACTCATCTTTCTAATGTCATGGCGTATTATTTTCTATGGTCGACCTTGGTAAAATCCAGTTAAAACAGAAACCAAATAACACCACGATTATCGAGATGCCTCTATTCGATATTGACGGTGGTGATGTTGCGACTTCTCTGAGAATCCGGAAAGCTTGAATTTTTTTAAATTGCCACCATTTCAGTTCTTCTGTGGAAATTTCAAAAACTGAGGGCAAAAATAAGAAACTGAGGACATCTGTTGTACTCAGTCAGTTTTTACGGAATTGAGGATGAAGCATTGAAATTCAGGACTGTCCCCAGAAAATGAGGACGTCTGTTACCTTATGCAAAGGAGACTGGACATATAGTCGTCGGCTGTGGTAGTCCATTCGAGACATGATTCGATACATAGTGCTTTCGGATTTGACCCTCAGCACACCAACGCTGAAGTCTGCAGTGATTTGTCGCGTTGTGGCTCGACTGTTCGCTCGCACAGTTCTTCCGTCTCCTTTGACCTCTCTGATACATCAGTTTTTTTCATCCACAGGATTGCCGATTTCTGGAAGTTGTTTGTTGTTGTTGTTGATTGGAGGTTTAACGACCATCGTGAGCAACTCAATGGGCTATAAGCAGTCTCCTGTCCCTAATTTAGGGTCACTGGTTACAGGGAAGGGAGAGAGCCAGTGCTGTACGACAAACACAACACCCTTGCCTCACTGGGATTCGAACCCAGGCCCCTTTCGGACGAATTATCAGAAGCAATCGCTTAGACCACTGCGCCAGCGGGGCGGCAAAGTTTTTTTCGTGCAGCACTATTCACTGTAAACCCTTGCTACTGTTGTGAGTGAAATGCCAAGGAAAAAGGCCATTTGAAAGATGCTGGAGGTCGCTGGTGGCCTAGCGGGCAACGTTCGTGACTGCCACGGAAAAGGCCTCAGGTTCGATCCCAGGCACGTACGAACGCTCGATCCACTAAATATCCGCCGTGCGTCGGATGGGCACGTTAAGCCGTCGGACCCCGGGTACTGGCACCCCGGTATTAAATAAGGGCATCTTCCTCCCCCTTTCTACTTCGCTTCCGTATCACTTTCCTATCGCGCGCTCTAGCCCAAATCTCCTAGTTTCCTGTTTCTAAGGGTTGTTTAAGACCTAGGGTCAGACACTCCTTCCTAAAATCCTCTTCATATAATCATTTAAAAGATCCTCTAACCAGCACGCGCCGCCTCGGTGGCGCGGTGGTCTGAGACGCTGACTTATGACCATTCGCCCTAGTTGGGTCGGGGTTCGAATCTTGGTGAGGCACGGATGTTTGTGTTTGTCTTCTTTTTTTTCTTTTTTTTTTTTTTATTGGAGGTTTAACGACCACCGTGAGCAACTCAGGTTTGTTTTTCGGCACTGGCTCTCAATGTGTTACTTGATCAACACTGGCTCTCTGTATACATTGGTCCTTTAGCATACTGTAACAAGTTAGTAAAATCATGCAATGCATTGATTATGATACGCTTTCCAACATACTAGAAATCATAAAATGGCTGCGGAATAAATCTCACTCCTACGCCCTGACCTTTGATCCCATTTCGATGATATTCAACAGAACTGGTTCAGTATACCTCCGAAATAACATGATAAAGTTTTGTCGCAATCGAAGCAATTTTATGTAAGTTATGATGTATAAGGGCTATGGAATAGACCCCGCTTCTGTGTCCTAACCTTTGACCTATTTCGTCCATTTTCAATAATATTCGTTCACAGGCAGGCCCCTACAACATACTAACATTTCATCCAAATCTAAACATTTTTACATAAGTTATGACGCATAATGGCGATGGAAGTGATTCCGCTCCTATGTCCTGACCTTTGACCCTCATTTCGCCAATTTTCAATAGGGTTTGTCTCCAGGTGATCCCCTACCACATACTAATATTTAATCGAAATCGAACCATTTTTACGTTAGTTATGACGCATAAGAACAGTGGAACGGATCCCGCTCCTATGTCCTCACCTTTGACCTCATTTCATTCACTTTCAATAGGGTTCCTTCCCAGGTGATTCCCTTCCACATACTAAAATTTCATCGAAATCGAACGATTTTTACGCGAGTTATCGTGCAGACGAACATACGCACACAACGCGTGACGTAATGAGGCAGATGGGAATCGCGGCCATCTGCTAGCAAAAGTGTGACGTCATAAAACTTTAATAGGATCCGCACATTTGTTTGACTGCTGAAGTCATGAAAATATAGGTCGCGCCATCTTCTTTCTGGACAATTAATGCGTTCACAAGGATGAAAATTTGAACATCGATTAAAATAGTTTCATTTCATAACTTGGAATACTTAATATTTTCTAAACCATAACCGTAATTATGCAATCGAACATTTTTTTTTGTCCACTGACGTCATCAAAGGTCAGGTCGCAATATCTTTTCTCTGGTTTCAACAACACCAAAGAAAATGTTATTGATTTTTAATATAATTATGGTTATGTTTTAGAAAATATTAAGTGTTCCATGTTATAATATGAAGTTATTTTAATCGATGTTCAAATTTTAACCCTTGGGAACACATTAATTGTGAAGAAAATGTGTACAAAAGTTTTTCCATTGGAAGTATAGGAAGCAAAATTACTTGACGTCCACCTTAATAATATGGGATAAGGACAATGGAATGGACCGCAATTCTATGTCCTGACCCTTGACCACATTTCGTCCATTTTCAATAGGGTTCGTCCCCAGTGGTCCCCTACTACATATTGAAATTTCATCGAAATCGAACCATTTTTACGCACGCTATGACTCATAAGGGCAATGGAATGCATCCCGATCTTATGCCCTGACCTTTGATTTCACTTCAACCCATTCTGAATAGGGTTCGTCCCCAGCGGTCTCCTACGACATAGTAAACTTTCATTGAAATCGAACCATTTTTACACAAGTTATGACGCATAAGGGCAATGGAATGATTCCGCTCCTACGTCGTGACCTTTGAACCCATTTGTCCCATTTTCAATAGGGTTCGTCCCCGGGTGGTCCCCTACCACATACTAAAATTTCATCGAAATCGACCCATTTTTACGCCAGTTATCGTGCGGACAGACGGATGGACGGACAAAGCCGGAGCATATACGCTTCTTCAACCTGCGGTTGGAAAGCGTAAAAAACCATGTTTGATATGTACTTGCTGATGTGAAACATCTGTAGCTTGTCTATGTCTGCCTGTCTGTCATGTCTCTGTACCACCAGGTCCAATAAATCATTAAAAAGAAAAACTTCCAATAAAAAAAAAAAAAACTTTCAACAAAAAAAATTACAAAAAAAGAACCAGCACGCATGGCGCTAACTGTCATGCCACGTCCAAAGTCAAAGACCTTGTAGTACTGCATAGACTGGCAAATGTAATGCTAGCGGTTCTAAAACGTGGGAGACCAATTGAACGTGCAGCGCCATCTGTGAAGGAGGGGGGGGGGGCAGTGAACAGATGTGTATTGGAAAGCAAGAATGTCTGATTCAATCCATAATGTACTGCAGAAATTACACAAAAATAATGTTCGAGCACGATCCGATAATTTTCTAGATGAAATTGTAATTAGCAAATGCTCACGTCCGAGAAAAAGCAAACAAGATTAATAAGCAGGAAAATACGAGGCTATATCGCGGACGGCCATATACACAGGTACAGAAATAAAAAAAAAACAGAAAGAAAATTACTGAACACGAAAATTCCGTGTCACATAAACAAGATATATCAAAATCTTGTAAGTTTTAGAACTGAAATTCTCGCGGAAACACGTAAACACATTAACTACTCCCTACAACGGCGGCTTCCAATGTATGCCGGAATTAGCATGCTTTTCGCCAGTCTATTTTCCTCCAATGTCTTTGTCCAAAGTAGCTCGGATCACTCGTTTTGTCCCTTCCAAACCTCAGATCAAAGCTAACTAATGCTTGACGAGCTGATTTATACTGCAATCAGGTGCCGTCTTATATGGTGGTGCGAGCTATGTACGTATATGACGTGTGGCATCTCAGTGCAAATCGTTATCAGAATATTTCGTTTTGTTGACAATCACATTAACAATGTTTTTTGTTGTTGTTGCTATTATGCCTTCTATGATACTCTGAGAAAGCTCTTCCTTGTAGTGACTTTCACTTTCTTTCATTTGTACTTAGGGAGATTCCGGTGGACCATTAGTGAACTTGAGTAACGACAACTTAACAAGGCCTGTAGCCGTTGGAGTAGCTTCCTTTGTGTCTTTTCTGGGATGTGCTCGTCCTTTCATTCCTGGTGTGTACACTGCAATCAGCTCTTACAACGACTGGCTCGCAGAGACTCTGGAAAACGATATTTCAGGAATCTGTTTCGCTTGATCGATGAATGTGGAGCAATACATTGTACTTAAATTCATCAGTTAAACTTCGCTTGTAGATTCGAATTTTAAAATTATTTTAATAAAATATATTTATTAAAAGTGTCTAATTATCTTGTTTTCCTGTTTTGTCAAGCTTTGTTTGGACTGTGTTGTGTGTGTTTCTAGGTAGTTCAAATGACTAACTGAAATGTGTTCAGCGCCGTGTTGGGCTGGAAGTGGATGCCTTGGAAATTTGCTACCCCCTAAAGAAAACTGTTGGGGAAGTTGTCCCAAAATTCTAAGAAAACAGTGATTTTGCATTTCTCCCTGAAAAATGGGGAAATGAGTCTCGAAATTATCTAATTCTCTTATCCATGCAGAGTGAAATAAGGAACTACTCTAGTGACTATGGTGTGAAAGCCTGAGCAGGAATCATGATTAACAGGCACACGGACTTGCACTTCTTGCAGAGTGGTTGTTACTGCTCTGAGAAACAGAGATGAGATCCAGAACCATACGTCTGGAGATTTAGAAGAGCTGTCGGTCTAGATTTTATTCTTATGGATTATAATGCCCAAGCTCATTTGGTCGAAAATATTCATAGGAGTCGCCATCCAGGTCCCCAGACTTCTCTTTTTTTGATTGGGGGTTTAACGACCACCACGAGCATAAGACACCTCTAAATCTACATTTTTGAGGTTACTTACCTTTATTTCAAAAATCGTTTAGGAGGTTTTCGTCTCTACACATTTCCAACACGTATTTTTCTTAGTTACATCGTGGTTCAAGGCCCCCCAAAAAAAGCACGTCTTTTTCAACTCACGCAAACTTCGTTTTTTTTTGTTTTTTTTTTTGTTTTTCCAATGAAAAAAAAACAAAAAAACATTCGCTACGTTTGAGGGCGGTGACGGGTGGTTTATCTGTTGCGTCCACTCCTTAAGAATGGCCTGGGCTGAATCTGAAAGTGCTAGGATAGTACGCTTATTGCTGAGTGGGAAGAGGTCCGAGATTGTCGAGTACAGTGGTTGTGTCAGGTTTTAGGTTTGATTCAATTTATTACCGGTGTACAGTTGTAAATAATTATGGGTTACAGTTTTTTTTTTAACTTTGACGTTTTAAGAAATGTGTAATACAAGTTTTATTGATTGAAGTTTTAATTAGATATTAGTGTTTTGGGGACTTGAATTATGTATACTTGTGGGTGATTATTTTGAATCGGCATTGGGTCATTGGGGGGAAGAAGAAAAAACGAAGTTTGCGTGAGTTAGAAAAGACGTGTTTTTTGGGGGGACTTGAACCACGATGTAACTAAGAAAAATACGAGTTGGAAATATTTAGAGACGAAAACCTCCTAAAAGATTTTTGGAATAAAGGTGAGTAACCTCAAAAATGTAGATTATGTCTAAATAGCACGTTAATAATTAAGCAGCTAAGTGACATTTGCAATGCTGTATAAATATATGATAAGGCACATCTGTTTACTATAAACCCACATCAATAAATAACATTGTGAAACCAAGATGTTTTTGCCCTGACAGTTACAAGAAGGCTTCCATCAGATCAAGTGCTCCCCAGGCTTTTTCATTTAACGACCACTATGAGCAACTCAATGGGCTATAAGCAGTCACCCGTCCTTAATTTAGGGCCACTGGTTCCGGGAAAAGAAGAGAACCAGTGCCGTAAGACAAACACAAAATCCATGCTTCACGGGATTCGAACCCGGACCCTACTAGGACGAATGGTCATAAGCTGGCGCATTGCATTTATAAAATATTTAACTGAAGTAAATCTCAACCAAAAATTCTGTAAAAGTGGTATAGTGACATTTTGAAATGTGTGTTAATTAATTAACAAGTTTAATGTGATATATTTATAAAATGCAAAGTTTATTCACCATATGTTTTCAGCACCAAGTCTTACCCTTACAGTTTGCTGTTTTCACAGGGTGGCATACAACCCCTGCTATCCCTTCTAAACCAGAAGCACTTTGGGTTGTGACCAACAGCAGGTTTAGTGTTTAATTTGAATTTCTTTTGGCTTTCATTGCTTAATCACAGCTTTGTTTACCTTTATTAGTCAAATGCAGCAGTCAGCTGCAGCCATCTCACACTTCTAGTTTCGTTCTGTTACTTGTTACAGAAAGTCTTGAATAGGTCATGCTTCTTTTCATGTCCTTTTCTGGTGTTGAAAAGTATTATAGCAAAAATATAGTATGTAAATAAGAAGGTTCTTTAAAAAAATAGTGCTGGCATTTTTCTGGGAAATTGTTGCTGGATTTTTTCCCTCATTAACTGCTAAAAGGTCACAGATTGAAGACCTTTGTTGTAATTATTTTCAAGAAAAGGGGCCGCCCCGGTGGCGCAGTGGTCTGAGCGATGGCCTCTGAACATTCGTCCGAACGGGGCCCGGGTTCGAATCCCGGTGAGGCATGGATGTTGTGTTTGTCTTACGGCACTGGCTCTCTCCCTTCCCTGGAACCAGTTACCCCAAATTAGGGACGGGCGACTGCTCATAGCCCATTGAGTTGCTCACGGTGGTCGTTAAACCTCCAATAAAAAAAAATCGTTGAATCAGAATTCCTAACTGCTTATAGCCCATTGAGTTGCTCACGGTAGTCGTTAAAAATCCAATTAAAAAAATGAATATACAGGGTTCATAGGAAAGTCCGTTTACCCCCTCTAACTTTTAAACCGCACATCGTACCTATAGGAAAGTGACCATGCTCAATCGATTGGACGTGATTGTAGCGCCCCTAGTGGCAAAATACGCAACTTAGCAAAACTAACTCAGAAACCAAGAGAGATACGCAAAAAGGTCCAATTACAAAATGGAAGAGCTGTGTTTAATTAATTAGTACAAAAGGACACTTGGTTCAACAGAAAAGACAAGAAAACGCGAGCAAAGCGTCAGATGTCTGGCTGCTAGCACGCGACAGCAACAGAAAAGTGGTTATGTGATACAACACATAGTTATGCTAATTTCAGGTTTGATGCAAAATGACGTCAGATAGCCAAAGGGCTATAAATGATGAGTGGGAATTGAGAGTGAATCAGAGTACTAGGTTAGAAGGTAGATGGCTATCTTCACGAATGACGATTACTGTGATATGGTCTTGCTATACGACGAATGTCAGCAGAATGCAAAAAAGGCTGCGAGGTTGTATAGAGTACGTTTTCCCACTCATCAGCATCCAGCTGCACAGACAATTGCCAAAGTTGTCCGGCGCTTGCGAGAAACAGGAAGCGTTACTGAGCGTCGTCGTTCCGGTCGTCTCATTGGTGCCGGTGTGCGAGTACATCCTGCGGATGTTTTGCACTATGTTCTTGCAAATCTTCGAAGTAGTTCGACGGCAGTGAGCCGTGCGTGTGGATTATCGGCATTACGGGTGTGGCAAATCTTGAATGAACATGATGCGCACCCTACCGTGATGCTGTCGTGCAAAACCTGATGCCTGGAGACCTTCAAAGGCGGTATGACTTTTGTTACTTCGTCTTGAACACCTTACAGGAAAAGCCTTGGTTTGTGGACAATATCCTTTTGACTGATGAGTCAACATTTACAAGGAGTGAGATCATCAATCACCAGAAGTCCCACTACTGGGATGTGAGAAATCCACACATGACGAGACAAGCACGCCATAAAGTACGCTGGTCACTTAATGTGTGGTGTGGAATGTGGCAAACATCCGTAATTGGACCTGTGTTCATTGAGGGGAAATTTAACAGGTCAGCGTTACTTGCAGCTGTTATGTGGTCCAGTAAACAATTGGTTGGATGATGTTCCTTTGAATACGTTACCACGCATATGGTTTCAACATGACGGCTGTAATTCCCACAAAACCTTTCCAGTTAGCTCATTCTTATCTCGCACGTTCGGCAACAATATCATTGGGTATGGTGGTTGTACGGAATGGTTGTCATGGTCACCTGACCTAACACAGGTGAACTTCTTCTGTTGGGGATACCTGAAGGATCAAGTGTAGCTACTCTACGGAACCTTCCAGCATGGCAGAGTTAAAGGAACGCATCGTCAGGGCTTGTAATTCTGTAATCCCTGTGATGCCGCATGCTGTTCAAAATGCATTTCTGTCCCGAGTCCAGATGTGCATCGTTGCTGATGGTGCACACTTTGAACAATGTGTACAGTAGACTACTTGCCAGGTTAGTTGCACGTGTACTACACGAACTGTGTGTTGTGTCTGTGTTGTTTTGTGTGTAATTTAAGTTTACTACTTTAACATGCCTAGTCTTTTCTATAAGTGTTTCTGTTGAACCAAGTGTCATTTTGTACTAATGAAACACCACTCTTTCATTTTGTAATAGGACATTTTTACGTATTTCTCTTGATTTCTGAGTTAGTTTTGCTAAGTTTCGTATTTCCCCACCAAGGGTACTACAATCACGTCCAATCGATTGAGCATGGTCACTTTCCTATAGGTACACGTTACTTCCGTGGCGGTACGATACGCGGTTTAAAAGTTAGAGGGGGTAAACGGATTTTCCTAAGAACCCTGTATGTCCTGTTTTTCAAAGAATGGATGGTTAAACAAGTAAAAAAAATTTAAAACAGTCTTAAATTTGTAAGAAAGTTTAATTTAAGGAAGCTTTCAACTGATAACTTCAGTCTTCGTCAGCCTTGTGACCAGTAATCACGATAAGTGTTTAGGCAGGGAGTAAAAAATACTTCGCACGATTTCCAAGAAGAATTTTGTGAATTGCCCTTCCCCCCAGTTTGCAAATGATTGCCATAAAAATTCTTACTTCTAAAAAATTGTTTTTTTTTTCAGCCTTTTTGCTCTTAAAAAAAATGTTGCCTTCCCCATTTCGTCCAGGCTTGCACTCACACGCACCTTACAGCCTTTTTGTAGCTCTGTCATATGCTGGGCACTGCAGCACAGTTCTCCTCGCAAGTTGTGACCATAGATAACATATTTTTTCCACACATGCCTTTGGCCTTTGAGTTCGTATTTTCATCCAGCCTGAAATATGCAGAGAGGCAGAGCGGGGGTGGCGAACGAGGGAGGAGTAATGTTATTGATGGGGCAACTTCTGTGCTGAACAGTCGAGGGGAAAAAATAGATTAGTAATAATAATTAAATAAAACTCTTAGAGGTCGGGTTTTAAATCAGGATGGATAATTTTTGGAGCAGTAAAACACATCTCGATTTTTTTAGGGAATAATTTTCCTTTTTGTTGCGTTAAAATACAGCTTGTCCAGGCATTAACGCGATCTCTGCTTGTGGGTCATGTATAATGTTTTGCAATTGTGGGACACTACTTGGTAATCGCATATATGGTGCCTTATGTGACATCTCCCATTCGACCAGTGAGAAGCGTTGTTAGAAAAGGTATCTCCTTCCACTTTGATTTCTTGTACGCTTTACTCCTGAAGTTGTGTTTTTGTTGTCAACTAGTGCGCGCGTGGTTTGAGTTGATAATTAGCCCAATTTAGTTGTTAAAAACAACAGTTAAAATGAATTTTGGTTTTCGTCATTAAATTAATGGTTATTTTGGATACGTTTTTTTGTTAGAAGATGCTTTAAACGTTATCAAAAACTTCGAGATTTCTACTAATACACATTATACTCAAAAGCATGGTGTATTTTCCAATCTTGGGCAAGCCCAATTAAGTGATATTAAAGGTGTGAAGAACGATGTTATGTTCGAAGGGAAAAATAAAAAAAATGTTGGAAACAGGATACCATTTGATGGCATGCCATTTATTTCCATTGAACACTATACAGTAGTGTCATCAAGGTCATTCACTGAACAAAAGTAAGTTGAAAGCAATCCAAGATCACAACTACTCGTGTAGTAAAAGCAAAGTTCAAACAACAACAAAAATGAATTGTACAGCAGAAATCCAACTGAAAGAAATTTTAAAGTTCCCTTCATACATGGCTAGTGACACGAGCTGTACGGATTTTTACCCCCACCTGATTTCATGCTCGTCTCTCGTGAGAATTCCAATAATAACGATGTTCAAGATCACACACATTTTAGGCACTCATGATAAATTTTTATAAAGCTGTTTTCATCCACCAATGGAGGTGTTCGGATATCTGCCTAAACCCAGTAAATAAAGCACAATTAAAGAAATATTGATAAATGGTGCTGTAAGCAATGCAATAACAAACATCTTTCTCATATAAACAACACTGAGAAATCATTGAATCGCTGACCCGGTGGCGCAGTGGTCTAAGCGATGGCTTCTGATCATTCGTCCGTAAGGGGACCTCACCGGGTTCGAATCCCGGTGAGGCATGGATGTTGTGTTTGTCTTACAGCACTGGCTCTTTCCCTTCCCTGGAACCAGTGACCCCAAATTAGGGACGGGCGACTGCTCATAGCCCATTGAGTTGCTCACGGTGGTCGTTAAACCTCCAATAAAAAAATCGTTGAATCAGAATTCCTAACAGTAATCAATGAAAATAAGAAGATATTCGGAGCTAAATCACTGAATAAGGCTGCAAAATTGTCAACAAACGACCACTTTCTCGTCAGCATACAAGAAATCACAGTGGGAAGGAGATACCTTTCTAACAACGCTTCTCATTGGTCGAATGGGAAACGTCACATAAGGGACCGTATATGCGATTACCAAGTAGTGTCCCACAATCGCAAAACATTATACATGACCCTGCTTCTGACAGATGGACGATGATAGTGGTTGCCAGATCTGTACAGTCTTATACATTATTTCTTTTTTTACAATTGACCCATATTAATGATATGATGAAAGGAAAATCAGAATTGCAGTTCTTGGAGCTGAGAAAAAATTTCCAAACTTTCCCGATAGCATAACAAAAAATGATCAATGATAGGTGCATTTCGTTTGGTGGCCTTCCGAAGATGTTCAGTAGAAGTGTCCTCAGAAGTTAGAGATGCCAGTGAAGTTTCAGAATGTCTTTTATGAACATCGGGTTTTTTTCTCTCAAATAAACAGCTGTTGATGCTGCAGAAAGTGCTTCCAATGTAGTAATTTTCACCAGAGGTTGAGCTCAGGATTAGGTAAACTCCAGGAAGATTGAGGGGTAACTTTGTATCTATCTTCCAAAATTTATTTGACAATGGCTAAGTTTCGTATTCATAAAAAAATTCTGACAAGTTGTGAAAAAACTTTCAAAACTAAATATACCTGTGAACTTTGAAACTGATGATAGCCAGTCATGTTCATTTGTTGATGAAGTGACATTTAACCTATCATGAGTCAGAGCAGTGTGCTAAGTAAGGAAATTTCTGAAATGCATTAGAAAGTTTGAATGTATCTTCAGTCAGATGGTTAAACTGCTGTAAAAAAGAAATGCCTGCATGAGTAAAAATATCCTCATGCAAATTTTAGAAAAAAATTACATGTTTTCTACAAAAGTAAGTTATGTTAATCTTTTCCTGATGTTAAACTCTCAACATCTGACCTGGAAACAGAAATTATTGCTCAACTTAAAAAAATTACTAATCTAAAGCAAATATTATGGGAATTTTACTAGGAAATTTTTTCAATAGCAAATTTTCGGAGAAAACTCTTCTCCTTCTTCGGGCTGTCTTGTTGTTGTCACTTTTTCCTGTCACTATCACGGTTACGGTTTACCTTGACGGTTACGGTTAACCTTGACGGTTTAGGTTATTTTTCAACAAATCCTGCCAGATGTTAGGCAGGGAAAATCCTTTGTAGTCATTGATGATGGAATTTTGATTTTTCACAATCTCTATTCCTTCTTTCAGCTTTCTTTTTTGAAAATTGCTTTGGAAACTAATGACTTTAAGGGAATTCCAATCCATGCTGTGCCCAGTTTCTCTAACATGCCTATCTAATCCAGTCTTGTTGGAGCAATTTTTTATAGCTGCTTTATGCTCAGCTATACGAGTTTCTAGTCTGCGACCTGTTTCACCTATGTAAGATAGTCCACAACTACAATTTACTTCATAGACTACTCTTTGCATTTTTAAAATATTTTCTTCTCTTTGAACTATTTTAGGGAAAAAAATTTTAACTTTGTTCTCGAAAATTTGCTATTAATGAAAAAATTTCCTAGTAAAATTCCCATAATATTTGCTTTAGATTAGTAATTGAATTAAGAAACTAGGAAGCCATTTCTCAACATGAGCTTTATTCAAAGAATTAAAAAAATATTCAATGATATAAAGTGAAGAGCTTAAAAAAGCTACTACTGTAGTACTAAACAGTTGGAGTTTGCAAAACTTTCAGGAGGAGTTCAGTGTTTCAAATTACATGGCAGGAAAGGCAGAACCACTTGTAAAGAGAGAAGAAATGGGGATTTTATCAACTCCACAAATCTAAAACTAGAAAAGATATTGAAACAGGAGGCAGCTGATCTAGTGCAAGATTTTTATTGCCATGATTATGTAGGTAGGCTAGTGTTTTGGGGACATATTTTCAGTAACAATATTAGCTGAAAAAGTTGATCTTCAATAATAATAATTACAGCAGCTTACCATCAACGCTGTTGTAATGGAGCAAGCTTTCAAGATGCACCACAACATGTACACAGCATACATTGATTACCGTAAGGCCTATGATTCTGTACCCCACAGCTAGCTGATAAGGGTAAGCCCTGCAGTCATCAACTTCCTTAAGGCGGCCATGACATGGTGGAAGACAACAATCAAAGTGGAGAACATAACGACCAAGCCCATTCACATAAGGAGAGGCATCTTCCAGAGAGATTCACTTAGCCCGCTATGGTTCTGTCTAGCACTCGACCCGCTGTCAACCATGTTCAACGAAAGCAGGTGTGGGTTTACCATCAAGTGCAACAAAACGAATAAGTACAAGCTCTCCCACCTTATGCACATGGATGACGTCAAGCGGTGCGCTTTGTCGCAGAACCAACTCCAGCAGCTAATCCGGATCACAGAGGCTCAAAGTTTGTAGAGCTGTGTCTGAAAATTTGTGTTCCTGTTGGAACAAGTAGTATATGTGTATCACAATTCATCAAAACTTTGAAGCCATGTTTTTAGGGTGTCAGACGGCAAAACTAACTAGTGAAGGTAAACTTCCCATTAATAACAGCCATAAAGACTACAAACGAGTAAGTGGAAGATTGCAAAAGATAATAATGCAGTATTTACAGATGTAACTGGGATCATAGAGGTTCTACCAGGTTTTCACTTGCCAATGTGTAGCTTTTTCAAGGCACCAGAACAATGTACAGACTAAAATAAAAACTGAAAAGCATGAATAGAATAGAGAGGTTTAAATTAAGTAAACAGTGGACCCGGTAGATAACATTAACTTAATATCTTGCATTATACATCTGAAATAGTTACTTTGTGTTTATCCCTAACAGAGTGGTCCATGAACATTGTAGATCTATCAAGGCAAAATCGTTTCACTGCTTTCTGTGCAAGAGAATTTCTATGGTCTCCCTTAGTAAGGTAGCTTTTGTGGTGGTGTATGGGGCAATACTCTTGATGTCTCTCCAGAACAGAGTTGCTTCATTCTTTGATGCTTCTCTTGATAGTGTAGTTGTGAGTTTGCCATATTTAACTTCTCCTTTATGTTCTTAAAGCCTTGTAGCAAAGGACCTTTTTGTCATTCTTATATAGATCTCTTTGGATCCATCAGGGTACGATGAGGATGGAGTACAACACTCCAACATGTTCAGATGCAATAGGTTGCAGATCATGAGGTATGATTTTATTGGAGATGCATCTCAGTGATTTTATCCTCTCATCATAGTTAAGCCCTTTTAGAGACTTTTTGAACCAGAATGAGAATGCACAGAGGTAAAAATTGGCTCAAAGTTTGCAGACCCAATGAGTCTTCGCACTGAATTCAGTTGTCAATGTGTCCATTGCTTTTGTTGCCTACCTTTCTCGTTTTTTTTTTTTTTTTTTTTTTTTATTATTATTATTATTATTCTGAGGACTTTACATTGATTGTATCTAGAGGAAACGGCAAGGTTTAGGAAACTTACAATCTCAGTTTTTACATTCTAAGCATCATAGCATATGAAAAAGCATATGAGAGCATGAGCATATGAAAAAGCATCAGAGCATATGATCCTATTGCAGTCCCAACTTGAAAGTTAGCATACTGATAAACAAAAATCTAAGGATTCCATGTAATTTTTTTCAAAATTTTAACATTAGTTTAAAATATTGAAGGTGAAAGGTTATTTCTGAGACCATCAGAGGGTCAAACATAGTTTTTTTTTATTTTTTCAACACATTTTATAAAAACTTATATAAAATGCTATAAATAGACACAAATTTCAACCTCCTGTCCCAATGATGTAACAAGAAACAAGTAGATTGTCAGTCACAATCTTCTAGGTCATGTAATTTGAAATGCAGTGAGCAGGCAGAGCTAAAATTTGGGATTTACGCACAAGTCTACATGCCTAACAATCTCACCAAATTTTAAGAAAATCAAAAGAGGTAAGATTAAAAATGGCTATTTCATTGGTTGATTTGACCCTTGGGAATAACTTTTTTATTAACTAACAGATGTCATTCAAATTGCACGTGTTGGTAGAGTAACTCTTTCTCTATACAAAGGTACTACTCAAAATAGCCTCCATTACAAGCAATGCATTTGCATCTTTGTTGAAACCAACTCTTGGATCCTCTTTGAAAAATACAGGTGTGGACTGTTGTACCCACATTCTACACAGCCACTTTCACCTTGCCTGTGTCATCAAATAGTTGTACCTGGAGACTGTCCTTCATTGGACTGAACAGGTAGAAGTAGGAGGGTGCCAGATTTAGGCTGTACAGTGGATGGGAAACCACTGACCAGCCTAATTTGCCGATCACCTGATTTGTTGCCAAAGATGTGTGTGGTCTCGCATTGTCATGGTGAATGTGGATCCTTTTCAGACTCATGTTCGGCCTCTTTCTTTCCTCCTTATGGCTTCTTCTTTAAGCTTTTCGAGTGTCTCAATGTACAGCTCGCTGGTCACGGTACGGTCACATTCCAAAAAATCAAGCAGAATGACACTCCTGTCATCCCAAAAAACAGTCACCCTGACTTTCTGTGCTGATTGCTGGCTCTTGAACTTCTTAGGCCTTGGTGAAGAGGTGCGACACCATTCCATTGATTGATTCCTCATTTCCAGATCATAAAGATACGTCCACATTTCATCTCCTGCCACCAGATCGGAAAAAAAAATGTGTTTTCATAAGCTTCAAACCCTTTCAGCAGATCAAAGCAGACTTCCACCCTTCTCTTCTTCAAATCGGGTGTAAACTGCCGAGGTACCCACTTCCCACAAACTTTCCAATACCATAAGTCTTCCACCATCTTCTGTATGGCATTGTGACCACAGTTCAGTTGTGCAACAAGCTCATGGATTGTGACTCGTCTCTCCACGCGAATCAATTCATCCACTCGCTGATGATTCATGTCAGTGGTTGTAGATGGTCTCCCACTGCATGGTTTGTCTTCAATGCCATTTCTCTTTCTTTAAACTTCTTCATCCATCTGTGCACCTTGCTCTTGTCCATGGTGACATCTTCATAAACATTCTGTAGCATGATGTGGATGTCAAGACAGCCTGCACCCTTCCTTCAAGAACTCAATGACAGCATGCTGCTTCTGTTTGGAATCAATTATTTACCTGCAGTGAAGAAGGGGTGTTACTATAGAGGAAGAGTTACTCTAGCAACATGAGCAATTTGTACCACCTCTGTCAGTTAATAAAAAAGTTATACTCACTTTTGCATTACTTTCAGTACAACCCTAGTAAAACATTTTTAATACCAATGCAAATAATGCTGCATCCAATCGTATTTCTGAAGACAATTTGCTACAGGTACTTGGTTCTTTGTGAAAATGTACCCCCCCCCCCCCCCTTTATTTTCTATTCACAGTGTTTTTACTAATATACTGTCATTTTTGTTCATCACATTAAATCTGTAAAGTTACTCATTTTGGCCACTCCATACATCAAAACTTACAGAATTTAGAATAAAATATGCTTTTACCTCTTGTTTTACCTGGTGCATTCATTTTATTTGTTTTTAATTAACTTCCTACGTGCTTTTTAGCATCATAACACAAGGGCTCAACTTCACACTGAAGTCGCCAACACGGATTTGATCCAACACTAGTACAGTGAGACACGAGAATGACGGAGAATAAGTTCTTCTCAAGTGTATTTCATTCTAAATTCTATAAATTTTGATGTACAGAGGGGCCAAAATATGAGGGTTGTACTAAAAGTAGTGCAAAAGTGGGCATCATTTTTTAGTAATGACAGAGGTCTTTCAAATTGCACATGCTGGTAGAGTAACTCTTCCTTTAGAGTAACCCTTCTTCTTCATGGAAGATTTGAAAGAGGGAAGGGTGAAAAGTCTGCTCTGATCTGCTGGAAGTGTTTGATGTCAATGAAGACATGTTTTTTTCCGATCTGGTGACAGGGGATGAAACGTGAGCATACTTTTACGATCTGGAAACAAAGAATCATTCCATGGAATGGTGTCGCACCTCTTCACCAAAGCCTAAGTTCAAGAGGCAGCAATCAGCACAGAAAGTCATGGTGACTATTTGGGGGGGGGGGATGACAAAGGTGTCATTCTCCTCGATTTTCTGGAACGTGGCCATACTATAACCAGCGAACGGTACATTGAGACACTTAAGAAGCTTCAAGAAGCCATAAAAAGGAAAGGAAGTGACCAAGCAAAAATCTGAAAAGGATCCACATTCACCATGACAATGCAAAACCACACACATCTTTGGCAACAAACGAGGTAATCAGCAAATTAGGCTGGTCGGTGGTCCCGCACCACCGTACAGCCCAGATCTGGCACTCTCAGACTTCCACCTATTCAGTCCAATGAAGGACAGTCTGCAAGGACAACAATTTGATTACACAGATGACGGGAAAGTGGCTGTGAAGAAGTGGGTGCAACAGTCCACACCTGAATTTTTTCAGAGAGGATTCAAGAGTTGGGTACAACGATGGCGCAAATGCATCGCTTGTGATGGAGACTATGTTGAGTAGTATCTTTGTATAGAGAAAGAGTTACTCTACCAACATGTGCAATTTGAACAGCCTCCGTCAGTTTAAAAAAAAAAACTTTTGCATTACTTTTGGTACAACCTTCGTAGATAACTTTATAAATTTAATGTGTTGAGCAGAAATATCAGTACATACAGCAAAACACAGTGTAAATCTGAAGTGTACAAGAACTGAACCACATAGACATACAAAATTTACAATATTTAATGAAATATCAATGTGACAGTCTTTGGTGTTGATTTTAATATTGAACTGTCCCAAAAATATATACACACGCTTAATTTAGTAATTACAAAGTGTACACGAATTCTGATTAAACATTATATATAACGATAATAAAACCAGCTGTATATATGTGCAATTCATTTTATTTAAAAATTCCATAGAAAAACTATACACAAAAGTAACTGCCACTTTGAGCAGATTTGCAGCGACATATGAAACATGAGAAACTAGATGATGTTACGCAATGGTGTTTTATATGTCCATTTTACATATGTTTATGAAGTTAGCAAAAGATGTACTGATAAATATTAATTTGGCAAATCTTATTCAGCATCATAATCATCTGGATCATCCTCTCTCTTTCTTTTGTTGCTATTTTCATTGGTAGACAATAATACATCAGGTATCATTGTAGTCGTATTTGATGTCGTAACCACTAATGGCATAGGAACAGAATCATTTGTTGATGTTGTTTGCGGGGGAGCAATTGTAGTGGCTGGGACAAAACTACGATTACCTGCAGAAAAGAGCAGAAAGAAATATTTACAAATTGAAGAAGCTTTGAAGCAAAATCGATGCTACTTTTTATGTAATGCATAACATTAACACAGTTTACATGCAGTGAAAGACATGCATTATTTTTCACAAAAATAGTTTTTTTACACAACTGCGACTTGCATTATCATTTCTCATTTTCACTTGGAGGTGACATTTTTGAAATGTCTTGCTGCTAATTTACAGATGTTTTTTAACAATAAAATTAGCCCAGTGCTTTCACAAGCTACATGTTTCATTCATTTTCAGAATACTTTCTCACCAGTGAATTCATGCATAATAGTTTTTTAAACCAAATACTGTTTATATGTATGTATACAGGGTGAGTCAAAAGTCGCAGAACACCATGTATTTCAGAAATAGGAGGGGAAATGAAATATCTGAATACCCCAGCAAAGAATGGTGAAGGGGCCTATGTTGGAACATGGCCGCCATCTTAAAATCCACCATATTGGACCAAGGTCAAATTTTTCAAATGGTAAGGTGGTCATGTTGCATAACAGACAAGACTAGAATTTCCTCAGAAATTGATTGCCATAATCCGATTTGACATATGCAGGCATGTGATTGTCCAATTAACTGAAAACACCAAAAGCTGTTCCAAGATACACATGCATAAAACGAACGTGACAAACACAAAAATCAAAATTTATTATCGCTAATTTTATTATGTGTGTGTGTGTTTAAGCAAGTAAAATTAAATGCAAAAGTGTTAAAAGCATGCAAAAGTAAATGAATTGTTAAGTGTTTAAGCAAAGTAAAATTAAATGCAAAAATAAAAATACTAAACTATTAAAGTGTTTTACTTAGCGTCTACATTTTTAAGTGCGAATTTCCTTGCTAACATTAAGATTTAATAAAAGTATATATCATTTCCAATTTTCACCGCACAGTATCCCATTTATTAAATCAACTTTTAAATTAATTGGTAATATTTAGTAGCAACAAATGTAATTACTCTTTCAAGAATGTGGATGGGAAGGGGGCCTCATCTTGTGCTGTGCTTAGGGCCCAATGCTGTTTAATCGGGCCCTGATCCAGACCTGGCGCCATGCATTCTTTCTTCCACTAAGCTTTCAAACAAGAAAAACACATTCCTCCTCCTCGGAAAAAAAAATAGGAAAGAAACAAAGAGCCGCATCACCAACTTTGTTCACAGGATTTCAGCCGACGTAATCCATGGCCTGTCGCAGTGGTTTCTTTCCACTTAGCTTTAAAATAAGCAAAACAAGTTCCTCCTCCTTGGAGGGGAAAAAAAAAGAGAAATAAAGAGCTGCGTCATGAACTTCGTTCAGAGGTTTCAGGCCGATGTAATTCTGGACCACGGTGAAAGAAGCATGCTGGATCGACATAAACTCCCGGCTCGGCGCCAAGCTTTCTTTCCACTTAGCTTTCAAACAAGCAAAACAAATTCCTCCTCCTCCTCGAAAAAAAAGAGAGAAAAAAAAAAGAAAGAAAGAAACAAAGAAAGAAAAGAAATGAAAAGCTGCGTCACGAACTGTGTTCTTCCGGCCGACGTAATCCCGTCCCGGCGCCATGCATTCCAAGGTAATCCTTGGTGCATTATTTCCACTTAGCTTTCGAACAAGCAAAACAAATTCCTCCTCCTCGGGAAAAAAAGAAATAAGGAGCTGTGTCACAAACTTTGTTCGGAGGCTCTTACACTGATTAATTACAAACCAGTAAAACATTCTTAACAAACAGCGAAAATCTGATTTTTCGTATTTTTTTTTTAGTCACCCGTAATCCTGGGGGGGGGGGGGGGAATCCGCAATGGTTGGAATCGCTGGACGCCTATGACACTTTCACCCGCCAGTGAGAGAGAAGGTTCCTAACGTAAATGTCCAATCACATGTGAACAGAACTTTTTCTTTCTTTTCTTTGTGTACGATGGCTCAGGGCTACTCCCAATCTCTCAACTGATTTTGCCACCCAACAAATAAATAAAACAAATAGCAGTGGAAAGAACGGAGGTGAACTGAAACAGCGGAGTGTTTCCCTAAAAAAAAACGGTTCTAAGCAAACCAAGACGTTTGAAGTGACGTCACCCGCAGCTATCTCGTTAGCTGAGCAGAAGCAGCAGCGTCAGTCCGGAGCTGCCGGTCAGCCAAGCAGCAGCAGAAAGACAATGCATTACAACTGAAATATCGCCACTTACCTAACGAATATTTCTCTCTCTTTTGGCCCGACCCCCCCCCCCCCCCCCCCGACACGTCAACAATCACAAACTTTCGTCAAAAGCCTGAAATCACAAATGACAAGTTTAGCGGATTTCCGTTTTTTCAAAAAGTGAATTCACGGAATTCCGCTAATTAGCGGAAGAATCACATGCCTGCATATGTGTTGCGGTTTACAAGTTATCAACACAGAAAGTTGAAATAACAACCTGAAAAAAGCCTAAAAGATAGGCCCTTTCACCGGTTCTTTGCTGGGGTATTCAGATATTTCATTTTCCCTCCCGTTTCTGAAAAATAAGGGTGTCCTGCGACTTTTGACTCACCCTGTATCATCATCATCATCATCATTGTCAACCATTATCAATCCACTGCTGGACGAAGGTCTCCCCAAGTTTCCTCCACAACGGTCTGTCTTGTGCCAGTCTCCTCCATGTCACTCCCGCATATTTACGAATTTCATCCACCCATCTCCCATGTGGTCTTTTTCTGGGTCTTTTCCTGTCCCTTGGAATCCAATCTAAAATTTCGGCTGTCCATCTATGGTCTGTCCTTCTGGCAGTATGTCCAGCCCATTGCCATTTCAGGGATTTAACCCTGATCATGATGTCTTCCACTCTCGTCATTTTTCGGATCCACGAGTTTCTCTTCTTATCTCTCCTGGTTATACCAAGCATGCACCTCTCCATGCTTCTTTGAGTTGTCTGCAGCCTTTGTATGTCTCTTTTAGTTAAGGTCCACGTCTCTGCACCATACGTAAGCACTGGAAGGATGCATTGATCAAACACTTTTCTTTTAAGACATAATGGCATATTGCTCTTGAAAATTATGCTGTTTCTTCCAAAAGCTCTCCAGGCAAGTTTTGTACGCCGATTAATTTCTTCATCAATGTGACCCTCACTTGATATCTGCTGTCCAAGATAAACATACGTATCTGTTATCTCCAGTTTTTCTCCATCAATCGATAAATCTTCATTTCTTGTAAAAGCATTGAACATCACTTTTGTCTTCTGAAAGTTCATTTTTAATCCCACTTCTTTACTCTTGTCAGCAAGTTCCTGGATCATACTCTGCAGCTCTGATGGGGCAATTCCAAAAATGACTACGTCATCAGCAAAACGAAGGTGGGTTAGATAATCTCCATTAATCTTTATCCCTTTGTTTTCCCAGTTCAGTGATTGAAAGACATTTTCCAATGTGGCATTAAAGAGCTTCGGAGATATGGTGTCACCTTGTCTCACTCCCTTTCCAATTTTTATGTGTGTTGTATTTTCAAACAGCCGAATCTTTGCACTTGCATTTTCATAGATGTTATTAATAATATTAATGTATGCATCTTCAATACCACAGGATTTCAGAGCCGTGGTAACTGCTGATGGTTTCACCGAATCAAAGGCTTTTTCATAATCGATAAAAGCCATGCACAATGGAAGTTCATATTCCCTCGCTCTTTCAATTAGTTCTCTCAGTACGTGGATATGATCTATTGTGCTGTAGCCACTCCTGAATCCAGCTTGTTCTCTCGGTTGAGCCATGTCCAGTGTTACCTTCAAGCGGTGTGAAAGAACTTTAGTGAAGATTTTATAAACCACTGATAGGAGGCTGATAGGTCTGTAGTTCCTGAGATCCTCAATGTCACCTTTTTTATGTAGCAGGATCATTGTAGCATTGTTCCAATCCTCAGGAATCTTCCCTTCATTAAGGCATCGAGTGAAAATTTGGGCGAGTACTGTTTCGATTTCTCCACTTGCTTCTTGTATGATGTCTATAGTAATTCCATCTTCTCCTGGAGCTTTCCCCCGCTTCATGTTCTTGATTGCATGAGCAACTTCTGCTGGGAGGACTGGAAGAACTCTGGTACCTTTCATGATGTCTGGAGTACATGTATCATCCCTTTCATATAATTTGGAGTAGAAATCTTTCACTCTTGTCAAAATTTCGCCTCTATTTCTTGTTATAGAACCATCTTCTTTTCTCAGAGCCATAATCTGTTTTCTTCCCTTACTGAGATGTCCCTTTGCTATCTTAAGGCTTTGGTTGTTTTCAATTGCTTTCCTCACTAGCTCACAGTTGAATTTCCTTACGTCTTCAGTGATACTTTTTCGTGTTGTCTTGCATAGCTCTATATATTCCACTTTGGAAGTCACATCTTCTTTAGTTGTCCTCATCTCTCTTCTTTTTTGCATCAACATTTTGGTTTTTCCTGATAATTTGTTCACATGCAACTTGTTCTTAGACCCAGCTAATTTTGTTGCTGTTTCCATTAGAGCTTTGGTTACTTTTCTGTTAACTTCCGAAATATCCACTTCTTCCGATGTTAGGCCTTCTAAAGCAGAGAATCTGTTCTTCAGTTCTAACTTGAAAGTATTATGGTGTTTTTTAAGGTTGGTTATGTCAATACATTTTGTTTGTCTTATGAGCTTGCCACGTTCCAGTTTAGTGTTGAGGTGCATCTTACATCTCACCAATCTATGGTCACTACCTGTGTTGAACTTGTTCAGCACACTGCAGTCTTCGATGACGAATTTTTTGTTACACATAATAAAATCAATTTCACTTGTCGTTCCAATTGGATGTCTCCATGTCCATTTCCTGTGTGGCTTTTTCTTGAAAAAGGAGTTCAAGATGAAAAATCCTTCTGCCTCTGCAAACTCAACGAGAGTATTTCCACGCTGGTTTCTGTTGCCGTGACCGAATTTACCTACTGAAGTTTCATTCTGTTGCCGTTGCCCTATTTTTGCATTGAAATCTCCCATAATTATCTTCAAGTGCTGCTTACCTTTATTATTTAGATGACGAATTTCCTCATAAAATTCTTCAATTTCTTCTTCAGGATGACTTGTGGTGGGTGCATAAGTTTGAATAATCTGAGCCTGGTATCTTCTCGATAGTTGGATAACGAGTCGTGCAGCTCTGTCAGAGGAACTTTCAACTTCTACCACTTTATCCTTCAGTTTCTTGTTTATTATAAATCCAACACCACTAGTTCTGCCAGTATCTGTCCCACGATAATAGAAGAGATGTCCACTTTTCAGTTCAATGAGATCTTCTCCTTTTCTCCTTACCTCACTTAGCCCGACGATGTCCCACTTGATCCTTTGTAGTTCCTCTTCCAATTCAAGAAGCCTTGAATCAGAAGATAGGGAGCGTCCGTTATAGGTAGCCAAGGTCAGCATCAAATGGCAGCCTAGTCCGGTCCTCCGGGGATTCTTAGCACCCTCTGCCTTCATGTCGCACTGGCCGCTGCCTTGGCCAGGTACATTCCAGCTGCCGGAGACTGAGGGCCAAGATTTAAGTTGTAGAGTCATTTTGGAGGTGTTTGGCCATAACTCACCACGCTGGCCAAGCGGGTTGGTGAGTGTGGGATAGCATTTCCTCTGATCCCGATGGTATAGTTATACCGCTATTGGCGGTCGTCAGAGCCCCTTTAGTGGGAACAGGATGCACCACGAGAAGGCGGGGTTGACATTTGTCAAGGAGAGGCTGTGATGTTACGCATCACCTGACCATCACCTGACCCTGTGTATATATATATATATATATATATATATATATATATATATATATATATATACAGCCACATTATTGTGACCACCTCCTACTTTTGACGTCAACAGTGCGTAGCCAATGAAAGGAGGCACATGTCGTGAGCTGGATTGGAGGGTATATAAGGTATGCTATCGGCATTCTGAAAACATATCACTCGTTGCTGTCATGGAAAAAGGAGCGATTTATCAGATTTGCAAAAAGGGATGATTATCCGCTTTCGGGTCAAGGGTGGCAGGACTTCTGAAACAGCGCAGTTTGTGAACTGTTCGCGTACTGCTGTGGTTAAAGTGCATCCTGATTGGAGAAATGGCACCACTGCGAAGAAGCAATGTGGAAACTGCGGAACACCACGTGACATCAACTCACTGGCCGAATGAACCAGGGGGCTACCAGAAGAGTGTCTAAAACGACAGTTCAGCAAACTCTGCTGCATATGAGGCTCTGATGCAGACGAACGGTCAGCGCCCCTATGCTAACGAAGGGGCATCGGCAGAAAAGGCTTACATTTGCACGGCAGTATTGGAATTGGACCTCCGCTGGTTGGCAAAGGATTGCCTTTTCCGATGAGTCATGTTTTCTGCTTCATCGACTGGATGGACGTTGGTGTATAAGGCGAGAAACATCGGAGAACAAACAATCTTCAACCATTGCTAAAAAGAACACAAGCTGGTGGGATCAGCATTATGGTCTGGGGAATGTTTTCGTAGCATTCCCTGGGTTCACTCATACCTGTGGAAGACACTATGGACCTAATTTGTTATGAATCCATCCTTGCAAACCATGTACACCCATACATACTGATTGTCTTCCCTGGAGCGGATGGGATCTTGCAGAACGACAATGCGATGTGTCACACAGCTAGAAATGTCCGAGAGTGGTTGGAAGAGCACGATGAAGACTTTAAAGTACTTCCCTGGCCCCCTAATTCCCCAGACTTAAACCCAATTGAGCATCTGTGGAAGAACCTCGATCATATTGTTCACTCTATGGATCCTCTACCACGCACCGTCCAGCAGCTGCCAGATGAACTGCAGTCAGCATGGCTCCTCATACCTGTGAGCACCTTTCAGCACTTTATTGAGTCACTCCCAGCCAGTCTAGCTGCTGTCCATGCTGCACACGGCGGTTATTCTGGATATTAAGCTGGTGGTAACAATAATGTGACTCAACCGTGCGTATATTTATTTATTTATTTATATATATATATATATATATATGATCCACTTACACTGCTGGTTTTATTAATGAAACTGAAACCGATTTTTACATCTGAAATTTTTTTCACAATTTTCTAAAAACCAGAAAATTTAAAAAGTTCTTTTTATAATTTAAAATTTAGAAAGTTTTAATCCTGACTTTTCTCACAGGTTATTTCAAGTGTTAGGTTGAAAATTTTAGTTCTGTGCCAAGTTTTTTTATTTTCCTGCAGAAAATAAAAAAACTGGAAAATTTATCAAGAGGATAATAAGCCCCTACAGTTTACGTCCTTAAGTTAAACTAATGATATGTGATGCAGAAGTCTGTATTTTCATAGACTTAATTTTAACTGCTCATGTTTTTAATTCTGTTTCTTACATTTTATTTAATGTGACACTGAGTGAAAACCAATCTGGGTCCCGTCACAATGGATTCAATGACTATTAAGTCATATAAGTCATAATGGGAAGTAATGGAATAGAATGAAATTTGTAAAGCTTACCTCATTCTACAAGTTTTCTTCAAAGTAGAGTTATTTCAAGACAAAATGAAATCAGAACTGCAGCACATGTCTCCAATATTCATTGTGCAGTCTTATTGTGGGTGTGATTTCAGTAACATCAGGATTCGCGCACAAAAAATAAGCCTTTTTAAGGACTTTTTATTACCCCCCCCTTAATTTTAAAGACTTTACCAATCGCATATGCACCAATGACATGTGCACAAATATCCTTTTAAATATAGCTTAACTATGCAAAATAAAGCTGGCAATATTTTCCCACAGAATTTAAGTTTCTGGATGTAATACATTTGAATTTATGCAATTTAAAAGACAGTTCTGCTTGTTGAATCAGTTCTCTAATCGGAGAGAATAATCACATATGCAATAAAAAAATATGTAAATTGTAAAACTGTAGCCAAAGTTATATGTTCAAGATTTGAATTTTGCACATAATCATCTCATGGTTTAAACTGCAAAATGAAGGTCAAAGTTACGTGTACAAGATTTCAATTTTGCAGTTAGTTTTATCACGGTATAACTGAATAATTATTATTTGTATATACACAAAAGGAGAAACACAAAACTGAAACACCAATGCCAAGAGATGGTGATAGGGCTTGTTGGGTGGGATCTGCTAAATGTTTAATTTAGCCCATGGTCCTTCATTTTTTTCAACAAATTACAGTCATTTGCAAAAGTTTAAGACCACTTGTTTTCATTAGGAGATTTACACCGATTGCATCAGCTACTGTCTGTATTACTCAACTTCCTGTCATCGTTGCATTATTCTACAGCGGTAACTGTTGACAAAGTTGAGGGAAGCGTGCGAGCGACAGTTTGCTTTTGGTTTTCTTGCTGAGATGTTTTGTACGCATTTTCTATATAGCGATAAATGGGCAACTCAGAGGGTACAGATAGTGACTTTATATCATGAAAGATGCCCAGAACAGAGATGAGCTCGAGTCCGGGCTCGTCTACGGAAACCAGGCCCAGGATTCATTAAGAGCCGAAATCCCCGGGCCTGGGCTTGGCATTGCATATGTTGAATTTCATTACTGAATTCTTTATATATACCTTCATTGTTTATAAGTTACCTTCATGAAAAACTGTAATTAAAAAATAATTCCTTGGATATTATTGTTATAAACTGGTTACCAAAAATTAAAGAATTTCTTGTGTTAGGTACACAGGTGGTGCCACTTCTAGATCTGTAGCTTGATTTCTTCAGCAACGGTTTTTTTTTTTTTTTTTTTTCATTTTTTTGAATTTTTTATTTTTTTTTTTTTTGAAAAAAACCCATCAGGCTTATTTAATGATTTGGAAGATGAGTTTGAAATTCATGATCCTGATCCAGATGAAATTTTTAAGTATGTGGAATTGTACATGGGAGAAACACTTTGAAGCTCTGGATTTGTTACTGTGGTAAAAGAATTCTCAATTTCCTAAGCTAGCTGCCATTGCGAGACGTGCACTATGTATACCAGCCAGTAGTTCTGCTAGGGAGAGAGTATTTGGTGCAGCAGGTCAAGTTTTAGAGAAAAGAAGATCGAGGTTAAGCGCTGAAGCATTAGATGCGATTCTTTTGTTGAGGGGTTTCGAGAGGCTTAAACGGTAAGCAATTTTCATGATGAACTTGCTGGAAACTGCACACACATAGAATAATATCGTGGTAATTACACTATTATGTGCAAAGCTAAGGTTAATGTTACAAAATGCAGAATAATCTAGTCTGGAATACTCATACTTTTTTTTTTCTTTTGGAAATTTTCTTACATGCTTTTTTTATACTCTACTACATCACTGTAAACTATTTTGTTTTGTTTCTTATTGGAGGTTTAACAACCACTGTGAGCAACTCAATGGGCTATAAGCAGTTGCCCATCCCTAATTTAGGGTCGGCTCCAGGGAAGGGAGAGAGCCAGTGCCGTAAGACAAACACAACATCCATGCCTCACCGGGATTCAAACCCGGACCCCTTTCAGACAAAAGATCAGAGGCCATCGCTTAGACCACTGCGCCACCGGGGCGGCGTAAACCATCTTTACCAGTTAGCATATACATAAATTATATTGCAAAGTTTAGCATTCTAGAATCATTATTTAAAACACCGACTGTCTGTAAAGAGTTGTATGTTTTGTAATGCAATTTACTCAAAATAAAAGTAAATTTAGAAATCCAAAAGAAATAACAAATGGTATATTTTGTGTTTCTAAAATATTTTCTTATGTTCAGCTTTTGTCAAAATCACTTGATTCCCCTGGTATTGTCAAACGGCATGTGCATTGATTATTTATTTATTTTCTAGTCCAAATTTTAGAACACTTGCTTTTATGCATAGTGTTTCGAAGAACATATTAATATTATGAAGTGGTTTAACTGAAATAAACTTTTTAAACTAATGATTTTTAAACTTGATTGGGCCATAGCTTTGGCCTGTGCATAATGCAAGCCTTGCTAAACAAGATTTTTGAGAGCTCGGGGCTTAGCAAACACATGTAATCAGAGAAAATGGGCTGAGCCTGGGTTCCTAAAATAGAGCTCAAACTCATCTGTAACTCAGAACGTGACATAAGCAGAAAGGTGAATGTGAGCAAGACTTCTATTCATAATATGATTATGAAATATCGAGATACAGGTGAATTTAGCGACCGAAAGAGAAGTGGATGTCCAAGGATGACAACCCCGCGTGATGATAGTACCATAAGGCTAATAGTTATGCATTCTCTGAGGAGTTTGTGCAAGAAAATCAAGGGCCTTTCTGCATTCAATATTAGTATCAGCACTGTTTCCCAACATTTTAGCAAAGGCTTTTGGTTAAAGTTTAATAAACCTGCACATAAACCTAGACTAACTTCTGTCATGAAAAACAAACGGACTCCAGTTTGTGAAGTGTCATCAATCGCGGACTGCTGAAAATTGAAGCCAAGTTCTTTTTTTCCGATGAATCAAGCGTGTGTCAATTTGAATCACCTGAAGCACATGTTCAATGACCAAAAGGCAAAAAAAAAAAAAAAAAAAGGTTTGATGAAAAATACACTGTTAACACCATAAAACATCCACCTAGTCAGATGATATGGAGTGTTATGTCAGCATCCGGTACTAGTTCATTATTCTTTTTCCCAACATGCACCACCATGACTGGTCTTTTCTATGTGGAAATGTTACGTGAGAAGCTGTTAACTCATATGCAAGTGCACAGATGCACAATCTTTATGAATGATGGTGCTCCATGCCACAGATCAAAGACAGTAAAGGATTACTTGCAAAGGAAAAATAACTGTGCTTGACTGGCCCGGTAATAGTCCCGACCTTAACCCCATCAAAAATTTGTGGACCATTTGAAAAGACAAGGTAGCAGAAAAACAGCCATCAAATTCCCAAGCTGTGATTGATGCGATAAAGTACGTGTGGGCAAAGACATTTCAAGTGACTACCAGAGTTGTATAAAAATAAAATGTATCTGTGTACACAACCACTGAAACAGAAAACTTGCTGCAAACCTGCAAATCACATGATAAAAATAGCATAAAGAAAAATTAATAAAATAAATAATTATTAGACCATTACAGATTCCATTGAGGACATAAGTGCATTACAACTGAACCTTTATGGCAAAATATTGGACTACGAACCTCATAAAAACAAAAGACTAATTAAAGAAAGTTTTTATACATTTATAAATAGTATTTTCAACAACTTAATTCAAAAATAGTAGACTTACAAAATACATAACGAAAAGATTTTAATTTAATAAATGGAAAATGCAAGAGGAACCTGGCAAAGTTAAAAATTTTTCTGTGTAAATGAAACTTTTGATACAGTTCCTATACATTGAGAACAACAGACTTTGATGAAATCTAGAGGCTAGAAATGTCTGTAGAAAGAACTCAAAAGATGTCAAAAGATGTGTTGAAAGTTCAAGTTAAAATATAATTAAATATATTAATCTGAGTAAAGATTAATATATTGAGAAAGTGTTTTATTACTGTAAATATATTATTTTTTAATCTACAAGTAAAAACTATCTGGAAAATCTAATAATTTGGAAACTATCCGCATACGGCGTACGCCTACATTCTGCTACTCTGGTGACTACTGCAAATCCCTCATTGAGAGTATGCTACATCGTATTCTGTCCGTTATACAAAACAAAGGTGGCCATACAAAGTACTGATTTTGGTCTTTTTGTGTTCTAAAGAATGTAAGTTATTCATCTGTGGTGTCATTTTTTCAAATATCTCTGACTAGTAATTAGTTGTTTCTTTGAAAATCTTAATTTTCAATAAATTGACAGGTCGTCTTAACTTTTTGCAAATGGCTGCACTTATCTCACAATGAGGCATGCTCTTCCACGTGCCTTTAGCTGATGTCACATGATGTTATCAACATAGCCAACCAGCAGCTTCTAAGTTCAAACTCTGAATTTTGCACAGCCAGTTATGAAAACTACAAGCACTTTTTAAGTACTTTCTACCATTTTTGGTAAAAACTAAGAACTTCTGAAAACCCTGATTAAAAAAAGCTGTCAGAAAGAAACCCAAGCAAATCTTCCGTGACACCACAAGGCACCATGGATGGTTTTTTATGCGTTTGGAAGAACTTAGATGTGTGTTCGCATCTCATAGCTTTGCACGACTCTGCTATTCTAAAATACGAGGAAATTTATTCATAATTGGGATTCGTAATTATAACCTTCGGGAACTCCAGAAATAAACATGTCTATAGGATATGCATTGCTATTCCTAACTAATAATGATTGTAACATTTTTCAGCTGCAAAGAGATTGAAAAAAAAAATCTATTTAACTTTCATATTAATTTTCAATCCTGGTACACAAGTGAACAGAATTCTTCTCATGATGTCGGGGACCATTAGATCAATGTGTAGTCAAAATCTGTTTAGTGGCAGAGTATGAGAGAGAAAGTTGCATTCTTCATTTTCACTGCTGGTATACACTACAGCTACTAAAAGCATACATTTCTGTACTTGATAACAAATTATCAGGATCACCTATTTCCATGGCAGGATGTGCCCGTCAAGGAACTTTTGGTTGAGAGGGACCAGCGATAGCACGTCCGAATTTATCCAGTGTTTCCACATAACTAAGTATTGAGGTCAATATGGATTTCCTTGAAATCCCTTTAGCCTCCTGAATAGACTACCTTGTTACGTATAAACTCTTAAGTAGCAAATGTTTTTTACAGCCACTCAAGCATTTATTTATTGATAGTTCTCTTCGCCATAAAACCAGTGACATTCAAAGGAAAATAAACATTGCAGTGAAAAGTGAATGCTGTGTTTTGTCTACAGAGAGTTTTCTTACTTTCCTTTCCCTAAACCATGTGGAAAAAAATTGGCTACCCCAAAACCGTGGTAATTTTTACACAATTGGAAACTTATTCTCAGTGCCAATAACGAAATAAATAGCTCTCTTCAAGTGTCGAAGATTTTAGAAACGGAAATATTAAGCAACAATTATGACGTTTTTTGGCATCATTGGCACCTGGGCAAGTATTATGTGATGCCACAAGGCATCATGCGGCAGTGAAAGTGTTAAGGACTTTTAAGGATCTTGAGAGTCCTGTAACTGTTTGCATTAGGCTTTTAGCTGTTCTTAGTCTTGGAAGCCTGTGTCCTGCATATTGTGTTCACTGCAGTTATCATATATGAATATGATGAAGCTTATAAGGCAGATCATGGGTATAAAAGTAGGAGAGGAAACAATGCAGAAGGATCCACACAAAAATCCTCTTGAACACAACCTCTCTATTTTCAGAATAAAAAGTATCTGAAATCAGATATAATTTGCACTGCTCTGGCACCAGCCTGGCATCTTCAGGAGACAACCAACAGCATTTTAGCTCAATAATTTGACACTATGTACTTAATTACAGAGGGTGAGTCAAAAGTTTTGCAATATTTGCATAAACGCATGTGCTGCAGCGTGTATGTCACATGTTTCAACTAGTTCAAGTTGTGCACTGCAGTCAGTCGAAAAGGATATAAAGTAGTAGTCATTGCTGTGGCATTGCATGACGTGTTCTGTCTGTTGTTGGGATGCCTAAAAGATGAATAGCCACAACCGGCTAATTAGGGAACTTTTTGTTTTACAAGTTTGAACACAGCCATAACACTGCTCAAGCATGTGGTCTTCTTCGGGTTCTTTTCCTGTCCCTTGGAATCCAGTATAGAATTTTGGTTGTCTATCGGTGATCCATTCTTCTGGCAACATGTCCAAGCCCACTGCCATTTCAGGGATTTTACTCTGATCATGATGTCTTCCACTCTTGTCATTTTTCTTATCCACGGGTTTCTTTTCTTACCTTTCCTGGTTACATCAAGCATGCGTCTCTCCATGCTTCTTTCAGTTGTCTGCAGCCTTTGTATGTCTTTTTTAGTTAAGGTCCATGTCTCTGCTCTGCACGTGAGAACTGGAAGACTGTACTGACTAAATACTTTTCATTTAAGACATAATGCTATATTGCTCTTGAAAATTGTACTGTTCCTTCCAAAAGCTCTCCCACCAAACTTTATATACCGATTAATTTCTTCATGAATGCGATCCTTGCTTGATATCTGTTGTTCATGGTAAATGTAGGTATCTGTTCAATGTAGGTATCAGATCTTCTCCATCAATCAATAAATATTCCTTTCTTGTAAAAGCATTGTACATCAATTTTGTTTTCTGAAAGTTGATTTTTAATCCTACTTCTTTACTTTTGTCATCAAGTTCATGGATCACACTCTGCAGATCCAAAGGGGTAGTTTAGACTATGTCATCAGCAAAATGATTACGAGTTAAATAATCTCCATTAATCTTTATGTCCTTGTTTTTGCAGTTCAATGATTGAAAGACATTTTGCAATGTGGCATTAAAGAGTTTGTGAGATATGGTGTCACCTTGTTTCACTACTTTTCCAATTTTTATTGGTGCTGTTTTTTCAAATAATCAAACTTTTGCATTTGCATTTTCATAGATGTTATTAATAATGCTAATGTATGCATCTTCAATACCACAGGATTTCAAAGACATAATTGCTGATGGTTTCATGGTATCAAAGGCCTTTTCATAGTCAATAAAAGCCATACATAATGGGAGTCCATATTTCCTCGTTCTTTCAATTAGTTCTCTCAGTATATGGATATGATCTATAGTGCTGTAACCATGCCTGAATCCAGCTTGTTTTCTCAGTTGAGCCATGTTCAGTGTTACTTTAAGCAATGTGAAAGAAAATGCTCCTGGTGATAATGTAAAAATTCTTATCACTTTTACAACTTTTACTATGTCAGTGATGATAAAGAGGTGTGGAGATATTATTTCAGAATAAACTTTCAACACCATTTTGCTATTGTCTTCTACTGCACATATTTCCACTCATCTCCTGTCTACTCAAGTTGTAGCACAGAGACTATTTGACATATGGAAAAAAGTTCTGAACTACATTATGCACATGTCCAAGTCTTTCCATAATGTTGATACACTAATGAGAGCATTCAAAATTTCATTACTCAGGAAGTTGTACTTTACACATGCGAGCAGTAATCTTAGGACCACCAATCTATTGGGTTGTCGGAAAAGTCATCACGTATTTTGGCACCCGATGGCAGTTGGGCGGTTTTGGAAGTACTAGAGGCATGCGCAGCTCTGTTATCGCTATGGCATTTAACAGGTGCCAGTTCTAGCTGCAGTCTTAAAGGAATAGTGAGCGATTTTGTGGATTTGCGGAGATTTGACATCAAGTTGAAGATGGAAGACCAAACCGTGCATTTTCACCATAGTTTACTGTTTCACTTCCGTAAAGGGAAGAACGCGCGTCAAGCTTGTGAAAAGTTGTGTAAAGTGCACGGTGATAATGCTCTACAAGAACGTCAGTGCCAAAGGTGGTTCGCAAAATTCTGTGCTGGTGATTTTGACCTCAACAATGCTCCTAAGTCAGGGAGGCCCACCGAGGCTGATAATGACCAAATCAAGGCATTGATCGAGCCAAACCCACATTACACGACATGAGAGATTGCAGACACATTGCACATCCATCATTCAAGCGTCCACGACCACCTGAAGAAGCTGGGATACGTAAGCAAGCTCAATGTGTGGGTTCTTCATGAACTCAAAGAAGCTCAATTGACAGCGCTTATAAACATCTGCAATATGCTCATTAAACGTGAGGAAAACGATCCTTTTTTGAAGCTACTGATAACTGGTGACGAAAAGTGGAGTGTACAACAATGTGCTGTGCAAACAGTCTTGGTCCCGATGTGCTGCTTCGCCTCAAACAACATCCAAAGCAGACATTCATCAGTGGAAGGTTCTGGTCTCAGTGTGGTGGGAATTTAAAGGTGTCTTGTTTTTCGAGCTCCTACCACGAAACCAAACAATCAATTCAAATGTGTACTGTCAGCAATTGGACAGTTTGAACGAATCCATCATAAAGAAACATCCAGAGCTCGTTCATCGTAAAGGTGTTGTGTTCCACCACGACAACGCGAGACCACACACAAGTCTGATCACCCACCAAAAATTATTGGAGCTTGGGTGGGATATGTTGCCACACCCAGCATACTTGCCTGACCTTGCGCCATCAGACTTCCACTTGTTTCACTCTCTTCAACAGTCCTTGCATGGTATAACGTTCAATTCAGATAAGGCTGTAAATCAGCACCTTGTACAGTATTTCGGCACGAAAGACAGGTCCTTCTATGAACGAGGCATTCTGCAGCTCAATGAAAGATGGCAAAAGGTTATCAAACAAAACGGGCATTATATCATTGATTGATCTTTGTTCTTTCTATCAATAAATGGCCTTTGTAAAACATGGCTAAAATACATCATGACTTTTCCGACAACCCAATAGTAGAATGTTGTGCTGTCTTCCACAACAACAACTGCTCAGATGTGGCACCGTTTGGACTTCACTAAAATACAGAAGGTGTCCTCAGATATTCTGTACTAACTGGACAAGAATGATGTCCCAGAGTTTAGCACAGAACAAGGTACTGGATAACACTATATTGTGCTCTTTTAAGGCTGAAACTTTTTTACTTATTAGTAAATTCAATATACGTGGTTTTCCATTTTACATTTCATATGGTTATTTCTCAAATTCTTTTATAAATCATAAAGCCCTCAGCCATTCAAATTTCCCTCTCTCTTTTTTCACTTTCTTGGTGTGGTAGCAATAGTGTCTAACATTTTTTTTTTTTTAAGTCTGGTACAAAATTACTTTGATTATAGTAACATTCTAAAGATATGTCTCTGGTTCATTTCAATTTGCTGCACTGGTTTTATCACTGTTTGAAACAATATTTGGTGATTTCTACATATATATGATAACTTGAGATTGTGTGTGCGTGTGTGCGTGATATACTCTTATTATTTCTAAAACAATCATTTTTATTTATGAATAATTAATCTTTTTGTGTGATTACATTTTTCTCAATGGGCAATGAATATTATACTTCTTGCTCAGGTTACATGGATAAAATTCCCTCCAAAGCATAGACAGAGATGGAGAGGACTTTACCACTTGGTATAATATTTCATGCTACACTTTCACACAAAACACAAAGCCAGTGAAATTACTTTAAGACAGCACATGAGTCAGGTAATTATTATTGTGATATTGAAATAAAAGTAAAAGAAATATTCAACAACATGTTCTTACCATCAGAAAACTTTATGATGGGTGTGGGTGCAGCCCTAGGTACTGCACTAGCAGTAGTCCTAGAAACAATGGTGACAGTTGGTGGAGCCACTGCTTTTGTCACTACTGACAAAGTAGCACCAGATTTGCTGTTAAGATTGATCGCAGGGTTTACTTTGGCTGAGGAAGAAAAAAAGAATATTTTGAGATGATGTCCACCAACAGATGTCATAAAACATGTCCTAATGACTGGTCTACAATCCAAGACACATTTCAGTTATGAGAACACAACCTATAAATCTATGCAGACAGTCTTACTAATTACTACAGACAGGTTGTCACTATACAAAAAAAGATATTACAACAGAAGCTGAGCATCTACTGGAACCAGCCATTACCTGTCACTATACAAGGTGGTCACAAGTTTTACTGTACAAATGATAAGAAAAATAAGTATTCAAGTAATAATTAATTTTGGACACTACTAATGGAGCAGTAAGTAACACTACAGAGTCACAATATTTAATATGCTATTTCAACATTTTGCTCCCCATTGGTTACACAAATTAAAAAAAAAAGAAAATTAAAAAAAATTCTAATCAACATAGGGAAAACTGGTCTCTCTATACCTTAACTTAATTAAATGGCATGACCTCAAGTCAAAATTTTAAATTCCAAAACTTTTGGAGATCAATCAATTATTTTTATACAAAATAAATATTAGCAGCAGAAAAAAAAATGCTTGCAACACATGTGGCTGAACAAAGATGCAGGCAGTACAACAAATAACTGCTGATTGCATTTTTACGCCAGCTTTGATTTGATCTAGGTAATATTTTTAATTTTCCAAAATCATGCCCTTTATTTTCAATAACTTTTGTCTTTAGTAATCTTAATATAAGTACTTTGATTAATTCTGATAATTTTGAGTACAACAAATGAATTAAAGGTCCTTTGCATCATTTGAAAGAGATGTTCAAATTTATCAAAATTGGTGACACAGAAATGATAAACTAGATTTCTACATCAAATGTTTTATCACTGAGAAACTGCTGAATTCTATTATAACTGTTGTCTTTGCACTTCAGAGCTCATACTAGAAATGCCTCAAGAAAGTATTTTCGAAGTCCTTCCAACTGTTTTGCTAGACACATGCATAATACAGGTGTAATCCTAAGCCACTACTTGGAACATGCCAGAAAAATAAAGTATCTTTTAAGTTGAGAATCAGTTGCATAAGTTTGTAGTATTCACAGACAGCTTCAAACAATTTAAACTACTGGAAAACATCAATAGACAAATCTTCATTTTTTTATGAAAATTAATTAAGCCCATCACGGAAAGCATTGGAAACTGGGTGCAATGTGCAAAAGCCAAGATCCCTCACCCAGCAGGGGATGCTCATACTATATCTGATCCTCACACCAGTTATCTAACTGTCAAGAAATGTTTAAGTTAGATCCATCACTTTTAATCATTATGAATTTTGCTAGAGATAAGCTGTCCTACAAGAAAATAAAGTAGCATTAAAAAGCTTTGACAACTTCAGCATGACCAAAAAAAAACGCACTATCAAAATAATGACATGATTCATAGCAGAAAAAAAAAAGACATGGTTCATACACTTTTTCAATCACAAAATTCCAGGACATTTTCAGGACTTTTGGATTTTTTTCCAGGACATACGATCCAAACGCTCTTACTTAAAATATAATGAAACCACAGGTCACTGATTTTGAGAAACTTTAATTTTTCTACTTTGGCTTTAGTTCAATTATTGAAGCAAATTACAGAATAAAAAACAACAGCATAAAACTCAAAAATACATAGGTATGTGGCATTACTCTTAAAATGCTTTCATATACAGTACAATTCCGAAAATCCGCACAACTTGGTTACAGAGGTTGTGCAGATTTTAGAATTTTGCGGATTTTAGAGAACCTGTGTGTGTTTACTAGTACATATGTACTGTAAACACACACAGGTTCTCTAAACTATATAATACTAATTCAAATAGGATGGTATGTATGTATGTATTATAGGCTTTCATTTGTTTAATAATTAGTAAAATTAATTAGTAATATGTATTTAATACTGTAATTAGTAGTATTTGGAATTTATGTAGATATATGTACAGTATTTAATAAGTAAGTAAAATATAGGGAACAAATTCATAATACAGTACTATATTAATTAATTGAATTTTTATTTACGAAATACTGTATATGTCAATCAAACATTCTGGCTAGCAAACATTCCATCAAAAAAAAAAAAAAACTAATGCTAAACAAGCTTGAAGTGCTGATCGCTTGTTAAATCTAGCAGACGGCACATTTCTCTGCAGTTGAATTAATTTTATCATTGTTTTGACATTACAGTAAAGTAATTGCATCGCGGTAAACATCATACGTATGTATATAAACTCCCCCCCCTCCTTTTTAATTTCACCAGCGTGCAGCACTGGGGTTTGAAGTGCGGGAATTATTTGACATTCATCAACCAGCACCCCGTCCCTGAGTGACATTCGGTTCACTGTTCACACGCCGTACATTTTTCTTTTGAACTATCGCAATTCCTGTACTACTGTAAATGACAAAATACTGTATCATACTCAAATGTTTCACGTTAAAAAAGCATATTTTTATTTATTCAGTATTCAACAAATATCCATAGTGTAGCATACAAAGGAAAGAGCAGCTTATCAACTTTGAAACAAAACTAGTTGTCCGTTAAATTCAACAAGTGGGATGGTGGGGAAAGCAGGGGGTTCCCCATCTCCCGTAACTGCATTACGTAAGAGCAAGCACGGTTCCCTGTTTGCTACAAAGGTTTTGCCAGTAGACTGGATAAAAAAATAAGAAAACTCATCATTGTCAATTCTTTATGAAACTGGCTGAAATTTCTACACACTCCATAATTAGCTAAGAGTAGTCAACTTTCAATATTTTGCTTTAATTGGTTAAAAACTTTTTTAATTAGCCATGAACATTTTTATTAAAAGATTTACGAGGGACAGGCACACAGGAATGTTAATTATAAATTTCCACGGCTAGTTTAAAAAGTTATTAAACAATTCAGGCGAAATTTTGCAGATCCATTCGTAACAAGGATTTATGGTGCTTATAAAAATTTCAGACAGCTGTCTGAAAAATTCGCGAAAATGCATTTTTGCATTTTTCGTTTTTAAGGTCAGCAATCATGTGAGCTGAGAGGAAGTTTTTCCCTCTTGCTCTTGTCGCATTCTGCTGGCCCCACCCAATATCACCCTCCACTTTTCTGCCATTTATCTCCCCCAGATCACTAAAACACTTGAAAGTCACCAACATACATACACACACCCTTCCCTTATGTGGAACTCCTAGCAGTTAACAGTACTATGTCATGGATTCTCAGTACGGAGACTGCGCGCTGGAGATGTAAGATTAAATGTTTGATTTTTATCCACATAAAAATAAAAATGAGCAAATTTCTTAATGGTAACAACAAGAATTAAAAAACAAACAAAACACAATTTTTGGCATTCGTTTTATGACGATTCAGGTGAAAAAGTGATAGGCAGCTTAAACACTGTCAGCTGGGCAGGCGCCCACCAAACAGTCTCTAGGGAGAACACTATTACGTATATCATTAGTAATATTTTTCAAATAGGGAAAACACATAAAATATTTTAAAAACCTTTAAAAATATCTTAATTTTTTTTATTTTTTTTTTTTTGTCAACTGGAAAATAAAAAATTTCGATTTCTGAAACCCCCTTTTTTTTTACCCGTCTGTTAACTGTAACTGCGACTGATGTTCGAATCCACGTGGAATTTAGGCAATTGCGGATTTTTGGAATTGTACTGAACCACACAATCAATACATAAAATACTATTTATATTTAATTATTTTGAAATAATGCTTACATTGGAAATTTAAGGGTAAGGAAAGATGAAATATTTGGAACTTTTTCAAAGGACCAAAAGGGTTGTTAACACATAATCATGAGAGCAAGCAATTGTGTTACATTTTATTTAGGGAAGGAAATTTCAACATGATATTTATGCTGTAGCTAAGTTTTTAATTTGTACTCAACAGCAAACATAGCATGCACAAAAATTTTCAAAATGAAATGAAAGAGAATAACAAGAAAACCTTAAATCCAAGGGCTGTGTACAACTGCATTCATAAGTGATCAAGGAAATTTAGCTGTGCATGATTAGAAAACTAATTATAGAAGATGAAAAGTGATTAGTTTGCTCAGAAAATACTAAGAAACAACTAGATTTATGTTTCTGATATTAGAAAGCAATCTAATTTTATGGCAACTTTTATGTAAAGCATCCATTAACAAATTTCAGTAAAGGTCAAAATAACCCACAAAAAAAAATATAAAAAAATCAGTTACTAATAAAATATCAGCTACTTCCACCAGTGGCTAAAAAGTATGTTACGGAAATTAACATATGGCGCAAAAAAATGTTTTACCTAGCAGAAGGAAGGTATTAGAGACAAAAAGATTTTCAAATCTAACAGTTAAAAGAACAGATAGAGAAGGAAACATGATATAACTGTATGCCTTTTAGCGGAATAATTTTGCACAATGGAAAAATTGAAACGGGCCAAAAGTATTCCTCATAGCAAAAGCTATGCTAAGGAAAAAAACTTTTCAAATACGTCTCCCAAAAGCAGAGATAGCAAAAGAACAACGTTTTGACCTTTACAACCCCTAGGGGAAAAGTACACATTATTTGAAGAGGATCTTCTTATTGTAGCAAAAATCTTATTCACTCTCCATCTTTATTATAGCGAATGGCATACAGTAAAAAAAGAAATTTCTCATTAGAGTTTTTAGAGGCAGAGATAGGCAGGCTGCAAATGGAAGTACATAAACACCACCTGGCAGCAGAATTATGAACCACAAACCTCCTCAAATGCAAACTTAGTGTTCCATAAGGTAAATGGTATCTGTTGTTAAAATATTTTTTTTAAATCAGATATTTCGAAGTACAGATATTGAGAAAAATAGATTAAATATTTGCACCCCCTAGTGGCAAAATTGTGCATTATTTTGGGAAGAAAATACACACAAGGAGTTTTCATAGTTAGTAATATCTGGTCGAAAGAAAATATTTGTCAATCGGGTTATTAGTCCTGTAGATATTACTGTAAACAGAAACGTGAACTTACACCATCTAGTGGTACACTTGTGCATTAAGAAGTATTTGAAATTATATGAGAAACATTTCGCACCAAAAATGTTCTCCAACAAAGAAAGAATTTTTCAAATCGTACTTTTAGAAACAGAGATATGGACAAAAATAAGATAATACATATACGCCCCTGGTAGAAAAATTACGCACTTTAAGCAGGTGGCATTCTCAAAACGTTTCTGGAGGTGAGCGGTATCAGTCCACGTAGGAATTTTTTCAATCGATTTTCAAGCTCAAATTTTATTGTGAATACATCAGAAACAAAAATAAAAACTTACGCCCCTGGTGGCCAAAAAATTCTTTACCAAAAATGAGGAATTACATGCAAAACATTACCCCTGAAGAGCTGTATCCAAAGCAGGAAGAATATTTCAAATCAGACTTTTAGAAGCAGAGATATTGGGAAAATTGTGATTCACTGATACACCCTCTAACGGAAAATTATTAGTCCCATAGATATTGCTGTAAGCGGAAACGTGAACTTAGTCCTCTAGTGGCTCACTTGTGCGTTAAGAAATATTTGAAATTATATGAGAAACATTTCGCACCGACAATGTTCTCCAACAAAGAAAGAATTTTTCAAATCGTACTCCTAGAAACAGAGATACGGACAAAAATAAGATATATGTGTACGTCCACTGGTGGAAAATTATGCACTATTTAAGCAGGAAGTATTCTCAAAAAGGTTTTGGAGGTGCCCGGTATTGGTCCACGGAGGAATTTTTTCAATTGAGTTTCGAGCTCAGATTTTATTACAAATACATCAGAAGCAAAAATAAACACTTACGCCCCCTGGCGGCCAAAACATTCCCCCCAAAAATGAGAATTTATATGCAAAACATTTCCCCTCAAGAGCTGTATCCAACGCAAGAAGAATTTTTCAAATCGGACTATTAGAAATGGAGATATTGGGAAAATCGTTATTTACTGTTACGCCCCTAGCAGAAAATTTGTGCATTATTTGAAAAAGGGACTATAACTAAAATAGTCTTCGATATAAATGCCATCGAAAGGAAAAATATTTTTTTTTCAGTTGGATATTTAGAAGCAAGTGTATGAAATAAAATGCATTTTAAATTCGATACGATCTTCATTTGCGCCCCTAGCTGCGAAGTTGTGCATCAGAAAAAACCCGGAACAAATAGATCATCATTCTCACATTTTAAGCTTCCCAATACAAAATTTTTTTTACAAATCGAACTAATAATTGCAGAGATATGGTCTTCCCGGCCGGACATACAAAGTGATAACATAAGCATGACGCCGAAAGATGCTAATATAATGCAGCTTAAGTCCTCCTAACAGACAAGACCCCCCCCACACACACACACACACACACACCGCATTTTGCACGGGGTGGGGAGGAAAATTTGTCAGACATAAGTTATGTCAGTAGAAAAATCTTCAACTACAAAACATCAAGCAGGGACAAAAAGGCCGGAATGGATAAAATTCCAGGACACGTAACAGAATTTTAGGACATTTCCAGGACAAAATGGAATTCCAGGACTTTTCCAGAATTTCCAGGACGCGTATGAACCATGTAATGGTGAATGTGCATGTATGTCAAACTATTTTTCACTTGATACATTTGTTCTTTCATCCACACGAAGACTACAAGCAACTTGAGGCCTTTGCTACCGTAAGTAGCTTTTCACACAGGTATGGGCCATGTTCATAAGTCAGTGTATATAGCATCTTATCTTTTTGCAGGGTAAATCCCTTGCAATTTTACTGTCTGGAAACACTCTTTGAAATGATTCATTAATATCATTAGAGGAAAAGTAATGTAGACAGCATCTTTTGCAGCCCAAAATGCTTCAGTACCTTATCTGTTTGGTATTTGTCCCAAAACAAGAAAGTTAAGGATCATGTGTCTCACAGTTCAGGCCTACCAATGCAAAACGAATTTTGCAAATCAGACTAATATGTTTAGAGATATGGTGTACACATATCTTTTAAATGTATTAGTCTGATGCTTAGGTGGGCTCAGTTTTGGGCACCTTAGTGAGGGGTAAGAAAAAGTTTTTGATGCAATGACTGTGTTATTTCACAATAAAAAAATTGTAAGGAAAAGAGAAAAGAAACTTGAAAAATGCTTTTCAAAAAATGCTATTTCATTCGTACTGTTCCTTTGATCTCAAGTTTAATTTTTTTTTTTTTTCCCCACTGATGCTATTCAGTGAAAAAAAATTGAACTTGAGATCTAAGGAACAGATACAAATAGAACACAAATCCTATTTATCCTGCTTAACAGAAGAGTCATACACAGTGCTTTGCTTCAACCAGTATGCATTCCGGCTAACATAGGAAGCGTACCAGTAAACAACTAAAATATCAAATTGCAGCCGGTACACAAAAATTTATGGGTTCTTGGAGTTCACACTACTTTAAAAAAAAAAACCCAGCAAAGAATCCATTTTCGGCAGAGAAAGGACAACCATGGATCAGGTTTCAAGTTGCAGACATGGCAGCGCACTCTGGTCGCCAGATGGTATGTCCTTCGATCACCTACTGATGGGAACTATTATTAAAAAGTAAACATTCTGGTTCGTTCGAGAATTTGATTTTCTTAGGAAAAGGCGCAGCTCTATAATAAATAGGCGATAAATACTCTCTCAGCCATTCAGTCAGGGAAATTTTCACATAGCAATTTGGTCATTTCAAAGATAGATTTTTCTAGCTAAGGTTTTTGCTATTATTTTTGAGTGTTTTTGATTGTGAGCTTCTGTGCTGAGTGAAGCATTGCAAACTGCAACATTTTTCCTTGATAATGGAATATTTTCGACATGTTCCTGTTTGTTGATGCTTATGAGTTTTTCCTATTAGTGGAGATATACCCTCCATTAAAGGAATATTGTGAACTTGTGCGTTAACTTTCGTGAAAGACGTACGAACAGAACATTATTGTGAAAATGAAAAGCTTCCTTACTTCGTTTTTTACACTGCCTGCTAAAAAGTCCCAAGATAACGATTCTGTGAATGTTAATGCAGATGTTGTTCAAGAAAGAATGAAGATTATTTGTACTGAAAAAGCGGCAGAGTTATCGGCATCTAGTTGAAGCCTAGAAACGGAAGATTTACCGGTGTGCTGGACTTGAGAAAAATATTATTATTTTCGTGAAAAAAAATAAGTGGTTCATAGTTAAAGAGAAAAAACTGGGATATAAAATTTGTAAAGAAGTTAGATCCCTTGGATCCAGAAAAATGTTCCCAGGGTATGACTTTATCGAAAGTCTGGATGGAGATCCAAGTACCACCTTTTGGGTTTGACCATAAAAAACAGATGGCAGCATTACATGAGAAAATATATGAACATAAAAGCAGTTTGGCACATAAAACTGCAGAAAATATATGGACTTGCACTAGACAAAACAATTAGAAGTTGTGTGAGCAAAATTTTGTAAAAAAGACAAGGTTGTCTCAGAGAGAGTATTTTGGACAGCCTAAGCCTATAAAGTGGCCAAAAAAAAAAAAAAAAAATCAGGCATTCTATGATTTTGAAGATGAAGTTGATGTTCAAGAGCTACACGGAATTGACACGCGCCGAATTCTGCACTCAACAAATGCTTGTAAAAATATCATTGCCCATATAGCTGAAGAAAGAAAAAAAAAGAAAAAACTGGTATGGAAAATTATTGAATGTCGGTCTAAAATATATTTGATAATAATTGGCGAACGCATAACAATTAGCCAAATGCTGTGCTTGATATAATTTACGTTCATATGGTTTTTCCTGAAGACAAGGAGCCAGTGAATATTTTTCTTGATTTAGTGAAATTAGAAAATGTTAGTGCTGAAGGCATTTTCAATAGCCTTTTGAAGAATCTACACACCTTTGGTTTTTCCAATGAATTTTTGAAAGAAAACTTGATCACGTTAACATGTAATGGAGCACCTGCTATGCTTGGTCAACAATGGGGTGTTTCAACATTATGTCAAAAGAAATTTCCCTCAATTTTTGGTAAAACACTGTGCTAGCCATAGACTGGAACTTTCTGTTGGCAATACTGTAAAAACAAGGATTTCAAGTGTCCAATGAACTACTTCAAAGTGTTTATTGATAAACTTTATGTTGTATATCAACAGTCTCCAAAAAATGAACAAAAGTTAAGTTTGCGTGCCAAGCAACTAGAAATTTTGATTTTAAAAATTGGAAGAGTCCTTGGGACAAGATCGGTGGCTTCAAGTTTATGTTCTGTTAAAGCCATGTGGAACAATTACTAGGTGTTAGCAAAGCGTTTTACTAGCGCTAAACTAGACAACGATCACTGCGATAGTTCAAAGTGAGCAATGCATGAAGGTTTACAAGAGTTCACTTTTTCTACATTTATTTTGGATCTAGGTCGTGTTATAAGAACTTTCAGAAGTTAGTCTAGAACTGCAAAGCAGAGGATCTTCAGGGCTTGCCAGAAAATCCAGTCTCAGATACAATTCTTTGCAAACAAAAAATCTAACACTGGTACATAATATACAGAAGCAAAGCATGAAGTAAATGATTTAGAATTTAAGAGAACAATTTTATGACAGCTTGATGGAACGGGTGAAAAAATGTTTAACAGAAAAAAATGCTGAAATTCTGGAATTAGCACAGGTATTGGACCCTACATCTTGGCCTGCAGACATTGCTCAGAATTTAACTTTTGGTGTATTACAGATAAAAAGCCTATGTCAAAAATTTTGCGTTGAAGAAAAAGCTATCCAACACGGATATCGGCCATTTTTAATGGAGAGAAAAAGTTCCAGACTCTCTAGCCCCATTAACAGATGTTTTGAAAGTATACCCATTTAATCCAGTGAGTATGAGTATGGATTTAGTGAAATGAATTTGGTAGTTACATGAAACTAGAGCCTCATTTTTGAGCACAACTGTAGCAGCTTTAATGTTTATCAAAATTGTTGGCCCACCTCTACGATTGTTTGACCTGAAGAACATGTAAATTCTTGGTTTATTCAGGGTCGTCATCTTGCTAGATTCCAAAAGTAAAGAAAGAAATCGATTTAAAGAAGAGTTTAGAAACATGTCTACAATTTGGAATGCTCTTTAATATGTAAGATTAAGTTTTTTTCATTAAAAGCCAATACTTTAAACATATTATTTTTGTTTTACTAACTAAGCTTGCTTAGAAATTAACAATAATTTCATTAAATAAGTTTACCCAAAACTACAATGTATTTAGTAAAATAACTATTAGTTTTTATGCAACCTTATTATTCCAGCTCCTCATCAGCGAGTTCCTGCGGTCTAACTGCACGTGGCTTGTCTTCCAAGCTTAGATCTCCTTTCTTAAACCTGGAAAACCATTCTTAACATGTCTACTCACCCATAAACATTTCGCCATACGCCTGACATATTGAACCGTATGCTTCACTCACACTTTTCCCTAAATTAAGTAGAAGCGAAAAATGTTTTAACTTTATTACTTTGACCACCCAAGTGAGAAAAGGTTGATAATGAACTGACTAACTTAAAAAAAAAACTGTTTATACACTATTAAAAGTTATAAAAAATGAAAAATGTCTTATGCATTGTGAGCTGCCCAATGAAATTGCAGTTTTTTGGTTGGGGTTTTTAAATACTTTGGTGTTATTTCGAATTTTTGGCATGTCACCAAAAATTCGAAATAACACCAAAGTATTTAAAAATACGGAATTGCCCAGTCACTGCTAAGGATAATAGAATAATCCAGGAGTGCCAAAAAAAGAGATTAAGAGCTGAAATTGTCAATAAAAGGAAATTGATTTTTAACTTGAATATGAAATGTTTACATTTAATCGATTTGATATGTTATAAAAAGTATAGAAATTTTGACGGTAATTGGAAAGATGAGATTTTGGATGTAACCTTCAGGGAAATTTTTGACATCGTGGAATTACGAAAAAAAATGCTCAAGAGCAGTCATGGAAAAAAGTTGCACGTGATGATTGACAGACAACGTGTACAAGAACAACGGGAGAATATGTATGAGGTATATCAGAATAACTCCAACTTGACCTTGAGCTTCACGCAAAGAGCTGTTTTGCAGAGAGGTAAAAAATTTGCGTTTCCAAGGAGCCTGCCGAGGACGGAGGAATTAATACCCAACTTAGAAGAAATGGCACGCAGTGTACCAGCAGAAGAACGTGAAAATTTTCGAAGTAAACTGTATAGAATTGTTTTGAAAGAATTTAATGAAAAAAGTAAGAAAAAGAAATATCATATAGATAAAATTCAGTATGAAAAAGAACAACTGATTAAATTAAGAGATGACCCAACAATTAAATTCTCTGAAGCTGATAAAACAGGGCAAATTGTAATATTAAACACAACTGAATATGATCTAAAAATGAATAGAGCTATAGAAGAACTGAATTGCAGCATTCTAGCAAAAGACCCAACCGAATCTCAAGTAAGGTACTTAGCTAGAATAAGAAATCACAGCACCTTGCCTGATGAAATAAAGAAAGCATACCCACCAATGGGTACTGGAATACCAAAAAATGTTTGCAAAATAAAAACTCATAAGCCTGATACGCCTATGAGAGTGATTGTATCAAAAAGGAATTCCCCACTAATAAAACTGGAAAATAATATCTACAAATGTTTGGCACCTTTGTTCATGAAGACAAGGTTCACTGTGAAGAATACATACGAATTTATTGAGAAAATTAAAGTAATTAAACAAGATTTAAGTGAATATCATATGGCTAGTATGGATGTGAGAGCTCTTTTTCCTAGCACACCAGTACCTCAGGCAATAGAAATAATTATTGAAAAATTATATGTACTACAGACAATGAATGCAATACAAATAGAGGAGTTAAGAGAAATTTTATTGTACATATATGAAAATAACATTTTTAAGTTTAACAACAAGATGTACAAACAAAATCATGGTGGACCTATGGGGTCACCACTGTCAACTTTATTTGCTGAAATTATAATGAGTGACATTGAGGAAAAAATAATAAGTAAACTCGAGGATCCACCACTGATATACTGCAGATATGTTGATGACATTTTTCTGTTATCCAGGCTAAAAAATGATGAACTTGAGGACTTCACAAAAAAGTATAGTGAAATTTATCCATCTATTGAACTGACAGTAGAACAAGAACATGACAATACTTTGGCATTTTTGGACGTTTTGATTGTTAAAACAGAGGAGAATATGCAATTCAGAGTGCATAGAAAATCTTCATATATCCCAGTACTTATACCATTTCAGTCATCACATCCATTAACACATAAAAGAAATAGTGTTAAAACACTAATTAAAAGAAGTTTAACACACTCATCAATTGAACAATATAGAAATGAAGAAATTGAATATATTGAAAAAATTGCATATGATTTTGGATACCCTAAACAGGTATTAAAAAAATGGATTTATGAAGTAACTCAAGGTTACAATAAGGTCAAGACTGATAAAAAAACTTGTAAAATATGTAGGAGCAATACCATATATAGAAAATGTTTCAGCAGAAATTAATAAAGTTTGTGGCAAGTATGACATACAGGTAGAAAATCAGGTACTTACTGTAAAAAATTTAGTGATTAAAAATGAAAAAATTAGCCAATTAGATAGAGCAGGAATTTATGAAATCCCAATAAACCAGCAACCACCTGTGTCATATATAGGCAGCACCAAGAATAAATTAAAGTATAGATTGAACCAGCATATTAATAATTGGAATAAAAAAGAAGCTAAGACAGCATTGACCCAATACTGTATGGAAAATCAACAATGTCCAAGGTTTGAAGATATTAAAATTATTAAGAGCTGTAAAAACGAAAAGCAGTTAAGAATTGCAGAATCAGTGTTAATTGAAAAAAACAGATCAAGATTATGCAACATTAATGAGCCAAGTAACCTAAACGAACAATGGAAAGCCCTAATAAAAATATTGAACAGCAGCGTAAAAAGAAAGAGGGAAAAAAGAGCAGCAGGGATAATAGATGGCGCCAGAGACACAACGATTCAGAGATAGCGACTGGGGCCCATGCCTCGATGGCTCAGCTCACTTGAGCTGTGGTGGGCGGGTGAGACACACCTGCCTCCTGAAGATGACAGAGGCCTGTTGAAAATACTAGAGGATTGGATGTGAGGGGCTGAATGGGTGTGACACTTGCAGTGGGAGTAGCAGAGGTTGTGAAACAGAAGGAGGAGTTTGATAATTACAGTTGACCAAGGTTTAATCACCTATGAATGTAAGGTTATGTACATAGTTTTTACTTGAATTGTATGAATGAGTTGTATGTGTGATTTTTTATGGAATTGACAAGCTTTATAGTAACATCTCATAAGGCTAAGGAAAAAAAAAAAAAAAAAAAAAACGATGTTTCACACCCGGAAGTAAGAAGCGTAAGCAAGAACTCTGTAAACCTTGGAAGCCCAGTTACATCACGATGAATGACGTGTTGGAAGTGTGTTGGAGGTTACCATGATCTTTATGGTGAGTGAGTGGTACTTTCTAATGGTTTTTTCATTTATGAATTGCACGTAAACTATGCGCACTTTGCAAGAGGTTAATACCTTAAAAGTGCAAATATAATAATTAAATAAATGAATATGTGCATACAAACACAGCTCATACAAACTAAAAAAAGAATTGTGAAACACTGGCTTGGAGTTAAAGCTTTTTAAGTTTGATGTCAACAATTTCGAAGCCAAAAGGCTTTTTCCTCCTGTACCAGAAATGTGCATAGTAATACAATTTCTTTATGTTGTTTTGCTTTTTAATTTACACTTTTTTTCCATTATTTTAAATTGCCTAAAGGTTTCTTTCAGCATTCTTGTTTAGCTTGGCAATCATGAAGTATGAAAGTAAGAGTAAAACCCAGCCAAAGAGATGGCGAAAATTTTTTAAACTGGGATGCAATGTAATGTTTATGCACGAGCTCTCTGAAAGAAAGATTTACAGCAGGGTCAAACATTCACTTTGATTGCTTAGAGGGTTCACAGTCTTATGACTGTTTCTACCCCTTGGAGATATCTCTCAGCCTCATTAAGTATTCCCTTATTTTGTCCCACCAACAGTCTTGACCTACGACCTAGCATTGTGAAGGTCATCATGTCGGACATTAGTTCTGCCGAAAATCAAACTGAATTCAGCAAATGATTTCCTGCCATCAAGGTAAAATTTGTTTTTCATAACAAGAAAATTGACCACAAACATAGCATGAAATTTTGCTACAACTACTTGATTTTTGTAGTGGATTACAAACAAAACTACTTTTTTAGCACGTCTTTTGTAAAAAAAGATCGTGCTTATGTTATCGGTTTGTCCGTCTGTCTGTCCGTACCCACAGTATCTCTGTAACTATTAGTCCGATTTGAAAAATTCTTTTTGCATTCAGAAGCTTGAAATATGCGAATGATGATCCTTTATTTCGTTTTTTTTTTAACGAAGTACAATTTTGCCGCTAGAGGGCGTAAATGCAGATGATGTCGAATTCAAAGATATGTTTTATTCTACATATTTGCTTCTAAACATCCGATTGAAAAAATTCTTTTTATCTTTTGATTCCACTTATGTCATAGAATATTTTAGATATAGTTACTTTTACAAATTACGCATAGATTATCCGCTAGGGGGCGTAAAAGTAAATCACATTTTTCCCAATAACTCTTCTTCTAAAACTCCGATTTGAAAATTTTTTTCTTCAGTGCATACATCTCCTGATGGAAAATGTTTTGCATATAATTTCAAATTTTTGGTAAAGCATACTTTGGCCACCAAGGGGCGTATAAGTGTTAATTTTTGCTTTTGATGTATTTGCCATAAAATCTGAGCTTCTAATACATTGATTGAAAAAATTCTTTCGTGGGCTGATGCCACTCACATCGATAAACCTTTTTGGAATATTTTTTTCTAAAAAAATTCACAGTTTCTCTGCTAGGGGGAGCAGATGTACATCTTATTTTTGTCAATATCTCTACTTATAGGAGTCTGATTTAAAAAATTCCTTCTTTGTTGGATAGTGTTTTCCGTGTGACATGTTTTTCATATAATTTCAAAATTTTCAAGTAATTCATAGATATCCGCTAGCGGGCGTAGCGGTAAATTGCGTTTCCCCCTATATCTCTGCTTCTAAATCTCCGATTTAAAAAATTCATTCTGCACCGGATACAGCTACGGATGGGAAATCGTTTGCACATAATTTCTAATTTTTGTAAAGAAATGGTTTGGCCACCAGGGGGCGTTAATCTTAATTTTCGCTTCTGAGGTGTTTGCAGCAAAATATGAGCTTCTAAATTCTTGATTGAAAAAAACGCCATTTGTTGACCGATACTACTCATGTCGACAAACCTTTTACAAACATTTTCTTCTTAAAATAGTGCATGGTTTCCTCGCCAGGGGGCGTAGATGCATATCTTATTTTTGTCAATATCTCTACTTCTAGGAGTCCGATTTGAAAAATTCCTTCTTTGTTGGATAGTGTTTCCAGTGTGACATGTGTTTCATATAATTTCAAAATTTTCAAGTATTTCATAGACTTTCCGCTAGGGGGCGCAAATGTTAATTGCGTTTTCCCCTATATCTCTGCTTCTAACTCTCCGATTTGAAAAATTCTTTCGGCACCGCATACAGCTCCTGATGGGAAATCGTTTGCACATAATTTCTAATTTTTGTAAAAAATGGTTTGGCCACCAGGTGGCGTAAGTCTTACTTTCCGCTTCTGACATATTTGCAGCAAAATATGAGCTTCTAAAATCTCGATTGAAAAAAAGTCGTTTGTTGACCCATTCTACTCATGTGGACAAACCTTTTAGGAAAATTTTCTTCTTGAAATAATACATGGTTTCTACGCCAGGGTGCGTAGATGCATATCTTATTTTTGTCAATATCTCTACTTCTAAGAGTCTGATTTGAAAATTTCCTTCTTTGTTGGATAGTGTTTCCGATGCGAAATGTTTTCCCTATAAATTCAAAATTTACAAGTAAATCATAAATTTTCCGCTAGGGGGCACAAAGCTAAATTGTGTTTTCTGCGTTATTTCTGCTCCTAAAGCTCCAATTTGAAAAATTCTTTCTGTTTCGAATACAAGACCTGATGGAAAATATTTTTCACATAATTTCTAATGTTTGGTAAAGAATGATTTGGCCACCAGGAATCATAAGTGTTAATTTCTGCTTCTGATGTATTTGTAGCAAAATCTGGGCTCCTGAAAACTCAATTAATTTTTTTTTTTTTCATGGACCGATACCGCTTATACGGATAAACCTTTTGAGAATACTTTCTTCCTAAAATAATGCATGGTTTTCCCACCAGGGGACGTAAAGTCACATCTTATTTTTGTCGATATCTCTGTTTCTAAGAGTTTGTAAGCTCACGATTCTGTTTACAGCAATATCTGAGGGATTAAAAACCTGATTGAAAATCTTCTTTCTTTTGTCAGATCTATGTTTTCCATACTGGTTCCATTGACTTTGAATAGCTTTGATAAATTTAATTTGTGTCAGAACGGATTCAGAAGACGTGCTTATTACACCCGAAAATTCGGTGTCATCTTTCTTGTTTATTTTTGTAGTTACACTACACTACAAACTACAATAAAAGTAGGACTCTGCTGTAACGTCACTAATAGTACTGTGCTACTACCCAGAATTGATCATGAAAATCAATTATGATTTAAATCCCAAAGTATATGGTATGACAGTTGTTGGAAATATTTGCATATCTAATATTGGGTTGCTGCAAATGAAATGTCTGGCAAAGGACCAACACACATGGATGACAAGAAAAGAACAGAAAAGTAGGACAACTTACCTAGGCAAAATAATCCTCCTTGGCATCGACACATAGTTGCCATCTGTCCAGCAAGGCCATGATCTGTCCAGCAAGGCCATGATCTGCCCAGCAAGGCCATGATCCCCGAACGAAAAGTCTTGTGGCTGGGACCCGAAAAAGTCATCAACTGCACATTGAACCTCGTTGTCTGTCATGAACTGTTTCCCGGACAGGAAGTGATCCAGGCGATGAAACAGATGATAGTCTGTAGGAGGCAAGTCAGAGGAATAGGCAGTGCTTCATAGCCCAAGGCACTTAGTGTCAGCATCGTTCGTTGTGTGACATGAGAGCAGGTGGTGTCCTGGAGCAGAAGAACACCATGTCTGTTGACGAAAGCAGGTTGTTTCTGCAGCAATTTCTGGTGCATATGGTGTAATTCAGCACAACAACATTCTGCAGTGATGGTTTGGCCTCTTGCAAAAAAACTCCGATGAATTATCCCTGCTGTGGACCACCAGACAAGGAGCATCATCTTTTTGGTGTGTAGGGGTGACTTAGGATGCCATCAAGCAAAGCTGTGCCTTGCTTAACCACTGTGCAGATCATTTCCGATTATCATAAATGACCCACTTCTCATCGCAGGTGATGATTCGATGCAGTAAAGGTTCCTGTTTATTCCTGGCAAGCAGCGACGTGCAGACTTCCAAATGCCTAGTCTTGTTGGCAGTTGCTAACGCATGCGGTAGCCACATGTCCAGCTTTTTACCTTACCCAGCGCAGCCATACTCCGAACAACTGTTGTGTGGTGGACACCTACCTGTGCCGCTATCTCATGACACGTTTTTTGGGGGTCCGCTTCAACCACAAGTAACAGAACATTGTCAGAAACAGCAACAGGTCAGTGACATTGTGCTTCATTTTGCAGATCCGTATCTCCGCTTCAAAACTTCACAAACCATCGCCAAACGGTTCGTTCGTCGGCTGTGTTCTCCCCAAAAGCTTTGTTAGCATTTTGAGCGGCAATTCTTGCAGAATGGCCCAGTTTAATTCATACAGGAAGACGACTCTCAAATCCGGCATCTGCAGGTTTCCTTTGCAAGCCACGTTATGTCCAAACAAACCACGCTTGAACCTTGTTCTTCACACACGTGCTAGCTATTTATAGTAACTCTGCGATGTAATACCTGCAACACCTGTGGGTGGTTCCATTCTGCTGTGGCAGGGGGCCTGTGTCCACTGCTCATTCGTGCCAGACATTTCATTTGCACCAACCCAATAATTTAGCATTCATTTGTAACAATAATTTTACATTGTCTATAATGTTAGCTAGGAGTAGAGGTGCTCACAAGTGAAGAGCAAGTCATAAAAAAAGTACAATTGCTTGCCTAAAACAATGGGCCTCACAAGTGTTATGATTTATCATGATGAAATTGTTTTATAAACATAAGAGGTGGGGGAAATAAAAGGAAATTTTGATTACCTGAGTTATTTGGCTGTAGAGCAGTGATACTTATTCTTGATGCACTGGGAGCTGTTCTTGGCTGCAAAAGAAATATTTCTTTGAAATGCTCAATCACACAACACAAAATAACAACTTTGAAAAAAATTCAAATGAATATATTTAACAGTTATCATGCACAAGACTTGCTAGTTTCCTTGAGAACAAATTCCAAGGAAACTTGAAAGTTACAATTGCTTCTGCTACATTAATGCATTCCATTCCACAAAACAAATTTCAAGGAATCTTGAAAGTTACAACTGCTTTTGCTACAGAAATGCAACCCATTCCAAGAAAGAAGAAAAAAATGTGTGTAAGGGTTTAACAATCATCACGAGCCACTCAAATACGGAGACTGTGCTGAAAGTTTTTAGCCATTGCTAAACGTGTTGTCTGCCTAACATGCAACATCTGTAGTTAAGAAGCACATATTTCTATTGGCCAATAGCAGGCGCCGTGGTCACCTGCTCGAACCAGATTTTGCTCACATGGCAGGAGAATGGAACACAGTTGACCTTATTTGGCGCACTAAAATGGTGCCGTCAAGATGCGATTTTCCTGCAATGATTTTCCATGATTTTAAAAAGGTTTATCTGCACAGCAGTGTTTTGAATCAATATCAAATATCTTTCTAGTCTGCTCCTTCTCTTACCACAGTTAGAAATAGGTTTGTGAATTTAAGAGAGGGGGGGAGGGAATTCTTTGGAAAATGACCTTTACTGTGGTTGGCCCGACACCACCGTAACATCTGAAAACATCCATGCTGTAAGAAAACTTATCAAAGAAGATCCTCATGTGACAAATAATTAAATAGAGATGGACCTGGGAATGGATCAGCTGCTTCACAAACAATCATTCATGACCATTTGCATATCAGGAAGTGATCTGCCTGATGGGTGCCTCATTCACTCATGGACCTGCAAAAGACAAGTTGAGTTGAATGGAGCCAATTAATGCTGTTTAAATTCAGAGGAAGATGTAGTAAAGACCCCTACAACATCATAACTACTGATGAATCATGGATTTATCATTATGATCTGGAAACATAGGAACATTCAAGGGTTTGGTCTTCAAAGCTGATGCACCTCCAACCAAAGTCCAACAAATCCTCAGGGTAGGAAAGAAAGTGGTAGTGTCCTTCTTCCATAAAACAGGACAGGTGACAACTATTGTTTTTGGAAAGCAAAGAACTGTTACTGCTAATTGGTATATAACTCAATGTCTGCCAAAACAAAGATCATTGCAAAATGGAAGAAAAAGCACCCACGATCGAAAATCAGCACCTCCTTTTGCATCACGACAATGCAACCAAGACAGTTGATCTTTTGACAACAGAAGGCATGCAAGTTTTGCCTTATTCAGCCTATTCTCCTGATTTGGCACCTTGTGACTTCTTTTTGTCCAAAAGCAGCGGAAACTCTGTGCGGACATCAATTTTTGTCTGATGAAGATGCCCCGGGCTACTTATTTTGAGGTAATTGAGTCCACTAAAACAAAGCTGAGGCATTTGCAAAATGGTTTTATCGAATGCTGAGGTGTATAGATGTTCATGGCAGATTATTTTGAAAAGTTGTAAGTAATTATTCATAAATAAATACATTTTTTTTAAACATCTAAAAACTTTCGGCATGCCACTTGTAGCTAGCTATAAACAGTCACCCATCCTAATCTTGAGCCACTGACTCTAGGAAAGAGAGGCGGTCACAGGACAGACATACCACCAGAGGTACCAACCTCTAGCAGAACCTATCAGTAATCAATAGGGTATTTTTCAGTAATGAAACACAAACTTTCAGTAATATTTTCAGTAATGTAGCACACCATTTTTTTTTCAAAGTTAAGCACAATATTATAGTACTACTGTGTAACCTGTAATACTTGTATGAGGTGCCTATCGGTAATCACCATACGAAGCCTCATCGTTAACGCGTGGAAAGCGTATTTCATGAGAAATTAATGCGTGAAATGTGTAATAACCTTATATGTTTACACTATCCTGACAAAAAATTATTAAATGAAATTATCAATATTGTACTTACCTCATGTCACAGAGGTGCCAACCTTCTGCAGTGCTTATCAGAAATACCGACATGAAGCCTCATCGTTTACGCGTGGGAAGGGTATTTCATGAGAAATTAACATGCAAAATGTGTAATAACCTTATAAAATCAAATACCTTATAACATGACCTTTCTATTTTAATGGTTAATATTTTTAATAACTCAAGTGGGAATGAATATCGGCTAGGCATTGAGCCGATATCGGTTATGATAGCTGAATGTCGGTTAATATCGGACACATACCTGCCGACCAAAACTTTCCCAAATCAAAAAGATTGCTTGCAAAAATCAAGAAGATTTTCCCTAAATTAAGAAGATTTATCTTAAAATCAAGAAGATTTGTGACAGTACCAGAACTACTAATTCACGATTATCTATTATTAGGGGAGAGTGGTAATGTATGGGATGTGCTAGCAGTATGTTTGATGATACTTGTTTTCAGTTATTTTTCTGCATCAGTCACTCATAGATGGAGTTTAGAAAATGTGATGATTTTTTTTTTTTTTTAAATGAATGACGCAATTTTAGAAATAACTTGATTTCATTTAAGCAATGACAGGACAGTGACCTTTCTTTTTTTTTTTATGCCCTTGGATGACAATTTTATCCATCATGAATGCATGACAGCATATTTTAGATAAAGGATAAGTAGTGTAACTTTCAGAATATTTTGAACACAAATTTTCAGCTTCATCACTTTCGTTTTCGAACCCCACATCCCCTCTTTATCAGGCTGAAATACAAACCTTTTTTTTTTTGGGGGGGGGAGAATATTTAAGAATACAAGGTACACTTTCAGAACATCGTTGGGGGAAAAAAATACAGTTACGGGAGAAATCTTTTCTAAGTCCGATTTCCATTTTCGGACATTATACCTCCATTTACGAGTTGAAATACAAATATTTATGAAATAAAATTATATCTAACAACAATACTAGGACAGAGGAAACATCGCATGAAAAATAAAATTACGATTACGAGAGAAATCTTCACTGCGTCGAACTTCTGTTTTCAACAGTTTTGAAAGACGAAATTTCCATTTTCGAGTTTCAGGCAAAAAACAGCCACCCCCACTACCAATTGCCCCTAAATTTCTGTTCAGTTATGCATCGATCTGAAGGATAACCCAAATTATGACGGAAAAGGAGAAATTCCTTGAAGCCATTGCACGCTCATGCCTGAAGATCACAGGGGAATTCTTGCGTCATCGAATTTTCGTTTTCGGAAATTTTCCCTCCACTTTCACACTGAAATACAAATATTTTTGGAATAAAGTGATGTATAACACCAATACTGGACAGAGGCAACATCGCAGGAAAACGAAATTATGGAAAAAATCTTTATTCCATTTACTTCCGATTTTGAAAGACAAAATACCATCCCGATGCATATTTTTATGCTTTGGTAAAACTTCGATGCGTAAACACACTTTTTGGCAAACTCTGCAGTGACGGAGCAGAATTAAAAAAAAAATCAAACTTTGAAGCAATTAGCGCAGCTATTCCAACACTGAGAGAGAGGGAGTTTGGAAGGATTGGCGGGAGGGGGCTGTGCAATCTATAAATAAATATCGCTCACTGCTAGAAACATGAGATAACATAAGGTTCAATCGCTATGAGATCATAATAAAACAAAAGCAGGGGTTTACATTAACCAACAATAACAACGATATCAATTTCCATCAATAAAAAAAATAATTCACGAGCCATTTTGGCGAAAATCCGGAAGAAACTATCTTCTGGCCGTAAAACCATAAAACTACCCCAAAATCCGTTCCCGGAAATCCGGAATACTTCGCAGGTATGCAGGCGTCATTGCGCCAATAACGGCTTTTTTGACATATTACGCAATATTGTCTTGCCGTTCTTCACCCGATATCCATCTGATATTGGCTTTGCCGATGTATCCAATATCTGAATTTCAATGACGCTTACTTAGAAATAGCACCAATTAAACGTTTTCGCGTTTGTGCAAAAAGAACTATAAATGTATTTGCAAAATGCGATCACAGTTTAAACTGTGATTTTAACAAAAAAAGGACACAAAATTCAGAACTTTAAATGAAATACACTGAAATCTGCAATTCTTCCAACCTGTCCGTAATTCCGTAATCAGGCAGCCGAAACCATAATAATTACAGAAAATCCATAATGGTTGGCACCTCTGTACTACCCATGTCTCAACCAGGACTCGAACTCAGGCCCAGATCAGACAACTAGCCAGAAACCTATGTCTCTGATCACTTGGCTACCAGGGTGGCAGAGAGCAAATTTCATGGAACCTTGGGAGTTACAACTGCTTCTAATACATCAAATCAATGTATCCTATTCTAGAAACAAATTTGAAGGAACCTTGAAAGCTGTTTGTGCTATATTAATGCATTTCATTCTTAAGAATGCATATAAATGAATCTTAAAAGTTATAACTGCTTCGGCTGCTCTAATGCATCCCATTCTTTGTCTAAACTAAAGTACACTGATGAGCCCTTATATTATGACCACCAACCTAATAAGCTGTGGGATCTCCTTTAGCCCACAAAACAACGGCCACTTGGCGAGGCACTGATTCAATCAGGTGGCGATAGGTATCTTGGGGTATCTGACACCATAATGTCAACAGCAGGTCCTCTAGTTCCTGTACATTACAGGGTAGTGTGGTGGTGATTTAGTGTGGTGGTGATTTAGCAACATTTGCGGTTCAACTTGGAAAAGTGTGGTTCTACTTTTCCAAGATGAACCACAAATGTTCGATTGGGTTTGTGCCAGGTAAATTTGGAGGTCAAGGCATTAACAGAAAGTCACCAGCGTGTTTCTCGAACCACTCCTTGACGCTTCTGGCAAAGTGGCATGGCACATTATCCTGTTAGTAATGGCCATCACCAGCAAGGAACACAGTTGTCATGAATGGGTGAACTTGGTCTGCAAGGATGTTCAGATACCTGACACCTGTCAAGGGATTCTGCTATTGGGATAGTGGGGCCTAAAGTGTCCCAACAAAACATCGCCCACAGCATAACACTGTAGTCGTTCGCCTGCTTCCGCCCAACAATGCATCTAGGTGCCATAGCCTCCGTTGGTAATCGGCGTATCCACGCTCAGCCGTCTATATGATGCACCAGGAAACTTGATTCATCAGACCAGGCCACTTTCTTTCAATCATCCACGGTCCAATCTCGACAATCTTGGGCCCATTTCATGCGTTGTTGGCGATGACATGCAGGGAGCATGGGGACCTGGCTGGGTCTTCGGCTATGCAGGCCCATGTGCAGAAGGCTGCAATGAACTGTGTGCGGTAACAAATTGCTTTGATCATCACTGTTGTAGCTGTGGGTGATTTGTCACACTGTAACCCTGTGGTTGCTGTGAACAATGAACGAGTCTCCGCTTCCCTCTGGTATCAATGAGCTGCAGACGACACACGGCTAGATGACGGTTTATCACTTGGCCATCTGTGCATCGCTTTTGATATGTACTCACAACAGCGGCACAAGAACAAGACACGCCGTTTCCGAGGGTCCGTGCCATAATAATTTGTCCTTTATCAAACTCCGATAAATCGGCAGCTTTTCCCATTCTGACTCCAAACTCTCTACTAACCGAAAGCCGGTCCTCGGGTTGCATATATACTGCTATGTGAACTTTACCTGCACCACCCTTTGGTCTCCAGGCGAGCTCATTTCTCTAGGCTGGGTGGGGGTGGTCATAATATAATGAATCATCGGTATATATCATCTTATCTCACAGGGAAATGGAATATGACATTAGTGGGGAAAATGAAGAATTTGCTCAAATTGAAATTTTTTGTACTATATACACTGTCTCCCAATAAGTAATTGGACACCTGTGATAGCAAAGGAAAACGAAGTTTATTCACCTTCAATAGTTGGTGGAGCATCCACGAGCGGCGATTACAGCTGCGACTCTCCGGGCATACTCTCAACCAGGCATTGTACGACAGCTAGCGGTATTTTTTTCCACTCGGCTTGGAGAAGACAGGTCAGTTCCTTCACCGATTTCGGACAGCGGGGGCACTCCTTAAGTCGACGCTCCAACTCGTCCCAGAGGTGCTCGATAGGGTTAAGGGCCGGGCTCTGCGCAGGCCAGTCCATTTGATTAACCCCATTGTCACCATACCAAGCCATGGTGGACCTCGCAACATGACAGGTGGCATTGTCATCCTGAAAGTAACATGGGTCCACCCCGCAAAACTGCTACAACGTAGGAAGCGCATGGTCATCCAAAATAGTGCAGTAGGTCTTGGCGTTGAGTCTACCAGGAATTGCGACCAAGGGTCCCGTGCTATACCAGGAGAAACACCCCCATAGCATAATTCCACCGCCACCGAACTTCACAGTTGGCACATTACATTCCGGCAGGAGGCGTTCTCCAGGCAGACGCCAAACTCAGACCCTGCCATCCGAACGGTAGAGGGTGAACCTTGATTCGTCACTCCAGAGACCCTGTTTCCACTGTTCAACGGTCCACTGTTGACATTCTTTGCACCACGTTAGCCAAGCAGCACTATTGGACTTGGTGATCAAAGGCTTGTGGGCGGCAGCACGTACATGATAACCGAGCAGATGGGCTTCCTTATGGATGGTATTCATCAAAAGAACACTCCCGGATGCCTGTTGAAACTCCTTGCGGATGTGGCCCATCAATTTGGTGCGGTTCTTCCGAATTTCTCTGGCCAGCACCCATCGGTCTCTAACTCCCAGTTTTGTGGGTCTGCCGGGTCAGGGTACATTCCGACAGTCATCTCTCATCTTCCACTTGCCAATCGCGTAGGCCACTGTCGATTTTGGGTACTTCAACTCGCTGGATATGTCACGTATGAATCGGCCATTTCTGTGATACCCGACAGTTACTCCTTTCTCGAAATCAGAGAGCTCCAAATTGCATGACATCTTGTATGTGACGGGTTGCATTGTTGTTTCCCACATGATACTTAACGGCGGCGGCCGTGACGTGTATCAGGGCCGCAGATATCGTCGATTGCAGGGGTGTCCAATTACTTGTTGGTAGATAGTGTATATAGTAAGATTTCAGCCACTTTTCAGCAACAGTGATGATGTATGGGTGAATAAGTTTTCCATTCTTACTACTATGTGCAATGTGAAAACATTCATTAAAGGAAATATAGCCAGGCCAGGTGGCAGACAAAATTAAGTGGGCAGGCTGCCCAGTAAAAAGGCTCTAGGGAGAACACTAAAATTCAAAGAACAGGTGATGGTAAGAAATGCTACATACATAAGAAGGGCAATTCAGGAGACTATGATAGTTAGGATGTACGAGCATTTTGGCAGTTATGGTCATTAAAGAGTTAAAGGTGAAAAAATGGGAATAGTTTTTAAACATTTTTGGAGTTTAAATTCAATGCAAACTGCCATTGCCGTCTGTGTTGGACAGAGATTAAATTTACTTGGTATATTTGGACAGGGATGAAATTTACAAAGTATATTTGCAGATAAGCTTGTTACAAGTGAGAAATTTTTAAATGTCAGTTTTTATGTGCTAAACTTAGTGTAAATGTACTTATTGTACTTTAAACCTCATTATACCTATAGTTATTTTATAGTATCCTACCGTAATTTAAAAATCAAACTATTTAGTTCAGTATCACCTGTTTCAATAACACACTCTATGGAAATCAAAAGACCTACAAAATTTGGTCAATACAGTAGTCCCTAATTTGCTGTGTGTGTGTGTGTGTGTGTGTGTGTGTGTGTGTGTGTGTGTGTGTGTGTGTGTGTGTGTGTGTGTGTGTGTGCGTGCGTGCAATCATTTCATATGTTGTGGCTGTTGCTTACTTGGTCATGAATGCTGTTACATAGCTAGGTTCCCACTCTTTTCCCACCAAAAAAAACCAAGGACTTTTCAACGACTCATAAAAATTTTCAAGATTATATTCATGCCCAATAAGAACTCTCATGAAACACTAAAATAAGTTGTAACAAACAGTCAAAAAGTTCAATTAAAATTATAGTTATATTCAAACATAGGAGCATACTTCGGTGAGATATTATTGCTCCACAAGATAAAATCTCTGAAATGGTGATAAAGATGGACATATTGCCAGAAGGACAGACAACTGAAACTTTAGACTGGATTCCTGGGCTACAAGCATTAAGTAGATCGCAAACCCATTTTGAGATGCTAGTACCTTACACCCCCTCGCATTCGCTTACTGAATGCTGAGAAAAAAAGTTTTGTTTGAAGCAACAAAATAGTTTTGTCGATTTATTTTGTTGCTTTAGCCAAACTCCATCGGAATTGTTTTGTTGGCAACACAAAATTATTTCGTTGGCTATATTTTGTTAATTCAACTGAACATTTTATCATGATAAGAATACATATTTTTGGATCAAACAAATTCCAAAAAATCGACCTAGGCATTTTGTTACATGAACAAAACGTTTTGTCATGATAACAATAAATTTTGTTGAATCAACAATAATTTTCAGCAAAATACATTTGTAAATTCAACAGACATTTTTGTTGACTGCATAATGACAAAATTTTTTGGTTGATTCAACAATTTTTTTGCTGAATTAACAAAACGTTTTTCTCACTGTAGTCCAAAAGAATTTTCCTCACATTCGCTTATCATAGTTCAGAATCACAACTGCGTGAAAACTGGAAATGTGACAACTAAGTGTTCCTGATTCCAAGAGAATGTTCTACAATACAGCGCAGCAACCTGTAGCATTTTGCCGATAGCTTTTCTTCAATGAACTGTGGCTATTCTGAAATTTAGTGAACGGGGGGGGGTGTTCAAGTACTTTTCAAGGACTCTAACAAAATTCAAGGACTTTCAAGGGCCGTTGAAAACAAACTAAATTCAAGGAGTTTTCAAGGACTTCCAAGGACCGTGGGAACCCTGTGTTACTTGAGGTGGAAGTTGGCCCCAGAACCATGTCATGTGGGACACTCACTTTATTTTGAAAATTTTGCAGACAGTCAGGAAGAAGGAGGACTTATGTCTGTTTTACATGCTGCACCCTATTATTTATAATCATGTTGTTTTGCAACAAGAGATATTTTTAAATCCCTATTACATATCATTATGTTGACAATCATTAAATGTGTATGTACAGATTCATGGGCAGTTCACACTGCACGAGTGGGAGAACCAAGACACATTCAATGTATCTATTTGACATAAACAAAGTGTACAAACACTAAAAATTACCTCTTTACATATAGTATAACCTGCATTAGATTTGCAGTGAGCTATGGACATTTCTCTTCTAGTAGCTCTCTTCCCTGGCATTCTCCACCATGACCAAAACTAAACTATTCCAAACTAAGTAATTAATTAAACTAAAAAAGTAAAAGGAGCACAAGCCAAAATTCTCAAATCAGCATTAATACACACCAGAACCTTTGGTTCCTTGCAATTATGCATAAATGCACAAAGAAAAAAAAAGGCTATGATTTAAATGTTTATCCCAATAAATAATGTTGTTTACAATATGAATTGGGGTCTTCCGGCCAAAAACAGCCTATCAGACATTATATGGAAAGCAAATGGAGGTGCATGGTACTGGAAAAAATAATAATAAAAAAAATTATTAATTAAAATGTGTAACCCAAAGATAACGATGTTTACAATATGAATTTGGGTCTGCCAGTCCAAAACAGCCTATCAGTTATTACATGGAAAGTAAATGGAGGTGCAAAGAGACTTGTTTTACACATGCAATCTGAACAAAACTGTGCATCAGTATAACCATATCTCTAAGATGAAAAGGACGTCTTTTGCTTCCATGTCAATTCAACCAAGCCACGTAACCCACCGTCTCGGATTTTCATGAAACTTTCCTCAAAGTAAGTTTACCATGGGAAATGGAAAACCCCCAAGTTTTAGTGTTCTATCTCTTGTAGTTTTTTCTCTACAGATTTTCAAAATTTGGGATATTTCCCCAAAATGTAATTTTTTGCTTCAATTAAAAGGGTGTGTTTATGAGTATATTCTTTTATAACTCTTGAACAAATTAACTTAGGAACATAAAATTGGTCTTAAATTTAGCTTTAAAAGTGCAGATTCCACATATGTCGTGCAATTTATTATATGTTTCATGTTTCTCTATTTATTGCTCTGTGAACAGGAATTTTGCTGAAAAAAATGCTTTTAGATAAAAATATTGGTTTTGGAAAGTGAACCCCAAAGATTTTTTTTTTCATTTTTTTTTATAACAAGGTCATCATCATCATCATTGTCAACCATTATCAATCCACTGCTGGACGAAGGTCTCCCCAAGTTTCCTCCACAACGGTCTGTCTTGTGCCAGTCTCCTCCATGTCACTCCCGCATACTTTCGAATTTCATCCACCCATCTTCCATGTGGTCTTCTTCTGGGTCTTTTCCTGTCCCTTGGAATCCAATCTAAAACTTCGGCTGTCCATCGATGGTCTGTTCTTCTGGCAGTATGTCCAGCCCATTGCCATTTCAGGGATTTAACTCTGATCATGATGTCTTCCACTCTTGTCATTTTTCGGATCCACGAGTTCCTCTTCTTATCTCTCCTGGTTACACCAAGCATGCACCTCTCCATGCTTTTTTGAGTTGTCTGCAGCCTTTGTATGTCTCTTTTAGCTAAGGTCCACGTCTCTGCACCATACGTAAGCACTAACTAATATATGCTATTATACATAAAAAAATCTGAGGGGAAATTTGTAGTTTTGTCATAAAAAAATTATTTGTGTAAAATTTTGAAAAAAATATGGTATTTTTTTATGTCAGTAATTTATCAAAGATTTTGTTAAAAAATTTTCTGTAGTGAACTGCCATAGTGTACTACTTACTATGTGTGAAAAAATATTATTGAAAGCCCTAAAATTTTGCAGATTTTGTTTGTTAATGTTAATTCTAACAAAATGCGTTGCTATGTAACCAAACACTAATGAAACTTTACTGAAGTAAAGTTAACTGCAGTGAGGAGAGATATTTAGTGTTCTGTCTCTCTCTCTCTTTTTTTCCTACAGATTTTTAAAATTTTGTGAAATTTTATGGAAATTGGCATTTTGTGTTTCAGTTTAGTGCTGCTGCTTGGATGTGCATAATTCGTTTTCAACTTTTCAATGAATATACTTGTGAACATGAAGTTTGTCTGAAATTTTTGCTTTAAAAAGCAAATTACAATTATGTTCATAAATTTTGTGCATATCCAAACAGAACTTTGTTAAAAAAATTGTTAGAAATAGATTTTTTGTTTTGTTTTGGGCTCAAGTGATTACCCAACTTATGTAATAAGAGAATGTTTATTTTGTTAGAAATTTTAAAAAATTCAAATAAAAATTTTTAAGGTACTAATCTAGATAGTATTGGCGTACATACAAAAAAATCAGGAGAAATGGAGTTTGTCCAAAAAAAAAAAAAAGCAAATTTTTGAATATTTTAAAAACTAAAAATAAAATGTTTATGTAGTGATTCAGCAAGGATTATGAAGAAATTTTTCTATTATTTTAAATTAATTAAATTAAGGTGACTTACCATAAGATTTTGTTGAAGCTTTTTTGCAAATCACCAAATTTATATGCAAATTTGCATCAGTTTCAGATCATCAGTTCTTGTTAGAAGAAAAAAACAAAAGGACTTGCTGTTTTACACAAATTCCAGTGATTTTTATGTCAGCTGCATATTGACAGTTAGAAATATCTGACATCAACATACGATTAATGTCTAGTTGGGTATTGAAATGTACAATATTCCAAGGTAATTTTTAAAAAAACAATTGTTTTCAATTTCAAAATGTTTACCAAAATGATGATTTAGTATACAGCATGAACTTAGTGTACAAGCAGAATTCTATATTTTTAGACGAAAATTTGTCTTAAAAATTTAAGACAAATATAATTTGCAGGACAGTAATGTCTGAAAAATCTGGGTATTTTGTCCAAACATTGTTTCGAAGAAAATATTTTTTTTTTCCTTTTTAAGAACTTCCCATCTTAAATTTACCACTTTTTTGGAAGCTTCTGATAACTTGTAACTTCTTGCTGTTACAGTTACTAGTATAATGTCTACAGCAAACAAAATTTTTGTGAAGGGAACAAAGCAGTTGCAGTCCCTTGCAGGCCAAGAAAATGTTGGTGATGGTCCGTGAGGCTCCATAAATCTTACATCTGTAACGTCTATTGATTGAATAATGCCCAAATACCAGTTTTTTTTTCATAAGCACATGCAATGCGGCAGCTCTTAAAAATCTTTGATCTAATGTCATTTTTGCTGGACCTTCCTGGTAATTGGTAGTAACAGCATACCAATTATGGAGAAGGGGGTGCTTATCTAGACCTCCCCTGCCGACGTTCATGGTGGTACTTAGTTTTTCCCCATGGAAGGGCTCATTTTCCTTTCTGGAAAATCCCCCCACACACACACACACACACACTTACAGAGTAGGAATATAACACGGCTATGATTTTTCTTGATTAGCAAGACGACACCTCTGGCAGACAAAAAAGGTAATAACAAATGCAAGAGTTTAAAACTGAAAGCCTTTAACACACATATATGTGCGTCCTCATAAATTTGTAAGTATATGTTTTGACTCCGGCAGGAGACATATGCTAAATGAAAATGGAATATGCCCATAAACTAGATTTTTAAGACCACTCAGGACTTCACTACCGACAACAACAGGAAGGATGTACAAGTACTAAACTGAGAACAAAACCCCAAGATTCAAGCAGCAAAATGAGGAACATCTGCTGTTAGAAATACCAGAGTTTTGATTATTTATTTATAATTAAGAGGGGGAGAGGGGCAAAAAAACAGAAGAGTAGCTTTTTTTCCCTCCACGCATATAATAGTGTACATGCATCTGTGTGAAGTGCACACTGCTCATCTGCCTCAAATTAATAGCCAGCAGATGGCCCTACAATTTATGGCAATAATGCAACTATTTACTGCGACCAGTGATTGTATTCCCTGCACCATGGATGCAGAGGTCTGGGAACTGATGCAATGTGTTCTAGCATCAGATGCTAAAATAGATCGCATCAAATTTTGTTAGAATTAGCATTAAAAAACAAAATATGAAAAATTTTTGAACAAACTGAACTGAGGATCTGAAACTGATGCAAATTTGCATATAAATTTGGTGACTTGCAAAAAATCTTCAACAAAATCTTATGGTAAGTCACCCTAATTTGAAGTAATTAATTTAAAATAATAGAAACATTTCTTCAAAATCCTTGCTGAATCACTCTAAAAAAAAATTTTTTTTATTTTAAAAATATTCAAAACTTTGCTTTTTTTTTTGACAGACTCCATATTTCTCCTGATTTTTACCTTAAAAAATTTATTAGAATTTGTTTTTTAATTTCTAACAAAATAAACATTCTCTTATTACATAAGTTGGAGAATCACTTGAGCCCAAAAAAAAAAAAAAGATCTATTTCTAACAAATTTTTTTAACCAGTTCTGTTTGGATATGCACAAAATTTATGAACATAATTGTAATCTGCGTTTTAAAGCTAAAATTTCATAAAAACTTCATGTTCACAATTAAATTCATTGAAAAGTTGTAAGCAAATATGCAAACCAAGCAACAGCACTAAACTGAAACAGAAAATGCCAATTTCCATAAAAATTTCACAAAATTTTAAAAATCTGTAGGGGGAAAAAAAGAGAGACCGAACACTAAATATCTCTCCTCAGTTAACTTTACTTCAGCAAAGTTTCATTTATTGTTCGGATACATTGCATCATATTTTGTTAGAATTAACATTAAAAAACAAAATCTGCAAAATTTTAGGACTTTCAATATTTTTTTACACATAGTAGTACACGATGGCAGTTCACTACAGAAAAAGTTTTAACGAAATCTTTGCCAAATTACTAACATAAAAAAATACCATATTTTTTTCAAAAATTTCAAAATTTTACACAAACTATTTTTTTTTTTATGACAAGACTACAAATTTCCCCTCTTAGATTTTTTTACATATAATAAATAGTATATATTGTTATAGAAAAAAATGATAAAAACTCTTTAGGGTTCACTTTCCGAAAACAATATTTTTTTTTAAGAGCGTTTTTTTCAGCAAAATTCCTGTTCACAGAGCAATAAATACAGAAATATGAAACATATAACAACTTGCATGACATACGTGGAATCTACACTTTAAAAGCTGAAATTTAAGACCAATTTTACGTTCCTAAGTTAATTTGTTCAAGAGTTATAAAAGAATATACTCATAAACACACCCTTTTAACTGAAGCAAAAAATGGCATTTTCTGGAAAATATTCTGAACTTTGAAAATCTGTAAAAAAAAAAAAAAAAAAACTACAAGAGTTTTTTTCAGCAAAATTCCTGTTCACAGAGCAATAAATACAGAAATATGAAACATATAACAACTTGCATGACATACGTGGAATCTACACTTTAAAAGCTGAAATTTAAGACCAATTTTACGTTCCTAAGTTAATTTGTTCAAGAGTTATAAAAGAATATACTCATAAACACACCCTTTTAACTGAAGCAAAAAATGGCATTTTCTGGAAAATATTCTGAACTTTGAAAATCTGTAAAAAAAAAAAAAAAAAACTACAAGAGATAGAACACTAAAACTTTGGGTTTTTCCTTTTCCCATGGTAAACAAACTTACTTTGAGGGGAGTTTCATGAAAATCCGAGACGATGGGTTACATTTCATTAAAATTTTGTTTGAATTGACATGGAATGACTGATTAACTTTCAAAATGCATTTGATCTATTTGCTTTTTATAAACAGATCAAATACTGGAAAAAAGAAAACAAGTATTTTATTACAATGCAAAATTAAATTATTTTTAAATGGAAACAACTGATAATAGCAATCATAAGTAAACATATAGTGATGAGCTACCTTCTTGTTGGCAGACTTAAAGCGATAGTTACATGCAGTTAGACTGTAACGATCCGGTGGCAGCCGTAATCCTGCAGTAGATTTTATGAGTGGAAGAGCAATACTATTCTTCTGTCGAGAAATCTCCAGAAGGACCTAAGATTTTCAAATATGAAACACAATAAATGCTTGTATCACCTTACAGACCAATGCAAACTATTGTAAATATTTTCTCTGGACAGAAAAAGAGAAAACATGTGAAAGAAAAAATTTCAGTTTGCATTAAGGAACATGTATTTATAAAAAAAAAAAAAAAAAACGTTCACACACACAAAAAAAAATATTTACACAGAGAAATCACAATTTTTTTTAATTATATTGTGCATAATGAGAAGAGTTGGGTTGTCAGTAAAGCACATTATATGATAAAAACCGAGAGAAACACTAAAATGTTCATATCAGGATGTCCTGTTTTCATCTGTAAGACTTTTTTGGATGACAATGCAGCTAAGTTCCTGGAGAAAACCAATTGCACAAAACTCAAATTAGACAGTTAGAGTTGAAGAAATATTCTTCTCATAATACGTGGTAAATATGTCATGATAATTAATCATGATGCATTTACCACGGCAACAAAATTTTCAAGTTTTCTGATGTGATTTAATTCATGTGTGAAACAGTAATTACAGTCAATTTGGCGATGTCTGATTACTGTGTTAATTATCATGTCAAATTAGACAGTACTGCAAAACTATACAAATAGGCTTTCCAAAAAAAAAAATCTTCTGTGGAAACCTTCTTAGGAGACTTCCGGCATATTACTGTACTCCAAGGCTATTCTTGCAGATCTATCTACGTAAAAATGGACATCATATTTGGCTCTTAATTGAAAATACCTTTTCACCAGCAGTCCACCTTGAAAGGCAACTGGTCAAAAGTTGCAGTATTCTGACAAAAAAACTATCCATACTCTGTTGTGTCAACCAAGAACTTTATTCAGAAAATCCCTTCATCCATTGGTCCTTAAGATACCATGTACTTTTGATGCAGATTTGTTATTTCCATCAGTTCCATTCCTTAATGCCTGCATGCTCATGGTCAAGAAACTAATGGAGCACCAAGAACTTCATAGGGAACTAATCAAAGATCTTAATGACTGTTTTGAGTCCTTGGAAAAATTTTGTTGTTTTATGTACAACAGTATTTTAATTTATTACCAACAAAAACAAGGTGTATCAATGAGCTCTACACTTCTCCCCTTGCTTGCTGAAATTTATTTGCAAAATATTGAAAAAAATAATCATAGTCCCATCCCTGTTAAAACCCACCATTTTGTTAAGGTATATAGATGACATCTTTGTCATTTGGTCACACCATAAACACTCATTAATGGAACTTATGCCATCTATAACTTCTAAATTCTCAAACAATAATTATCTACTCAAGAACAGTCAACAATACATAATATTAAATTTCTGGATGTTAACATTAATTCAGACTACTCACTTGGCCTCTCAGTTTACTGGAAACCTACTACCACCCATGGTATCATCCCTTACCATACCTATACCCTTGAAAAATATAAATTGGCTGCTATCAAGTCCTACATACACAGAGCTAACCTTATATGCAATAGCCCTCCTGCTTTACAAAAGGAATATTGGAACATCATCAACACAAGCAAATTGCATGACTTTCCACCCTCCTTAGTACATAGACTGATTAAGAAATTTGAGTCACAGAATAGGACTACCAGTTTACTTCCTGAAACTTCCACCACCCATCAGTTTGTTGGTACTATGCCCTTCAACCTGTCCTTCACACAAAATTTGCTCAATGTTCAAATCTTTTGGCTACAGGATTGCAGTTAAACCACTTCCACATCTTCTCAATCCCATTTTAGACAGAGGCCCAATAAACCCATGGATTTACGAGGTGTTTACTCTGTTTCTATCAATACTCCCACAGGTGTTACCCACTACACTGGTAGTACACACAGCTGCAATCGGAGATTGGTGGAACATATTGCCGCTGTTAAGAAAGGCAACCGTTCCACCTCTCTTTTAATTTCAACTATCTGTGATTCCTGACTGGCAAAACGAAACACATATTGCTCCATTCAGTAATCAAAAATATCTTTTAAGTACCATGAAAGCATTGAAATTTACCTTTCCCCAAAACACTTGCAACACAGATGCACCTTTTCAAATTCCTAGCACTTGGAAAGGTATTGGGTTGCCGGAAAAGTCATGACTTATTTTAGCCACGTTTTCCAAAGGTCATTTATTGATAGAAAGAACAAAGATCAATCGATGATATAATGCCCGTTTTGTTCAATAACCTTTTGCCATCTTTTGAGCTGCAGAATGCCTTGTTCATAAAAGGACCTGTTTTTCATGGCGAAAAACTGTACAAGGTGCTGATTTACAGCCTCATCTGAATTGAACATTATACCACGCAAGGACTGTTGAAGAGAGCGAAACAAGTGGAAGTCTGATGGCGCAAGGTCAGGCGAGTATGCTGGGTGTGGCAACACATCTCACCCAAGCTCCAATAATTTTTGGCGGGTGATCAAACTTGTGTGTGGTCTCGCGTTGTCGTGATGGAACACAACACCTTTACGATGAACAATCTCTGGACGTTTCTGGATGATAGATTCGTTCAAACTGTCCAATTGCCGACAGCACACATTCAAATTGATTGTTTGGTTCCGTGGTAGGAGCTTGAAAAACAAGACACCTTTAAAATCCCACCACACCGAGACCAGAACCTTCCGCTGATGAATGTCTGCTTTGGATGTCGTTTGAGACGAAGCAGCACGTCGGGACCACGACTGTTTGCGCAGCACATTGTTGTACAGAATCCACTTTTCGTCACCAGTTATCAGTCGCTTCAAAAAAGGATTGTTTTCCTCACGTTTAATGAGCATATCGCAGATGTTTATACGCGCCGTCAATTGAGCTTCTTTGAGTTCATGAGGAACCCACACATCGAGCTTGCTTACGTATCCCAGCTTCTTCAGATGGCCGTGAACGCTTGAATGATGGATGTGCAATGTGTCTGCAATCTCTCGTGTTGTGTAACGTGGGTTTGACTCTATCAATGCCCTGATTTGGTCGTCATCAACCTCGGTTGGCATACCGGACCGAGGAGCATCGCTGAGGTCAAAATCACCTGCACGGAATTGTGCGAACCACCGCTGGCACTGACATTCTTGTAGAGTATTATCACCGTACACTTTACACAACTTTTCACAAGCTTCATGCACGTTCTTCCCTTTACGGAAGTAAAACAGTAAAATATGGCGAAAATGCGCAGTTTGGTCTTCTATCTTCAACTTGATGTCAAATCTCCACAAATCAACCAAATCGCTCACTGTTCCTTTTAGACTGCAGCTAGAACTGACACCTGTCGAATGCCATAGCGATAACAGAGCTGCGCATGCCTCTAGTACTTCCAAAACCGCCCAACCGCCATCGGGTCCCAAAATACGTCATGACTTTTTCGACAACCCAATATTTCAAAATCTGGCAACAACTGATGCTAATGCCACATACACAGTGTGTCAAAGAAGTTTTAAGACTGGGTCTGTAAAATGAAATAGAAACAAGAAATCATAATTTGTTATGGTTTGTTATTCAAAATAAGTCCCTCCGGCTTCGATACACGTGTTACAGCGATTTAATAATTATTTGAATGCCTGTTCCAGTTCACTCTGTGGGATTGCCTCCAAAGCATGCGTCGAAGCTGTTTCTATGGTCGAAATATCATCAAAATAACACCCTTTTAACATCCTTTTAAGTTTTGGGAACAAAGAAAAGTCGCAGGGTGCTAAATCAGGCTAATACGGTGGATGATTCAACACACAAGACTTTATTTTTTGCCAAAAATCTACGAACAAGAAGTGAGGTGTGACTGGGTGCATTATCGTGCAACAAACACCAACTGTTTTCATCTCGATATTCTGGACGAATGCGACGAATTCTGCCCATCAAACGCCTCAAAACATTTAAATAAAACTCACTAGTAATTGTTTGTTCACTTGGAACACATTTTTTGTGGATAATATAATACCCTTACTATCGAAGAATGTAATGAGCATTGTTTTGATTTTCGATGGAACTTTTCTTGTTTTTTTGGCTTGTGGCGAGTTTTTTGACTTCCATTCCGCACTTTGTCGCTTTGTTTTAGGATCATATTGAAAACACCAGTAACAATCGATTTTAAGAAGTTTGGATCATTTTCAGTGGCTGAAATGATGTCTCTGCAATGTGCACTTCTCCTTGATTTTTGTTCATTGGTTAACGTGTGTGGAACAAATTTAGCTCAGACTTTTGTTTTGCCCAAATCTTCATGCAGGATAGTTCGAATCATTTCTTTGTTGATGTTTAAAGACTCTTCCATCATTCTTAGTGACACACATCGATTGTTTGCCACGAAATCACGCACTTTTTCAATAATCTCAAGTGTCCTAGATGAACTTGGTCTTCCGGTATGTTACCATCTTCTAGAGTTTCTCTTCCGCCCAAAAAACATTTGTGCTACAAGAAAACATTTGATCTACTTAAACAAAACTCACCGTAAACTTGTTGCATCATTTGGTACGTTTCCGAGGCACTTTTACAAAGTTTTGCGTTAAATTTAATAACAGTCCTTTGTTCCATCTTAATAATTCAACATGAAAAAGATTTTACTTTTCTAATGAACGCTGGTTTCGTTTGAGTTACTTTAACAACTGCGCAGTACTTTTGGCAGAGAGCAAGCAGATGGTCACGGTTTATAACACATTCGCGATTACACTTGTGGGGCCATCGTAGGCTGAAATCTAGCGCCAGTCTTAAAAATTCTTTGATGCACTGTGTATTTCATTTCATGGCTGAGGAAGGTAGAAGTCAACTACTTATTCTTCTACTTACTATTCCACCACTTACTCTTCCATAATGTAACCAATGCATAATATGAGAATTTTTGTACTTATCTCAATTTTTATTTTATACCTTAAGAAAAATGCTATTTATTAAGACAAGTAACATATACATTTCACTACACATAAAACTCACCAGTATCAATTCCCTGCATTCATGTGTGCCTCCAATAACTTGGGATTTTTTTTTCATTTTATTTTTTATTTCAGTGGACAATTTTAGGCACAAATGATTGTTTACATATTTTTGAAGTTGAATGTTCAAAAAAAAAAAAAAAAAAAAAAAAAAGAATATCTGATGATTTTATATTGCTGCACTTCAACCTCTTTTTAGTCACATTTTTAATGAAAATGCTTTTCTGAAAAATTAATTTCAAAAGTGTTTTTTTACAGGTAGCACACAGAATGATAATTTAATTCTCAATCACTACAATAGTCTATAATGAAGGTAATACAAATACACTAAGTATACACCACAAAGAGCATTTGCACAATATCATATGAAGTATGAATATACAGGGTGTCCGAGAATTATTGGACACATTACAAAATTATATAAAACAAAACATTAAACAGGTAGAAAGAAACTGACTGTACTAACTTACAATGAAACTACACAAGTTTATAAATTTCGATGTCAGATCCCTTGGTTGCTCGTAGTACGTCCAAGCGATACTCTATTTCATGCCATGTACTGCCAAGCTTCTGAGGAGTTATGGAATTAATAGCAGCTGTGATACACTGCTTCAGTTCCTGCAAATCAGTACAAGGCATCTGATAGACACAATCTTTCACATAACCCCACATGAAATAATCCAATGGAGTTAGATCTGGAGAGTGAGGAGGCCACGGAATGGGACCACCACGCCCAATCCACCTGTTGGGGAAATGCTCATTTAGGCACTTACATACACATAGCGACCAATATGGAGGCATTGGTCACAGTTCTCAGCTTGCTTTACAAACGGATTTCCTGGGGCTTCGTCAGAAACTTTCATAAACTTGGTCAACCATCTTACCGTTGATGCTAGGTCTACCAGCTCCTCCACAATGTTCCACATTGCCTGTTTCTTTAAACTGTTTCATCCACCACTTAATTGAATTCGTTGACGAAGGATTACAACCATACTCTAAATGGTACCGTCTTAACTTTAATGACACTTTGATTCCGCAAGCCATAACACACACATCACCTTCTGCTGTACGGATGACATGACTACTGATTGCACATTTCTCATACATTCCTCATCAGGCCACACCTAGCGCCATCTATCGGGTTCTGGGAATAACAATTCGGCAAAAGAAAAATTTAGAAACCGTGTTAGTAATATGTGACATAGAAAAACAGACAATGCCCATAGTTTTTTTTTTACATAATTTTGTAATGTGTCCAATAATTCTCGGACACCCTTTATATACATACAGCAGATGTGACACACACAAGCTGAAAAAGTGCTGAGTATAAGGTTAAAAGAAAGACACATTGATAAAATGCATAACCTCAATTTGCGTGCATTTCCATGAATATCCAACATGGTAATATTTCTAAACTGTGAATGAACCCTGCTTTTGTTACATAACAGATGAGAGCTATTTTTATGCAAAACAGAATTCAGTCAACAGAAATCAAACCAAAACTTTATAAAGCCACACGATAATTAGGCTACTTTACACCCTATAAAAAAGAAAGTTGAAGTACTTTTTCCTTTTTGCATAAATAATTACCTAAATTTCATAGCACCAACAATGTGAATTTATTATGTTGTCAAATAGGAATAATATAATTGTAATTTTTTAGATACAAAAACATTATTTCATTTAAAATATACCATTTTTTTATGAAAAAAAAATCCCACAAATACACTCTTTATTCTTGGATATTTCATTAGTGTGATTTCCTGCATGGAACTAGGAGTGCTTTATTTGTGCAAGTATTCATATAAGTCCTTCAATAGTTACAAAACTATAACAAGATTGAATTTTTTCTTCTTCAGTAATAGAGCAGCTTTTTTGCTGCTACAGTAGGCGAATTAAATTTACTTTCAAAACTGTTTCAACTGGTTTAAGTCTAGTTTCTAAAGTAAGGCTTGCGACAATTTACACTCCCATATTTGCTTAAAAATAATATCAGTTAATCTGTGATAAATAATAAAATGAATGCAAATGAATAGTAGGGTGTATTCTTAACTGGCTTGAAAGTCAGAGTTGTGAAACATTTGTCTTTAAACTTAAAATAATTCAATACACACAAAAAACTGATGCAAGATACTGCTTTTGTGAATTACCTGGAGTCTAATGGCTCTGCACCAAGCAAAGGAAGATCCAGAAAATTTACAAAAGGAGGCCATAAAAATATTACTTAAATTTACTGAAACAAAGTTATGATGTGGTGAAATAAAATGAATGCACATTATTTCAATACATATACTGAAACAAAGTTATGATGTGATGAAATAATAATGAATGCACATTATTTCAATACATATACTTTACAGATAAAAAGTCTGCTCATAGCCTGCAACAAAACTGAAAATAAAAACAATTCTAATTAAAATCATTTTAACAAGTATAATTAATATGACTAAACCCTTCTCTTTCTTCAGGCTGTCTTTTTTTTTTTTTTTTTTTTTTTTTTTGTCACTTATTCTCATCACCATCGCGGTTACGGTTATTTTTCATCAAATCCTGCCAGATGTTAGGCAGGGAAAATCCTTTGCAGTCATTGATGATGATGGAATTTTGATTTTCTCAATCTCTATTCCTTCTTTTAGCTTTCTTTTTTGAAAATTGCTTTGGAAACTGATGACTTTAAGGGAATTCCAATCCATGCTATGATTAGTTTCTCTAACATGTCTATCTAAAGCAGTCTTGTTGGAGCAATTTTTTATAGCAGCTTTATGCTCTGCTTTACGAGTTTCTAGTCTGCGACCTGTTTCACCTATGTAAGATAGTCCACAACTACATTTTACTCCATAGACTACACCTTGCATTTTTAAAATATCTTCTTCTCTTTGAACTATTTTAGGTAAAACATTTTTAACTTTGTTTTCTAAACTTGGAGCTAGCCTAATATTGTACTTCTTACTAATTCCCTTTAAAGACTCAAATAAACCTTTGTGTTAATGAATTTTTTAGTGAATTTTACTTGTTGCTTTTGTGAGTTCTCTGAACCATTAAATTTTAATAGTACGAAGAACCAGCAAAAGCAACAAGTAAAATTCACTAAAAAATTCATTAACACAAAGGTTTATTTGAGTCTTTAAAGGGAATTAGTAAGAAGTACAATATTAGGCTAGCTCCAAGTTTAGAAAACAAAGTTAAAAATGTTTTACCTAAAATAGTTCAAAGAGAAGAAGATATTTTAAAAATGCAAGGTGTAGTCTATGGAGTAAAATGTAGTTGTGGACTATCTTACATAGGTGAAACAGGTCGCAGACTAGAAACTCGTAAAGCAGAGCATAAAGCTGCTATAAAAAATTGCTCCAACAAGACTGGTTTAGATAGACATGTTAGAGAAACTAATCATAGCATGGATTGGAATTCCCTTAAAGTCATCAGTTTCCAAAGCAATTTTCAAAAAAGAAAGCTAAAAGAAGGAATAAAGATTGAGAAAAATCAAAATTCCATCATCAATGACTGCAAATGATTTTCCCTGTCTAACATCTGGCAGGATTTGATGAAAAATAACAGTAACCAACCGTAACCACGATAGTGATGGGAATAAGTGACAAAAAAAAAAAAAAAAAAAAGACAGCCTGAAGAAGGAGAAGAGTTTTCTCCGAAAATTTGCAATTTAAATAAAACATTTCCTAGTAAAATTCCCATAATAGTTGTTTTTGATTAGTAATTGAATTAAGAAACTAGGAAGCCATTTCTCAACATGAGCTTTATTCAAAGAATCACAATTTAATTTGGTAAACTCTCAAGGGGAAAGCCAAGTCTCCTGTGTACCTGCACCTAGTACCATGGCAGTTTTATCAAGCTCAATGTTTATCAGTTTTAATCTGTTTTTTTTTTTTTTACCTTTCCAAGCAGATTCTGCATACTCCTGAAGTTTTTCTTTTCATGTAATCCACAGAACATGAAATTTAAAAACAGAAAACAAATTGTTACGCATAATCCACAGCAGCATATAAATCAGTAAATCAGGTAATCCTGGGAGGGGGGGGGACTTTCTTGTATAATCTGCAGCAACATACACTGAAGTGCCAGAAAAACTGGTACAGACGATCTTATGCAAAATACATAGCGACGTCACCTACGCACATACTCGGTTGCGTCCACCAGTGCGTATATAAAGCGATAGACATCCTTGCCAGCTGTCAGAGCTGTTTTTGGCATGAAAATGACAAGTACTAACAATTTAAGTGATTTTCAATACGGTGTCATAGTTGGCACTCGTGAGATGGGCCACAGTATTTCAGAGGAAAAATCGAAGTTCGGATTTTCACGGACGGCCACTGCAAAAGTGTACCGTGACTACAAGAATTCCGGCAAAACCTCCAACCTACGATACCAGTGTGGCCATAAAAAGACATTGGGTGAACGTGACCATCGTCGGCTGTCAAGAATCCTTTCACGCGATAGGCGTGCAACACTCTCGCAGGTATCATCGGAATTCAATGCTGGAGCCTCAACAAGCATCAGCGTCCGGACTGCGCAATGTACCCTGCACGATATGGGCTTTGGGAGCCGACGGCCAACTCGAGTCCCCTTGATGGGTGCACCACACAGAGCTATGCGCCTCGCTTGGGCACAGCAACACCGCCACTGGACACTTGATGACTTAAAACAAGTAGCCTGGTCTGACGAGTTGCGTTTCCAACTGTATCGGGTAGATGGAAGGATTCGTGTGTGGCGCAAACCCCATGAAGCCATGGATCCTGCCTGTCAACAGGGAACTGTACCGGCTGGGGGAAGGGGGGGTCCGTAATGGTATGGAGTGTGTTTAGCTGGACTTCACTGGGACCCATGGTACGTCTACAAACGTCTGTGACCAGCCAACGCTATGTGCGCATCCTTTCAGACGAGGAACACCCGTTCATGTCCTGCATTCATGCTGATGGGTTGGGCCTGTTCCAACAGGACATGCACCTCCACACAAGTGTCGGGATGCCACATTATGGTTAGAGGGCCATTTATCTGAGTTTGGGGTGTTGCCATTGCCACCCAAGTCACCAGATCTGAACGTGATAGAACACATTTGGGATGCCATGCAACGCGCTATCAAACACAGGAATCCGAGACCTCCGACAGGGTTCCCACTCAAAAGTAGAAAAAAAAAAATTCCCTGACTTTTCCAGGATTTCCAGGTGGTTCTGAGAGTTTTTCCAGAGCGGCAAATCAAATAACATTGCGACAAATTGTTGCATTTCCTTACATTCTTGCGTTCCTTACGAAACCATTTGTTAATTCTTTAAATAACTGTTCTTTATACAGTTACCTGCTTTTTATTAATAACAATTAAATGCATGAGGCATATTATTTTTGGTATTATAATTCCATGATCTTTTCTGAACCTAAGTGGTATACTGCTCATGTGGAATTTGTTAATACATTCCCGTAGAAACAGTTCATATGCAAGAAAAAATCTGTATGTTGAATACTTTGTTTTCCTTTCTTCTATAGCACAGTGTAGATAAGCTTAATGACCGAATCAGCTCCTGCTCAGAGAAATGTCGAAAGAGAATCAACCAACAAAGGGCTTTCATCCATTGTTTAAGTGGTCCTCTTGTGATGTGTTTCTCCAAGCAAAATTGTACCAGGCCACTGTGCCTAAATGTTCCATGTTACAAAATATGAAGCAAACTATCTGCAGAAATCGAATAAAACAGTAATGTCTACAGGCAATTTTTTAAATTCAGTTTTGATAATTTTTAGAGAACTAAGGAATAATGTAATGTATTGAAAGCAAGATTTATCACATTCTAGACAGGCTGTAATTGTAAATAATTGCTTACCTGAAATTAATACTGATAATGTTATGTTCATCTCACATATGAGGGAGAATTAAAAAGACACCACATAATGAACGTCCCGATTATACAGTCCATAAAGATAAACAGAAAATATGGAATATAAAGGATAAATAACTTTCATTTTCCCTAATTAGTTTATAGTTAGAGAAATTAGTGTATTTAACATAAATTTTACATAATATTTAACAAAATCATGTCTTATTTTTTTGTTTCAGGTTTAACGACCACCATGAGCAACTTGTTGGGCTATAAGCAGTCATCCGTCCATCCCTAATTTAGGACCATTGGCTTCACGAAGAAGGAGAGCCAGTGCCGTAAGATAAACACACCACCCATACCTCATCTGGGACTTGAATCCAGGCTCACTTGGACGAATAGTCAGAAGCCAGAGCTTAGACCACTGCACCACCAAGGTGGCAAACCATGTATTTACATGTTTTAAAGAATATTTGAGCAAAGACTTATTTTAAATTTCACATATAATGAAATATTTCAATCGATTAGGTGAAATTATATAACTGATTTATCTGTATTTAAAGTGCACACAAGTATATAAATAACAATTTAAACGACTTACAACATTTAGAGTTCCAGTTAGGTTTAAAGATGCAAGCTGGGAGAACTGTGACTGAAGAGAATAAATTGCCCTCAAATGATACAATGCTGAAGCTTTAAATCCTTTAAATGCTTATTTTACATAAATATTAAAGAACACAGAAACTTTTGCTGAAATTGAAGTCTAATGGGAATGATAAAATAGAGTGTATGACAGTCTCTTAACATTTTGTTAGAGCGGTTCTATCAAATCGATCTAACAATTTGTATTTTCTATTGGAATTCACTTAGAATCCTTAAAGACAAAGCAAACTAAAACAGCTATTAAAAAATAAAAAAAAGAAGAAGAGAGAGAGAGAACGAAAATCGTGACAGCATTTCTGCATCTGAGGAAAAACATGTGCCAGTACCATCCCAACAATTTCTAGCAATCAGGGAAAATATTGCTGACATTTAAAAATCAAAATTGTAATTATTTTAGCTAAAGTTAGTTCTTGCACTTGGCAATGGGAACATCGAATCTATGCTATTTCAGAGGTGCCAACCTCTAGCAGAACATATCAGTAATCAATAGGGGATTTTTCAGTAATGATTCAGTAATGTAACACGCCATTTTTTTTTTAAGTTAAGGACAATATTATAGTATTACTGTGTAACCTGTAATACTTGTATGAGGTGCCTATCAGTAATCACCATACGAAGCCTCATTGTTAACGCATGGAATGGGTATTTCATGAGAAATTAATGCGTGAAATGTGTAATAACTTTGTATGTTTACACTATCCTCACAAAAAAATATGAAATTAAGTTATCAATATTGTACTTACCTCATGTCATTGCTGACATAAAAACTCCCTTGTTGCTTGTTTTGCAGTGGTATATTCTTTTTCAGAAAATTTTTTATAACACAGCTCACCTGAGGAAAATGCTTTACTTTTCTGTACAAGAAGAACACTTAATGTTTTGGTGCTCATTGTTGGGCAAAAGTATGTGAGGTTTTTCCTTACTATACTAAATATTCTCTACGTAGAGGAATTGCTGTGAGGGATAGTCAATATTGCCAACATTAGTTTAGGCAATGTGGAATACTTGGGAAGGCCAGATGAATCCTTCATCTTAGATATTTCATTCCATGCCACATCTGCTCAAGGATATCCAGCTTCATCAATATAAGAGTCTGGGAACGTAGCATGAAAGAAGCGACCAGCATGATCACAGCTTGCTATAGGTAGGTTATGCTCCACAACGATTGTAGTAAACAGCAATTTGGCGTTTATCACGCTATTTTCATTCTTTTTTGCAAAAAAATTATCCAAAGGCTTTGATCGAGTCTTTAATTTTACACAATCCTGGTGTTTGTTTTGACTGGATATGCCTTCGGCAATCATCTCATCTCGTCCTACATGGGCTACTGAATACTCTCATATTAGAAGGCACGCAAGGAAACCTTTATTTCAGCATTTGTAACATTTTCCATTTCCTTGCTCAAGATTTGGGAGAAAGATTTGGATGTAAACAGAGAAACCTCTTTGCATATTTATTTGTTTCAGAAACGATAATTCCAAGGATGAAATTGGTAAAAAATAAGTAAAAATATGCAATAGGTGCCACATCAGTTGCAGGAGCATGTTTGGGCCCCTGCATTTCATGATAATCAAAAGGATGCTGAGGTTGTTCATCACTTCTCTTTATTAACATCCTCCCATTCACTTTCAGAACTTTCATGATCTGAAGATTCACTATGAAGATCTTCACCTTCTGAAGAAGATATGGTGTGCGTGGCACAGTGGCTAGTTTTTTGGCTTGATGTTGCTTGGCCAATATCACTCTCAGATGATTCAAAATCATCACCATCACTTGGCAAACTTTCACTCTCACTACAAGCCATTTCAAATAACCTTAGAAAACAATTTCACGCAGTAGGAAAAAGCATGTCTGCTAGTATGAGGAACAAGCTGTCAATAAAGTCATCCTCTGCTAACATGAGTTTGGAAAAAGATGGGGATTCGTAATTCACGGAGTTTTGCGATTGTGTCAGTTTGTTTGGGAAAAAGAAATGAATAATGTGAAGAGCTTCTAGTAATAAAACACCGCACTTTGTTCTACCACGCGGCGAAAGTCCGCAAGAATTATAAACATCCGTCATCGCGGGACCACGCGTTGCGACGAGTTGATCGTTATTGCACTTCAAACGGGACTCAAAAAGTGATTTCCGACAGTACGATGTCTTATAATTCACCAACAATGCAAAGTGAACAGCACTGCCTCAACTGCAGTAGGAAAAGTTTTGGCTAAAGTAACCTTTTTCTTGTCACACGGAAAAGTGCGTGGGGAACCGATAGCAAGCGCAAACTCCTTTACGATGACACTTACGGCATATTACCCGTAATTTTCATCATATTATCCGCAGACCACGAAATTCACATAAAAAAAAACCTTCGTATAATCCGCAGACTGTGATATTCAGGAAAAAAAAAATCGCAGTATAATCCGCACATCATAGATGTTGAACCAGAAGTGGAATTTCCGACAGAAAAGTCGGTCACATAAATAAATAAATAAATACATCGCTCTTTACACGTTCCAGAAACACATAGCAACCGAAAAATTGTTTTCAGCCGCCGCCGGAGAATTGAACCCACGGATATCTCGATATCTAGCCGAGCGCGTTAGCTTTACACCATGGTGGCCAACAATCGACGGTGCTATGTGTATTTTTAAGTCAGCTTCTGACATCATAAATCCGTAAGATAGGCTCAGCTACTGAGACATCTCCATCTGGTGGGTATTAACGGCACTGGCTATATTTATTATAGCAGTTAAATCCAAAGGGCGAGATCCAAGGTGAAAATCCACCAAATACATGGCGTCAGAAAATAAATAAATAGATCGCTCTTTCCACGCTCTAGAAACACATAATGAGTCCGAAGAAGTAAGAGAGAAAAAAATGATTTTATTAAATGAAGAAATTCATTTTTAAAGGTAACTGTTTTATATTTTTTATCTCCGGACAGATAAAGGGTGTGTCATCCATAGATCACGCCGATGCAGCTCCAGAGTATTGCATTACATCTTGCCAATGATGAAAGGCTGATACAGAACAAGTCGCAGAAATACCGTATGTACTCGCGTATAAGTCGAAAGATTTTGGAGGAATTCCTGCTTTCAGAGTTGACAGATCGTCTTATACGTGGGCAAATAAAAAACCCGTGAATTCTCCCGCGGAATTTACAGACGGATTTGTTTACGTTTTAGATCCCGACACAGAGGCTTTCAATATGTTGCTGCACGATTGTGTTCTGACCTCAAAATTATCGCGCAGTGACACGATCATATTATCAATTCTGTCCACCACTTCAAGTTTAAATTCGGCAGTGTAACTGAAACATTTCCTTTTAGGAGACATCATGATTAGCAATAAAGGAAAACAGCAGCAACGACGTTCGCCAAAACAACCAAAGCAAACTAGACACAAGGCTGCGCACATGAAATCCGAAAGGAGAAACGCATAGGTTCGTGCAGCAAGTGCTGTGCGTACTTCTTTGGCTTTTTGCCAAAAACAGAGCCGGCACGACAGTCAGAGCTCTCCTCAACGATATCAAAATGACCCCTGTCGTCCCTCCCCACAACTTTCCCGATCTTTCGTTACGACATTCCTCCCCTCCTCCTCGCTCCGTACAAACTCCTGAACTGAGGAAAATTCTTCCGAGGGAGTTCCTTTTCCAATTATTACACCCTTCCCTGCACAAGCACACTGCAGATTTTTAAAAAATCGGAAGGTTGTAATTTTTTTTTTTTAAATCGGCGTATTAACCGCATTGGTGTATAATCTGCAAAACCTATAATTTTCACTTTTTTAACAGATAATCCGCGGATTATACGAAGAAAATTACGGTACCATTCTTCCGATAATATCGCTGTTTGATGATATGATTCATGGACATTCCATTTTAAAATGATATGATTGATAAATGATATGATCATTGAGACACCGAAATCTGAAGTTTGATTTGGAAAATATGCGGATCAAAATCGAAGGCCGACAAATCGGCAGCATCGCACTAAAAGGGTTTAACAAAAAGGATACAAAATTGAGATTCTCCAAAACACACTGAAATCTGTAATTCTTCCAACCTGTCCGTAATTCCGTAATCTGACAGTCGAAAACGTAATAATTACGGACAATTAGTAATAGTTGGCACCTCTGCTATTTGCTTCTAAATAACGCAGCATAGGATATTTAGACATTGTGCTGTTAAATTTCATAACCAATAAGCTGGCACACAAAGATCCTAATGCCATAATGGCAAAAAAAAAAAAAAAAAAACTTAAACCCAGGGATAAAGAAAAAATAATGGAAGCAACAAGTGGAGAAAACTAACAGTTAATATGAAATACCATTTTGCCTGAGAGGCTACAATTCATACAAGTACTTCCAAAATCCGGAAGTCTTAAAATTGATTGCCTACGTTTGTGACACAAACATTAGTACTGAACTTTTCTCGCAGGTCACAGTTCATTTCCACGCTATGTCAAATTACTTGTACAGGAAACAATTAGAGGAAGTTTTGTGTGCCTGTGTGCTCATAAAATCCTCCTAACACTTTTTTGTCAACATAATTTTTCATCCTGTGGCGAGTGGCATGTTTATACTTAACAATATCTTTACGAAGGGCAATACATTTGTGCGATGTTGATCAGGCAAAGTGCGAGAAAGGTCTGGAGCCCACTCAGGTCATTTGCAGTAACTCCCCACAGATAACGTGATCCAAAACGAAGACAGAGGCTTTAGCGCCTGCACTGACAAACCTGAAACCAATAGAGCACGCACGGCACAGATTTAAATCAGTATTAACTAGGTAGATTTTTTTTATTTTTTTCGGCAATGTGAGGGTAAAGATGTGAAATGAATAAGTTATGCAAATCTTGTGAGGTGCAGCAACGCAAGAAAAAGAATTTACGATTACAAGAAAATTTCTACCCCGTCTAACTTTTGTTCTCGCAATTTTTTTTTCCCTATGTATAAGCTGAAACCTTGGGGAAAATTATGAGAGAATGATGAATTTTATATTTCTTATTCTAAATAACGGAGATATTTGCGTTTTTACGGAAAACGGTTCCACTATGCACAAAAATTCAAAAAAAATATCTTCTAATCTATCAGAAACAAAAAAAGTTGAAACTTTTAGGGGTTTTATTATAACTTGGAGGCAGCTCTACCCGTAAAAAAAAAAAAAAAATCGTAAGAATCGGAGATGTGTTGGTGGAAAATTATTTCAATATCTGACGATTTTGCGTGGAATGACCCAGATGTGAAAATCTATGGTTCCGGGCGTCGGACTACCCTATTTATTGCAACCAGCCAACTCTTGCAGTAATCGGAATATCGTCTTAAAATAGCGATAAATAAATTTCTTCGTGCATTATGACATAGAAATATGACAGAATCAAGAAAAATTTCTTTCCAGCCGTAAAACAATGAATCTAGAAAACGGCCATGAAATCTGGGAAATTTGGTAGGTATGCAATAGTACCGGCTTCATTGCATGGTATTTTTCATATATTTTTTGTCAAAATACTCGTAAGTACTATGAAAAAAATTAATCTTTCCCCCTCTTTGAAGAATCTTCCTATTTCATAATATTTTCCCTGTTCAAACATTTGAAGGTACATACTTTTCCAACTATACCAACTCTGCTACAGAATTACGAAAGCGAAGCTTTAGTTCGTAAGTGATACGAACTTTTTTCAAAATAAATTAGGTGCCCTCAATTTGCAACATTCATCCACACTGCTCTTGAAGGAGGGGGGCGAATTTATTAGGATGACCAACATCCGGCAAAATAAAATGTTTTTGTACAGTTTGATAACAGACACGTGAAACATGCAAAAAAAAAAAAAAAAAGCTCAACTTCTAAAGTTTCCGATGAATTTCGGCGAAATTTAAAATGTAACATTATTTTCATATATCTTGCCCACTGTAAAAATTTTAGTCGGTTATTTAAAAAATTGAGGAAATAGCTTTTTCATAATTTGTTTCCCAGTCTACGCAGGAACCAGGGCACCTACTCAGGAACAAGTGACTGCCTCTGCACGAACTCAGCAGATAAGAGCCTGCGAAATGGGTGTGTGATTAATGGCTTTCTCTCATGCTTTGACGTGTCCGTTTGTTCGGTTGTAGTTTAGAGCATCTGGAGATGGGGGAAACCGCAGAGACGCACTCCCCAGCACAGCTGCACTTTAATCGGTGGGTGGGTTGCCTCGAAGGATAAAACAACTCGGAATTATTTTAAAACTTAGCAATACAGAAATATATTCTACAAAAGTCTGAAAGAAAATATTTTTTGGCAAAATAAAAAATTCTTACTTTTCAGTTCCCTGATAAAAAATTCCATGATTTTTACGGAAAAACACAATTTTCCCTGAGTTTTTCCTGATTTTTGGAACAATTTTCAAATTCCCTGAGAATTCCCGGTTTTCCAGGTGGCGTGGGAACCTTGTCGGAATACACCCGAATTGTGGAACGCTCTGCAGGAAATATGGTGTGCATTGCCTACAGCATATTTCCAGAAGCTAGTGGAGTCCATGTCCTGTCGTATTTCTGCAGTCCTGCGCTGCCGTGGGGGACCTACCATGTATTAGACTGGTGTACCAGTTTTTCTGGCACTTCAGTGTATATGTGACTGTGAAATTAAAAGATATATACATCACCATAAGATCTGCATCTGTTGTGATGATCTCGAACTGTAATTTCTGACAGAGAAGTTACTACTCACAGGAAAACCCAAAAGACCAATGAAGTAAGAAAGAAAAAGTTAACTGTCATTTTTTAAATAATTTTGTATAATTTTCAAGTGAATAAAGAACAAAAATTCCTAGTTTTTTTTCAGCATTACCATTCTGTTTGAAATTTCTGAGTGTGTTGGAATCTGTAGTGTTTAAAATTTCCGAAAATGTTTCTGCAAAAATTCTAAAAAACTAAAGAGCGACACAAGCCTTAATAATGCAATTAGGGAATTGAAACTAATGAATCCCATTCGTGAAGTGATTATGCTACTGAGAAAGCAACAATTACATACTGTGGTAGCTCAGAGGGCTTCCCATAGCATTCCACGAGTGCTAACAGCACTGCCTTTGTTGCATCATATTTCCTGTCAAAATGCTTGTAAATAAAAAACAAAATAAAATAAAAACAGCATATTTCCATTTCTTAGCACTCTCTACATGTGTATTGCATTACACTTTTTCCAATATCACTAGCTATATACCCTGACATCACATATTTTTTTTTAAATTAAAGCGCCACAAAAACTTTTTTAAGTGGTGTATTATCTGCAGCACCTAAACTTATAACTATTTAACAGATAATCCATGGATTATAATGACAGAAATTACAGTATTTACTGCAAGTTATGATTTTTTTTTAAATTCCAGCCCTGATTTAAAGTGCACAAATATTAATTAATCAGTATCAAATTACAATTTAGAATATCTCGGAATATTTTTTGTAGCTGAAGAAAACACTGATTCTGTCTGGAAAGCCTTAATATTTCCTTGTTTGGTAGAACTTGTATAAAACAGACATTGTCCAAAACAAAGATTGTATTGTGGTTCCTTGAATTTTGGCTTTAACAGGTTTTGCTGTATTACTGTATATGTAAATTACAGAACATTATAACCTGAACATTAAAAAACAAAATGGTGTAGTACTTCATTATGCACCTTCTAGCCATCAGCAGGGAAATATTCGTATGTGAGTCTGGGCCAGCAGGCAGAATGTCTTACTACATAACTGCTTGTTTATCACTTCTGAAAAGAACTACTTTACTTTTTTTCTGGGGTGAAAAACATGACATGCAAATGCGCGCGCGCACGCTCGCACACATTCCTGAAATTATGAAATACAATAAAAAAGAAAACACATCTTACTTCTCTTGGTGGTGGAGTTGTAAAACACCTATCCATCTGCATTTGAATAGCCAGGCGAACATCATCAACGTCAACAGACTTCTTCTTAGCATGTGTAGAAAAAATTTGGGCATCATCTAGTATGCATGAAATATATCCTGAAATGAAAATAATCATGCACAAAGTCCACATTAACACACTTAGAGAAAATGAATATACCACCAGAAAACCAAAATTTCAATCTTTGAAAACTCAAATTAATCAACACATAGCAAAACCAAAACACATACATGCAAGAAAGGATCTTGAAGTTTATACATCTGCATAAGTTAAAATACAAAATTCTTTAAGAAATATTGAGTTTCTACAAAAGAGTACCAGCATTTCAAATGCAAACTTATATTGAAAAATATTAATATTGTGAATCCTTTCTTTCCCCACTGTTTGGAGTGTAAAATTTTAGACTGACATTTTTGTTGTTGCTACTGTTTAATTTTCTTCTGCCATTTAACATTTTACACATAATTGTTACAAACCAATAAACTTATATCAGGTTTCAGCAATATGCTCGAATTCTATAAAAATTCAATCACAGATTCATACATATACAGTTACAGAAAAATTAATAGCAACTCTAGAAATTTCAGATGTTTTTGGGTTTTCAGTGTTGCTACAAAAGTAAATATGCACATAATACCCAATATATATATATATATATATATATATCATTTTAAAGCAGATTTCATGCAGAAGCCAAATCAGTTTACAGAATGAGAATATCTTTAACTGAACTCAAGTTTTGAACAGAAATGTGCTGCGAAGCAGAAATCATGGCAAAGTAACATGTTCAAATTCAAATACAATTATGTACCTAATATTTCATTGTGTAACCTTTTGATTTAATAACGGCTGCACACCTGTTGGGCATGGGGTCAACCAACTTCTGCGACATATCGGATGAAATACAGTTGTGCCAAACGTCAGTAATTGCGTTAATAAGTTCCACTTTATTTTTGGGGAGATGTTCGTGCACTTTTCTTTTGAGAATACGCCACAAATTCTCAATCGGGTTCAAGTCTGGCGAATTACTAGGCCAAGGAAAAGGCACAACATTGCCTAAAGATGTCACATAAGCTTTAATGATTTTTGTATGGTGGCATGGGGCCGAATCGCCCTGGGAGATGTATGTATGGCTGACCATAGAACAAATCACATCCTGAAGGCACCATCTTGTCCTGGAGGATACTTTTGTACACCTGTGCATTAACAGTGCTCTCATACACATGGATTCTGCCCACTCCAGCAGCAGCAAAACATCCCCAAATCACAACACTGCATGGATACTTTCTAGTCTTAAGTGTGCAAGATGGATGCAGCGCCTTGTTATTTCGTCGAAACACTCGGTACCCTGCGTCATTACCATCGATGTTCAATTTTGTCTCATCATTAAATAACACTTGGCACCACTTATCAGTGTCCCACTCCTTGTGTTCCTTTGCCCATTCTAAATGTTTTTTTGCATTGTAGCAATGGCTTCTTTACTGTATACCTTTGAACACCATGCATCAATTTTTACAAATTTTTCAGCTTCGTCACTTTCGTTTTCGGCCACCCCCACCCCCTTATCAAGCTGAAATGCAAAACTTTTTACTTGGGGGGGGGGGGCATTTAAGAATACAGGATATATGTTCTGATCATCGTTGGTGGAAAAAATTACAGTTACGGGTGAAATCTTTGCTACATCCGATTTCCGTTTTCGGACATTTTCTCTCCATTTTCAAGTTGAAATACAAATATTTATGAAATAAAATGATATTTAACAACAATACTAGGCAGAGGAAATATCACATGAAAAATAAAATTACGATTACGGGAGAAATCTTCACTTCGTCTAACTTCTGTTTTCGAAAGTTTTGAAAGACGAAACTTCTGCTTTTGAAAGTTTAGAAAGTTTCAAGCGGAAAACATCCTCCACCACTACTAATTGCCCCAAAATTTCTGTTCAGTTATGCATCGATCTCAAGGATACCCAAATTATGACGGAAAAGGAGAAATTCCTCGAAGTCGTCGCACTCTCATGGGCTAAACTTCCACGCTCGGCACACAGCTAGTTTCGAAGGCAATGATAGATGGCGCCAGAGTTATATAAAAATAAAATGTATCTGCGTATACAACTGTTGAAACAGAGATATTGCTGCAAACCTGCGAATTGTGACAAATGGATACGATAATTTTAAGAAAAATTAATAAAATGATAAATAATTATTAGAACATTACAGATTCCTGTGAGGACAAAATAAGCACAACAACTGAATGTGCAGCAGTGTGTGTGAAATGGACCTTTAGGAAAATAATTAAAATAGTTGACTATGAACCTCATAAAAAGAGACTAAAGTTCTTTATATCTAGAATAACAGTTCCATTAATGAACCTTCAAAAATTATAAATAGCATTTTCAACAACTTAAGTTAAAAAATAGTAGACTCACAAAATACTTAAAAGGAAACGATTTTAATTTAATAAATTCTGGCAACTGCAAGAAAAACTTGGCAATAAAATTTAAATTCTTTCTGTGTAAACAAAACTTTTGATACAGTTCCTATACATTGAGAATAAGTCCCTGATAAAATCTTAGGACAGGAACATCTGTTAAGACAAAAGAACTCAGAAGATGTGAAAAATAATTGAAAGTTCAAGTTAAAATAGAATGAAATACGTATATTAATCTCAGCAACACCTTGAGTAAGTGTTTTAATTGCCATAAATAACATTTCATTTTTTTTTTTTAATCTAAAAAGCAAAAAACTATCTGCAAAATCTAATAATTTGGAAACTATCCGCGTATGGCGTACACATGTACATCTACATTCTGGTACCCTGGATGGCGCCATCGCACTTTCATGTGCAATGCATTATAGCTAGTTACGTAAGTTATTTCTTGATCTGTGCTCCTGTGTTACATAACTTATTTCTCGATCTGTGCTCCTGTGTTATGTAACTTATTTCTCGATCTGTGCTCCTGTGTAACGTAACTTATTTCTCAATCTGTGCTCCTGTGATATGTGGAATTGGAAAAAAAGTTTGTTAATGAAGTTGAGAAGGATGAGGAAACATCTATTTCCTGGCGTGAACAACAGGGTTTGTTTCCCACCTCTAAAAGATGTTCTGAGGGCCATCTCGTGACTCTACGTGCCGATGCGTCTCATCGTTTAGGACAATTCAGGTGTCGGAAGAAGCACGCTTCAGGGAATGATGAGTACTCTTCACGAACACTTGGTACGTGTTTTTTTATGCTCAGATTCCTATTGATTGAGTGATGATTCTGACGTATTGTTTCGCCAAAGGATTGTCTTACCATGAGGCGATTGAAGAAACCTCACATGGCAATGTTACCACATCCATCGAGACAGTTTGCGACTGGTATTCGTATTGCAGACAACTAGTCTCAGAGTTTATGGTAGCCTCACAATGTGAGGAAGGCTTGATGGTGATGGAATCATCGTGGAAGTGGACGAAGCAAAAGTGGGCAAACGGAAGTACAACTGCAGTCGTCTCGTCAAGGGCACCTGGATTCTTGGTATCTCTGAACGACATGCCAAGCGATTCAGGGTGGAGATCTGCAGATACATTGCTGCCCCTCATCCTCAAACACATGGAGCCAGGAACAACGATTATGATGGACCAGTGGGCCGCATATCGGAATCTGCCAAGCTCTGGCTACGACCATTTCACTGTCAACCACTCCCTCAACTTCATTGATCCCATGACAGGGGAGCATACACAAGGAGTCAAGAGCAAGTGACATCCTTTAAAACACAAATTAACACAGGGCAACCACAATATGTACTTGGCAGACCATATTCTGGAATATTTATTCAAAGGAATTGCTACCTTTCCTCTGAACATTGCTTTGAAGTCCTGATTCATGCGATCAGACAGTTCTTCCCTGGCAGATAAAACTTTTCTTGCTTTTATTCTGCTAGCTAGATAGTTTCATATTCATGAGGAAAGACAATTCTTCCGTCAAAATAAATATTTCACACATATGCCCCAATCAACATTCAAAAAGGTCCTTTTAAGGACCACCTTTAATCCATATTATTCACTTCTTTTGCCACTTTCACAAAGTAATGAAACGCTTAAAGATGTAGCGATAACATGTCGCCATCTATCGTCCCTTTGAAAAACTATTTCCGGGACAAACACGGAAGGTTTACTCTCTCATGCCTAAAGATCACAGCGAAATTTTTTCGCCCTCGAATTTCCATTTTCAGAAATTTTCCCACCATTTTCAAGCTGAAATACAAATATTTATGGAATAAAATGATATATAACAACAATACTGGACAGAGGCAGCATCACAGGAAAAAGAAATTACGATTACGGAAGAAATCTTTATTTCGTTTACTGCTGTTTCTGAAAGACGAAATACCGTCCCGATGCGTGTTTTTACGAATTGGTAAAATTCTTTGACGTGCGTAGTTTTACGAGCCGAGAAAAATTCCTGATGCATATTTTTACACGTCGAGAAAAATTCTCGATGTGTATTCTTACGTGCCAAGAAAAATTCACGACGCACACTTTTACATGTCGAGAAAAATTTCCGATACATATATTTACGCGTTGGTAAAATTTTGATGCGTAAACTCTCTTCAATGTGCACTAGACGCGTGATTATGCATTTTGGCGAACTCTGGTCTGAACTCTGAATATGTACAAAAATTATGAAAAATAACTTCGATATAAATTATAAAATTATGTTTGAATTTATAATTTTACATCATAACCACTGCACATTTTGTGTGTGTGTGTGTGTGTGTGTTCATGATTGGTTGTATCAGGGTGGTAATTTACACTCCAGGATACAAGCCAATCACATTAAAATCTTTGAAGTTGTTAATCCATTTTTTGTTGTAAATATGACATGAATGGTAAGTCAGATAATATCTGAAAACTTTTTAAGTTTTCAGATATTATCTAACTTACCATTCATATCAGATTTACACCAAAAAACGGATTCACAACTAAAAATTGTATTGTACAATGATGTAATCCCGTATTTCATTCACTGACAAATCTTTCTTGATCTCCTCCAATCGAACCAGCAAATCACATTAAATCTTTGCTAGTCTCCTCCAGTCAATCACATCTTTCAACTCCATTTCTTTATTTGTATTCAACTGGTCTCATTTCTCTATTTGCAGTGGAGCACATTGCACATCAGGAAAGTGACAAAACAATATATACACATCATGAAAATTACTAAATTCAATAACTTCATGTTTGACGTGCATTTAGAACAATTATTAACATTTGAGGTAATAAAACTTACCAACACCTTAACATGTGTAGCCTGTTATGAACTTGGCAGACATGTGCTCCCACTTCAAGAGAAACCTAACACTACTTTGTTATTTGTTATTAAAATAACATATTTACAAGTTAAAATACCATTAAAACTATTATTTACAATACTTAATTAATTCTAATTACATACCGTAACATTTGAACTCTTAAAACTTCCTAAAGTTAAACATACGAGCATCATCTGATTGATGGGCGAGTGTTTGTGCAGATGGTGTCTCAAAGCCTAGTGAGATGGCGATGTTCGTATGCTTAACTTTATGAAGTTTTAAGAGTTCAAATGTCATGGCATGTAATTAGAATTAAGTATTATAAATAATAGTTTTAATGGTATTTTAACTTGTAAATATGTTATTTTAATAACAAATAAAGTAGTGTTAGGCTTCTCTTGGAGTGGGAGCACATGTCTGCCAAGTTCATAACGAGCTACATATGTTAAGGTGTTGGAGATAAATTTTACCTCAAATGCCAATAATTGTGACAAAGCATAATTGAGAAACTTGCATGTCACTTTTCTAAGTTGAGAAATCGATTACAGCAACCTACTGCTAAAAAACTTCTGTTATATTGTGTTGCACTCTTGTGATGGAATTCATTGGTGATATTTTTTAATATTGTAATTATTGCAAGTTAGTTCCTTAAATAAAATAATAAACGCGGTGTAAAATCATAACACTGTGTTATTTAAAGTCTATAAATATCTGCTTAGATAAAATGAAATAAAGGTTTCATCCCTCAGAAGTTAAAAGATCATGCTATGCGTATAATTCTCCATAAAGTAAAAACAAAAATTTTCCTTCAGTTAAATCTCATAAACTGTTTTTCAAAGGATTTTGCACTTTAGTAAAAATCTGCCAACTCAGGTACCTAATGAAAAGCTTGTCAGGTATGTGACCTTGGTTAAAAAGAGTGCTGTAATTATTAATTTAGCAGGTATGATTGAATTGTTATAATTAAATTAAAAGTTATCTATCTTATAAATGTAATTATAATTTAGGTAATAAATTATTAGAGAAAACCAGTTTCTTCCACTAGTGGAAAAAACCTATTTCTTCCAGCCAGTTTTTTCTGCTTTGGAAAAAACTTACCAACCCTGCAGTGAATTAATATGTACAAAATATGACTTTTGAAAATAGTGTTTTAATGATATCAAAATCTAAAATTTTAATTTTTTGAGAGCAGCAACTGAAATAATGGGAAAAGAAAATTATGAAGTAAATTGGAACTTTATTTTTTTATAAGTGGTTTGGGTAAAAGAAAAAAATGGCAACAAATATAGATTACTCATCATTCCAGCATCATCAGCCACACGTTTTTGTTCATGCATTATTCTCTGAAATTTAACTTCGTTTCACCTGGCTCCTAGACCTGGAACATATTTGTCAGGCCCTGCCACCATATACCATGTCTCTAATAACTTTGCCTTGCACTGCTTACCTTCTCTCTTACTAAGAGTTCAGCACCACTTTTGCATAACAATTTGTCTGGCTCACGGTTTCTGACACTCAGCAAAAGCTGTGTTAAGAGCAGACCCTTACAAGTTGAAGTTTACAAGCACAGACCCTTATGAGTAGAAAGCTTAAGTTTGAAAACAGATAATTTAATTTTTCAAAAGTGCTTTTCTTGAGTATTTTTAGAACATATGCAAAAATGTGCACTAAATGTGAAAATAGGTTTTCGTTCTTCAAAGTAGCTAAATATGCAAAACAAGCATCTTGCTTGAACATTCAGGCTTTAATCATGAGCTCTAAAGGAGAGTTCCTGATTTGCCAATAGACAAGACATACAAATAAATTTTTCACAATTTTTTTGTCTTTGTTATTGAGTTTAAGTCAACTGTCAAGCACTTCACCAATTTTTTGGTGAACAAAATGCTAATGGTCTAGGGTACAATGTAAATGTGTTACAGATTTGTGCTCTTCCTGCAAAGTATGCAAGTTGCTGAGATTGACCAAGTCTACAGAGCTCCAAATGCTACCATTTAAAAAAAAAAAAAAAAAAAACCAGTGAGCTTGGCAAGCTTAACTAAACATATTTTCCAAAATTAATGCTGCATTTCTATTTATCTTCATGGTTTGTTATACGTTGCAGGTGAACTTGAACTTATCACGCTGCCCTGGCAGAGCAGCACTTTAAGTGTTGGCTTTTGACCATTCACCCGAGATGAGTCTAGTTCAAATTCCGGCAAGGCATGGATGTTGCATTGCATTTTTCTTGTGGCACAAACTCTCTCCCTTCACTGAAACCAGTGGCCCTGAATTTGGGACTGTTGTATAGGTAAAGACTGAAATTTTAGCTAAATCCAAAACAGTTAGTGGCAAAAACAAAAAACAAAACCAGCTGGTAAGTTAGCAAATCTTAGTTGCCAAAAAGAAGGCTCCAGCATAAAAAAAGAGCTGGGGGAGAGGGGGGGTATTAGAAACTTTAATGTAACTGCTATTATATACATGGATGGCTTTATCTGAACATAAAAGAAGCCACTCACTGTGCAAAATAAAAAACATTTTGCAATCCCCCCCTCCCGGGATTACTCATTCTCAAAACATCCATAGTAACAGTGGAAATTTTCGATGTATCAGTGAAAACCTCGATGTTTCAATATTTTTGTTTGATAATAAGACAAAGAATTCTTACTTTTCCATCTGCAGCAGTAAATGGGCACATGGATGTGTAAAATCTCTGCTCAATATAATGGTAACTACTCACAAATTTAAATCGAGTAATCGATGATATTTGTTAAAATGCTCAATGGATCGGTGGAAACCTTGATGTTTTTTCGATGTATTGGTTCAGACTATAGTACCGAGGAAAATAACTTTATTTTGCTGACGAAGCATCGGCGACCTTAACATCTAATTCATGACAGAAAAAGTTTACATTCCCTTCCTCTACACAAGAATGCAACAAAAAGAAATTCATTTACTTCACGTAGAAAATATTCTTTACCAGAACATCAGTCACGAAACCTCGATGTATCAACTTCTGCAACATCGAGGTTTAAACACCGATTATTGGTGGCAAAACTTTAATGTTCAAAAACATCGAGGTTTTTTGCCCATCTAAGTTCAAACTGGTTTCACGTCCTTTTACTTCTGAATTATTATATGTAAATTGGCACTAAAAATGGCAATGGCCAAATTGGCGACCACTGAAACAAATTTAATCGCCAAAGTTGTCAGTTAATCACCATCTGACAAGTGCTAATTTGTACCTGTAGACTGGTGACTGCTTATAGCTCAAGTTGCTCACGGTGGTCTTTAAACCCCCAGATGAAACAGGCAAATTTTATGAAAAATGCAATTCATGAGACTACCTTATAGGTTGTCTTATGTTATAAACGTGATTTTAATTAAACTATACGTAATATCTAAGGTAACCTGATATTGTCAAAGTATTTCTCACATTGTTTGCTCTGTGAGGCATGTGCTCCCGGCCCCGAGAGGTCTCGTACGTTACGGACTTTTGGTTAGTTATAAAAAATTTGCAGAAATAAAACAGTTATGTTATATATTATTAGTTCCACATTCATTCACTTGCACATTCAAACGTTTAAAATTTACTATTAATTAAACGATTTTAGTAGAACTCATCGGGTCAGGAGACGTCTCACACGTGGTTCATTGTTTGGCAAGCGCTTTCTGCGGTACGTTTACCGCTCGCTGTCTTCGGGCCATTATTTCTACACGAGGGTTCTTCGTGTGTGTGGTTTTGGAGTTGCCTGTCGGGAACACATACAGGCAACAAACTTTCTCATCGATTCCCGACAGGCAACTCCAAAACCACACACACGAAGAACCCTCGTGTAGAAATAATGGCCCGAAGACGGCGGTAAACGTACCGCAGAAAGCGCTTGCCAAACAATGAACCACGTGTGAGACGTCTCCTGACCCGATGAGTATAACTCTTTCTACTAAAATCTTTTAATAGTAAATTTTAAACGTTTGAATGTGCAAGTGAATGAATGTGGAACTGAAAATATATAACCTAACAGTTTTATTTCTGCAATTTTTTTATAACTAACCAAAAGTCTGTAACGTACAAGACCTCTCGGGGCCGGGAGCACGTGCCTCACAGAGCAAACGTGAGAAATACTTTGACAATATCAGGTAAAATACCTTAGATATTATGTATAGTTCAAGCAAATTTTATGTAATGACAATTCCAACCTGCACTCTTGGTCTGACATGGCAGCTTATTTCGATCGAAGGTAAATGAAGCAATGAAGGGAAGTGTTAGGAAAACTGTTCATTTATTTTTAATACACTTTGAATCACCCATGCACCTCACAGCTAATAAGGTCAGAGGTGAAAGTGCTGTAGATGTGCAGCAAGTTGCATACTGAATAGCAGTTGTCATCACTGCAGTACTACTTGTTTAACTCTTACACCCACCCACAGGATTTCTGGTAAATTAGCACATATGCTGCATGTTAATAAATTTATAAGAAAAGAAAAGCAATTGTTAATGGAGTGTGCTTACATTTCTGCACATCAAATCCACACAAAAGTTTGTCATAAAACTACCCATTCAGTAACTACTTGTTGAATCAAGAGACAAAGTATAGCTAATAGGAACCCATCATGTACATGTGAATTACCAAATAATCCCCTCCAAGATTACATAGCCGCCCCGGTGGCGCAGTGGTCTAAGCGATGGCCTCTGATCATTCGTCTGAACGGGGTCCGGGTTTGAATCCCGGAGAGGCATGGATGTTGTTTGTCTTACGGCACTGGCTCTCTCCCTTCCCTGGAACCAGTGACCCTAAATTAGGGACGGGCAACTGTTTATAGCCCATTGAGTTGCTCACGGCGGTCGTTAAACCTCCAATATAAAAAAAAAAAAAAAAGATTACATAAAGCCATCAGTTTATGTAATCTGACATTTTGAATATTTTTTTTTTTTTTTTTGATTGGAGGTTTAACGACCACCGTGAGCAACTCAATGGGCTATAAGCAGTCGCCCGTCCCTAATTTAGGGTCACTGGTTCCAGGGAAGGGAGAGAGCCAGTGCCGTAAGACAAACACAACATCCATGCCTCACTGGGATTCGAACCCGGACCCCTTACGGACGAATGATCATAAACCAGCGCCTTAGACCACTGCGCCACCGGGGCGGCCATTTTTGAATATACCTTATATATTTTGTGTACCTACTTTCATAAGCAAAAGATAATTATTTTTAAAAATTTCGTTATTGGGATATTAACATTTTTTTAAATACTCTTGAATTTTCATCTTATTCCTAAGTCATGTTACACTTTACTTATTAACCCATGTACTTTATAATAACGCACACAGGAGATTGAAAACTTACGGTACGAAAATTCCAGCATCTGGTTCAATACACGAGGTTCATACTCCATTACTCCCGTATCTTTAAGAATTGATGCCATAACTTGAGCATCTTTTTGGAGTACTCTTCACATTTGCCATTGGTTCTTGCCAATATATATTTAACCTGACGCACGATAAAAATGAAAGCTCAAGGTAAAAAGTTTCTCCGCCAATCAGAAAAAAATGTCAACAATCACAAAATCCCATCACATAGCAACAAACTTCTGACATTTCATTTTCAATCGCCCAAAAGTGTTGCCAAACGTTCAAAAAAACTTTCCGAAAAAGGTAGCAAAACTTTCCCAAACAATTTACACGTTTTGTTAATTGGGAGGGGAGATGCTAAGTTCACAATGGAGGTTAGAATAGATGGAATAAGAGTGACCGCACCACAGATATCATATACAAGAAGCTAGATTGGACACACAGGCCATGAGGCGTGAGAAAGTAAGCGCCATTTTCAGCGGGTCATGACTAACCATTTAAGCAAGGCTACTTTGCATTAAGTCAAAAGAATACGAGTTTGGTACTGTGATTTTCTATTTACATTGATATTCAAATCAGTCAGTACCCATTTAGCGGGAGAAGTTATAAAATTTAATTAAAAAACAGTAATATTCCTTAGTGCTAACTAGAATGCCAAGGGTCTTGCAAAATATTGAATTATTTCAGATTCGGCCAGGGCTTAAATTCAAGAGAAGACATTCCGGCATCTGCGATATAAAAAAATATCACGCTGGTTTTAATTTGCTGAGAGATATGATTTTGACGTTTCTTGTTAATGAATGCTTACATTTAATACGCCATTTCGTTGCTATATTGCCCAAATAAATAATTTGGAATGTTAAAAACTGAAATTTCCTTAGTGCATAACAAGACGAAATATCAAATTTTTTGGTAAAATTCAAAACTTTTTGAGCAAACATAATAAATAAATCAGAATGACAGAGGTAATAGCAACAAAGAAAAAGATTCACATTATTTCAGCTTTTCTACGTAAAGCATGTGGAAGCCTTTTTTCTTTTTTTCGGGTTCAAATCAATAGTTTGCTGGATTTAACAGCTACTTATTGATTTTAAATAAATTATTTGCTTTTCCATTATTTTAAATCGTTGTCGCATTACCTTCTTAAAAATGTTTTCCAATCATTTTCTATATTTGCATACAATACCAGCTTTAAATTTTAATAGCCGCCCCGGTGGCGCAGTGGTCTAAGGCGTTGGCCTCTGATCATTCGCCCGTAAGGGGTCCGGGTTCAAATCCCGGTGAGGCATGGATGTTGTGTTTGTCTTACGGCACTGGCTCTCTCCCTTCCCTGGAACCAGTGACCCTAAATTAGGGACGGGCGACTGCTTATAGCCCATTGAGTTGCTCACGGTGGTCGTTAAAACTCCAATCAAAAAAAAAAAAAAAAAAAAATTTAATACATATATATGTGTGTGTGTGTGTGTGTGTGTGTGTGTGTGTGTGCGTGTGTGTTGTTTTCAGCATTGGGCAAGAGGCAAATAACTAACAGCAATTATATTTTCGTCTCTCTGCGTAAGATTTTTATTTGAGGCAACTTTCACCATGATTTATACAATAATTAAGTCCAAACTACCCTGCGTAACGTGCCATGCTCTAACATCTTGACCCGCTCAATGTAGCTCCTTGCTTCTCACAGCGCAAGCCCATGCTCAACAGAGCAGACATCCAATCTAGTCCCTTATACGATATCTGTGGACGGCACAAACTTGAAGTACTTTGAGCAGACGACACGGAACTTATGGCCACGCCCAGTGAAACGTTCCTAGTACTTTTTCACCATTGCGGGAATTTTTTTTTTTTTGTTTGGAGGTTTTTTTTTTTTTTTTTTTTTTTTTTTTGGAGGTTTAACGACCACCGTGAGCAACTCAATGGGCTATAAGCAGTCGCCCGTCCCTAATTTAGGGTCACTGGTTCCAGGGAAGGGAGAGAGCCAGTGCCGTAAGACAAACACAACATCCATGCCTCACCGGGATTCGAACCCGGACCCCTTCGGACGAATGATCAGAGGCCAACGCCTTAGACCACTGCGCCACCGGGGCGGCGGATCCATTTTAAAAGAAGTATACATTTTTTTTTATGAAAAAGAAAAAACGTTTTTTTTTTTTTTTTTGATTGGAGGTTTAACGACCGCCGTGAGCAGTCGCCCGTCCCTAATTTAGGGACACTGCTTCCAGGGAAGGGAGAGAGCCAGTGCCGTAAGACAAGCACAACATCCATGCCTCACCGGGATTCGAACCCGGACCCTTTCTGGACGAATGATCAGAGGCCATCGCTTAGACCACTGCGCCACCGGGGCGGCGAAAAAAAACGGTCTATTGCGGGAATAAGGCATAGACCGTTTTTCTTTTTCATCAAAAAATTTATACTTCTTTTTAAATGGATTGTGCTGTGCCTATGAATGTGTCAGCGCCGCCCCGGTGGCGCAGTGGTCTAAGGCGTTGGCCTATGATCATTCGTCCGAAGGGGTCCAGGTTCGAATCCCGGTGAGGCATGGATGTTGTGTTTGTCTTACGGCACTGGCTCTCTCCCTTCCCTGGAACCAGTGACCCTAAATTAGGGACGGGTGACTGCTTATAGCCCATTGAGTTGCTCACGGTGGTCGTTAAACCTCCAATCAAAAAAAAAAAAAAGAATGTGTCAGCTCATCAACTAAAGCACCTGCTGGTATAACTTTTCATAGGTAATTGTGCATAGAATATTAATTTTTTTCTAAATTATTATTATTATTATTTTGCAAGTCTTTGTAGTTTGATGAAGAAACTGCAGGTTCTGAAACTGACCAAATTTTAAGCAAATCAGAAATTAGATTAATCTTCCCCTCCAGAAATTGTCGGCAAGAATGTTCTCATTTACTAATAAATTGATATATCTCACAAATTTGTGTTATTTTTATTAATCAATCTGTGCTGACGGCGAAGGAGAGTGCGTCGCGTCGCGGCAACATAATTGAATTTTCTCGGCGGAGCTTTCTCAGACCATGGCTTTCTGCGATTAATCGCAGAAAGCCATGGGTGGGTCTACCTTAAGATCAAAAATTGCAATATTTTTTCTTCATATTGCGATCAAAGTTGATGAAAACCGGAGCCAATTGAAAACGTGTGTAACTGTATTCTGTGAACGTGAAACTCCTATGGGATTAAATAATCTTAGTTATTCGAGTTTCCACTTCCTGTAATCGCCGGCAGATGTCGTCACATGAGATGATCTAAAAACCTTTCCGGGATGTCTGACACGATTTAGTATGATATAACGTCATTGTTAGCATTATTATTGAGGTGGTTAGTAATTAGTATATTATAAAAATCCGAAATAACACAGTAAATATTAATTTGCGATGTTCAGCTTTGTTTCGTTACTTAAACATTTCCGAAAGCGGAAATATTTGCTGCTACAGATAGAGACTGAATGCCCCAGTAGATTCAAGATTTTCAGCAGTTTTTCATATTCTTCCTCCGATTCGAAATAACCGGAAATGAAGCCATCTTTATTAATAATGTAATCCCTCAAATTTTTCTGGAAATCATTTAATGAAACCTCCATAATCTTCAGAGAAACTTCGAAATCGATAATGCGAGTCCCGTTTCAAGTTGCACCATCTGATGAAGACCGTCGATTGCTTGCATATCGTTTTTCGATATCTTTTATCGCGCAGGCGCAACTGACTAAATCTGTGATGCCAGCTTGGTATCCTGGCCTTGTGAACTTAGCATCTTCCAATTGGGAACCTCAACGAACTATAGGGGGCGCTGCGCAAACGTAAACAAACTTCTCTAGTACGGGTATAGCGTCTAAAAGGAGAAGTGTGCCGTGCGAACTCAAAAACTGCTTTCGAAATATGTCCCACGCCGCATCGCGGCGCTGCAGACGGCATCTGTGTCAAAGATTGTGTGTACTGTTGTGCAATGTGAACCAAACAACAGGGGTTGGATTAGGATATGCACGATTTTCTTAAGTGTGTGATTATGGAAACACATTTTATGGTTCAGTGAAATGTCTAAGTCTGGTGCAGAGTGCAGCGTCGGCAAATGTAATTGAAAGTATAATTATGCGTGATTTAAATTGACATGCTACTTCCTCGAAGAATGCCTACCAAAACGCTAACAAATGTCTTGTATGTGCCAAGTAAAGACGTGCTGTTTGGAAAATTTAAATGTATATCACTCAGTAGCGGCTAGTGGTAAGCTGAGTTGGAGGGGCTGCATTCAGATTTTGTAGATATCACTTCGAAAGCTAAGTTACTGAGCCTGCTCATGCTGTCTCTTCAATAATAATTTATGTATATATATACTCGTAGAAATGAATATTTATATTTAGCAACTGATGGGGAAATTCTAGAGGTAACCGATACCTGAATTAGGCAACAGATATCAATGGGTGGCCACATTTATGAAGAAAATAATCGGCGTATAAAACTTGGTTTGATGCATTATTTCTTAAAAGAAAAGTGTTTAGCATATTTTGTAGTCACAAGTCACTTTAATGTGAACTTCCAAATCGAATTGTAGTGCTATCCAGTATTTTCGTGTATATTTCCTCATTGCTTACCTTGTGGATAGGTACCCACGCATACACCGGGTACTGGCCCCCGGTAATAAATAAGGGCGTCTTCCTCCCCCTTTCTACTTAGCTTCCGTATCACTTTCCTTTTGGGCGTCTAGCCCAAATCTCCTAGTATCCTATTTCTAAGGGTTGTTTAAGACCTGGGGTCAGACACTCCCTTCCGAAAATCCTCTACATGTGATCATTTGATCATCACCCACGCATACCCCATTGTACAGCAAAGAAATTAGTTCCACATACATTTCACACAGGACCCTTATTCTAACGATCCTAACATGACTCATTAATCAGTGCATCCTTCCAGTTGTTACGAATGGAGCAGAGACGTGGACCTCAACTGAAACAGATATACCGAGATTTTTTTTTTTTTTTTTGATTGGAGGTTTAACGACCACCGTGAGCAACTCAATGGGCTATAAGCAGTCGCCCGTCCCTAATTTAGGGTCACTGGTTCCAGGGAAGGGAGAGAGCCAGTGCCGTAAGACAAACATAACATCCATGCCTGACCGGGATTCGAACCCGGACCCCTTACGGACGAATGATCAGAGGCCAACGCCTTAGACCACTGCGCCACCGGGGCGGCATACCGAGATTGCAGACAATGGGAAAAGCATTGAGAGATGCATGTTTGATGTAACCAGGAACAGGGAAGATACAAAGAGGAACTCTTGGATCGGGAAAATTACAAGGACGGAAGACAGCAATGATAGAATCCCTGAAATTGCAACGGGATGGACATATTGCTAGAAGAAAGAGCCAGCGAGAAATATTAAACTGGATAGCAAGAGACAAAAAAAAAAAAAAAAGACCCAGAAGATGATGTGGGAGATGGGTGGATGAAATTCGGGAGCAAGAAGAAAACTAGCTCTAAACAGACTGTTGTGGACATCCAGCAGTGGATTGAGATAGTGGTTATAAATGATATATAAATGTAGATACTGTAAGAGCAACACACACTCAGTTACGGGAACCAGTTTTCAAGGTAAAAAAAATAATGTGTGTGCCAATGACAGCGGACACGCACCCAACGTCATATACGCATTTTCAGGTGTCAATTATGACCCCTAGAAATATAATAAATATTTTTCTTCTGATACGCTCCCTTTGTAATTTTGACTCGCAGGCATTCTCTTTGATAAATGCGAATTGCAAACATATTCCCAGTTTCAATTTTCAAGCCATGATTACAATTTAGTGTAGAACAATTTGTTTTCAAAATTTACCAACTTTGTAAATTTTCTAAACCGTTGTGTTTGATTAAATGTTGTGTTGAAAGTAAAGCTTTGGGGGGTGGGGGGGGGAATGCATATGCAGCAGAAAAGTAAAATGTGGTCAATGGAGCAACTTCAGTGTTTTTTGATGAACAGAAATTTACACGAGTTTAAAAGCGAAAATTTCACTGTGCCTGGTAAGTGATAATATTAATTTTGTGCAAGTATCTCGCTGCAGAAATTAGTCTTTTTTATTTTTCAATTTATCCATTACTGAACTTTATTCTTAATCACAATTTGTTCACATGCCCATTTTGACCAGAAGTGAAACTTTTTGGTAAAAATCTCGGCAACTGAGTATTTGTTGTTAGCAAACACGAATGATCTCCAGTTGTTAGAATTATCATGTTGAATAAAAGTTGGAACAAACCAAAAATTTAAGGCCCGGCGATGAATTCGCAGCCAACGAGAAACTGCATTGTAGCTACGTCACTCGCAAACAACCGCGAGGACCACTTGTATTTGCTGTACCAGCAAGAGCTGCCGCCCCCAGGGACGTTTTATACAAAGGAAATAAACTGATGTGGGAATAGGCAGAGTTTCACACACGAGTTGGTTTCAATAGGTCAGAGCAGCGCGCCAGCGTTCTTTTCGCTCCCAGTGGCGTGAAAAACTTCCAGCAGAGTTCAGTAAACTTCTCTCTTGGTGTGGCATGAAAAAAAACTGCTTTGGGTAGGGGTGTGGTGGGGGGCTGCAGCCCCACAGCTTTATTGCAGGAGCCGCTCCTGCTGTATATACAGAAATTGCAAGGTTTTTTGTATGGGACATTATATTGAATACGCTTATTTTTAATTGAATGCTAAAGTGTCAGCATCGGCGATGTTGGCCAGTGACCATCAGGTACAGTGGCGTAACCGTGTTTCAAAATCTGGGGGGGGGGGGGTCTGATCACATAATATATATACGCCAGCGATGTTGGTATCCATGCTTAATCGACATCGCTGTTTTATTAAGTACACATCATTATACATGTGTTCGCATTCTACGAAAAATTACAATCTTATATTATTAAATAACTTAGTTGGTTCACATAAAAAGTTCATATCATTATATTCCCAAAACATTTGGAGAATCATTTTCATTGGGGATCCCACTCTATGAACATCTGGGGGTCCTGATCCTCCCAGTGGTTAGGCCTATGATCAGGTATAAGTAATGCCGTGGTTCAACAAATTTAATGCTGCCAGTCAGAGACAGAGCTCTCCTTAAAAACAATTTAGGGACAGCGGGCAAAATTTACTGTTTGAAGTAAATACGTGGGAGTGTGTAAATATAAAGTTGTGCTTCCATGTATCTACTCTTCAAACGGTTATACAGGAACAGCTGATATATAGCATCTAAAAGGGGAAGTGTGCCGAGGCGCCCAGCGTATGTAGTGATTAGCGTGGATATAGCAGATATATATAAACGTTGAGTAAGCTATACGTATTATTAAGAGGCTTAACAAAAATTATTTTTGCCTGTTACTGACTGGTTTAAAAAACGGTGTGTACCACCTTATTTAAGCTGTGTCACACGTATTTACAATGACATTCTTCTCTGACTGAAGCATTATTTGGTCATAATGCATGCATGAGAAAGCATTTACCAGTAATTGTTCAGAAAAAAAACGAAAAAAAAAAAAAAAAAAAGAATGGGGTTGATTTGGAGGGATGTTTTTTATACCGTTAGATAAATTTTACTATTAAATGAAGAAGTATTGTGCGGGAGCAAATAATTTACCAAGACATTTATTTGTTCTTAATTTCTGAAATTGGAATTATTTCAATCTCATACTGATATCCCCTCAGTAAATCCAGAAAGGTTTATCGTCCCAGTAAGGTGCGCACAGTGACACATTGTGTACAATGTAAACATGTAACAACGTTGTTTAATGCCTCTAGTAGTTGGGAATAGGTAATACAGATATAATTTACACTAACTGAAACAAATGTTGAAGCACATGTGAAAAAACTGACCTCTGACGTGGATCGGTTTTGAGTATTGAACTCTCATCAGCATGGGGACCAAAGGCGTGCTGATGAGAGTTCCTTATAAATGGCTTTAGGCATTTCCATACAGAAGCCACATGCAGTTTGTAATAAAGCAATGTTTTAATCTTACATTGCTGGTATGTACCAAGCATTATTTATTACAATATTACCACATCTCAGCACATTGGTTAAGCTTTATTCAATTTATACAGTGAGGCAAAAGAAAGCATCTCATTTTAAATGTTTTTTTTTTTTCATTTTTATTTTTTATAAAGTAGAAGCTTGATTAATTCATTGTGGGCTGTTATATGCCAAAGGCTAGTGCAGCAGTTGTTGAAATTTTTATCAAAACCCGTTTCTCAATTGTATAGCAACAGAGAAATTTATCAGCAACAGAACGTGGGAGGAGGATTTAAAAAGTAACATTACACAAAAAATAAATAACACACAACTTGATGTTTAGGCATCTTAGAAAATGCAATTGAAAGAACAAGAATTTGTTAATACAACTATTAGATGTTTTCACACGTAATTAAATTTACAGAAATAAATTTAATACGTGTTTAGTTTCTTTTTTTATTACTTTTACACCACCTTGTAAAGAGTAAATTAGTCACTCATGGCATTTTGCAAGTTTTCTTCAAAATACTGAATTTTGTAGTATATAATTTCATCATGGAAGCCCTAGTTAGCAATACTGGAAATGCCAAAGCTAAATGTTGATTGAAAAAAGAAGTGTTAATATCAGATTACCACCAGTGGTTTTGGGATTTGAACATTAAAAAAAAAAAGATGAAGGGGTGGGGCAGTTTGCTAAAGAATCCGACAGTTCTAAACATTTTTAATAACAAATAGTAACTCTGCAATATTATTACCACCACACATGTTCCTTAAAATCTTTTTGTATATTAATATCTTATCTGCTGAACTATTTAGTTACTTGGGGGGGGGGGCAAAAAAATTATTTTTTAAAAATAAATACATTTACAGAAATGAATTTTGAATCTCTAAAAATAACTTACCAGTTTTTGGAACTTTCTTTTCTAAGTTTGTTAACAACCTGGACATTTCTTGACCTCAATATAGGCTGGGGTTACTTATTTGCATATGCATTAGGCTTACTGTCTGCTATGTGCATACATATATTTAATGAAGGAAAAGTTAACTAGCCACTGCTACATACTCCCAAAGTTATCCAATCTTCTTATTACGGTCATATGCTTCTGCTCTGCTTGCTCAGAGTTGAACATTGGTAATGTGACTAAGTTCAAACCCCTGGATTTGAATGACAGAACCTGTTCTGTTGCGAAGTTCTTATTAACTGTTAAAGTAGTTTTGAGGGAGTCTCGGGGTGAGGGTTTGAGCTGTAGCATTACTGTGAAGTCTGTATATATTTACCGACTCCACAATAATTATAAATGAGAGCTATTGACTGACTCCACATACATTTACTCACTCCACAGTAATTATAAAGCTGTCTCTCACTTGCTTCCTCATAAAAAGAACCTCAGCACCCGGATCCAGGAACTTAATATTTATTTGCAGCGTCTCAGCTTAAGGTACTTCATTTTTCTTGATTATCATTGTGAATCTTATTAAGTCACTTTATATAAAAATATAACCATGTCAGTAAATACAATTTTGCAATCTTACATGTCACATCTTTACTGTGTTCTGCACAACCAATGAATTTAATTTTCTTTATCATCAAGATAGCTAAAATATCAATGATGCTATCTCTGTGTAGTTTTTTGGTGCTGAAATAATGTGTAACAATACCTTCCAGTTGACTGACAAGAACTAGGAGTTCCTTTGATGGGTATAATAAGCCACCTTTATCAAAATCTCGTATCAGCGTTCCAGAAAATCTGGCCTTTTCTTCAATACAGCAAGTTAAACACATTTTGGTGCAATCTTTGCATTTAGTTAGTGCAATACATTTCTAGCTACATAAACTATAACGAAGTGAATTTCTCCGTCATTTTTATCCGCGCCGGAGTTCGAACCCAGGTCCACTCATTCCGGAATAAGTTGCTCTACCAATTAAGCTACGCGGACGATTATTCTAATTCCTATCTGCCTTTATGTCGTGTGCGTCCTGCTAGCAGGTACGTCACATCTCCTGGTACGTTACATCATCTCCCCTTATTTTTTTTTTTTTTTTTTCGAAGTGCTGGAGAAGGGATTCTCTTATTTTTCCTATCTCGCGGTGTGGAAAGAACATCACACCAATGCGAGATTTTGAACGGCCGGGTCATCCGGATAGTTCGGGCGCCATTATAACTAAGTGAATTTCTCCGTCATTTTTGGTCTACGCCGGGATTCGAACCCGAGTACGCTTATTCCGGAACAAGCAGCTCTACCAACTGAGCTACGCAGACGATTATTCTGATTCCTATCTGCCTTTATGTCGTGTGCGTCCTGCTGGCAGGTACGTCACATCTCCTGGTACGTTACAAAACTAGCAACTGGTTATGGGAATTATGTAGGAAAAGGGAAGCACAATCAGAATATGCAGCACTATTCAAGGTATCTTTCACATTATATAGCATTCTATCACTTAAAAGTTCATTTAAATTTAACAAAACATTAGGTTTGCAACTGATGGAGTCACTTGGCTCAATAAGGGAATTGATGATTTCTGTTGTGCAGCCAGTACCACACTTTACAGGCTTGGCCAGATTATAACAACTTAAACACTGAATGGTCACTAAAAGTTCTGCTGCAGTGGGGTGGTCATTGCAGCCTGACAGTTGTCGAATAATGCCAAAAATGTTTTCTATCGAGTCTTGACTCAAGCACGATGTCATTACATACTTGTGGTTCAAGGTTTCGTATAGATATTTTAGTAGAGAGATAGCACTGCTTATAGTGACTCATAATCCTGCAGCTGTGCTAGCATTTAAAAACCCAGTCTTCTTATCTCCTGCAAAAGCTTTCCATTTATCTAAACATAACAGAACATCATTAAGTACTTTGCATCCCTCAGAATCTATGCAGAGACTACTTGATGGACCCCTAGAGGCCATTACAGTAATTAACTGCATTTTTTTTTTTTTTTGGATTGGAGGTTTAACGACCACCGTGAGCAACTCAATGGGCTATAAGCAGTCGCCCGTCCCTAATTTAGGGTCACTGGTTCCAGGGAAGGGAGAGAGCCAGCGCCGTAAGACAAACACAACACCCACGCCTCACCGGGATTTGAACCCGGACCCCTTTCGGACGAATGATCAGAGGCCAACGCCTTAGACCACTGCGCCACCGGGGCGGCTAATTAACTGCATCATCAACTTTATGAAAAATGCAGTTGCATTAGTACTTCCAAAGTATATTTCAATATGATGCTTATAGAGAAAAAGGCCTTTTAATACTTCGTTGCTAAAAAGCTGCAAAGCATAGTTTGCCCTCATTTTCTCAAAGTTATTTGGGTTAATATGAACACGTGTAATTTTTGGCATGGCTTTTAGAGTAGTTATGTCAGAGTCCTTCCTCCATGCTGCTTCAACATGCTCTGGTCTTGCTTCTCCTTCGGGCAGAAGAAAACCTCTGGTAACAAATGCGTTCCGTACACATTTTATTAAGTGAGGAAAATCTGATATGAAATGTAAACTTCTAGAACAACCTGTAAAATGCATAATGCTGTATTTAGTTCCAGAACAATCTGCTGATATACCAAATGTCTTCCACATATTCCTGGTCCAAGAAGCCCCATCACACGTAATGAAATTAACAAACATACCTGCATTTTCAGTGAGAATAACAGCTTCAATAATTAATTTTGCAAGCAAAGTTCCACTTATATTGTTACTTGTGGCAAAAACACCAATTATTTGGGTCCAATCTCTATTTAATGGCTGAAACACCATTACCAGTCCGTGATTACATGGGGTATGCTTAACAGTTTCTGAAGTGTATGGCCCAATATGAACAAACCCTAATATTTCACCAGATGATTTTGCATGCAGTTTTTCTGTAAGCTTCACTTCATCTATTAATATACCACCATGTCTTGCAAAAGGCTCCATTTCACTTGTTTTCTTTGAAATAGTTTCAAACGTCAGTGCATTGAATCCAAAACCACTGTTGTAATTTGAAATATACTTTCTAATAGTTGTTCTATTAGGTAGGATCATGATTTTGTGTTTCCGTATGTGCTCGTACAATTTTGGACTTTTTATGTGCATTAGTAAGCATTCAAGTAATCATTCTTTAGTATATGACATACCTCTTGCAGATTTCTTTTTTGCTGCCTTATAACAATGAATAACCATTTGCTGCTGCTTAATGGGTAATTCTGCTATTTTTTCATTAATGGAAAGTGCTGTAAAATTCCTTTTTTTTTTTTTTTTAAGTGTAATTAGAGAGCGAAATAACTAGTTTCTTCAGCCTACTGTTAGCCTATCAATGTCTCGAATAATGGATTTTAATTCATCTTTAGAAGTAATATTAGAAACTGAGTTAATTTTTATTCCACGTAAATACACTTTACAGGTAACCTCTGGTTCACTTTTGGTAACAACAACCAGTTTTTCTGTTGTCAATGAATTTGACAATTCACATTTGAATGAATGAACATGGAAAATTATGCACTTTGAATTATTTGCAGGAATTTGCTTACCCCAAAATTCTGAAGGCTGTGATATTCAGAAGGCAGTTCAGTGTAACTCTTTGGGAAGTAAATTCCAAGCTATTTAAATTACCATCAGGCTTATCATCGGTTTCCCTAACTTTCCTGTATTTTGCCAGAGGTTTTGACAAATAATGGGGAAGGTTTGGAAATATTGTTGGAATTGCATCTGGTGTCAAAATGGGCCGATCTCTGGGTAGTAACACAGTCTCCTCATTTATTTTATGCACAAAATTTCGAACCACAAATCTCTCAAAGTGCATTTCACATACAGCACTAAATTTGTCTAAGTTTTTATCTGCACCGGGAATCAATCTTTGCCACTGCTGTAAAAGTTTATCATTTTTGGGTATTCCAAAGAGTGACGGCTTACTGTTTTTGTACTGAGTATTGCGACCTGGCACAAAACTATGGTTATTTCTCTTCCGCATAATGAGCTAAGTATAACTTATATACAATATTTAGGTAATCCAAATTCCTTCTAAAACCTAAAACATAACACGTTTTCGTCTAAATTACCGTTCTTTTCACAGTAAGCAACACGAATTTAGTTTCCCGCTCCCATCACAGTAAGAAAGAGGAAAGGGAAGGCGATCGGAGCGTCATCTACGAAGAAGACAATTTTCGGTATCCACGCCAATCATTACGTACGCTAGGCGCTCGGCACACTTTCCCTTCTAGACGCTATAGTACGGGTAACGTCGCACGTGTTTCCATAAAGTCGAATGTTATAATGGCTGGTTTGTCGCTTTCAATCCTTGAAATAATGAAATTTGTGGACGCTTCTAATAATTCAAGATGCATTAAAGAAGGGGAAGTGATTGTTAATGTAGGCCATATAATTTCTTGTGGAATTAAGAAGGAAGATGGAAGAGAAATTCTCATAGTTTCGCACTGCATTCAGTCCACGGCAATAACGTCGTCGCCTCACTCCATCAACGGTGTTTTAGATACAAGTAACAGTGAAATTTCTATAAAGTCATTTGAGTGCTCTTGTAAAGCGGGCAGAAGTGGAACGTGTAAGCACTGTGTAGCAGTAATGCTTTACTGTAACAGGTAATTTTCAATTTTACATTTTAAGGCAAGTGATATAGTAATACCGACAGGGGTGTTCTAATCCGGATTACTATTAAAAGCTGACATTTCGTTTCACTTGACGTTTCCCAGGACCCATTTTCAATACTGTCAACACTAACATTTGTAATTTTTGAACTTTCTGTTCCTAAAAGTGTTTGTGAATTGGTAATTGTTGATCATCATTGGGTTCTGCGTTTTTGAACCGATGACTGTTGACAGAACATTGCAAATCTTGTTCCATAATGAAGTTTAAATTTATATGGATAACAGCAATTATTTGTTTTCAAGATTATGTAGAAATGCGGATTTTTTAATTACTACTATGCAATAAAAACATGCTGCCTTGTTTAGTATTCATTCAAAGACGTTACTAGGTTAATAGCATTTCACTGGAAGGATTTCAAACGCAAGGCACAAACGTTTATACTAACTTGTGAAAAACATAGCCGAAACCTTGGGAACGACATTGCGGGACACAACAATATGATTTGTTCTTCTTCATGGAATTATCCATTATACAACTCTCTAATTCCAGAATGAATGCAAAAATACACCAAACTACGACAACTGAACATAATGAGCGATCTACCAACAGCCAAGCATTGAGCCAAAAACGTTACCCGTACTACAGTAATTCTTCCTTTTGCCGCTAGAGGGAGAGCGGACCGCTGAGATTGCCAATTCGGAGCAGACCAAGGAGGTTAGAAATCGAGGAGCAAGCATTTTTCGTTGGCTCAATGCAATCCAAATGAAACAAGCGAAAGTATTGACTGTGACGTCACGGCAGTCATCTTAAGACTGCCATGAGCAGAATAGGTAATAACTGTGGGTAGCACGTCAAATCATCGCGCGACATAACATCGCAGGTAAAAAAAACATCGCGGTGACAAAACATCATAGGCACAAAACATCGCAAGCCATGAGGATGTACCAAACACGTGATTCTCAGCATAGCAACGAGCCTTAGTAACGTAAGTAAAGGACAACCAGCCCCGTTGAAATTATGGCGTCTTACTATGAAACTTTAACTTCCGAGTACAATATGCGGTATTTGAAAAAAATTAAAAAGAAAGGGAATTAAGGAAAAGATCCTTATATGCTGGATGCAAGTATCTTCGAATGTGATGCGAAAAGTTTTCCGAAATTGCAATTAGTAAATATTTTTAATTAGTTCGTCTTTGGTCGAAGTGCCTTTACCGCAGAACAGTTCGAGGCATATAAAAGTTTCGAAGTATATAACCAATTCTCGTCGTCGGTATTCTTTTACAGGGTAATTTAGTACGATCGCAAATTAGTGAGTAATCAGTAATTTATGGAGAAAATAGGTACGCTGCTTTAATAAGTAAGCTTCTCTTCCCACTCTGGTGCGGATACCTGATTAAAAAACGAAAGGTTTTCTTTATTTATATCCAGGAAACGATTATTTTGAATGAAACTCACCCTTGAAAGGTTCTATGCCTTTTGGAGAGTTTAACTCTTCAACAAAAAGTGTCTTTTTAAGCTCTGGGAAGCAATTTCCAAAACTTAAAAAAATGAGCAAAAACTTTTTTTTTTCATAAAATTTTGGTGAAAAAACAAAATAATTTTGTTGGGATTTGTGCCCTGTAATCTATTCATCCGTAAATAAATTTATCAGCATAACACCGGCATGTAAACCGACCTAAAAACCAAAAATAATTTTATTTGGACAGTAATTTTAGCCACTATTTGCATTTTTCCGCAAACTGTGCTTCATCTCCAGGTAAAAATCCAGGTGTACTAAAAATAGAATCAACGGTAGTTTGGGGAAGAAATATATAGAACAAAATAGTAAACTAAAAAATCCAACACCGACAGCCAAATAACCTTAAGAGTGAAAAGCCGAAAACTCGCAAAAAAAAAAAAAAAAAAAGTTAATCAGGGCACGGTGCGTTGGAGCTCTAAAAAATACAGAAAAGCCAGAGATCAGGTTTGTTAACAAATTAACTTTTACTCCTATAAAAAGTTTCAACACCCCTAGATCAACTAGGAACCTTCTGAAAAGAAGTCCCTGAAAAAAAAAACACGTGCACAGAAGTGCCGTTTGGAGACCGAAGGGTTTATTTAAGAAATATTTTGACTAAGAGACAAACTCTGAAAGGTGTTCTATAGGAAAATAGGCAGTAATAATAAAACCTAAGCAAAAACAACAAAAAAACCCAACAACAGCTAACACCTTTTAAATTCAACTTGAAAACTTTGAATCAACGAATGAAACGCCTGGCCCAATAAGTGCAAGTATTGCACTCCAATAGCGTTTGAACAAGATTCTCTGCTTTACCAGAAATCAGTGATTTCTGGATAAAACTAACGTCTAAAAGGTTCTCTGCCTTTGAAGAGTTTAACTCTTCAATAGAAAGTCTTTTCAAAGCTCTGCGAGCGATCTCGTCTCTTCGTTTGGCAGCGATTTTTTTTGTGTTCTGCATTTAGAGACAGCAGCTAGTAGCCTGAAAAAAACTTTCGGTCTCGATTTCCTCTATTACCACTATTCATAATGCCACAAAATCTAGGCATTTTGGCTTCAAACTTTTATAAACACCGACCGCAATTGATTGCGCTTTACCGGCTTCAGGAACTTGCAGGCACTGTTGCCACTTCACTGAAATTTCTCGATGACGTCACGTGCTACATCGCTACATCCTTATAATATCGCGAGCCATAACCTTTCAGGATGGGGCATTAATTAAACGAGTTTTTTTCTTTTGTGTTTTTCTAAATATTTGATCTGTGGTAGGAAAAATTCGTTCAGAGAAATTTAATTTGATTTGCACAAGACTAATATGTGGCACTTATCAAAATATTTCAGTGGCAGATTTGGGGGGGGGGGGAGGGGATTACGGCACTAATTAATTTCTCATCTCATTCCTGGGAATTTTCATAAATAATTGGGGTTTAAAATGGAATGTTTTGGCCCAATAATACAAAACTTTGTCCTGAAGAGCTAATTTGGGATGTTCTTCAAGAATCGTCCCAAATAAACAGCTACCTCGATTAACCAATGACCCAATTAACCGGAATCCACTGTATTTGCAAAACTGAACAGATTTAGTGGACTGTCATTTGATACAATTCCTACTGATATCAATGGAGATGTGTTGATGGTTCAATAATTATGGACACAGTGCATTCTGACTGTAAATGGTCATTTCCTGTCAATTCGACACAGAAAAATTTCATTTTTAATGTCACCCCTTTGGATTTTTTATGAAACTCTAGATTTGTCGACATACACCAGAAATGAATGTGTGCCAATTTTTAGCACACAATAGCCCTTAAATTTCTTGAGATAGGAGATCATGAAATTAAAAAAAATTGCTAAATTTCAGTGTTTTGTAAATGTATTTATAACAGTGATGGAAAGTTTGCACCAATTGCACCGAACTGCGCCAATTTCATTATCTTGCGCCAAACTGCTACAAATTACAAAAGAAAATTAATATTTGCGCCCAACTGCGCCAAAACGGCAATCCACAGCAAAACTTGCCGAGCGAAAAAAAGGATCTCACTGCAAAAAATGTTTAAACGTCGAATCGAATGACGCTTTTTTAAGGTCTACGCGTAATTTGGTGAAAACGACGCTTAATGAACACGTATCGTACAGCCAATCCCAAAATTTCGGAATGTTTTCCACCTACCTTCTAATTCGTTGTTTTTTCGGCAAAAGTGATGAAAAAACAATGATTTTCGCGATGTAGGAAATTAAATTGTTTTTGCTCATGGAGGAGGAGTTTTGTTGTAATCATGTGGTATGTAGGAGAAACGATGCTGTACGATATGAAATCCTGATTAAGATTGTTTACTGATAGTTTGGTGGTCTTTAGGTGTGCTGTGAAATTGAGATTGTTTATATGTCGTTCCCTGCTCTTTGGGATAACGCAGTTATTTCATTTCGGGCGAGGTGCGCGATTACGTAAATACAGCGTAAGGTCAATCATTAGCTATTTCGTTGACGCGGAGGACGACTGAAAATGGCTCTCCCGTGGTAGGATACAATGGTTCTGTTTCTAAAGAATTCATACGTATTCAGAGATGCCAACTTTTACGGATTTTCACTCCGACTTAGGGTTTTACAGAAGACACCCGAAAAAACCACGGAAAAGCATTCGCAAGATCCCTGTACGCAATTTCTATTTCTTACCGTCTTTTGGTCGAAAAAACGCACTTTACAAAAAGTCCCTTATGCGCCTTCGCTGTTCTGACTCCCCCCCCCAACGGAGGCGGGGTTTCTCACGTGATTCCCCATACTGTCAGTCGAGAGTACCGTGCGCAAAGGTCGAGAGGGAACTCAGCTCAGCACCTTTTGCCAACTCTTTACATTGATTGCATGTGGCTTTGTGCTTGTGAAAATTTCGGTGCAAACGTTTTAACATATTCCACTCGACTGGCGGGTGACACCCGACATTACGAAATCGCTAAATAACTCACCCGCCACTCCGATGACGCCTCTATAGCTCGTATGGCGGTGGTCGCGAGACATTTTTTGTCGAATAGGTCGGGTGTCACTCGCCACGCAGATAACGCCCCTATAGCTCGCATGTCGGGGCTCGCGAGACGTTTCTTTTTCACCGGATAAAGAAAAGAAACGTCATCTGCGTGTCGGGTGTCACCCGCCATGCCGATGACGCTTCTATGGCTCGCATGTCGGCGCTCGCGAGGAATTTCGTTTTCACCGAATAGCTCGCGTGTCGGGTGTCATCCGCCACGTCTATGACGCCTCTTAAGCTCGTATGTCGGTGCTTGCGAGACATTTCTTTTTCGTCGAATATATTGCGTGTCGGTTTCACCCTCCATGCCAATGATGCCTCTCTATGTCTCGCATGTTGGCGCTCGCGAGACATTTATTTTTCGCCGAATAGCTTGCGTGTCGAGTGTCATCCGCCGCGCTCATTACGCCTCTATAGCTCGTGGTTCGGGGCTTGCGAGACATTTATTTTTCGCCGAATATCGCATGTGTCGGGTGGCACCCTATATTCCGATGACGCCTCTATAGCTCGCGAGTCATTTCTATTTCGTCGAATAGGTCGGGCGTCACTCGCCACGCCGATGACGCACCTATAATTCGCCTTTCGGGGCTCGCGAGACGCTTCTTTTTCACCGGATAAAAAAAGAAACGTCATCTGCATGTTGGGTGTCACCCGCCATGCCGATGACGCCTCTATGGCTCGCATGTCGGCACTCGCGAGGAATTTCGTTTTCACCGAATAGCTCGCGTGTCGGGTGTTATCTGCCACGCCTATGACGCCTCTATAGCTCGGATGTCAGCGCTATGATGCCTCTATAGCTCGTAAGTCGGGGCTTGCGAGACATTTCTTTTTCGCCGAATATGTCGGGTGTCACCCTCCATGCCGATGACGCCTCTATAGCTCGCATGTCGACGCTCGCGGACATTTATTTTTTGCCGAATAGGTCGGGTGTCAGCCACCACGCTGATGATGCCTCTATAGCTCGTATGTCGGGGCTGACGAGCTAAAGCTGAGCTTTCACTGCTAAGTTGTGGCCTCTACTGCAGAAAAAAAAAGCAACTTCTGTGTGAGTATGGGTGAAAAGTTATTTGAGTAGAAACGGTTAATTTAGATTAAAACGAAACAAAACGTAGCAGTGAAACAGCTATGACAACAAAATGAACGAAGTCAGATAACACTTATCGTCAAGTGTATCACGGTATGTATAGTAAAGAATAGCCTTTTTATGAAGTATCTAAAGTTTTGCTGAATTACGTTTTATAAGCCACGTGGCTGCGATTTTAGCCTGTCGCAAGGAGGCCGCGATGATTGTAGCGTCATGCGGAGAGCAAGAAGCACAAAGATCATGTCAAAAGATTAACTGGAGATGTGAGTAAAATTAATGTAACCAAAAAACTTCTGACAGCTTATAAAGAATCCTGGAAAAAATATCAAGAGCAGATTAGTGCTGGAAAAATGCAGCAAAACAAGCAAAAAAGAGAAGAAATTGAATGTTCACAAGGTGATTTGAAATGGGAAGAAGCTGAACATTTGCAGCAGTTGGATTCCCTCATATAATGTTAAACAATGCTGAGATGAACATTGAATGTGGCATAAAAAAAGACATGAGTGCAATAGAAAGTGGACAGATACTATTAAAAGAAGCAAAACAAAACATTGCTAACTATCTTAAAAAATAGAAAAGAATAAAAGTGAGCAATTAAATATTGAGAAAAGCAGTGAAAATTTTCTGCTCCACCATCACTGTTATAACTCAAGTTCTTTTAATCACAGGGTAATGAAGTTTTTTAATATCTTTTTACTGGCTTAAAAATGATATATTACTTAATGCATAATTTTTAATTTAAAAGTCACAAAATTTTAAATTTGACCTTGAATTTCTCAAAAAGTGCCATTTTGATTTCTTTAAAAAAATAATATATTAAATTACATCACATAGTGATAATATTTTATAAATTTGGTGGTGGCAGTTGAAGGGCATCAAAAATTACAAGGAACTGTTAAATCGACATGCTTCGTAAACTTACCGTATGACTAAACTGTGCATGTTCCACTGATCAATAGAGAAGCTTTATAATCTTGTCAATCAGTAACATAAAAAGGAACGCACATGTACTATGGTGATGGGTTACTCTTGTTTATAAACCATTTTATGTAATATTTATAAAAATATGAAAATTTTCAAATTAATATCTTAGCAGTTCAGCTTTAAACAAGGACATGCGTTATTTGCTGAAAAGAGTTGACATAATGCATTTGAACTTGGCACTGATATCTAATTTTAAAATCTTCAAAAATTTATCACAATGTTTGTGGTGATAATTTTATATTGTAACCATTGAAGAAATCTGTTTTTATGTAAAATAAAGAATAGTTTGCATCAAGACGTACACCACACGAAATTGTTTCTTGTGTGATGCTTTACATTATTTATTTTTAATTCATCAATGTCTTCAAAGGTATTCAAGGCACATCCAACCCACAAGCATTTTGCACAGAGGCATGCCACAAAGATAGATATAACTGCAAGTGCTATCTCACATTTATCCGAAGTAACATACTTTTACATATTCTATTTTGCTGATTGTAAAACTTGAATAAACTCATATGCTGTTTTTGTACACTAGGATAAAACAGTGAAGTTTGGGAGTGTTGGGTATTGATCTTGTAAAATGTGGCTACGATAGCTTTTCTTCAGCTTCTTATTGACTTTCACAGCCTCTTAATTTTTAAATTTCTGACCAAGTGACATCTATTCTATCTGTTACTGCTATGGTCTCTAATTTGTCAGCTTGATAACAAGGAATTCCGCTTCCAGTATATCAAGTTCATTTTCAGTTATTATAAATGGAAGGCGTTTGACTATGTGTAATACAGAAGTAAATGATGTTATGGCTCTAAGTGAATGATCTACTACTTCTGCATGTTTTAAGAATTCATCCTAGACCAGTATCTTTCCTTGAATATAAGAACATTCCGACAGATGTATAGAACTTAGAAAGACAGATGTATAGAACTTAGAAAGTTCATTTCCGTTTAAAATGATTTCGTTTTAATACATTTTTGTTTTTACTCCAATTACCAGTTGTGTCCTTTCTGATTTTTCTTTTTTGAAAAATTAAGCTCAACATCACCATCAGCTACGACAGTAGGCTTCACAAACCCCTTGGATGCAATGACAATTTCATCCATCATGCTGAAAAGAACTTCCAGTTTGAGGACCATGAATACATGATAGCTTTCACTATTTTAGATAAAAGATAGTGTAACTTGGAGAATATTAATGCTTTTGAATATCATGCATCAATTCTTACAATTTTTTCAGCTTCGTCACTTTCGTTTTCGGACTCTTCCCCCTTTATCACGCTGAAATGCAAACCTTTTTTGGGGGAATATGTAAGAACACAGGATACACTGTAACGTACCAGGAGATGTGACGTACCTGCCAGAAGGACGCACACGACATAAAGGCAGATAGGAATCAGAATAAACGTCCGCGTAGCTCAATTGGTAGAGCAACTTATTCCGGAATGAGGGTACCCGGGTTCGAATCCTGCGCGGATAAAAATGACGGAGAAATTTACTTCGTTATAATGGCGCCCGAACTATCCGGATGAGCCGACCGTTCAAAATCTCGCAATGGTGTGATGGTATTTCCACACCGCGTGATAGGAAAAATATGAGAATCCCTTCTCCAGCACTTCGAATAAAAAAAAAAATAAAAAATAAGGGGGAGATGATGTAACGTACCAGGAGATGTGACGTACCTGCCAGAAGGACGCACACGACATAAAGGCAGATAGGAATCAGAATAAACGTCCGCGTAGCTCAATTGGTAGAGCAACTTATTCCGGAATGAGGGGACCCGGGTTCGAATCCTGGCGCGGATAAAGATGACGGAGAAATTTACTTCGTTATAACACGTTCGGAACATCATTGGGGGGAAAAATGCAGTTACGGGAGAAACCTTTGCTACGTCCCGATTTCCGTTTTCGGACATTTCTCTTTCATATTCAAAGTGAAATATAAATATTTACGAAATAAAATAAAATTTAACAACAATACTATGCAGAGGAAACATCACGTGAAAAATAAAATTACGATTACGGGAGAGATCTTCACTGTTTCCGAAAGTTTTGAAAGACGAAATTTCCGTTTTCGAAAGTTTCAGGCGAAATCATCAAAACCAATTGCCCCAAAATTTCTGTTCGGTTATGCATCGATCTCGAGGATAACCCAAATTACGACGAAAAATCAGAAATTCCTCGAAGCCGAAGATTACACGGGAACTTTTGCGCCGTCGCATTTCCGTTTTCGGAAATTTCCCCTCCATTTTCAAAGTGAAATATAAAGATTTATGGAATTAAATTATGTATAAGAACAATACTGGACAGAGCAACATCGCAAGAAAACGAAATTACGATTACGGAAGAAATCTTTATTTCGTTCACTTCTGTTTTTGAAAGGCGAAATGCTTTCCCGATGCGTATTTTTACGCGTTGGTAAAATTCTTCGATGCGTAGTTTTACGCATTTCTCGATGCGTGTTTTTGCGCGTTGATGTGCATTTTCCGTGTTTCTCGATGCGTATTTTTACGTGTTGATGCGTACTTTACGCGCTTCACGACGTGTCGCGAAAAATTCCCGATGCATATTTTTAAGCGTTGGTAAAATTTCGATGCGTACTAGACGCTTAATTATGCATTTTGGCGAACTTTGCAACGAAATCCACGCATACTTTTCTGCAACGCGAGAAAAAACTTCAAAATATTAATTACTGACATGAATGGTCGACGCACGATTTAAAAAAAAAAAAACCTCCGATGCCAGGCAATAACACTCACGTTCTGCACCGAACGATTTTCAACAGCTTGCTGCTGCACTGCGAAAGAGCTTCAGGCCGAACTCCGCCCACGTCCACCACCAAAGCGAGCTACGCTCAACGTCCCCGGAATGTTGCATGCTGGAGAGGGAGGGTTTTCACTTAGAATGACTCAGCGCAAGCCCACACTCATCGAGTGCCGGCCGCTCGCGCTAAGATCCGAGCAGCTTCGAGAGGCAGAACTGGAAGTACAGGCAGCATCGCAAGCAAGATGAATGACGGATCGTCAAGTGGCCGCCGTTGCGTTGGGAAGGGGAACAAGCAAAATAAAAATTAGTAACTTCCTATAATTTTCCGTAGAAAAATCACGGTTTTCCGTATTCCGTAGTACAAGAGTTTTTTCCGTAGGAACTACGGAGATTCCGTAGTTGTTGGCATTTCTGTAATCTGCATTATTACATGGCCTTAAATTTGCGTTATCTGCAAGACTTTTAAGATTACCACCAACATTATCACATGCACTATTACCACATGATGTTGTATAAAAGTGCCACCGAGCAAATGTTCTAAAATCTATCTCAGCCGCCCCGGTGGCGCAGTGGTCTAAGGCGCTGGCCCCTGATCATTCGTCCGTAAAGGGTCCGGGTTCGAATCCCGGTCAGACATGAATGTTGTGTTTGTCTTACGGCACTGGCTCTCTCCCTTCCCTGGAACCAGTGACCCTAAATTAGGGACAGGTGACTGCTTATAGCCCATTGAGTTGCTCACAGTGGTCGTTAAACCTCCAATAAAAAAAAGTTCCACCCATCGGTAAGAACGCGTCCCTAACCCCAGTGAACAGAAGCCCATCACAATTTGCGAATATATCATTCCACTTATTTTACTCACATGGCTGATGCTTTACTCTGTAGTGATATAGCCAAGGCACCAGCTGTCCACACACTCTTCTGAGTTGAACGCAAGTTCTGCGTTATTTGATCAGCTTGGTGTTTTTATCAGAACTACATAGAAATCTCCTATAGATCGTTTTAGCACAATCATTGAACACATGCTCTTTCATATCATGGCTTAAGAAAAAATCAAGTACTATTTATAGTGCCTTAAACTTTTTCAAGGACTTGAAAATGAACTTTTTATTCAAGGACTTTTCAAGATTTTCAAGGAGTGTACGAACCATGAAGTCGTATTTTAACAAAAAAATAAAAATTTAACATAGGAGGCAGGATCAAAGTTCCTTGACTCTCTCTAAGTATGCCCCTAAGCAGAACTAAGTTTCTGATTTCCAAATCTGAACTATACAGTTTTAATTAACCAGCACAGGAAGGTGGGGTGGGTACACCGCTGAGGATATAAAAATTGTCCCCAGCATGGGGAGATGGGGTACACCACTGAGGATATCTAAATTGTAAACAAACCTGCGGTAGTGTTTATATAGCGTAATGGTTCCTGCAAAGCCACTATCTGAAACATAAACAAATGTGTTGGTGGATGCAGTGGAAGGATACTCATAACACTTCAGAATCACTTCCATATTGAATACATGATTGCCATTAAGGTGCTCAAGCCAAGACTGAACATCAAATCTCACTCACTATGAGGAGTTGAGACTACTGGTCAATGAAACAACGAATATAAAAAATTATCCGTTCTCCCCTCTCCAAAAAAAACTTTGCAGCTTCATAGGCAAAACACTATTAGGTATTAGGACCCCCCCCCACACACACATACATACACACACACACACACACATGTAAATACCAGCAGAAAATAAATCATTTAAAAAAATTGCTAATGCTAAGTAAAAAGAATAGATGGCACCAGTTATACATTTGGATTGATGTATTTTAGTGATTACTGAAACACTGAAATGAATTGGGAGTTTTCAGAACTTCTAATTCTTGGTTCATTGACACTTACTCAGAATTGAAACTTTCATTAGATATGGGGATTGAAAAGGAATTAAATGTTATTTGCAAAAATATTAAAGCATACCTAGTTATAAATGCTTTCTTGAAGATGAACCATTTTACTTTTGGTTGTTCTATGGATCCAGATATCACTGGAAATGATAAATATGATATATTTTTTTATAAATTTTCTTAAAATGAATGGAAATTTTTCTAATGCCTTATAGTCCATTCTTCCTATACCCATCCCAGGAAAAAGCATTTCTTCTTTTTCAGAGCCCAATTCATGTCGAACATCATAATTTACCCTATGAATGCTAGATATAGCACCATTTCTGACACCTGTACAATTGTTTTCCCTGCACAGTGAGAAACAGCATTACGTGTTTTAAATTTTAATTTCTTCAAAAATGAAATATTAGTTGTTTTCACTGTTTGCTATAACAAGAAGCAAAATTTTTTATTTTGTTTTAAGAAATCAAAATTAAAACTTCAACTGCCCGTTGCCAGCAGTCTGTCATGACATGCAAAGTTGTTTTCTCTGTACAATGTGTAGGAACTGGTTTTCTCAAAATTTAATTTTGTTAAGAAAAAGGCCTGCTCTGTTCCTTGTATATTATAACAAGAGGTGACTAAGGAATGGTAAAACATGCATTTTAACTGAAATGGAATTGAATTCAAAAATTGTTGCTGCCGTAGCTCACTGCTGTGAAAACAATTTTACGAGTCACAGAAAATGGCACCAGTCCCATCATGGACAGATGAAAAACAGACATTTAGAAATTTAGGTGATTGAGGAGATGAATAAGTATAGACTGGATGTGCTGTGTGTAAGTGAAACCAAAAAGAAGGAAATTGGGGTAGAAGAAGTGAATGGCACGGTGAGTGTGTGGTCTGGAGTGTTGGATAATATGAGAGGACAGGCTGGTGTAGGTGTGATTTTAAGTGAAAAGATGAAGAACAACTTGATTCACTATAGTTGCATAAGTGAGAGAATTCTCTGGATTTGTTTGAAAGTGAAACTTCAGAGAATTGTAATTGTTGTAGTGTATGCTCCTTGTGACTCGGAACCTTCTGATAAGAAAGAAGATTTCTGGAATGAGCTAAAAGCTGTTTTGAGCCGGTTTGGTGCTAAAGAAAAAATTATAATAGCAGGGGATTTCAATGCTAGAGTAGGTGTGCAGAATGCAATTTTTGACAATGTTCTGGGTAAGTTTAATGATCCTTGTGTGAATGATAATGGTGAAAGATTAATTGAACTCTGCATTGAGAATGATTTGTGTGTATCTAATACATTTTTCAACCACAAGTATATACACACATATACTTGGGAAAATCGTACTCTTGGTCAAAAGAGTGTGATAGATTTTGTTGTTTACGATCAGCGTTTGAAACACTTAGTTGTTGACACCCGTGTGATGAGAGGTGCAGATGTTGGTTCTGATCATTACTTGGTAGTGTCACGAGTGAAACTTAATGTTGGTTGGAGGAAAAGAAATAGGAAGAGACCCAGGATAGAAAGAATAAAGGTTGATAGGCTCCTTGAAGATAATCAGCGGTATTCTGACTTACTCAGAGAACGACTGAAGGATCTGAAATCTTGTGAGAGGGATGTAGAAAAGAAGTGGGAATGTTTTAAGAACTGTGTTGTTACTGCTGCTAAAGAGGTCTGTGGCACCACAATAGTGGGTAACAATAGAGGTGATGCTTGGTGGAATAGTGAGATTGATGAGGCAGTAAAGAAAAAGAAGGAAGCCTATTTGGGGATGTTGCAAGGTAGAGTCTCTGTGGATGAATATCGCTGTAAGAAGCGTGAAGCTGCTAAGCTGGTTCGCCACAGTAAGGCAAAAGATAGGAAAGAGAAAGTGGAAAGGCATGAACTGGCTTTTTGGAAAGATAGGAAGTCCTTCTGGAAGTACATGAGACTCAGAAAAAATAGGGGAAAACAAAGTTGTAAGTTGTGTGAAGAATGAGATTGGGGAAATGATATGGGAGCCCAATGAGTTAAGTGACAGATGGGGCGAATACTTCTGTGAGTTATTAGATCAGGAGAGCAAAAATGATTCTGAGACAGATGCAGATGATGTCACAATGAGGGATGAAAGCACCAGAGGGATCTCAAGAGAAGAAGTGTGTAAAGCTCTAAAATCTCTTCAGAATGGTAAGGCTCCAGGAGTTGATGGCATAACTGTAGAGATGTTGAAGTATGGTGGTGACTCTATAATTGACTGGTTAACTGAAATTTGCCAGTTGTGCTGGGAGTTAGGAATGGTCCCTCGGGATTGGAAGGATGCTATCATTGTTCCCTTGTATAAGGGAAAAGGTGATCAGACTGAATGCAAGAACTATCGTGGTATTAGCCTACTGAGTGTGCCAGGGAAAGTGTTTGGTAAGGTTGTTATTGAAAAAGTACGGGGTCTTACATCAGAGAAAGTGTGGGATGTTCAGAGTGGTTTTATGCCTGGTAAAGGCTGCACTAACCAGATTTTTGCATTACGCATGATGATTGAAAAGTATCTGGCTGTTGGGAAGAAAGTTTTTACTGCCTTCATAGATTTAGAGAAAGCTTACGACCGAGTCAATAGGACACTTTTGTGGAAGGTATTGAATGAATATGGTGTTACTGGGAATCTACTTAATAGTGTAAAAGCCATGTATGCTGGTAGTAGAGCTTGTGTACGAGTGAATGGTGTTTTATCAAAATGGTTTTCCATTGGTGCAGGAGTTAAACAAGGTTGTGTAATGTCACCATGGCTGTTTAATATATTTATGGACGCATGCATGCGTGAGGCCAAAATAGATAGTAGTGGTTTATGTCTTGGTGATATCCGTGTGTGCAGATTACTGTATGCTGATGACACTGTCCTGTTGGCAGAGAGCAAAATTGAGTTGCAGAGTATGTTGACTCGGATGCACGAAGTTTGCATGAAATTCAAACTGAGTATAAATAAGGGAAAAACCAAAGTTATGGTGTTTGAGAGAGGAATGGGTAGCACTGAATGTAATGTAAGTATAAATGGCACTGTGATTGACCAGGCGAGTGAGTTTGTGTATTTAGGAAGCATGTTTGACAGAGAGAACAAGTTGGATGGTGAAATCAGTAGGCGAGTGAATTCTTCTTTGAAAGTCATAGCTGCTCTGGGAGGTTTTCACAGGAATGATGGGTTCTCTAGAGAGTCTCGCATGGCTGTGTATGAAACAGTAATTGTTCCTACTCTGATGTATGGCAGTGAAACCTGGGTACCGCAGAAGAAACATAGGAGTCGTTTGTGTGCTGGAGAAATGCGTTACTTACGTGGGGTTTGTGGCAAGACACGATCTGATTGTGTGAGGAATGAAGATGTATTGCAGTTGTGTGATGTAAAGCAAAATGTTGTTAGCAAGGTGGAGACCAATATGCTTCGGTGGTTTGGCCATGTTGAAAGAATGAGTGATGAAATGCTTACTAAGAAAATCTTTTCAGCCCAAGTGGCAGGAAGGAAAGGCAGAGGAAGGCCAAGGAAGACATGGGTGGATCAGATTCAGGAGTGTCTGCATGAGAAAAAGATTATGAGTATGAAGTATAAAAGATCTTGTGTACGGCGTGTAATGGATATCAGTGAAGCACGAGTTGTATGTCAAGATCGCTGTAAATGGCGAAGTTTGATATGACAACAATAAGTAAAAATATCTGGAAGTTTGTATTTCTTTTTGGAGCTAACCTCTGAATCTCAGAGAACAGCTTAGTGATATGTAATATGATGTAAAAATCGTAGAATATTTTTATCACTGCTACAACAGGTATTTCTGCTGATTCCAAATTCGGCCAGTGGGAAGACATCCAAAAATGTAACAAAATCCAGTAGAAAGCTTTTTTCTGAACTGGAAGACACAATAGCAAAATCCAGAAAACTCTGCAGGTATGCAACTGGTATCAAATTTTTGAAAACTGTTAAAACATTTAGTGCAACTCCACAATTTCAGTGATCACAGAAATACAATATTGCATAATTTTTGGAGGGAAATTAAAAGTAAAAATGGGAATGGAACTTTAAAATAATCTGACAATCATGAGAAGCTTCAAAATTTTTGGAAAGATGGAAATCTGTTTCCAAGATGGAAAAATGGCACCCATGTGAATAATAAATCTGATTGAAAATAAAAATAAAGCACTGTATAACAATGAAAAATATCAGAGAGAACAATATTCAACTCTACAGGACTGCAACAAACTGAATCCTTGAGGGAAAAATTCATTTCACTAATACCTGTTACTAATAATTTTGAATATTAGCCAATCTACAGTAGTTAGCAAAAAAATGCCAGTGCTGTTAATTAAATTTTTTCTCTGGTTGAAAACTGGATTCTGACAAATTGATGCCCACACAAATGTAAAACTTCCTGTGTTCATTAAACATGTTTGCAAGAAAAGAAACAAGCATACCTATACAGTATTTGTAGCCTGAACTTCTGATCTGGTTATTGATGAAATTCGGACCATTAAAAGCGAACATTTTGAATGGTTATTTTTTTTATAAATCCACTACAAAACATTTCTTTCAAATAGTCAATCCAGTCTCAAAGTGAAATCCTTTATCAGCCACAGAAAAATGCATTCCACGGGTAAGTACATATGCTTGTCCTTTCAAAAGGCTCATTCCTGTACTGTTCTGATGTGAAGGGGAAAAACCTGGAAGGAGGTGCATGAATATATACAAGAATACCAAACAGTTAAGACACAAAATAATAAAAGCTACTAACACATTAGGCACTAGAGATTTACACTGAAGTGCAAAACACATTTTTCCAGCTTGACCACACCTATGAAACTGATACGACAGAATGGCTCAGTTAAGATGCTTCTTGATGTGATCAACTGAGATGCAAATCTCTATCATCTTTCATACCATTTCATGTTGGTAAATGGTCAAGTGATAGTTTAGAAGATTTTACAGTTCTATCAAATAGTTCAGTGCCTGCCATAAGCAGTTTCTATATAGTGCAATCTAAATCATTGCCATCATTCTGCTCTTTCCTAACTGTCTGGAAAAAAGTGAGGAAGGTTTGTTTAACCACTTGTTTAAAAGAATGCTACACGTGATTTAGTAACAATTGGCCTTGTGCTGCGAAACACTCAGTGCCATAGCCAGCAACCTATTTAGCAAAGGGACAATTACCTCTCCCACCCAAAGTATCTTAATGAGGAGAGAGAGAGAAAAAAAAAAGTATAGGGCCAGAGAATGTGTATGTATGCTAAGAGGTGAAAATTCAGAAAAGCATAGATTTTACAAAGCATGGTAACAAAATTAAAATATGCAATGTGCACAAACATATACAACAGGAGAAACAGAGATACAATGTACACAGCTTAAAGCAGTAAGAAAATGTAACAATTATGGTAAATATTAAGTACACTTAATTTTCTTGTTTTGTAAAAATGCAATGCTTTTCAGTCTACAATAATTGTTAACGAATATGTCATTAGAAATGACTGCACGCTTAATAGCCATATTTTGACAGGATAAGTCATGTGGATATTTTCATCTAGGTTGTAACACTGTTCTGCTGATTCCTGTGTGCAGTTGATGAATTCAAAAATTGTTCTTCAAATGTTTCTGGAATAAGCTCATTACAAGACTAACAAAGGCAGTCAGTATGTCACTTTAAGCCTCTGTGCTAAGTAATGGTAGATATATGTATATAATACTTGTCAGAATTCAACTTCCAATGGCCTATCAAATGTTAGATATTGCAAACATCTGACAGCTTTCTAATTTATTTGTAAACAGAGTATGTATGCTACAGAACCAAATAACTATGCTAACACTATTATGTTCTCCTCAGTTATATCACCTATTGGTTAACTTAACTATTTTGGGCAGCTCTGAATCCAAAAACATCTTAAAATTCAAAGAAAATATGATGGCAAAACCCATGAAAATGAAACTGAAGCTGCCTTAGGTTCTTATATATCAAAAATTAATATAAACAAATTGAAATAACTTACATCACATTTCTTTGAGCCGATGATGGTTTGGAAACTTTCTGGAAAATTGAATGTGCCCTCTTTTTCAGTAAAGCTTACATCATTATTCCTATATGAAATGAGAGGTCATATTTGTTGTTGTTTTGTTGGTACCTATATAGTAGTGATGATGCCTGATCTTAAAATATGGTTCATAGAGAACAAACACAACAGCCCTGGAATCAATCATGGCATTTTAATCTGACATTGTAGGAGAGAAATGAACCATATTTTCACTGGATCACAAAAACTTTGTGCCAAAACATAATGAAAGTTACAGTTCAGAAAAATATTTAATGTACCGAATAGTTGTTGTTGGTAGTAGTATGTCATGCCAGTGGATTTAAAAATATTTTTTTGCAATTTCTGGAATCTTGTACAATGAATAATGCGGAAATATTTGCAACACTGCTCCATTTTTCAAACATCTTACTTTAAGACCAGCAACAAAGTCTTTGAAATGCACATTACTGCAAAACTTATCTATCATACCTTCAATTTATGTCGACATGGCATTTAATCCAGGTAACTCACTAATGTTCATCATTGGGAAATGCATAGTAATTTATTCCTGTCACTACACCTTTTTGCAACAGCAAAATGGCACAAAACGTAACACTATGCTGCAAATCTCAAAATATTTATTTTAACATGACAATATCTCCAAAAACAACCCAAATAAATGCTTACTTACCCATATACCTCAGCTGAAATCAATAGTGAAGATTGCTGTTTTGGGGTCGCGATTTGGCGACCCCGTGTGACTGAAACAGCGTTTTTGCTCGTACACGGAATCCCGTAGGATCGGCGAAAGTGGCATAGCCTTGTATTATACGATTAATCGCAGAAAGCCATGGTCAAGTAAAAATATTGCACTTTTACTTAGGCACTAATAATTATTCATTGGCCCTAGGCCTAGTGATTAATATTGAATGCCTAAGTTAAAGCGCAAAGCTATAAACTGACTTTTTTGTAAACTTTACGAATATCACATAGCCGAAGAAAAAAGTGTTGAAAGCCCTAGACCTAAGTCCTATTAATGGTGCATAAGTAGAAGAGCAATATTATTGAAATTACTTGCCATGTAAATTTTAGGAATATAGGAATGGCGGAATGAAAACTTTTAGAAGGGCCTAGACGTTAGGCCTAATAATATTTTCTGCCTGAGTAATATCGCAATATTAATAATTTGACATGTTACATAAACGTTATGAACATCAGAACTATGGGAAAAAAATGCCGACCCCGGAAATTCCCCCATGTATTTGTGGTACTTCTAGGGTTTCATCTTCTTTTAAACTGCGTAAAAGTCGAAATGCCAACCGCTGAAATTTCCTCCACCCCCATCCTGCTGTAACCATTTTTTACTGTAAACTGCGGTGAAAATCAAAATGCTGACCCTGGAAATTTTTTCCACCCTGTCCGCCTACTTACTAATTGTTAAACTGTTTTTCACTAAAAGCCATGGTAGCAATCGAAATACCAACCCGGAAATTTCTCCCACCCCATCAGCTAATATTGGCTACTGTAAAAGTTTAAAACATAGGTAGGTTGCGTTAAACATAAGGAAATCCTGAACCCGGAAATTTCCCCCACCCCATCAGCTAATATAGGCTACTGTAAAAGTTTAAAACATAGGTAGGTTGCGTTAAACATAAGGAAATCCCAAACCCGGAAATTTCCCCCACATATTTGTGCTCGTTGTACGGCTGCATCTTGTTTTAAACCTCGTAAAAATGGAAATGGTGACCCCGGAAATCTCCCGCTCATTCGAAATTTTGTGTAAAATGCAATTTGTGCATGGTCCCTGACTGAAAAAGGTGGGGGACTTTTCCGAAAGTGGGAGAAATATCCTGAGGAGGACTCTTCCATCCATTGTCTGAACCCTCCTCAACATGTTCACATGCTTGGCTGCATTTTAATTCAAAATTTATTGCACACACTGCAGCGAAATTGAGCGAAGTTCAAAGGAAATAAATTTTAAAAATACAACTAAGATCGTTGAATTTTGGAGTGTAGTTCATTGAATTTCCAAAGGGTGCAAAATAGTTTAGTAAAGAGAGAGAACAAAGGACTATTTAAAAAAATTAATGCCCACTTGGAATATCCTTAAAGAGCCAGAGTTCGTACAACGTGGTGCATAAATAAACAATTAATTTACTGGGCAATTCTTCAATTTTTTTTTATTTGCTGTTTCATACATTTAATATTAAGTAGGTATAATTCATTTAGTATAATCATGAAACATCATGGGAAAACAGGGAAAAGGCCTTTATAAGAAGACCTGACATAACTCTGGTTTACCAAAATAATTAAAAAAGAACAAATACAGCAAATCTGACTACAGTGAGATGTTAAAAATCAAGGACAATTATATATATGAGAGAAGGGTGAGCCTATAATTCATTCTCTTACATTTTATCAAAATTTATCTAATATTTCACCCTTCTCTTCCACATTTGTGTATTAATAATCATTTATTTAATCAAATAGTATTTTAATTTTTTTAAATACATTAAAATTGTTAATGATTGTTAGTTCTCTTGGGAGTGAATTCCAGAATACAGGACCTTTGTAATTAAGGCTTTGTTTTAAATTGTGTGTTCTTGGAAATATAGGTGTTAGTAGTGATCTATTACACGTTTCATATTGATGTGTAAATGTCGTGATTTCAATTAGCTCTGGGTTAGTATTTTTCTTTATCCTCTTATACATAATTTTACCCAAAATAGTTGTTTTATTGTTAAAATTTTATAGAGTGTGTATAGTTATTTGGGTATGAAAAGTTATTTATGTTAGTATTAATTTTTAAGTCTATTAGTCTGATGAATTTATTTTGAATAATTCATATTTTATTTATGTTTGCCTGGGTAGTCTGTCCCCATGTTAAGATACAGTAGTTAAGATGAGTTTGGATTAGTGTATAATATAGAAGTATTAGTGTCTTTTAAAGATTTATTAAGATATAGCTTACTATTCCTGTATTTCTTGAAATTTTATGTAATAATAATTCGATTTGTTTGTCCCACTTTAGGACTTCTGATATTTTAATAAATAAGTAAGTAAATTCATGAGCAATATTAGTTTTTACATTATCACAAATTATCTCCTTGGTTGGGGTTTGATCAGGTTGAGATCTAGAGAACATAATTGCTTTTGTTTTATTGGTGTTAACCCTTTCACCAGCTGGGACGAATTAACTTGGGGTTAACAAAATAGACTGTTGTCAGATTGGACGAATATAATCGCTATCTCAGAAGCAGCTTTGGCTAAACACTGCTGGAACGAGTGAATCTTCTCATAAAAAAGCCTTGCTTTCTCGTTGGCTTTCTTAGTCAAACTGGTCTTGTAAGAAAATGGCTAACACTAAATGTTTCTGACTGATTACTATCTTAAAGTTCTACAACAGTGTCGACAAACCAAAGAAAGGAGAGAAAGATATTTTAATCACTTGTTTCTACACAGTGGTATACTATCCGTGTCAGAAGGACTAGCTCTTATCCATCATTCCTCGGGTCCTGGAGAAGAAAATAGATGACTAGAAGCTTCCTTCGCACTTCAGCAGTTCCGACAATCAACTGGTATTATGGGATCGGGACAGTTGCCCACCCGGACACTTGCCCACTATGGATGATTTGCAGATAATACATAACGTTGGAGGACGATTCCAATCTAGTGAAGGAAAACTGATCACATAAATATTTATGGACGGTATAAAAATTGCACTTTGTTTTAGAAATGTTGAAATTGAAGGGGGTTATCCCCAAACCTAAAATAATATATATATCACCTTTCTTATGGGTTCAAAAAGCTCAAACTTAAATCATTAGACGCTACCAATAGACGAACAATGCACTTGAAAATTTGGAAAAAGTTAAATTTAGGGGATGTTAACCCCCCAAATGTAAACTAACATATATAATATTTTTCATGGGCTCTAAAAAGCTCAAACTTAATATTAATTAGTCAATAATTAATATTAAGTCATACAATATTATTCAATGTTAATATTCATTATAATATTAATACTATTTTTAATACTCATTCAATATTAATTAACACTCATTCAATATTAATTCCTAGGCCCTTTTGACTGTTTTTAGTCTATAATACCAATGTCATATTAATAAAGTTTACATAACAAGTCAAGGTAATAATCTTGTGCTTTTACTTATTAGGCACTAAATATTAGTTCATATGCCCTAGGTGTTTTTAACAGTTTTTATTCTAACGATGTCACATTCATAACGTTTACATATTAACTGAAGTTAATCATATTGCACTTTTAGTTAGGCACTAATTATTAATTCATTGGTCCTAAGCCTAAGGCCTAGTAATTAATACTGAATGCCTAAGTAAAGATATAAAGCTATTAAGTTGACTTTTTGTAAACTTTACGAATAATCACATAGGCGAAGAAGAAAGTATTAAAAAGTCCTATGGCCTATTAACTAATGGATGCTGCATAAGTAAAAGCGCAATATTATTACTGACATTACTTGTTATGTAAATTTTATGAATATGGGTATGACAAAATGAAAACTCTTAGAAGTGCCTAGACGTTAGACCTAATAATTAATATTTTTTGCCTTTGTAATATCGCAATATTAATAATTTGACAGGTTACGTAAACGTCATAAACATGAGCACGATGGAATAAAAAGTACAGACCCCGCAGATTTTCCCCATGTGTTTGTGCTCGTTGTACGGCTGCATCTTGTTTTAAACAGCGTGAAAATGAAAATTGTGACCCCAGAAATCTCCCCCACATTTGATTATTTGCGTAAACTGCAATTTGTGCACGATCCCTGTCTGAAAAAGGTGGAGGACTTTTCCTGTGGAAAACTTTTTCATCCACCGAAAGTAATGGGATTCAATTTAATATAAGAAAGATTTAAATCTCCGACATGCAGGTGATGAACAAGCTGCAATTGAAATAATAATATTTGCGACTGTGCCCCAGCGTTATTTAAAACATTTCTTCAAGTGTTTTACACAAACGGTTATTTCTACGTGAAGAGATTGGATCCAGGCAGATTGGTACCTGGCAAACTCGTACCCATGCAGTTTTATCCCCTCCTGCTCAGTTTTAATGCCTGAATTTCAGGATTTAGCATAACCTTCACCCCTTCTAAATATTCCAAAACATTCTTTCCCTGCAAATTCGTAAATTATTTCACAAATTGAAGCAATCATGGCATTTTCCTAAAATTGAATTTTAGAAAACTCGTACCTGGGAGATTGGTATCCGGGCCAGTTCTCTGGTGACCACTTCTCCGTACCCGAGCTAGGATCGTACTCGATTTAGGTGCCCGAGCGAATAAAGCAAAAGTGCAACTCTTATACGACCCCTTGAGTTTTTCTTGTCTGTTTTTTGAATCCGAGTGAAAGATTCCAGACAAGTATATTGCAACAAAACACAGTATTCCTAAAGGGATGACCCGATAGAAAACGGCACTGGCGTACGTGATTTACAGCATAAGGAAAAGCACACCATTTGCATACATTAACGAAACAGCTTGTTTGCAAAGTGCGAGTTCTTTTGACTTAAAATTGGATACTCAAACACTGTGTAAAAACCGCACCCCTGCATGTTACCCCAGATTTACAGCCTTTTTTCCTCCGTGAAAAGAATGCGGAAGACACAATTTTCCTGCGGCGCATAATTTAGTGGTGGAGAGGGCCATGAGTGCGTGCCTTCGAACAACGGTGTCCTCTGCAAACAATTGCATCAGGCCAGGCACAAACTGCTTTTTCTTCGAGGAACTCTTTGAAATGCTGCATCAACGCTGCTAAAAAGGAATTTGGAAACAGCACACACAAATGTTGTTGGTTTCATCTCGGAAAAAATGTGTAGAGGAATATCCATTCTTCTGGCACGGCCTCAGAATATTTGGAGAAAACAGTGAGTCTGCTCTCAAAGTGAGACATTATTTGCAAGCACTCGCATTTCTTTCATCTGATGAAATTCCAGCTGCTCTTGAAAAGTGAAATCAATCTTACTAGAATATGCAGATTCTGTAGTTCAGTGGTTTGAGGAAAATTATGTTCTTGGAAGATTTCGCGGAAGCAGAAGAAACAATCCGAGCAGAAGCTCTCCGCTTTTCCCACCTACAATTTGGTCAATAAGTGAAAACTATTTACTTGGCTTTCCCAGAACACAAAACAAACTTGAAGGATGACACAGATGCTGGAATACAATTCTTGGAGAGAAAAAACTGGGACCAGTGCTGCAGAAACTACTTTTGAAAAGTAGTTAGCTACAACTACAGTTACAATTTCAAAAAAGTAGTTCACTACAAATAAAACTAATTTTCCTGAAAAGTAGTTTTGCTGTAACTACTTTTTAAAAGTAGTTTAAAAAACTGTGAATTAAAACACACATGAATGTATTTACGAATCGGATGAATTTTCAGATGCTGGTCGTAGTAAATAAGTGGAGCTATCGCAGTGTGATTGAATGTATTTGTATAAAATACGTAAATTTTTATTAAAATATGAAATTAAAAATTTGCATTTTTATTTAAATAAAGACAATCATAATGTATCTTCAGTGTGTTCTGATGCATACCTGTTCCAGTCCGAATTAATATAAGAATTCCGATGCTCATATTCAGCAGTTTTAATAACTTCGGTTCAGTTTATCACTGCCAAGATAGGCCATGCCAGTAAAAATGTATACGACATGTAGTACTTACACTCATACAATGACATAACGTATGCACAAAAAGATTAGCGAAATGCGAAGATATACTACAATATATGAGTCCATTTAACTTCTGTAACAATTGCAGTTTAAAACATTTATTGATGAAGAATAATCTCATGAGAACATCAGAAGCGTTACAAAACAGGTGCTCCACTGAATCACCACTGCTGTCTTTTTCCGATGTAAATCAGTTGGAGTTCAGGGCCTTTAGGCTTTAGATTGATTTTTATGAGCCTGTAAGCTTTTCAGTGACTTATTTATGTTAAGTGATATATGGCATGGGTTACAAAATTTAAATAACTTTTAGACCGAAATACTGAACATACGTATCATGTAATTTTTTTACAATTTGATCATAAATTACGGATATTTCTCCTGAATGGAATTTTGTGAAATAAAGGAAACCAATAGCTTTTTTGAATGCAAATTTGAAGCTAAATTTGTGTTATAGGTGGATTCAGTTTTAGGCGCCTTAATGAGACGTAAAAAAAAATGTCGATGCAATGAGCATGTTATTTGCATTAAAACAAAAAATAAAAAATATCAGGCTTGCTCCAGATCTAAGTAATAAATTAAAGAAATTCCTGCCAGCTTTAAAGCAGAAAGAAGTGGACATCCAATTGCAAGAAGGAGTAATATATTGCATCGACTGTAACTGCGGACTCAGCTATACAGGAGAAACAGGGAGAAGTGTTCAAGTCCGAATGAAAGAACACCATGCAGCTATTGGGAACATTAGTAACAAAACAGGGCTAGACAGACATATACAAGCAAGTGGACACTCCATAAATTGGGACTCAGTAAGAATAATCGCCCACCAGTCAAACTTAGTAAAGAGGAAACTAGAAGAAGGGATCGAAATAGCAAGAAGAAGTACCACAATTAACGATAATTGCGGTTGGACTCTTCCAACTGAGTGGCAGCAACTACTCCAGTGACGTAGTCCTGATGACGAACACCGCCAACTTGTTTGAATAATAACCTCTATAAGACCCATAAAAAAGTTAATTCCACAGTACAAAAGAAAGAAAGTCGTTAGAGAAAGATGGAAGATAGAGGAAACTTGAAAAATCTTCGACACTGGTACTACTGAATGAAAAAAACAACTTTTGAACCTGATACTAGAAATGGATACAAATATATAGAATACATTGCCCTTTTTTTTTCTTTATGCTGCTTAAAGGAAGAATTATGAAGAGTTGAAAAACTGAAAAATATTTTGTGCATTGTCAGCTGCCAGATGAAAATGCATTTTTTTTCAGTCGTTCTTTAAAAGTGGAAATATTGTGGTAAATACAGATGCACACTAACCTTGCAAGCAAGAAAACTTTTGAAAAATAGTATGGATCATCACTCTTATATATCAGTTCAAAAGAAAAGGGGGGGAAGGAAAAAAATATTTGGGGCTGATGCATTGGTATTGTGCCTGTACCTGAACAAATGGACAGCCGGAAGGAAAAATCATACTTGTTGTACGTCATCCATTCACGTGGGAAATGGGTGGATGAAATTCGAAAGAATGCCAGAGTGACATAAAAGAAAATGTCTCAAGGCAGAAAGTTCTGCAGGGTACTTGGGAAGACCTTAACCCAGCAGTGGACTGGAAATGGTTGATGTTGATTACATACAGTATATACTGTATAATGCACACTTTTATTGGATTAACCTTTTTTTCTTTAGAATGCTACTTAAAACTGTACTTTGAATTAAATGAATTTTCTAAGTGTAAAGTTGGGCTTCATACTGATAAAGTGTTCATGAATGAAACATGCGGAGCACAAACATTTGGATGACACTACATTTAAGTAAAAGTCTATTGAATGACAGTTATATTGAAAAGTGCTAATATAAATAGTTTCATGTTTCTAGTAGATACAAAGAATCGTGTTATGAAATTAATAACATTAATTGTAGCAAGTGATGCATCAATGTGTAGCGCAGAGGTGTAACTAGGCGTTTCTGCGCCCGGGGCTAGTTACAAATTTTGAGCTCCCCTTGCCCACCAAAGTTGTTAAGACAAAAAATGCTTTAGCGCTTGAAATATTATAACCATGCTTGTTTGATGAGTTTATAGGGACAGCAACACTGGTCTTGTGTGTTGATTACGCACAGATCTACGTCATTTAGTAGCCAGACACATATGCAATTACAATTTTTCAAAATAACTAACACTGGGCACGGGGAGTGGCTCCTGGCGTTTCGCTTCATACTGAGATTTGTGCTATCTTTTTTTAATTATTATTACATTCTTTTGTGGTTAACTGATAACTAGCAATTGTGAAAACACAAATTTGTCCGTGACGGGGATCGAATCCCGCCCCCTCACTCCGGAGTAAGTTGCTCTCCCAACTAAGCTACATGGACGGAATTTATCGTCCTGACACATGCTTTACCTCTGTAGTATGTCACATCATTTCCCCCTTAAATTTTTTTTTTCTTTCTTATTGAAGCGAACAACGAATTTTCATCAATTCTAGACGATGTGTGGAACAAACAAACACACATTTTTCGAAGAACCCAATGGCCAGTACATTCATTTTTACCTTCGGGCGGCAATGTGAAAGCACATATTTGTCCGTGACGGGATCAAACTTATGCCCCCTCACTCTGGAGTAAGTTGCTCTCCAAACTAAGCTACACGTACAGAAAGTGTCGTTGAAGATTTGTCGTCCTGACATGTGCTTTTTACTTCTGTAGCACGTCACACAATCGTTAAAGGTTGTGCAACAGATTTTCAGAATAGGATAGTTTTTCGGCGGACCAGAGGAAGAACTCTGCGAAGTTTTTGCAGCCCACACTGCCATTTTCATTGTAGTTCAACAACTTATAAAACTTAAATATTTTTATTGCAGTATGATACAGTAAATAGAGTATTATCAAACTAGATGTCATTTCTTAACCCAGACGGGAACAGCATTTTATGCTCTTGAATGTAGGAAATGGGTGGCAGAACTCAACAGAACTCTAAACGCGTCCTCGTCCAATAACCATGTAATAAAAATGTGTGTAACAGTAATTTCCTGCTACACATTGAGTGTAGTAAATACAATAAGTAACATACGATGTATATTTTTTCGTTCAATAGCGAATGTAGCTTTTTGGACTTTGCAATAAATCAACAGAAGGGTTTCGTACATTTCCCTAACTTACAGAACCTTTTGTATTTTTTTTTCAATATTTATGCTGTTACATTATGACATCAAATCAGAGATATTTATGTGCAATTAAAAAGTAGTAGCAGCAAAGGGAAACAGGGAAAAAGCCTCAGAGACCTGACGTGCCCTGAATACACAAAACAGAACAAATTAGTCAAGCGCCGGCCATAACAACACAGTAAGGGATAGATGTGTTTGTTAGTCCCATTTTTTTTTTAGTTATTAAGTAAGTATATTTTTAACTTTTTTTTAAATGTTAGATTATTAATATCAATTAACTCCACAGGCAAACCATTCCATTACTCGGGACTAATGTAGTTAATACCTTGCCTTGACATCTGTGTGTTTCATGACCTGAAGAATTATAGTAACAACAACCTGTGAGCAGATATGATGAAAGTTTCAGCCTTAAAAGGCCAGCTGCATAACAAAATGTTCTCGTTAACGTGCACGAAGTGTATAAAAAGAATGAAGCCAAGAACTTTTAGGTAAGTGTTTGGCCTTTCTGATAAGTCATTAATGACTTGCACATAAATAGTGCACTTTTTCGGTGATTATTGCCTATGAAGATGCAAATAATATGGTTGCCAATCTATATATTAATTCTATAAGGTTTTTTACTGTGAGTCCTATTTTGAGAGAACGGCTGAACGTAAAGATATGATTGAGGTATCAAAATACAGGTCTTTACATGTTCATGTGCCAGTCAAAAAGAAAAATAAGATTGGGGCAACGGTTTGGGCGTTGTAAGGTGGCAAAGTCTATGGGAAAAGCTTGCGGTTTACTCATGCGCTGTTGAAGGCAAAAGCATGGAGTGACTGAGATAGTCCAAAGTCTTATTACTTTTCCTGTGCGAACTGTTGCGGAAAGCTACGCTAGCAGGCATCACATCAAAGTTCTTCTCATCGGAACAGCGAACACTCTCGAAGACCTGATTGCGTTACGCCGTTGGACTGTGTGATGTATTTATTCAATTTAACATTCATTCGATCCAGTTTATTCACGTAGGTAAGACATTTCCCATTATGTAAAGATGTAAAGAAACATTCCGTTGACCATTGTTAGTGAAAATGTTACGGGCTACTACTTATAGCCCATTGAGTTGCTGCTCATGGTGGTCGTTGAACCTTCAGTCGAAAAAAAAAAAAAAAAAAAAAAAAAAAAATCACCACCCTGGACTATTGTCTTTACTGAAGCGGTGGAATGAATTTGTCAACCAAATAAAGTTTACATTTGTTGTTTCATATGAGTTTATTCTTTAAAAAAAAAACTAACCTTCGATTCTGACGCAACGCGAATCTCATTTCAACAATATTTACAAACACAGTTGTGACTGAAGATCAGAGTGCGCTATCCAGTTGAATTTTTGCAAACTATTGAGATGAGTGAACTTCCGCCTCACATTTTATGACTGAAAATTGGGTGCAGTCGTGATGCTCATCATGAACATGGCCGCCCCGGTGGCGCAGTGGTCTAAGCGCTGGCTCATGATGATTCATTCGTGAAGGGTCCGGGTTCGAATCCCGGTGAGGCATGAATGTTCTGTTTGTCTTACAGCACTAGCTCTCTCCCTTCCCTGGAATCAGTGACCCTAAATTAGGGACGGGCGACTGCTTATAGCCCATTGAGTTGCTCATGGTAATCGTTAAACCTTCAGTCGAAAAAAACAAAAGATCACGAACCTGGATTATTGTCTTTACTGAAGTGATTGAATGAATTTGTCAATCAAAACATTTGTTGTTTCATACGAGTTTATTCTTTAAAAACAAAAAAAAACAAAACAAAGAAAACAGTCAGTTAAGACGGGTTTTGTCTAGTTTGCTTTTAATATTAATAAATTTTCCCTTCTTTATTATGTTAATAATTAATACACTGTTCTTAAGGATATTATTAGTTGATTTTTATCAATATTTAGGGCTTTATGGCTACTTCCAGGCATTGAGAATTTAGAAAATATTTCTCCTGGCTTCTAGGGGATCAGTGTAGGTATAAACTATTATCAAAAACTATTTAATATTTATTGCAGTTTTTTGGGGTTTATTATTCCTACTGACCGTTATCACACAAATCACCTTCATTTCATCGTTCAGGTTTGGTAAAATTTACTATGCTTACTGTTTAATATTCAGTCAGCACTTTAGTGCACCTCGGATTTCCTCGACCAATGCCCACTGTAGGAGGTATTTCTGGGGGATGTTGAAACATTTTTTTGACCAAAATGTAGTGTATGATCTCTTTTACCTTTTGATAGTACCTATGTCTCATTGACTCTTCTGGTTTTTTACAGAAGAGTTAGAGCACGTTGGTTCACGAGCTCAATTTCCAGGTTTTTCACTAGTTTATCTCACTTTTAACACTATTTGACTGACGGTATTGTGGGTTTTTATTTTATATTCCACTTATATATGCTATTAGAGACCCAGACAATCGTCCATAGTTGTATTAGAGCACCTAGATTTTTAATTTAGGGCTAATGAACATACTTTTGCAGGAAGGTGTTGTTGAGAAGTGACTTGCAATTTTGGGCTAGGCTTTCCCCCTCTTATTTCTAATGTTTTTTTTTAAAATCAAAACTAGTTAATCTTTATTGCTGTATTTTGGTTTGAATTATTTCTACTGACCGTTTTCATACAAATCACCTTCATTTTCCTGTTCAGGATTAGTAAATTTCCTATGTCTACTGTTTAATAACCAGTCAGCACTTTGGCTTTTCCTAAACTAATGCCCCCTCCAGTGGGATTTTTTGGTAGTGTTGAGACTTTTTTTGTGTCTAAAATGTAGTGTGCGATCTTCTTCACGTTTTAGTGGTATTTTGGTCTCCTTAACCCTTCCGGTTTTTCCAAGGAAAGTTAGAGCACACCAGCTGCTCAATCACACAATCTCAATTTCTCTGCTTTTCATTCATCAGTCTCACTTTTCGGGCTTTACTGACATCCATCACACGCCGTACACAAGATCTTCTATACTTCATACTCATAATCTTTTCCTCATGCAGACACTCCTGAATCTGATCCTCCCATGACTTCCTTGGCTTTCCTCTACCTTTCCTTCCTGCCACTTGGGCTAAAAAGATTTTCTTAGTAAGCATCTCATCACTCATTCAACATGGCCAAACCACCAAAGCATATTAGTCTCCACCTTGCTAACAACATTTTGCTTCACATTACACAACTGCAACACATCTTCATTCCTCACACATCAGAACGTGTCTTGCCACAACCCCCCCCCCTTCCGTAACGCATTTCTCCAGCACACAAACGACTTCTATGTTTCTTCTGCAGTACCCAGGTTTCACTGCCATGCATCAGAGTAGGAACAATTACACTTTCATATACAGCCATGCGGGACTATTGAGAACCCATCATTTTTGTGAAACCCTCCCCTCCCAAAGCAGCAATGACTTTTAATGAAGAATTCACTCGCCTACTAAATGAAGTTCTAGAGCACCAAACTTTCTATTTTAGGGATAGAGCACACACATTTTCAGAAAAATGCAATTATTGGCTAAAAATATGGCCCGAATAAAACTCTTTTTGGTGTTTTTCTGTTTACAGATAGAATACATGAATTATAAATAATTAATTTATCTTCCACTTGAAAATTTTCATATACCAGCCTGATTACTATCTGCTCTTCTGAAATTAAAAGATTTCCTGTTATTTAGTTTCTCCGTTACTAACCTATGAAACTAACTCCAAGACAAGGAGGTTAAAATAATACTTCTGGAGATGCCCAGTATATTAATCCTGAAGCCGCCAGGTGTGGGAATTTGACGTTGTTTACATAACACCTATGTAATTTCAACGTGTGTATTTTGGAACTGCATGGCTTTTGGTTGCAGAAACTGTGTTAATACCAGACAGGAATGAATTATGCTTCATAAACGAGCCAAGTTTTCAACTTTAACGTCATATTTTGTTTTGAATTCGCACTAATATCCGTGTATTTCAATTTAAAATAAAAATTAGAAGGGGTTTCAAAATAATTAAGAATTTTATAAAGTTAGCATTTTCTCACACATCGGAAGCAAGTTATGATGCAAAATTCGAAACATTTCAGACGAAAGAAGACGACTCGGCTAACACAAAATGCATTGCTATAGCATTGGAAACCATCAGCTTTCCCACACTTTGATGGCTCTCGCTCGAGGTTACAGGCTTCACGCAAAGTGGTACTGCTTCATTAACAAGGGCATCTCCAGATATCTTATTCTAACCTCCTTGCTCCAAGAGGTGGTAGCCCGGAATTGTTCTGACATCCGTAAGCAGCAACAGCACACCATTCCTAAAAAAAACAAAAAAAAACCTTCAAATTTCGAAAACCAAACTTGTTACGTACAAACCCAATGGCTCAATACTACTATCAGAGCCTTAGGATAGCTGCCATCGTCTGCTTGGTCATCTGTTGAGAAAGCCTCATGTTTGTGACGTCATACTCTCTCCCCTTATTTCAATCTTGGAGCACACATATGCGCAAGAATCCAGATCGCACACATTCAGCCGGTGAAGCATGATAATGTAGGCACCATTTTAAGATCAAATCAGATCATTTGTAGAGGATTTTAGGAAGGAAGGGTCTGACCCCAGGTCTTAAACAACCCTTAGAAATAGGAAGCCAGGATATTTGGGCTAGCGTGCCCGATAGGAAAGTGACTCTGAAGTGAGGTAGAAAGGGGGAGGAAGATGCCCTTATTTATTACGGGGGGGGGGATACCCGAGCTGTGACTGTTTAACGTGCCCATCCAACGCATGGCGGATATTTAACGGTTCCAGCGTTCGTACCTGCCTCGGGACCGAACCTGAGGTTTCTCCATGGTAGTCATAAAAGTTGACTACTAGGCCATTGCAGCCGCCATTTTAAAAGGGTCATCGTGCTCCTTTTAAGCATGGCTTTCTGTGATTAATAGTGTATATACGTAACATGATTAACTACAAAAAGCAATGTTTTAAGTAAGGCTACTGAAGTCAAAGGAATACGAGTTTGGTACTGTGATTTGCTATTTATATTCAGATTCTAAGCAGTTAGTACACATTGGGAGTAGGGAATCATAATATTTAAGTTAGAAAATAAAAATAATATTCCTTGGTGCAAACTACAATGTCAAGGCTTTCACAAGATCTCGAAGCATTTCAGATTCAACCAGGGTTTAGATTAAATGAAAACGGCATTCCAGTATCTGCGATGTAAAAATATTACACTTTTTTTTTTTTTTTTTTTGTGAGATAGAATTTTGTGGTCTCTTGTTAATGAATGCTTATATTTAATGTGTCATTTGCTTGCCTTAATAAATACTTTCGAATGTTAAAAATTGAAAGTTCCTTAGTGCATATAAGGTGAAATATCGAAATTTTTAATAAATTTAATATTTTTTGAGCAAGCATTAAAAATAAATCAGTAAAAGATTCACATTTTTCCAGGTTTCCTATCATCATGACATTAGAGAGATGAGTTCCATCTCTTAGTGGCTGCTCTGGTGGCGCAGTGGTCTAAGGCACTGGCTTGTGACTCTTCTCCCTAGTTCAGTCCCAGTTTGAATCCCGGTGAAGCATGGATGTTTGTGTTCGTCTTTTGGCACTGGCTTTCAATGTGTTACGGCGTCTCAAGGCAGGATAATTGTCGCAACATGTCAAAATAACATCCAAGGTGCTCAATAAGTCCCCGTGGAGCCAAGACAGATTGGCGGAACGGGACAATGAAATCAGTATATTGATCAACACTGGCTCTCTGTGCACATTGGTCATTCAGCATACTGTAAACCCTTGTTTGATGTGTACTTGATCAACACTGGCTCTTTGTGTACATTGGTCATTTAGCATACTGTAAAAACCATGTTTGATATGTACTTGATGTGAAACATCTGTAACTTGTCAAAAAAAAAACAACCTCTAATATAAAAAAAACTTCGTAGCGACGCCTCACTTGGAAACCAAAGCTCCCAACTAAACTTGTTTTCAACATTGTCGTTTTCCGACATCAAACACTAATTCGATGTATCAGTCGGTGCAACATGACAGAGACGTCACAAACTGAGGGAACTCATGTCTCTAATGTCATGACATACTTTCTAGATGGCCTTAGCTCAGCTCGGTTGACCAGACAGACAACTATGCATCGAACAACTTGGCCATTGAGGAGTCAGCTGGATGCCTCCCTGGTGGCTTCTGACCATTCGTCTGAGATGGGTTCAAGGTTGAATCTCGTGAGGCATGGATGCTGTGTTTGTCTTACGGCACTGGCTCTCTGCACTCAGTGGCCCAAAATTAGGGATGGGTGACTGCTTATAACCCATTGAGTTGCTCAGTCAAGCAAGTAAGCAGGCAAGTCAGCTGGATACTCTCAGCGAAATATATGATGAACATTCTGCTGCATCAGAATCCATCATTGGGTTCTGTGCTGGACTTAACAAGTTACAATAATTAGCAGGGATATTTTCCGTGCGGCTGAAAACACATTCACGTTTTCAATATCTTGAGGACAAATTTCGGGATCTTCAGACTCAACAAAATTAATGTTCTATTTCACGACAAGATGTATACAAACCATCTTTCAATCTTTACATCAACAGAAGACTGCCTCAAACACACCTGCCACGAAACGACCACCCTTCGCTCACCAATCCTGTCTAGGAAACTGATGTTCGCAGATGACTTCAATGTAACCATTACTCTTGCACGCAAATTTAAAGGAATAATTTTACTAAACTGTTTCATGACTCCTAAGAAATATAGAATTTCAAAATTTACATAGAATTTTTTGTAAATTTTCAAATTTGACCATCGAACGCAACTCAATGCTCGTCAGTGCCTAATTTACAGTGATGGAAAGTTGCAAAACCATTTTTGGAGCAGGTAAAATACATTTTTGGAGTAGGTAAAATACATTTATGGAGCAGCAAAATGCATTTTTGGAGCAGGTGAAATACATTTTTGGAGCAACAAAATGCATTTTTGGAGCAGGTAAAATATATTTTTAGAGCAGATAAAATACATTTTTGGAGCAGCAAAATGTGGTTTTGGAGCAGGTGAAACACATTTTTGAAGCAACAAAATACATTTTTGGAGCAGATAAAATACATTTTTGGTGTAAGAAAACATTTTTTAGAGCAGGTAAAATATAAGAAGATAGAACAAACTCTTAAGTAGAAAATGTTTTGGAAATAGATTGAAATACACACACACACATATGCAAACATTTTAGTTTTCAAATAGATAAAAAAATCTGTAACCATAGCAGGATTCTATTATTAATCATTTATTTTTAAAAACATTTTTTTATCACTGCTTTTCTCAATATTTAATTGCTCACTTCTATTCTTTTCTAATTTTTTAAGATAGTTAGCAATGTTTTGTTTTGCTTCTTTTAATAGTATCTGTCCACTTTCTATTGCACTCATGTCTTTTTTTTTATGCCACATTCAATGTTCATCTCAGCATTGTTTAACATTTTATGAGGGAATCCAACTGCTGCAAATGTTCAGCTTCTTCCCATTTCAAATCACCTTGTGAACATTCAATTTCTTCTCTTTTTTGCTTATTTTGCTGCATTTTTCCAGCACTAATCTGCTCTTGATATTTTTTCCAGGATTCTTTATAAACTGTCAGAAGTTTTTTGGTTACATTAATTTTACTCACATCTCCATTTAATCTTTTGACATGATCTTTGTGCTTCTTGCTCTCCGCATGCTGCCACAATCATCGCGGCCTCCTTGCGACAGGCTAAAATCGCAGCCACGTGGCTTATAAAACATAATTCAGCAAAACTTTAGATGCTTCATAAAAAGGCCATTCTTTACTATACATACCACGATACACTTGACGATAAGTTTTATCTGACTTCGTTCTTTTCGTTGTCATAGCTGTTTCACTGCTACATTTCGTTTCGTTTTAATTTAAATTAAACCTTTCCACTCAAATAACTTTTCACCCATACTCACACAGAACTCGCATCTTTTTTCTTTTCTGCAGTAAAGGCTACAACTTAGCAGCGAAAGCTCAGTTTTAGCTCGCCACCCCGACATATGAGCTATAGAGGCATCATCAGCATGGCGGCTGACACTCAACCTATTCGGCAAAAAAGAAATGTCTTTCAAGCGTCAACATGCGAGCTATAGAGGCATCATTGGCATGGAGGGTGCCATCCGACACGTGCAATATTCAGCGAAAAAGAAATGTCTCGCAAGCCCCGAGCTATAGAGGCGTAATGAGCACAGAGGATGACACCCGACACGCAAGCTATTAGGCAAAAAAGAAATGTCTCGTGAGCGCCAACACGAGCTATAAAGGCATCATTGGCATGCAGGGTGACACCCGAGATATTCGGCGAAAAAGAAATGTCTCGCAAGCACTGACATAAGAGCTATAGAGGCGTCATAGATGTGGCGGATGACACCTGACCTATTCGGCGAAAAAGAAATTTCTGGCGAGCCCCAACATCCAAGCTATAGGAGTGTCATAGGCGTGGCGGATGACACCCGACCTATTTGGCGAAAAAGAAATTCCTGGCGAGCGCCAACATCCGAGCTATAGAAGTGTCATAGGCGTGGCAGATAGCACCCGACTAGCGAGCTATTCGGTGAAAACGAAATTCCTCGCAAGCGCCACCATGCTAGCCATAGAGGCGTTATCAGCGTGGTGGGTGATACCTGAGCTATTCGGTGAAAACGAAATTCCTCACAAGCGCCGACATGCGAGCCATAGAGGCGTCACGGCATGGTGGGTGACACACGGCACGCAGATGCCGTTTCTTTTCTTTATCCGGTGAAAAAGAAACGTCTCATGAGCCCTGACATGCGAGCTATAGGGTCGTCATCGGCGTGGTGAGTGACGCCCAACCTATTCGACGAAAAAGAAATGTCTCGCGAGCTATGGAGGCGTCATCGGCATGGAGGGTGTCACCCTACTTGTGCGACATTTGGCGAAAAAGAAATGTCTCGCAAGCCCCGACATACGAGCTATAGAGGCGTCATAGACACGGCGGAAGACACCCGACCTGTTCAGCGAAAAAGAAATTCCTCGCGAGCCATAGAGACGTCACCGGCATGGCGGGTGACACCCGACACGCAGATGACGTTTCTTTTTCTTCATCTGGTGAAAAAGAAACGTCTCGCGAGCTGCAGGGGCATCATCAGCATGGAGGCTGACACCCGACCTATTCGCCAAAAAAGAAATGTCTCGCGAGCGCCAATATGCGCGCTTTAGAGGCATCATTGGTATGGAGGGTGCCACCTGACACGTGCGATATTCGGCGAAAAAGAAATGTCTCGCAAGCCTCGACCCACGATCTATAGAGGCGCAATGAGCACAGAAGATGACACCCGATACGCAAGCTATTCGGCAAAAAACAAATGTTTTATGAGTGCCAACATGCGAGCTTTAGAGGCATCATTGGTATGGAGGGTGACACCCGAGATATTCGGCGAAGAAGAAATGTCTCGCAAGCCCCGACCTAAAGAGGCGTAATGAGCGGCGGCGGATGACACCCAACACGCAAGCTATTCGGCGAAAAAGAGATGTCTCGCGAGCGCCAACATGAGAGATATAGAGGCATCATTGGCATAGAGGGTGACACCCGCCATATTCAGCGAAAAAGAAAAGTCTCGCAAGCCCCGACATCCGAGCTATAGAGGCGTCATAGATGTGGCGGATGACACCCGACATATTCGGCAAAAGAAATTCCTCGCAAGTGCCGACACGTGAGCCATAGAGGCGTCATCGGCATGGCGGGTGACACCCGACAAGCAGATGACGTTTCTTTATCCGGTGAAAAAGAAACATTTTGTGAGCGTCATCGGCGCTCACAAAACGTTTAGGGGTGTCATCGGCGTGGCGAGTGAGACCCGATCTATTCGACGAAAAAGAAATGTCTCGCGACCACCGACATGCGAGCTATAAAGGCGTCATCTGAGTGGCGGGTGAGCTATTTGGTGATTTCGTAATGTCAGGTGTCACCCGACAGTCAAGTGGAAAGTGCTAAAACGTTTGCACCGAAATTTTCACAAGCACAAAGTTACATGTAATCAATGTAAAGAGTTGCGAAAAGGCGCTGAGCTAAGTTCCCTATCTACTTTTGCGCACGGTACTCTCAAATGGCTGTACGAGAAATCACGTGACAAACTGTGCCTCCGTTGGCGGGGGAAGTCAGAACATGGAAGGAGCATAAGGGGCTTTCTGTAAAGTGCGTTTTTTCGACCAAAAGACGGTAAAAAAATAGAAACTGCGTGTAGGGATTTTTCGAGGGCTTTTCCATAGTTTTTTCAGGTGACTTCTGTAAAACTGTAAGTCGGAGTGAAAATCCGTAAAAGTTGGCATCTCTGAATACCTATTAATACTTTAGAAACAGAACCATTGTATCCTGCGCCTGCCACGGGAGAGCCATTTTCAGTCGCCCTCCACGTCAACGAAATAGCAAATGACTGACCTTACGCTGCATTTACGTAATCACGCACCTCGCCCGGAATGAAATAACTGCGCTATTTCAAAGAGCAGGGAACGATATATAAACAATCTCAATTGCACAGGAAAGACCACCAAACTATCAGTAAACAATCTTCATAAGGATTTCATAACGTACAGCATCGTTTCTCCTACATACCACGTGATTACAACAAAACTCCTCCTCCATAAGCAAAAACAATTTAATTTCCTACATCGCGAAAATCATTGTTTTTTCGTCACTTTTGCTGAAAAAAAACAACGAATTAGAAGGTAGGTGAAAAACATTCCGAAATTTTGGGATTGGTGGTACGTTACATGTTGATTTAGCGTCCTTTTCACCAAATTATGCGTAGACCTTAAAAAAGTGTCATTCGATTCGACGTTTAAAACGGCATTTATTGCCGTGAAAACATTGTTTTTGCTCTGGATTGCCGTTTCGGCGCAAATATTCATTATTTTCGTAATTCGTAGCAGTTCGGCTCAAACTTTTCATCACTGAATTTAGGGCTGCTGGTCACAGGGGAGGGAGAGAGCCAGTGCCTTTAGACAAACACAACATCTATGCCTCACCAGGATATCAATCCAGACCCACCAGGGTGTATTTCGAGGGGGGGGGGGGGGGGCAAGGAGATATGTCCCCCGAAAGTGTTTCCTTTTTCTTAATGTTTTGGGTTAAAATACCATTTATATTAGGAAAAAAAATGCTTTAAATTAATAAAAATGCACCAACTTCCATTAGAAAAATAACTGTTTTAATTTTTTCTTTTGTTTCATTAGTTTTTATGTTGTTCTGGTGAATTTCAAAAACCTACCATTCCATTTTTCGTTGCCTGGCCATTTTCTGAAATAAAATAAAATAAAATCTGTATACTCTCTTGCGAACTCATCTTGTACGAATAGTCAGAAGCCACGGGGCTTAGTCAGTCCGTCTACACAGGTTCAAAAACATGCACTACTAGGTAAGTTTTTTCCCATTCAAATTTTTTTTTTTTTTGATTGGGGGTTAAACGATTACTCTGAGCAACTCATTGGGCTATAAGCAGTCTCTTGTCCCTAATTTAGGGCGACAGGTTCCAGGGAAGGGAGAGAATCAGTGCCAAACACAACATCTATGCCTCACCGGGACTGAAAACCATCTCGTGAATGATCAAAAGCCAGCGTTTAGACCACTGCACCACTGGGGAGGCATTGAAAATTTACATTAAACAAAAAATTCACTTAAACAGGCAAGCACAGCGGATAGATTTGCCAATTTTGTTACACTGGTTTACCCCCCCCCCCTTTGCCTTTAAGGATTGTGTGCGCATTCCTACAATTTTGATTTTCCCCCAAGGGAGGTTTTCACTGATAACGTGAGGAATCCATGAATCCACCCTCAAGAAATTCCTGGTTGCCCTCACTATACAAGAAGAGTCCCTCGTTCAAATCTCAAATGAGGCATGGATGGTGTCCTTGTATTACGGTGCTTGCTCAATCCCTGGAATCAGTGGCCCTAAATTAGGGTTGGGAGACTGCTTATGGCCTTTGAAATTGCTCATGGTGGTTGTAAAACCCATAAATAAAGGAAAAATTGAAAGAAAAGGAGATCCGTGGCCGGCAACACCGACGTGACAACTCAATGAGCATTTAGATACTCTTGTTTCACAGACGGGACATAGCAAGACCGTCTAGAAAATACAAGGCCATGACAGTACAGAGAAGAGTTTTTTTTTTGTTTTGTTTTTTATTGGAGGTTTAACGACCACCGTGAGCAACTCAATGGGCTATAAGCAGTCGCCCGTCCCTAATTTAGGGTCACTGGTTCCAGGGAAGGGAAAGAGCCAGTGCCGTAAGACAAGCACAACATCCATGCCTCACCGGGATTCGAACCCGGACCCCTTACGAATGAATGGTCAGAGGGCATCGCTTAGACCACTGCGCCACCGGGGCGGCCAGAGACGAGTTCCCTCCGTTTGCGATGTCATTCTCATGTCACACAGCCTGATATGTTGGTGTCATGTGTGATGTCATACATGACAGCACTGGAAACTAATCGGAAGCCTTGGTTTCTACATGACGTCGGTAAAAGAGGAAACTCGTCTCTCAGACGTCTGGGTCTTGTATTTTTTAGACGGCCTTGGACACAGCCTCAGCGCGAGATATGGCACATCTAGTTTCAAAACTGGGCACGTCTCGGACAAATGGACAGAAGCCAGAGTCTCAGCTACAGCAGTGGCGTCTACATCATATTAAGACATTGCCACTTTTAAATTCGAGGGAAGGGGGCTGGTTGGGGGTTTAATGGCCGACGTGAGCAACTCAATGAGCTATAAGCGGTCTCCCGTCCGTAGTTTAGGGTCACTGGCTCCAGGGAAGGGAGAGCCAGTGCTGTACGACAAGCACAACATCCATGCCTGACGGGATATGAACCGGACGAATGGTCATAAGCCAGCGGTTAAGCCACTGCGCTACCGGGTTGGTAGGGTTAAAACGTCTGAATTAAACGAAAACGTTTCGTGAGAGACACTACTCCAGAGACTTCTCTCTATATGTGCAAATATATAAACAGCCAGTTGGGAGAACAAATACGTGAACCCTGACCCAGCAACATGGGCGATGAAAGGGAAATCTTCAAACTGCATGTCCTAATTAAAATTCTTGTGGGCATTTTCCTCCCAAAAATTTCAAGAAAAAACATAAGTTTCTCATTTCTCCTTCACAAATAGGGGGAACAGGTGGTTCTCAAAACCACCCAACATCCTGTCTAATTTACCTTTAACTCATGTCACCAGCAACTTATTTCTCATGCGAGGATACATTGTCCGGTTACCTTTAATATAAAAAAGTCAGCGTCATGATGTGAAGCCACCAGGACACAGGTTGAGATTCAGAGAAAATATCGAAGTGGTACAAGTGCACTCAGGGTGGTCCAAAAGTCTTGCCCTATTTTTTGAAATCCATTGAAAAATAACTAAACCACTTAGTCATGAGATTAGCTCTATTTGAAAGGCAAACATCTAAAACTTTTTATGAAACAATTGAATACACTTCTATACGTGCACCCTTAAGTCGCACAGTGGATACCCAACCTGTACTCGCCGCATCGGTGGCGCAGTGGTCCAAGTGCTGGCTTATGACCATTCACCTGTGAAGAATCTGGGTTCGAAACCTGTTGAGGCATGGATGTTGTATTTTTTTACTTATGGCACTGGCTCTCTCCCTTCCCTGGAACCAGTGGTTCGAAATTAGAGACGGACGACTGTTTATAGCACATTGAGTAGCTAACAGTGGTCGTTAAACTTTCAATAAAAAAAAAAAAACCTGTACTAAATTTTTTTTTTTTGATTGAAGGTGAATTTTTTTTTTTTTTAAATGATTTATTGGACCTGGTGGTACAGAGACATGGCAAACAGGATACAGATATTTCACAGCATCAAGTACAAATCATACATGGTTGACAGCATGCCAAATGATCAATTTACACAGATATAGACAGTGTTGATCATGTAACACATTGTGAACAAGTATACATCAAACATGGATTTTATAGCATGCTAAATGACCAATGTTCACAGATAACCAGTGTTGGACAAGTAACACATTGACAGCCAGAGTCGCAAGACAAACACACAAACATCCATGCCTAACCGGGATTCGAACCCGGACCCAACTAGGGTGAATGGTCAGAAGCCAGCGCCTTAGAGCACTGCGCCACCGGGGTGGCGTACTAAATTTCCCGCCATGTCCATTGTAATGAACTCATATCAATAGCAGTAATGGTGTTTACGATCCGTTCCTTGAAGTCATGAACCTTTGTTCTACAGAGCATACTCTGCTTTTGACAAATCCCCATAAAAAAAAAAAAAAAAAAAAAATGCATTGGGGCCACCTCAGCATCCTGGAAATGTGTTCCCAAGCGAGGAATGGCTCCGAGTTGTTAGAAGGTGATGTCTGGCTGAAGGTGACTTATGGCTAAGCTCACCAAAAGTCCCGAATTCTTGAGGAAAGTCCTCAAATTAAGTTTACTGTCCCCCAAAATTTCTGATGCTTTTGGGGACAAAAACTAACCTCAAATTTTGATGTTTGTCTTCAAATTTACACTTCCTTGTTAGATTTCTAATGAAAAATGGTCATAAAAAATAGTTTTCGTTGTACTAATTTTCCAACATGCTTCCTATGAAAACAAATTTAGACCCCCCTCTCCACGAGTTTAACGACCACCGCGGGGAAACTCTAAAGACTATATATAAGCAGTCACCTCTCCCTAATTCGGGGACATTCATTCTAGGGAAGGGAGAGAGCAAGTACTGTAACATAAACACACCACCCATGCATCATTTGGGACTTCAAACCGTACAAACTTGTATGAATGGTCAGTAACCAGCACTATGAGTTCTGCAGTACTGGGGCAGCCAAATTTTGATTGTACTTGTTCCGAGTTTTTTTCATTCTTCTTTTTTTGATTGAAGGTTTAACGACCACCATCAGCAACTCGGTGGGCTATAAGGAGTCGCCCGTCCCTAATTTAGAGTCACTGGTTCCAGGGAAGGGAGAGAGAGCCAAGGCCGTAAGACAAACGCAACATCCATGCCTCACCGGTATTCGTTGTTTCTATAAGTGTGATATTACATACAAATTTTCGTATGTAATATCACACTTATAGAAACAACAGTTTTGTGACAAAAAGATCTGCATATATATTTGAGTATGTATGTACACTACACCATTTTGTCTTCAAATCAGTGTTCCAACGTCTAGTCCCCTTACTTATGGCACATAAAAATTTTGTAGCATATCTAAAGTAACCAATTATGTTGATAAATTTTCCCACCAACAAAAAAAGGTCCAACAACACTTTTTTTTTTTTTTTTTGATTGGAGGTTTGACGACCATCATGAGCTACTCAGTGGGCTATAAGCAGTCGCCCGTCACTAATTTAGGGCACCTGGTTACTGGGATGGGAGAGAGCCAGAGGCCATAAGAAAAACAACATTCATGCTACACCTGGATCTGAACTTGGACCGCTCTCGGATGAATGACCAGAAGCCAGAACATGAACTATCATGGATATAAGTTTGAGAGATGTGAGTTTTTCGTATAACACATGCATATGTCTATTACTTGTACAGAGGATGTTTCTGATTCATGAAATGTCAACTCATTTCTAAAAAGCACACGTCTAAGGAAGTGTTCGTCATTATCTAGCCAAAACGGCTAGGCTTATCGTTCTCCTCCCAATGTTGAACAATCTGGATTTTTTTCCTTCAATACAACTGGTCTTTTCACAAAATTCGAATCATTGTTGTGCACAAAAGGTACATTTCACTCTAATCTTTGCACTACCATGCCAAAAAAAAAAAAAAAAAAAAAAAAAAAGGGGGGGGGAGAAAGAAAGAAAGAAGACAAACTTCTATAATATGCAGGCTCGTTAATTACAAATGTTTAGTAAATTTTGGACAATGGCAAAAGTAAGCATTTTTTGTCAATAGACAAAATTTTATCTATTGTTATAAGAAATTGCCTTGTTTATAATTTCCCCACATTTAAGCTTATTTTTATTCACACTTAGCTTTGAATAGGCTACAATATTTCCATTCCTATCCCTACCTAGGTTGGATCTGAATTAATTACATGAACATGTAGCCATCAAATTATTTATTTTAAAGAAGAGCAGGGGCAAACAATGAATTAGATTCATCTCTGTACAGTTGCTTGAATGCCTATGCACCATCAGCACTAGATGGAACTTTTTTTTTTTTTTTGGAATGTAAACAGATCACCCAGATACAGACATACTGTCATCTGGTAGACAAGCTCCCATACAGTAATAAGGAGGAACTGTACACCAATTATGTAACAAATAGTAAAATTATACTAGTAATCTGATTTATTGGTGTAGGAATATACAAATAAGCATTTCCAAGCTTTTGCACATCAACCAGATGGCTTTTTCAAGGAAGTCGGACAAACTCCTATCTGAATAATACAGGGGTGATTGTGAGGTGACACAAGAAACCCTGAAACTCTCAACTCAGTGCCAATATACATATAATGTATAATACGCACATATAAACTAGCTACACAACAAATAGGCCCTAGAGCTTGTGCAGTTAAACTTCGCATCTTTTCTTGTACCCAATTTTCTTTCACTGTGCAAAATCCTTCAGGCATTGAATCTTTAAAATAAAATTTTGCACTTCATATTATATGTTAATTGAGCAGTCTATGTGGATCAGTTTTACTTGAAGCCTACAGTGGATTCCATTCAATTTCTAAAAGTAGTTATACACCGAATCTAAAATAATCAAATTATTTGAACTTTCAAAATAATGAAAAGAAGCCTTCCTTTTAGCAGGCTGTTATCTTGAGAGCTTGTTTGATAACAAAAGAAACGCACAAGGTGTCACCAATCGTTTACATTCACCATTCGCACGGATGTGCAGTGTTTTTAATCAAACACAGTAATTCCCAAAGAAAATGGAACCTGAAGTTTAGTTACCATTTCGTAGCATTTTTGGAAATGAAATATCCGAAGCATCTCAAATTCTTCTGAAACTTAAAAACCCAGAATTCTGGGCTACACCCGGATTACAAACAGGTCTGATAATAGAACGCTTTAAATAATTTGAATGCAGTGACTTGACAATAAATAGATACCACATTATATTCATTTAAAGATACAAGGTATCACGTTGGTTGTGCACACGATATCCTGGTAGGGAGAAAGCATTACTTGAAGAACTGACTCCAAATTTGTGGCAAATTGAGTGAGACACTATCATTGCAAGTATCACTGTTTGTAATGATCTCCAAGGTTTCCTGAATGGCTGTACATTTAGGGGTAGAGTAGGTGCAGACTCTACCCTTAAATGTACAGCCATTCAAAAACCTTGGAGATCATTAACAGTGATACTTGCAATGATAACATCTCACTTGAGTTGCCATGAATTTGGAGTGCTCTTCAAGTAAAGCTTTCTCTCTACCAGGATACCGCATGCACAACCAACATGCTACTTCACATCTTTAAATGAATATAACGTGGTATCTACCTATTGTCAAGTCAAGTTACCGCATTCAAATTGTTAAGTGTTTTATTATTCAGATTGTAGTTTCTGTCTAACTTCCTTGAAAAAGCCATCTGGTTGATGTGCAAAAGCTTGGAAAAACTTTTGTATATTCTTACACCAATAAATCGGATTACTAATATAGTTTTACTAAGCTACTACACATTTATTTTGAGTAAGAAACAATGGTTGCTTACAAATAGTTGGAATGAAGAGTGAAAGACATTTTACTTCAATATCTTACTGTGTTGTACATCTAGCGCACATTGTGGAAAGCTTTTACGTTGAACTCTTGCTCACAGAAAACAGCAATTACAAACCACAAAACATACAGATGAACGGAAATCTATTAGAAAGGTGTTAATGATGTTGTACCATGTCACTATATTGGATTGTAAGCTGCCTTGTGGTGATCCTTCGGCAAACGTTCTGTTTCCATAGGTGGGACGACGATGGGTTTTGTGTGCAATGGTGGTTAGTATGTGGGTGAGCATAGCCTGAGGCTACGGGCAAGAAAAAATTTTAACCAGAAGTTGTCAAAGAGATCAGTTGATTTGCTACAAGGTTTTTCAGAATAGGGAGAGTGAGAAGATTAAAGGTTTTTGTTTTGTGGCCCAGTTTCTGAAGTAAGGAAACTGTCCAGTGTCGGCATCGCATGCTCTGAGGATTTTCATATGATCAAGGAGAATCGAAGGATTGAGCGTTTTCAATCAGTGACAAGGTTTTAAAAAGACAGGAGTTAGCTGGCATTGAGGTAGCTTCAAAGAAAAGTCACAGTACTTGGAAAGATTAAAATAATGTTAACCCATTTACGAAGAAGGAGCCAAGATTGTCGTTTGTGGAAAGCCGTCTCTGTTCAAAGCAGTATGGCATGCTATGCAAAGACACGAGTTCAGGCATTAATAAACACTGTTCATTTATTCCAGAGTTTACATTTCATTTACATTCACTGGTCACTGCTATCGTGAGCTAAAAACACCTCATGCCTGCTTCAATGGCAAGATCTAGTAGTAACAAAGAAGCAGTTGGGTCATCAAGACAAGCTTAAAAATGAATTTCGCAAGTGATTTATTAAAGCAGGTAGACGAACCACTTGTAAGCTTCCTGTGGGAAAGCAGAGGAGGAGCAGTGGCACATCTTACAGTGGCAATAAATCATTCATAGTTGCAAATGGTAAAATTATGGGGTTTTCCATAAATTTAGAACACTTTGCTCAATATTAAAAAAAAAATGTTAAAACTTAGATGCTCAAAAATACCTGTTTTAGAAGTTCTTCCATCTTAAATTACCAAAGTCAATGTCTGTAGTAATAAATTACTTAGAGCTGTGAATGGCGAATTTATGCGGATGTTTTCCCCATAAATTTGTGTCACGTTGTCTTAATTTCAGCAACTGTTATTGTGTTACAGTCCTTAAATACCAGAATCAATGTCTGTGGAAATAAATATTTCAGAGTTGCAAATAGTGAATAAGTTGCAAAAGAAAATAAGATGTTCTTTAAGGATTTTTGTCATAAAAAGTGCCAGTGACTGCAATGGCTTTGTCCCTGTGGACTGCAACTCAGCACTTCTGATTCACAGGGAGGCAATGAATGTTGTTTCTCTTCCAAGTTAGGTGGTTTATGGTTTACACATTACTCATGGGGTCGTTCACTGCTTACACTGGATAGGCAAACAGTTCACCAAAGTAACTAACTCTATAGCAAAATGAGCAGAAAAGAAAGATGCACATTATAAAACATTGTAGGTAATGCAAAAATACTTTATTACCAGCAGTTTTAACAATAGGAAAAAGAAGTAAAATGGCCAAAGGAATTCAGTACCTTATTTACACTTAAATCATGTCTGCAAACATGAAAACAATTTTTTTCTTCATATACACTAAAAATATTTAAAACATGACGTTAGGTACGAAAAATTGAAGCAATGATGAGCAACATAATTACATTGCAAAACCTTTTATATGGTGATTTAAATGCCTATTTTCCTATTCTTTGAACAACCCAATCTTGTTGGCAAAGTGGACAGCGGTTGTTTTGCTTCACCCACAATGACATGCAGCAATTGTGAAATGAATGATTGCATTCACCCCAGACAACTGGAAAAAAGAAAAAGAAAAGAAGTTAAAGAAACAAAGTTACATGTAAAGAACATAAAACTACTAATTAACTGTTCTTTTAATTGTATTACCACACTGTTCTCTTGATTGTATTACCACTTTCATTCAATATTTAAAAATCACACAAGAATAAAATCCACAAATTTTTGGTGAAATGTATCAAATGATCAAAAATGCAGTACAACGAAAGTCTATTTATTGTACAGGGTAATTCAAAATGATAGCCCCAATTACAAATGGCAATACTTGGTTTATGAACATAGATACAGAGATCACACTGTTGCACAATAAAGAAGGAAGTTTAGAATTTTGTTTCCACAACTTACAAATGTTCCATGTGACTCCCCTGGTTCATGTGGACAACATCTAAATGGCAATCCATTTCACGCCATATATTATGAAGCATGTCCGTATTCACCAATGCCAGTGCAAGCTGAATGCACATCTTTAGTTCTTGCAGTGTTTTCAGCAAAGGTCATGGTCTTTGACATACCCCCCACAAAAAAAAAAAAAAAAAAAAAAGGCACAAGGAGTAAGGTCCAGAGACCTGGGGGGCCACTTGCAGAAAACCCTCTCGTCCTGTCCACAATGCCATTTTCCCCCCCTGGCTTTGGTGCACGGGCAGCTCACTTTCCTACATCACCATAGCAATACAGCAGTAGATTCCAATAAAATTCTCAACTTTTTTTTTTTTTTTTTTGATTGGAGGTTTAACGACCACCGTGAGCAACTCAATGGGCTATAAGCAGTCGCCCGCCCCTAATTTAGGGTCACTGGTTCCAGGGAAGGGAGAGAGCCAGTGCCGTAAGACAAACACAACATCCATGCCTGACCGGGATTCGAACCCGGACCCCTCACGGACGAATGATCAGAGGCCAGCGCCTTAGACCACTGCGCCACCGGGGCGGCATTCTCAACTTCCTTCTTTCTTGTGTAGGGATATCAGCTGTCTATTTATCTTCATAAACACGTTATTGTCATTTGTAACCGGGGCAACCATTTTGAATTACACTGTATAAAATCATTCCAAAGTGAGGCAGCTGACTGTCCAATTCAAATTTGCTTTAAAACATAAAATATGCCAATTTCTAGAAAACCAAAACTGATTCAATAAATGTCCAGATATGCCACATCAGGGATTATGATATGGTGACTAACACAGAACAGTCATAACTTAAAAGTTTCTTAAATGATTGATAAAAACGTGTTTCATCGTAGTGTTTGATCCATCCATTAAAGCATATTTACAACCTGAAAGAGTTTATACCACCTTTAAAGTTACACACAACCTTTCTGATATGAACCATTTGATTTCATTTTATAAATAACTCAGAAACTACACATGTAGCCATCCCCTTCAAAAAATTTTGAAAACAGCATTACCCTGGATTGCCTAATTTCCATTCTAATATGCTATCATTAACTACCCCACTCACAACAAATTTCCAATTCTTTCAGTTACTTGGAAATTTTCTGGAAGGAGTAATGACAACATATTTTAATGGAAATCTGTTGGATATTCATGCCACAGAGATTTCTGAGGATATGGCTAGATGGAAAACACTGAAATACAGTGCACAGGGATTTAAATGAAAATACTTCTATGCTTGCCATGTACTTTGAAAAAATTATTCTTCCTAATTTCTGAATATTTTTTTTCAAATTATTTATACTGTTTTGAAAATTTGTGTTAACATACTATCAGTTTAAAAAATGGAATACTTCCATCACAGCACATATATCAGCAAAATGTTGACATTTTTGAAAATATTTCACTGCACTAGATTGTTGCATTTGAGGACAACTGAACAGTTGGTACAGAAAATCTGGACAAAAGATTTAAATGTGCGTTGTCTTATGCCTCCCACACAGGAAACTGAGGCCTGCTCACAGCTCTGAGTGATGAAGACCTTTCAACTTGTTGAATATTTATAGCTGATAAATCTTAAGTAATGCTATTTCTCACTGACAGAGCAGCTGATACATCACTGATTCCCCCATGAAGCACATAATCATGATGGCAACTTTAAAAGCTTGAATTTTAAGCTGTAATGCACCTACTACTGTAATCTTGGTGAAAACCATCTCATTTTAAGATTTAAATCCTCAACATTCGCACTGATGTGGTGCTTTATTTTACCAGTGTCCCAACCATTTTTTTTTTAAAGCCTGGGCTACTTGTTGATGTTACAATAATACTAATAATTAGCATGTACTCACAGTGAGCTGAAATCTACTGGCCACACTGCTCCAACCCCTAGTATCAACATACCTGCTTTTTCTAGGGTGATTTCCCCTTCACCCTCATCTCACAGAATTTCTTGAGATTGCCATAAGAAGGACTATGCTTCAACCAGCCAAGCATACCATTCATTTTATTAAAATGACAGGTCCAACCAGTATATTCCAAAGAAAGGCCTTCATTCCCAAGTAAACTGAAAACTTCTAAAATGGAATTTGAATACCAGGGGTATTAGTGCCCCTACCCATGTTTTGGAGCAATTCTTAGAGCAAGAAAATTTGCATTTTGGAGCAGAACTCAGGTTTTGGAGCAGCTAATGATAGTATTTTTAATTGTTTTATGTCCATGCTGTGCTTTAAGTTATGTTGATATACTGAATTACCAATATTTTATGAACTATGAAAAAATGTTATATTTCAGGTTTGTTGACATTTTACTGCTTCTCTTACCAGGGTTTAAGCTGGCTTACAAAATGCTAAAAAAGTTGTAGCAAAATGCTAAAGAAAGTTAGCAGCTTTTGTCATTCAAAAAATTGTAATATCTAATTAATTGTTCGCTCCAACAATGCCTTGGACAGCAGTGGAAAACTAATTAGCTTGGAAGATACTAACATATTTAAAAGAAAACTGTATTGGGCAGTGTAAGTTGATATACAGCTCCTAACAGGATAAGGATTTTTTTTTTTCCCCTAAAATCATGATTAAATAAGCATAAAATCCAAATCTGAAATTTGATTTTGCAAGTTACCATTGTCTTTGCATGAATGATTTGATTAATGACTAGTATGAATTGAATAAGTAAAATGCCAATACTGTTACTATTAATAAAAATTTAATTGGTGTCAAGAGACGCACAGAAAACCTGGGTTACGACATTATAAGCTGCTTTTGCGATTGAACTTACTGTGTACCCCATCTACCCGTGTTTTAGGTTTAAATGTATTAAAAAAGACATATGTATAAAAAAAGGTATTAAGTGTAATAAAATAAAAAAAGGCTTTGAGCATCAATAACCCTACTCAATCCAAGTATTTCTAAAACCAGTTAAATTTAAATTTTTATTAATAGTAACAGTATATTCCTCAAACCAACTATTATTTTAATTACAATATAATAAAATATTACCATTTCAGCCTTCTAAATATTTATTTTTTAATATCAAACAAAGACGAAGTACACATGGTTCATATGGTGAATCGGCGCAAAAAAAAAAAAAACGTGCTATGAAAATAATATTAGTCCTACAATTATTGTAGTGTGAGTATATGTGCATTTCACACATTAATTTACAGGTACTTGCAAATGTTAAATTTTTGCAGAAGACAGAACTGTCTGTTTTGAATCGTTAACATAGCAGTGTTAAATATTTTTCGAATAAGGAATTTCGTAATTGCTAACCCTCAAGATTAATTACAATAGATAAAAATAAATATAAAAAAAAATAGCGTTAACTTTTTCAGTACTGCCGGAAAAGAGAACAAAAAAAAAAAAGATGCCTTCCTACCCCTTGCGATTGTTAATTATACACGACAACCGTTTCTGGTACGTCCTTCCTTCATAATCCATCCCCTTCTAGCTTGTAAAATATGTGATGACAAACCACGTGGTGAAACTTTACTTGCCTGACAGACTGTTGAGTGTGTTTACATTTTCTGGGGATCGAGGCCGTCGGGATTCTTCATTTATTTTTATTTTCTTATTTCGGTCTTGTGTGTGTTTTTGCTTCCAGTATCTTAAGGTGAAGAGCGCGCCCTTAGCAGTTGTTTACAAGCAACTATTTCCTGAGGGTTTTTCTCCAGCTGGGAAGCCATGATTTCGGCAACAACTGAAATTAAAAACTTTTTTTTTTCTTCTGTAGTTACGCATACGCGTTGTCTCTGTCATGTGCGATGGAAAGTTGACACATATTATTGTCTAAATTGATTGATGTTTTAATCGCCCTAAATGTTTGATGCTTCAATCGAACTCCTTCCGCGTAGGAAATTTTTTGATTAGTTAGCAGCCATGTGCAAAAACAAATATATGAAAATAATTGGAAATTCGGAATTTTCACTTGCCAGGACATTGCTTTTTCTTGCTGCAATCCACAGTTCGCAGTTCAAATATGGTATTTTATCCCTCCAATTAACTTGCACCCATTTGTAAAGGGAGCACCATTTTCGCACAAGTTGCTCGGAAGGTATATCAGATTCAGTGGCAGATTTATTATTTTTATTTTTAAACTCACATTCTTTTCCAGTTGTTTTATCAACACTGTCTTCGCAATCTTTGCGTTTCTTAATAATGAATTTATCCATTGTAATGCGGCACCTTGAGTGGCGAGAGTAACCCCTAGCTTGCACTTATCTTTCCTAAGATGTGTTCTTTCTCTATAGAAGTTTGAAAGATCACTCCAGTCACAAATGCAGAGGTTGTTTATGACCTTGGGGGTGGGAATGAAGCTGTAGACATCGCAGTTGACTTGAATGGGGGAAGGGGTCTAATCCGGAGCCATCGTTATACTTGATCGAGCCTCAATGCAGATTTAGTGACGTTACAGCAGGGGTCGGACGTTCAGCTCCCATGGATCTTGCTTTCGTTCAGGCGGACGATGTGTCGTTTAACGTGGTGTTCTTCATTTGTTTACATCATGTAGATTCATTTGCATAAAACTTAGCGAATCACTTTCTGTGCGATGAAAATTGATATTGCAATATGAATAAAATGCGCTAATATTTAGCTCACAAATTACTTAGAAAGTTGTCGCGAAAAGTGAACGAAATGCTAATGTTTAAATGAAAGTGACAAATTATTTGAGTTTTCACTTAGAATACTAACCGACGGGAACTTTGAAATTTTCCGCACAAAATAAATGAAATGTGCTGTTGTTGTATTTGCAAAGTATTTTTAAATACTTAAGTCGTGGCATTAAATACGAATATTTAGACGAAATTAATGATTTATTTTTAAAGTTTTTGTACGAAGTGAAAGAAAAGTTAATATTTCGAAGAGCCTGACAAATTACTTCGGTTTTACGCAAAAACGAAATGTAATTACTTAATTACTTTTTTTTAAGTTGTAGCATAAAGTAAAAGAAAAGTTAATATTTTAATGAACCTAACAATTGTCAAGGTTTCTTCACATTCAGTCAGCAGTTAATGCAACAAATAATCCTTATATGAAAAATTTGATGGCAAAAAATCTCATTGGTGAGATTTCTGCCCAGAGCAAGTTAACAAGTGAAGCAGTACTTTTTTTTTTTTTTTTTTGAGAATATTATGTGCAATTTTATTATTAAGGCTTGTTATAGCAGCATGACAAAATTAACTGCTATAGTTTCTAAGAATAAATAAGTTATGCACAAGGTCAGATTATGCCAACATGAAGTTGTGCAGGGCATGCCCAGAATTTTTTGAGGGGGAAGAGGAGGGGGTCCGATTTTTTTATACAACTAAATGTGTTATGAGTGCATTTTTAAAATGTATGCAACATCTGTGCAAAAATATTCAAATAAATATTACTGAAAATTATTATTACCTGTATTCTTATCACCACATAATGGTTGACCACTTATATTTTGCAATTTATCTATGCAAGAAACAAGTTGGGAAAAGTTATTGGAATCCTGATAAGACCGATTTGTGTGCAAGAAATCTATTTGCCAAAGCACTAATAAAACTAATATACATGTCTAAAAATGGTACATAAATTGAAATCCTCTAACATTGTTCTGGGTTTCGTTACAGCGTTGGTTTTGTTTTAATGTGATTTTTGGTATTTTAATCAAAACTCCTTGCTTTTCAGCATGCTTTAGAATAATCTGAAATAAGTCATGGTTGCCTCGTCACAGCAGAAACTTTCGGTATACTCATGGTATTGGTTTTTCATTGCAATGGAACATTCTGGTCCTTGGCTTCTTGCTCCTTCCTCGTCTTAATGGAGAAAACACGCTCAGTTGCTGTCATGAGATATAAAAACAATTTCAAATACTAACAAAAAAATTGCCTTTTAAAATCGTGTTTATAAAATATCGAAAGGTTCCAAATTTTGGGGTGTTTCAACACCCAACCTCTCCCGTCCCCCTTGGGCACAACACTGAAGCTGGGGTAGACGATGAATTTCGCTTTTTCAGAAAACATTTGTTGAGTTCCTAAAAGTTATTTTATTTCCCCTTATTTTTAATGAAATATTAAAGGGTTATCTTATTTAGAATGCCATAAAAATCATTTTCATAACATGAATGCCCATTCACAAAGCTTCCTGTTCCTAAAAGTTATTTTACTACCACTTATTTTTCACGACACATTATAAGGGGTTGTCTTTTTTAGGGAGTAATGTTATAAAAAAAAAAACCTTTCTATCACAGTGATTACTGCAACACAATCTCTAACCATTATATATTTTTTATTGACCACAAGGTATAGGACTTTGTAAAATGTTTTGAGTCGACAAGTCCATTTTAGTGACTTCATCGCGGCTGTTGCAATTTTCTTTGAAATTCAGTTGCTCAGATTTAACCGGTATGATGAAAAACGGCGGTAACATAAGGTAGATATTTTGATATCACTAACATCCGAAGTATTGAAACATAAAACGGGGTCAATCGTATTGTCATTAATAACAGTTTTTCAGACATGTTTGAACCTTTGCTGATAGATTAGAAAAGTGAGGTGAAATGCTGGGAGATAAATCAAGTAGTGCTTTCAGAGCCATGTTTTTAATTTGTCTTTTAAATGTAGCTAAAGACTATCTGTGTTTCACCTGCAGTCTGTGCATATTATATCCCAGTTTATATTTATCTATATTTTTACCAAGAAGAGCCTTATTTTATTTTGGTATGTGAGTTGGTTTGTATTTTTCCAACACTTGTGTATTTGGTCTACATTGAGGGTGCAGTGTATCATATTTTTCACAATTTTGTGAATTTAAACTTAATTTTTGGTCATGATTGTCTTAGTATTAGAGGAAGTTTGTTTAGCATAATGTCTCTAGTTTAATTCTTGTACTTTGGAATTTGCAATTCTTAAGTTTCTCCTTGAGTGTCCAAATGCGTTGCAGTACATAGGCTATAAATAATTGTAAGTACTTTATTTTATTGTAGGTATAAAATACGTATGGTGAAACAAATTTTTGAGGAATTTGTATGCAAATTAGCTATGAAAAGAGCTTTCCGATTCAGTTTGTTTGGCTCCGACACTGTGCGATGCTCTTCTGTCTGTTTATTTTTGTACATAACATTAACTAAAATTTCTAAAAGGTATACATTCTTTTCCTGTTTCAATTCATAGGTGGTTACAAAAGTTATTAACGAAACAAATACATACTTCATGTATTCATTTCGTTATTTTCATAGGCTTCGAACACAATTCATGTATTCTAAATCATACGAGAATATATATATACATACAGTGGTCACAAAAGTTAGGGATTATTATGGTTTCAAAGGGGGAACATGGTGGTATGCAAATTTGTGAGTACTGGAGATAAGTTATCAGCATAAATTAGCATCACGACAGCACAGCACATGGTGTGCGAGCTCCGACAACAATAGCCTCCAAAGAGTGGAAAATGGGAATTCACAATTAAATATTTTGTGAATATACAATGTTGTCTATATTGCAGTACTACTATGTTGTGTGCAGAAATTGCACATTAAATTGTTTTTGTAAACACACTCTTTATTGCTTGTGTCACGTAGCCTCACTGATGTTATTTGAGTCAGATACATACATTCTTCACTTCATGCAATATCCCTAACTTTGTGTGACCAGTGTATATCACACATACATTACTGGGGGGGATGTCACATCTTAATGTTATCTCTACCAGGAAGGCACAATAAAATTGACAGTTTGTATGGCTTTTGCACAGAGCGTAGATATATGAACTAGCCTTTAATCTGTTGCCCTCAACATATTGATAACAGAAGAAATCCATAATTTAGAGAAAGGCTAATTAGGAAGCACTGGCTGAATTTTAAAAGTATTAATCAGACAGTGAATAGTGAAATATTGGTTTATGACTCTCTAATTAAATTGCTTAGAAATGAAAAGTTTCATCATTCAGAGAAATTTGAAGGTACAGAATCAACTAGCAAATACAAAAATTGGTCTCTTACTTTTGCCATTTGGAAACTAACAGCAACAAAATTCAAAACTTGTAGCAGCAAAAGAAAACTTTGGGCCATATCATAGCCAAAAATGGAATATTTTTCTGCAATAGTAAGCGCTAGTCTTAAATAAAAATCTTGGTGTTCTAGAACATTAACGAACAGTGATCTGGATAAATAGCATATATCAATGTAGCATAAAATAAAAAACACCAACACCATCAGCAAAATAGTTACAAAAGTACGTTTATTGAGTGAAAAGTTTAAATAATTGAGGCCAAATGAAGGAAAACAAATAATGCAATCGCTTAATGAAGAAATAGAAATGATCCTGAAGCTTAACAAATGGTGAATGGGGTGTTAAATACCATATAGAAAAGACTACGAAGATAAAAAACTCCAACACTCAAATATAAACTGATACAAAAACAAACAACGCAATGCCAAGGATTTGTCAATCGGTTGGGGATAAGTATGGAATATCAAACACTTTTCCAAAGTTATAGCTACTTAACCTTAAATAAGTATAAAATAAAACAACAGAAATGTTTAAAACAAACTTGCGTGAGCACTAACATAACTCTCAATGGTCTAATAAATAGCCCACCCAGGCTTGTCCTGTGGATATTAAAAAGGGAATAGCTACGTTTATATTCGAAAATGTAACAAATTATTTACTCCTAGTTTAAAATACAGTTGATATATAAACCTGTTCAGAAACGAATACATGAATGTGTTTACGTGTTAAGATTCTACACGTGTTAAAATTCTTCATGTGTTACAAAACGAATGCATGAATTGTGTTCGAAGCCTATGAATTAAAACAGGAAAAGAACTTACCTTTTATGAACTTTAGACTAATCACTAATTCAATCCACGTTTATCGAAGGTAATCGCTAATATAATCCTCTTTTATCAAACGAATTGTTCTGTGTAAAACTTTTTCAAATATAACGTTCGCGCATACGAGAAACACACTGACCTGTCAAATCTTAGGACCGGGCCGGACGACCGGCTTGTTGTTATGACCCCTGCTTTGACGTCACTCCCGACAGCAGCACCACACATTAAGGCTCGATGAAGTATAACGATGGCTCCGTCTAATCCCTCTAACCTCTATCTTACCCTACCAGCCTACCCCACCCTTTATGGAGCGCTCTAGAGTGTATGTAGGGGGTAGGGAGTGATTCAACAGGTGCTGTAGCGACAGGGTAGGAACCTATTATACCTTAAGGATTAAGAAAATAACAGTGGAGTGCAAATCGTTGCCAGAATTTTGAAAACTAGTTTCCACAAAAACAGAATAGCTGGAGTAGAATCTGCTGATGGGTTAATATTTAAATGGCGGGTGCAATTTTAAGACAGCCACTAATTTTTTTTTTCTTGCATTTTAGATTAACTCATTGCATTTCGCGAAAATAGCGACTGTAGCTTAAACACTGTCTCTCTTACAACTGTTAATTAGCATTTCTGTCATTCTTACAGTGAGACAAATGGGGAAAACAATTGTACTACCCATGATTTATTGAAAACTACATGAACTGCAATATTTTAAGGATAACACATTAATATCAGGGATTTTCTTCTGAATGCATTTGTTTCACTGTAACACGAATAGGATGCTGCCACGTCCAAGAACTGTTGCTATTGTTACTGGATGCTTGTGAATATACGCTTAGGAAAAATAAATAACATGTAATTACTGTTTGTTGTTTGGTTGGTTTTTAGCAGCATATTTTTCGAGATTCATGGCATTCAGATGAAAATACATTATTTCTGAAACCAACCAACTGGCAAGCCACGTGTACATGGTTTGTTTGTGCATTACAAACTCCTAAGGTTTTCTGAAGGAAAGCATACCTTGGATATAAAAGGAAAACTAAGGTAACATTTAATAATAAAATTGTAAAATCACCTTTCAGCAGTTGCGCTATGATACTCTTCATACAAAGCAATTTTCATCCAGTAATTATCAATGTCAAACTTTCGTTATTGCTGTGAAAAATTACAACTGGAACCAAAATTATAAGATAACAGTGAGATTTAGTAAAGTTGGTTATATAAAAGCTACTTCCATCGCTTAATGCTTGTGCAGTGACGTTTTGGTGCGGGATTGCCCCCCCTCCTTCAGTAGTAGTAGAATCAGTTTGACTTTTTTGTTGTTGCTGTCTGAAAGAGCCACTGCTCTTGCATACGTGATGTCCTGCATGTATGGACATTAAGCAGACGATTGGGAGTTAGTAAGTGGTTCAACGCACCTTCCATTTGGAAAAAGAAAAGCGTGAGGGTGAAGATGTTCCCCAAGTTAGGTCAAAATGAGGAAAGAAACATACCCCTGAACATATGGGGCAAATTCTGATATCAGAGCTTTCACTATTTTAGATAAATGGTGTAATTTTCAGAGAATGAATACTTTTTTTTAACACCATGCACCAATTCTTACAAATTTCCAAACTTTGTCCCTTTTGTTTTTGGAAATTTCCCCCACCCTTATAAAGCTAAAATGCACACACATTTATGAGGGTGATGACATTTAACAACTACATAGGAGTGGGATACAATTACGAAAGAAATCTTCGCTCCACCCGGCTTTTGTTTTCGAAAATGTATCCAACATTTTCAAGCTGAAATGCAAATATTTATGGAATAAAATGATATCTAACAATACTGGGTAGAGGAAACATCACGAGGGGGAAAAAAATTATGATTACGAGAGAAATCTTACCTCCGTCTACTTTCCGGTTTCGAAGGATAAAATTCTGTCTTCTGACGGAGAAAACGACCCTTCCCCCCCCCCAACCCTCCGGCTTTTGTTTTCGGAAATTTATCCAACATTTTCAAGCTGAAATGCAAATATTTATGGAATAAAATGATATCTAACAATACTGGGTAGAGGAAACATCACGAGGGGAAAAAAATTACGATTACGAGAGGAATCTTACCTCCGTCTACTTTCCGGTTTCGAAGGATAAAATTCTGTCTTCTGACGGAGAAAACGACCCCCCCCCCCATCCAAAAATCAGTTCAGTTGTGCATTGATCTCGTGAATGGTCCAAATGACAACAAAACAGACGAAATTCTTCGAATCAGCCTAAGAATCTCGTGGCCAAAGATTACAGGGAAATTTTCGGGCGGCCTAACTTAAGTTTTCGGAAATCATTGCCTACAATTTCAAGCTGAAATTATATTTAACAACAATACTGAACAGAAGCAGCATCGAGATCGAGAGAGATAGAGAAATACAATTACGGGGGAAATCTGCATTCCGTTTAACTTCAGTTTCCAAACGTTTAAAATGACAAAACATCCCCAGACGGAATACGACCCACCACCCTTAACCAACACCACGAAAATTTCTTCAACTTTTGCATCGATCTTGAAAACGACAAAAAAAAAAAAAGCGGAGGAGACTTTGCGAATCTGCGGAAGAATCTCACGTACGAATTAACTGCTGCATCGATTTCGAATGTTGTAAGATTATGCTAAAATATAGATGACAGGTAAATTTTAACTTTGGCCACAAAATTTTTCAAAATCGTTATTTTTTTAGCAGAATGGCGCAAGAACGTTTTGACGCGGGCTGGCAGCCCTGGACAAAAGCAGTACTACATGGCATTAGATGTAGCAGCTACATCTTAAAAACATTGCCATAACAGTTTTTTTCTTTTTTGTTCAGCATATATGTGGCTTAACAGAGATTCAAAGATAATTCTTTTACCTGTAGATAACATTATACTTTGTGTAATATACCATGGCAAAGGCTGCTTTAATAAACTTGACCCTTTGGTCACTCCTGGCAGATCCATCAGCAGATTAGGTTTCTCTCGAAGCCCACCTTCACTTCCATTCATTTTCAATTTTCAAAGCAGCTGCAGGAACCATGGGGGAGAAAACTTAACTTGATATTCATCCACAAGTGGGGGGGGGGGGAGTCAGACAAAATAGCTGCTCACTTGGGTAAAAGTCTACTGGCCATCGCTGGCTACTATATTAAAAAAATTACTAGCCACTAACAAAACATCTGGTCGCCATTTGGCGAGCGGCTACCGACATTCGCAAGGGCTGCAATAGAAGCATTTTAAATTCACTACAATGCTCTTGTAACCATGCAGTAGCGAGGTGGGACCTGTGAGATGGAAAATTACCTTGCTGGAATATGCCATTGCCACTAGGATGCATGCTGAACAAGAATGGGTGCAAATGGTTGGCTAGGATGTCGACATATTTGGGAGAACTCAAAGTCGACTATACACGTACCAAAGCATTCCAAGCTGAAGATACCCCAGATCATCACTGAGCAACCACCAACCTGTACTGTTCCAACTTGACATGCAGGGTCCACTGCTTCTTTAGGTTGACACCAGATCTGCAATCTCTTTCTGCTTAGAGTCCATTACTGTTATCTTTGACTTGATGATATGAAATAAAAGCATCTAAAAACAGTTTTTTAGGCAATGATAATGTGCTGAAAGGAAATTAACATTTGCAAGTAAATTAATATGTGAAACATATATATTCACACTACAAACATTGTAGTACTAACACTATTTTTATAGCACTTTTTATTTTTTTGTTGCTGATTCGCGATATGAAACATGTGAACTTCATCTTTGTTTGATATTAAAAAATAAATATTTAGAAGGGTAGATGATAATATTTTATTATACTGTAATCAAAATAATATTTGGTTTAAGGAAAATGCTGTTAGTATCTCTATTCTAAAAAAAAGTAACTGCTGCCACTGTTTTAAAAATTTCGCAACACTCTTGCTTTCCTAGCTCACAGCGCAAAACGTATTAAACACAAAAATATGAAATTTACATCGTTTGTAGAGAATTGTTTGGAGAACACGCTGAAATAAACAGTTTCTCGATTCTAGCGATTCTTCAACAGCTATTTATTGTATTTCAAAGTTAAGGTAAGCAAAAAAAGTGCTATCAGGTCGCGTTTCGGACACACTAACAGCAACAGAACCACGAAACTTTGTAGGCATGTAGTGCCATGACCAAATTTTTGCACCTTGTCGCCCCCCCTTTTTCGATTTAGTTTATGAGAAATTAAATTTATGAATTTCGCAAAATTTTCTATTTTGTGATGGGAGCCATTTAATAAAAAAAAAGCAAACTATAAATCATAACACATTGCAATTTTTACAGCATAAACTTACAACTATTGTCCATTTTTTACAAAAAAAAATAAAAATAATTAAGAGCCATTTTCTGATTTTTAAGTATTATTTAAAGACGCAAAGGAAAGAAACGAACGGCTTGTCTGTCTTCATGGTAACCACAGAAGAATGTTCTGGTCCCGTGACCTGCTGCCATGGTGACGCAGAGAATTTGTTAAGCACATGTTTTGTTGGTAAAGCTATCTCAGTTGTTTAAGGTGGACGTCAAGTAATTTTGCTTCCTATATTTCCAATGGAAAAAAAAACATAACCATAATTATGCAATCCAACATTTGTTTGTCTACTGAAGTCATCAAAAAACAGGTTGCGCCTTCTTTTTTTCTGGACAATTAATGTGTTCCCCTGAACATCAATTAAAATAGCTTCATTTTATAACTTGGAATACTTAATATCTTCTAAAACATAACCATAATTATGCAATCCAACATTTGTTTGTCTACTGACGTCATCAAAGTACAGGTCACGCCATCTTTTTTCTGGACAATTAATTCGTTCCCAAGGATGAAAATTTGAACATCGATTAAAATAGCTTCAGTTTATAACTTGGAATACTTAATATTTTCTAAAACATAACCATAATTATGTAATCCAACATTTGTTTGTCTACTGACGTCATCAAAGTACAGGTCGCACCATCTTTTTTCTGGTTCCAACATCACCAAAGGAAAAGTTATTGGCTTTTTATATAATTATGGTTATGTTTTAGAAAATATTAAGTATTCCAAGTTATAATATGAAGTTATTTTAATCAATGTTCAAATTTTCATCCTTGGGAACACAATAATTGTGAAGGTAATATGTACAAAAGTTTTTCCATTGGAAGTATAGGAAACAAAATTACTTGATGTCCACCTTAACGGAAATGCTTTTTGGATCGCTTTTGTTTTCCTTAGTGGTAAATTTAGTAAATGCTATAAGTTCAAACGACAAAAGTCCGACCTTCCAAAAATTAACGACAGTAAAAAAAACTAGCCTTAATTGCTTAGACATGCAATAAAAATTTAAATTTATATGAATTTTCCAGTTTTTATTTCATGTGATATACTTGGAGATCGGGCTGCAGGGCCCCGAGCGCTACTCTGGAAATGAGCGTAGCGAGCCTAGAGGTGCAGCCCCTAGTTATTAAAAATTTAAATTTGACTTACCTTAAAACCACCAGGTTGGATACTTACTTGGTTAGTATCATTATTAATGCCCAAAGATTTTTTTTTTTTTTAAATACAGTATCGAACCAATTATCCGGACAGGCCTAGGCCAGCGGCAGTCCAGTTTCCAGAACCATTAAAAAAAATTCTCCACCCAACAAGTCGCCGCCATTATTCCTCCGATAAAAAGCTGTATCGTTCACGTAAATATGCGATAGACTCCGCCCTGCTGCCAATCGCGCATTGTACAACAAGGATGAACTCTTGCATCCTGATCTCCTGGCCCTTTTGACATTACACACGAGATTTTTTTCAGCACCGTAGAATAAACATGAACCACAGAGAACCAACCAATGAAACAAAGTGATTGACCTAATTTTCTGAAACGAAGTGGGTCTCCGTACTCTTTCTTCTTCTCTTCACAGGGAAGTCCCGAGTATTCCCACCAGCCTATGACGTCACACCAATGATCAATGAATAGTGTGGTGAACATTTTTTGGCTTTCTTCCGAAAGCAGTCACCAGAGCAAGGGAGAATAGCCGTCATCAGCTGAAAAGGGAAATGCTTCTCTTTTCTCTTGAGGAAACTGGTTTTCTACTTTGACGTGCACTCTGACGGACAATAATGGCTCAGTTATTCTGGAAAGAGGCTTTGAGTTTCTGCTGACTGTTCCTTTGGGGAAAAGATAGGGAGGGAGGAGGGTGAAGTTGGATGGCTGCCTCAAAATGTGGGAAAGGAAAATGTATCTTGAATTGTTCTAGAATGCTGTTTTGAATATGTATATACGATGGGGAGATTAAAGGGTACGGACGGTCAGCTGGGGATGACTGAAACAGGAGACTGAGCTTCGGCATGGAACACCTGGACCTCAAAGGGCAGGAAACAGTGCAAAAATTCAAATTATACAAAAAGGTCCAGTTTTCAGGAGTCCGGATAATCAGTTGGATACTGGTATTAGTCTTTTTTTAACAAACATTAACCTAAAATACGGATACGAGTAGATGAGGTACACAGTAAGTTCAATTGTCAATGTGGCTTATTAGATCGTAACCTAGGTTTTTGGTGCATCACTTGACACCATCAACAGCGTTGTTCTTACGTGCTCCCCCACACACAAATTCCTTGGCGTGTATGGGAGATGTAAGAATGTCTCCCATACATGTAGACGTTGCAATTCCTAGGTGTATGAAAGCATGTAAGAACGATGCTGATGATGGTGTCAAGTGATGCACCGAAAACCTGGGTTATGATCTTATAAGCTGCATTCGCGATTGAACTTACTGTGTACCTAATCTACCTGTATTTTAGGTTAAAATTTGTTAAAAAAAAGTATTTGAGCATCAATAACACTACTATTGCAAGTAAGTATCTAACCAAGTGGTTTTAAGGTAAGTTAAATTAAAAAATTTATTAACAGTAACAGTATTTTCCTTTAACCAAATATTATTTTGATTACAATATAATATCACCATTTGACCGTTCTAAAAATTTATTTTTTAATATCAAACAAAGACAAGTACACGTGGTTCATATCACGAATTGGCAAAAGAAAAAAAAAAAAAGAGAAAGAAAAAAAGTGCTATAAAAATAGTATTAGTACGACAATGTTTGTAGTGTGAGTATATATGTTTCACATATTAATTTACTTGCAAATGTTAAATACTTAAAAGCCCTATGTGGTCCACTGCACTTTTGCTTAGGCAATGCATTGAGCCAGGCGTTGTGCTGTTAAGTGTGGGGCTGTTGTGGTCCTGTGGCTCCTGAAACCTAGATGCTTAATAGTACGCTGTGCTGCTCTTGCACTGACATGGCGACTTGATCCACTGTTCAAATTGGTGGGGATTTGCAATATTGTCTTGCGCCTATCAGTTCGAATAATGTAGTCCAAACAGTGTACACCACGAGCTCTCAAGGATGGTAAGGTAAACCTTTGCAATTCATTTGGGAACTTGTTCTTTTGCATGACTTCCGAGATGGAGTGATTAATCCCGAGGGCACCTACAACCTGCCCTCTGCCAAAAGCATCCAAATCACATGTTTTACAGATCACATCCATAATTGATCACTATTGGGGTTGGTTGGTTGATTTTTATGGCGCAAGGGCCATGTTTGGCCAAAGAGCGCCATACACAAGGCAAACAAACAGTATTAAAAAAGTGGTACAAAGTTTAAAATCTGGCTGATCAAGTAAAACTGAACAATGAGAATGATGGAAGGGCTAAAAAGACAACGAAACGAACAGTATTAAAAATGTGGTACAATGATCAATCATCACTATTGGAGAAGCAGCGAGTAATGGCTGTATTTAACCACAGTTTTGGCTGGGCATGGGCAATAATACAGTGGTGGCAGCCAAGTATTTGCATAATGCCAGCATTCTCTAATCCAATGGCACTCCAGTATATGCTGTGGTAAACAGGAATTAACAATGCTTATCCATTACATACAAATTACAATGGTAAGAAAGTATTTGTGATTTGATGGTGCAATCAATAGAATAACTAACTACAGAGTTGCAGGCTACAGTTCAAATCCTTACAAAAGCTTGATATTACCTCAAGTCAAAAATTAATCCCTAACATGTACATAGAATGAAAAATAAAGAAAACAGGCAAAAACTAAACCCTGTCAGCTTCACAGAATTCAAAAACAGACTAACCAACATCAACAATGTGGATGTGACTCTTATCCCTGCCACTGGCATACCTATTTTTGAATTCTTCACGTGGGCTGATATGGTAAAGAAGAAGTTGCAATGTGCTGTGTTTTTTCCTCATTTTATATTCTATGTATATGTGCAGTGAATCAACAATCAAGACTTTGTGACAAACTTTTTGGATAAAATTAAAAACACAGGGCTCATGGAATGAAGTAAACTCACAAAGACACCACCAACATAACTTACAATATCTGGTTCATAAAGAATCTGTAGCCTCCTCTGTTGTGAAAGACTACACCAGCTTTTTAACTTAAAAATAAGTTTCATGCTGTTCTAAAAATACTAAAATACAATGTTTGCACCACTAACAATAGATTTCCATTTTTGGACAGTTTGCTGTGTGAAAGACTGGATGTAACACTGCACATCACTTAAAAAAAAAAATTAAAAAAATTTAATGTGTTGACAAAATAGTAGTACAATATAATATAACCAAATCTTTACCACATACATATTATTAGTTTTAATTTCTAAAGAGAACTTTTTGTGAATCGAAATTTCTTTCACAAAACAGAGTAAAAAGGTAGATACAATTTTTTTAATTTCTGTAAATACTTATAATGTTTGATTATAAGGGTCATTCAAATGAAAATGAGCCAAAGGGAGTATGAGAAAGATGTTGTGACTTGCCTTAAAAATAATCCCAGTGGCTATTAAGGCACTTATACCACTGTCACACCAGATTTCCGATTCCTCATGCGTAGAAGGCAGTGGGTTGCTGGCAGAACCATTCCTGAACAGTGCCCTGTACCTCTTTGAGTGAAATCTATGACCCTGCAGATGCTTCTTCAGCTCCCCAAAAAACATGAAAGTCACAGGAAGACAAATCTGGGCTGTATGCCAGATGCTGGAGTGTTTTCAAACTGATTTTGGAAAGGCAATTCTGGACGATTTTCGCAATGTAGAGGTGGTCGTGGTCGTGGTCGTGAAGAATGACTCCTGCGGTGAGCAGCTCAGGCCGCTTAGATATGAGACATGCTTGCAGAGATTTGAGCGTGTCTGCATACCAGGCAGCGCTTACCGTGTTTCAGGTGATGAAAAACTCAACCAACAGGGGGTCATTGTGGTAAAAAAAAGGTCCACATGACCAGGGGTCGAAAAATGGAGACCAAAAAAATTGTACGGGCCACCACGGAAAACATCACTGAAAACATGTACAGTAATTTTATTGGAAAAGGAACTCCCTCGGAAAAAATTTCCTCCGTTCAGGAGTTGTTTGTACGGAGCAGAGAAAAGGGGGGTCATAATGAAAGGAAGCAAATGTTTTAGGGAGGGATGATTAGTTATTTGTCTTTGTATTGTTGGGAAACAAAATGCTGACTGTTCTTGTGCCCTCTTTTCGTCAATCGGCCAATAAAAAATATAAGCACAGCGCTCGCTGCACGAACCTATGCATTCACGCCTTGTTTCAAAGTTCCACGTTCTGGATCTCGTGTGTGCTGCACTTTAGTTTGTCCTTCGCCACTTTGACCAGTCTTTGCTGCTGATATTTTCCTTCATCGCTATTTATGATGTCTCCGAAAAAGAAACATTTCAGTTACATTGCCGAATTTAAACTTAAGTGGGGGCACAGCTGAGGATATGATCGTATTACTAAGCGATAGTTTTCAAAAGATCAGAAAACTAGCGCGCAGTGACACACGAAAAGCCTCTGTCTAAAACATAAACAAACCTGTCCGTAAACTCCGAGGGAGAATTCACGTAAGTCCAGCTCTTTTTTTTTTTTTTTCTTACCTGTAAGTAAGCTGACTCCCCTACTTTGAAAGCAGGATTTCTTCCAAAAACTTTCGACTTACACACTAGTATATACGGTATTTCTATTAATTGTTCTGTATCAGCGTTTCATCATTGGCAATGTGTAATGCAATTAGAGCTGCTGCATCGCCGTGATTAAAATTTGTGCCGATTAAATAAAAAATTTTTCCTTTATTTCTTCGGACTCTGGGGTCTTTATTTAACCGACTTTTCTGTCGAAAATTCTGCTTCTGTATCAGCATTTGGGACATTCCACGTCAGATCAATAAAAAAAAATAAGTTTTTGACCTCACCATTTCTGATTTTGATGAAATTTGGTATGAAGCACACATATGACAAGGTAAGTAATTCTGCCAATTTTCAGATTTTTATTTTGAAAATTGTCCAAGATACACACATAATAAAAATCGAAATTTTCGTAAAAAATGACAAACTCGCCCACTTATAAATGGCTGTAAATTTTTTCCTAATTGTAGTAGAGTGACAATTCAAACACAGTTGCAAAGCTAAAGGATTGAGCTTTATATAGATACCATACATGACCTTCGACCTTGAATATCTCAAAACATACCATCTTAAAAAATTACGAAAAAAAAATATTTTATTGCTACAACATTCTTCTACCCATGTGCCAGATATTAGGCTGGCACCGCTATGGCAAGGCAGTGTAGGATTAATAGGAGTGTCATGCTGCACCCTTCTGTATGTAAGGCACAGAGACATACCATGCAATAAATATTTCTTACGTTGAGGATTTGTGTTTATTATACATGAAATGTGTATATATTATAACAGATCAACAGATTTATCAGAAATATGCTATGTGACAGCAATTTTACTTGATAGACACAATTTTCAGCAGTAAATAATGTCAACAAATCTTTGAGATCAGAGATTAAAACTCCACTCATTTTAGCCAATGGCAGGGCTTCTTCTTAGCCAATGACAAAGCTTCTTATTAGAGCCAATGACAGGTTTTTTTTATTAAAGCCAATGCAATGTCACTGAGGAAAACTCTCAGTGACAGCACAGTTGAAAAAGTTATTGCATACTATAATAGTGATGAAGTGAGCCGTTGTTTACCAGGAAAAAAAGATTTTGTTACAATGATGGAATCAGGATCAAAAGTACAAAAACAGAAACGTCTTATTCTAGGAAATTTGAAAGAGATATTTCAAGGATTTAAAGACAAGAATCCTAATGTCAAAGTAGGGTTTTCAAAGTTCTGTGTTTTACGCCCAAAGAATTGTGTGCTGGCTGGTGCAAGTGGAACACACTGTCTGTGTGTGTTGTACTCATGAAAATGTAAAACTTATGCTAGCAGGGTGCAAATTGCAAGACTTAACTCGTAATGATGAATTACCAGTTAGGACATACAAAGATTGCCTTGCAAGAATAACTTGTAACCCTCCTCTTCCAGAATGCTTCTTCTTCAAGTGTGATTCTTGTCCTGGTATAGCACACTTACTAGAGCAAATAAGTAGCTTATTCACCATGAATGGGATTGATGAAATTGTATATAAATTGTGGACTACAACTGATCGCACACTTATGACAGTCTGTAACACTGTAGAAGAATTCCTTGAGACCTTTGAATCAAAAGTGAAATTGCTATTGCCGCATTCTTTTATAGCTATTCAGCAGTCATACTTTCTGTCAAATCTGAAAGAAAACCTTGATGATAATCAGTGTGTTGTGTTGTGCGATTTAGCTGAGAATTATTCCTTCATACTGCAGTCCAAGGATACCACTGGAACAATTCCCAAGCTACTATTCAACCCTTTCGCCGTGTACTACAAAAGTTCACACACACTTCAGTTGGATCATGTTTCTTTTGTTGTCATCTCAGAATGTCTTAAGCATGACACTATCAGTGCTCACCTTTTCCAGAGCCAATTAATTGTTGCAGTTTATATCATCACATTTTGACAAGAAAGTAGAACACATCTATTACTTCTCAGACGGTGCAGCCTCACAGTATAAGAACAGGAAGAATTTTGTCAATCTGTGCCATCATGATGTAGATTTTGGTATCACAGCTGAGTGGCATTTCTTTGCCACCTCACATGGAAAGGGGCCATGTGATGGCGTGGCAGGCACTATTAAGAGATTAGCTACACGTGCCAGCCTTCAGTGTTCATACAATGACCAAATCATGACACCGCGAAAACTGTATGATTGGGCTTCCAGAAATATTCCTTCGTGCCATTTTAAATACAGCACGGACAAGGACTATGAGAACCACAAGGAGTTCCTCGAGATATGTCATGCTAGTGCTCGACCAATTCCTGGTACTCAAAACTTCACTGTGTAATACCAGTAAGCCGCACAGCTATTAAAACCAAGATGTATTCAAACTCAACTGAATACAAGGTTGAGTCAGTATTGCTAAATCCAATAGAACTGGATCTGGAGGATATTCGTGGCTATGTTATTGTTGAGTATGATAACCAGTGGTGGGTTGGTTGTGTTTTGGATGTGAACATTCATACAGAACAAGTTAAGATAAGTTTTCTGCACCCACATGGACCTTCAGTGTCTTTCACATACCCACAGAAGCCAGATATATTAGAAGTGGATAAAACAGCGGTCATTACGAAGGTTGACCTACGAACAGCAACAGGTCGGACATATTTTATGGAGAGAAGCGAAATAGAGATGGTCACTAGCAAGATGGCATTACATTCTTTTGGTTTGCAACCTTATTAACCAAGCGGTTCACTTGTATGTGTACACCACTAATATAACCTGTAACACATTGTGAAATTAATACATACATGCATCTGGAAAACAGTTATTGTACATTTGTCCGAACCTAACCTGGAGGACATATATTCCTATTAATCCTACACTGCCTTGCCAGTGCCAGCCTAATATCTGGCACATGGGTAGAAGAATGTTGTAGCAATAAAATATATTTATTTCGTAACTTTTTAAGATGGTATGTTTTGAGATATTCAAGGTCAAAGGTCACAGTGGATGACCTTGAAACTTTAATCTGTTGTAAGAAGGTCATATATGGTATCTATAGAAAGCTCAATGCTTTAGCTTTGCAGCTGTGTTTTAATTGTCACTGTACTACAATTAGGAAAACAGTTACAGCCATTTATAAGTGTGCGAGTTTGTCATTTTTTTACGAAAATTTCAATTTTTATTATGTGTGTATCTTGGACAATTTTCAAAATAAAAATCTGATAATTGGCAGAATTACTTACCTTGTCATATGTGTGCTTCATACCAAATTTCATCAAAATCAGAAATGGTGAGGTCAAGAAGGTGATTGATCTGACATGGATTGCTCATTTGTGATGTGTGGATTATACAGCGAATTTTTTTTTCTGAATGTCACAATCTGTGAATTATACGCCGACGCAGATTATAAGAAGGTAAAGAAAAAAGTGTGAATTTCAGGGTCTGGGGGTAAACGACGGTATTTTAAAGAATTTGCGAGACCCAGACAAAAAAAAAAAACTAGTACCAGTTTTGTTTGTTTTTTTGCCTGGGATAGGTAAGCTGAGAGTCGATTTTTTTTTTTTTGGACAGAAGTGTACATGACTGATATTATATACCCCCCCTCCCTCCCACACACGGGTCTAATGTCTGGCTCCTAAAAGGTTTACCTGGCCACCAGATTTCAGAATATTTTTCTACCCCTGAACATGACCCTTCATGCATTCATCTGCATTGATTGGCTGCTTTATCTTTTGCTTTTCAGGTTGATAATGACACCATGTTTCATCTCCTGGAATGATTCTGTCGATGAAACGGTGCTCTTCCTCACAATACCGCAGTAAATATTCCAAGGACACACCCATGCAAACGTCTTTTTGCATAGATCACAAGTTGTGTGGCACCACTGCGTGTAAATCTTCCAGAACTGAAGACAATCCTGGATAATGGTGTGCACACTCACTACACTGATTCCAACTTTCAGCAAGTGATTCCACTGTGACTCTGTCTTCCTGAATGAAACTATCCACTTCAGCAATGGAAACATTGGTGATCACAAGGTGTGCTTGCACTGGACTCGAATCATCAGTCAGTAATGACCGCCCCTCTCAGAACTGCCTACTTTAGCCTTTACTCGTATGCCACTAAATTTTTGTAATCCAGACAACCTTCCACAGTTAAAATCCGGATAACCACTCTCTGCTCAATGTTCATTGTTTCAATCATGACTGGTTGGACCGAACAACTGTACAAGACCAACTGCATCTGTCGAGTGATTGCAGCACTACATTTCACTGCATCATAACGCTACAGTAGTGCAACCTATGTTTCATGTCTACACTGCCACGGTAAACCCATTCGGCAGTTTGCTGTGTCCATTAGCTCATTTTCACTTGAATGACCCTTATATATTTAAGTTGCTTATCATAACTAAAAATAATATGACCTCAGTAAAAGTTGATTTCGGTTTGTGACAATGGAATGTGTTTTGTAGAGTTTTTGCTTGTTTGCTTTTCAATAGTAGTTTATAATGTTATTATAGAAGCTAGGTTTTGTTTTAAACAAGGTAAACTACACAAATGCTGTATTATTATTTAAAAAAAAAAAAAACCATTGTGAACTTACCAACACAGTCATCTTGCTTGTTTTCAGCTTGACATCTTAAGCAAGCATCTAAAAACAGAACAAATTTCTTACTGCAACAATAGGACACTTAATAAGACATGTTAAAGACATTAAATATGCTATGACGTGGAAAAAAAGCATTAAATATGCTTGTAAAGACATTCATTTTTTACATGTTATGAAATGGCATTTTTCTACACAGAACTTAAATAAATTCCATACGAAAGTTTACATTTTTCATTCAGCAATTTTTGATAAATTACAAGTAATTTATCAAAGCAATTTTTCGATAAATTACAAACTGAACAAAAAAAAAAAAAAAAAAAAAAAGGAAACAATAGTTGTGCTGGACAATCAATATAATCAATTTCCAAAATCCACAGAAATACTCAAAATTTTAACACACAGGGAGCAGTTATGTTGGTGTTTCCAAATAATAAGATTCAATGAAATGTTCAAAGTTTAAACAAATCGTTCTTAGTTTCAAATGATATAAGATTTAATGATGAACCATCAAGTACACCTGTCAAATTACAAAACAAGATAAAAATTTTTGTATTGTAGTATTTTTACCTAGATTTTAAGAAAAATTTCTTTTTCTTCAGTTGAATGATGTGTCCAAGCATCCTAAAAAACATTAACAATTTTCACTTGAGGAAGGAGTAAGTTACATAGTTCTCTAGAATTCTCCCCACAGTCCCCAACAGCAATAGCCCCATCCCCCCTCCCCTCCTGTTCAATTACATGTATTCCATTTTGCTTTTCTTTCATTTTAACTATAACAGACTGATTTTGTTTTGTTTCATTTTCTATAACAGATGGATTTTTGAAGTCAAGGCTATCATTGTCTACTGCTATGACACAAGTAGTGCTAAGCAATGAATTACAATGTGCTGCCACTGTTCATGCATACTCACTAAAAAGAATACTGTCCATGTGACCTGCACAGCAGATTTTCCAAGTTCATTACTGACAATTCCATAGATAATGGCAGCAAAATTAAGCTACTATTTCTGAACAATCACTTACCCGTTGTCAAATGGAAAGAGCACTTCTCATGCCATTCTGGCATCACATCAATCAATACAGTGAAAACACTACATTTCCCAATAATGCATGATGGCAAGATTTTGGTACAGGTGCAAACTGGAATTTTGGATAAGTGGCCAGTAAGTCCAAAAAAGTTAGTGGCCAACCCCCCCCCCCCCAAAAAAAAACTGGATGGTAAGTTAACAAATCTTAGTGGCCTAAAAAAATCTCCAGCAAAAAAAGGGGGGGGATAATAGGAACTTTAATGTAACTGCTATTATTTACCTGGATAGCTTTATCTGAACATAAAAAAAGCCACTCACTGTGCAAGATAACCATTTTGTAGGTTGTTTTTTTCCCCCTCTGGGTTTACTCATTCCCAAAACATCAATAGTATCGGTGGAAATTTACCATGTATCAGTGAAAATCTTTTATGTTTTTGCTAATAAGTTGAATTCACACTTTTTCATCTGCAGCAGTAAATGGGCACATCGGTGGGTAAAATCGCTGCTCAATATAACGGTGATTACTCACCAATTCAAATCGAGTAACCAATAATAACTGTTAAAACGCTCGATGTATCGATCAAACATTGACCAAACCAGCCAATTCACGACATAAAAATATGACATTCCCTTCCTCTTTACAAGAATGCAACAAAAAGAAATTCACTTTACACAGAAAACATTCTTTCCCAGTTTCAAACATCGGTTATGAAACCTTGTTGTTTTTCCAATGTATCGGCTTCTGAAACATTTAGGTTTAAGCCCTTCTAGTGTTACATGTAATGTGTGTGTATATGCCAGAAATGCTAAGTCACTTTCTTAGGAATTACAAGCTTCAAGAAAAAATGCTGTACTTTCCATACATCATCATCATCATCATTGTCAACCATTATCAATCCACTGCTGGACGAAGGTCTCCCCAAGTTTCCTCCACAACGGTCTGTCTTGTGCCAGTCTCCTCCATGTCACTCCCGCATATTTACGAATTTCATCCACCCATCTCCCATGTGGTCTTATATATATATATATAGGCCCCAACGTTTTTTAGCTGGTCTCTCTTGGCCTCCGTACAGCCCCAATTTAACGCCACTTAACCATAGTCGATGTATAATAAACATTTTATTGTGCGAAACGTTATTATTATTCTAATTTAACAATAATACTGGATAGAGAAAACATAGTGACAAAAAAATTATTATGACGGAAAAAATTCGAACACTGTTGACCTAGCATTTTTAAAAGTTTCGTAAAGATGAAAACTCTGTCCTCAGATGACCCCCCTCCCAATTCTGTTCACTTGTGCATTTACTTGCAAATCTGTTCACTTCACGGAAGAATTTTATGCCTGAAGGCTGAGAAATTTTCAATGCGTGTAACTTCCGTTCTCGCGAAATGTTGCCAACAGTTTCATACTAAAATACAAACATTTATGCAATAAAATTATATTTAACAAGAATACTGGACACAAAGGAAATGTCAGAAGAAAAAAAGGCAATGATGGCAAAATTCTTTACTCTATTTAACTAGTTTTCAAAGGTTCTGAGACATGAAATACTATTCCCAGATGGAAAATGATACCCCCACCCCCCCCAATTCTCTTCATTTTTGCATTTATCTTGAGAATGATCCAAATGATGACAAAAAAAAAAAAAAAATGGAATTCCACTTTTTTTTATAATCTCATGTATTCATAAAATAATAGAAAAATAAAGAAACACAATGAAAATTTGTAGAATCTGTAGTTTTGACAGTGAGTTCCGTAGTCAGACAGCAAAATCTGTAGAAAATATGGACATTCTGTTGTAATTGGCAAGTATGTTCATGTCTTCATTTTGTACCGAGGGAGAAGTGAATTCGTACATTCAGCATCAAAAACTCATACGTGAAAAAACCAAGAAATTATCAAATTGTGATGAGAAAAACGGCCAGAAATGATGAGCTATTTTCTGTAGTGTAGTACTACCAAATGAAATACTTTCATGGCAAGAACGTAACTGGTTCTTCTTGTAGTCTTCTGCCCGTGAATACCAAGCTTCACGGCGCTTCCGTAGCATTTTTTGACGTCATACGTGGTCAGTTTTAAGATAAAAATCTTTAAAATGCAGAATAAAGATGTTTTCCCACCATTTGCTATTAAATTGCATGTATATCTCATTTTTTAAAAAAAATTAGCCAAATAATTTACAACGCTAAAGTACATATTTATCGTTTGATCAACACCACTGGCTTGCTCCATTCTCAGAAACCAGTTGCCTTTAATTATGGGGATAAGATAACTTTTTTGTTGTGGTTTGGGGGTTTAAGGAATGAGTTAGCATCTCAATTTGCAGTTGTCTGTCCCTAATTTGGCACAACTGTTTCCATGAAAAGGAGAGCCAACGTTGCAGGATAAAAACACCATCTGTGCTTCAACCAGAATTCGAACCTGGGCACATCTTGGACAAATAATTAGATGCCAGCACCTCATAACATTGGTGCACACAGTGAACCATTAACACACAAAACAAGGTCAAAATAATAATAAAAAAAAAGATTGCTATTACTATAGGTACCAGCAGGGTTTTTTTTTCAGCCAGTATGTCAGGACACATACTGGTTAACTTTTTTAATGCCGACCAGCTAGCGTAAATCGCTGTCTTGACAATACAAAGTTTTATGTGATAGCCTAAAATAACACTTGGAAAACCATCTTTTGTCAAACAATTACCCACAAATAACCAAAAGACTTAGATCCTAAACGTTGGCCAAACAACATCAAGGAGAATGTAACATTTAGTGAAATGAAAGTAGAAAATTTATGTAAGCAACTTAGGCTTCCAGTGATTCTAAGAAGTTACCGTGGCTACTTAGTCAACAAGAAATTACCACCTGCCCTGTTGCCTAGTATAAACATAATAAACAGCATACCAATTTCTACAAGCAAGTGTGAACATGGTTTCTCACAAATACACTGGCAGAAAGTGAAAAAAGAATAAGAAGGAGACTTCTGATACCAACGAAATTTCTACAGCATAATAACTGAATACAGAGGATAACGTGATCAAAACATTATGGCAAAATACAGCTGTATTTGCTGGTAAACTGAAAAATAACATTTCCATGTAACATGGTTAGTACGAGGTTGAACCGCCATGAACTGCGTCACACTGTGCAATTCTGGCATGGAGTCTGTCGTACAGATGTTGGATGTAAGTTTAGGGTATTGAGTTCCAAGCATCCTCAACCCAGACGCGTAAATCAGGGATGGTCGTGGAGACCGGATAAGTCGTTGTCCCATAAAATCCCACACGTGCTCAATGGGGGACAAATCCGGTGAACGTGCAGGCTATGGAAGTTGTCTCACAATCTGAAGTGCATGCTGCGTTGCACGTGCCGTGTGTGGGCGTGCGTTATCTTGCTAGAAAACACCACCATGGTCTGACCTTACAAATGGCACAACAGGCTGAATGATGTTGTTGATGTAGGAGGTGCTGTTTAACGTACCCGGTACAAACACTAGTTGTGTACGGGAGTGATAGCTGATCGCTCCCCACATTAGGTGTAGGCCCTGTGTCGCTGGCAGATGCAAGAAGGGTGGAGACGCTCCCCTGTGTGTCTGCCAAACACGCATACGGCCATCGGAGGCTCCCAAGCAGAATCTGCTTTCATTGCTGAACACGACAGATTGCCATTGCGTTCTCCAACTGGTGCAGATGTTGGCGACACAACTACAGCCGTTCCTGACGGTGGGCTGGAGTCAGAGGCACACGTGCACGTAGTCCTGCATCCAGTAGACGGTTGCGGATTGTACGCAGTCACCTCAGGTGCAACGGCAGCTCGGATTTAGGTTGCAGTGGATGTTCTGCTAGACAACGATTGCTATTACATTAGACAATGCCGCTCTTCTTATGCGTCGATCTATCCGCTCATCAGTCCGTCTGTGACTCCCGGTTCCACGTCTTCTTGTGTGGGAATGTTCCTCGGATCATCTACGCCACCATCGTACCACTCCCGATACTTCCCGTCCAATTCGCTCCGCAATATGACCACCCGGCTTCGCTGAGTCCGACTAGACGACCTTGCTGAAAGTCCAATAACTGCTGAAATCGTACACATCTTCCATGTCCAGGCATTGCAGCTTCTTCAGGGTCTTTCCACGTGTCCGTACGCTGACGACTGATTACATTCACTTCGCCGTACTCCTTAAATACCCACAGACGATAATTTGCACATTATGCCGTGCTGTGACGTAAGCGCTCACCGGTCGGTCCCGAAATTAACATCACACCTACGTAAACTCGACCCCATTAACATATGTAAATTTCATGATCATCCGCCAATTCCTTCTTGGTGTTCTTTTTTCACTTTCCACCAGTGTAAATTTGATTGTAACACCAAGAAGGGCATCAATACACCTGAATACTAAGTTCGCTGATGTTCATTAAGCTGGTCAGTCCTCCTGTATGTGTGTTTCAACTGTTACCTTACATAAAATTCTGGTTTCCCAAAACATAGACATAATATATAGCAACTGACATTAACAGGAAAGCAGACACTCAAAAACAGCAGAAACAACACATCCATGGCTTTTTGCAATCTGCTTTGGTATAAGGTACTCATTTGTTATTAAATAATTTACATTTATTGTCAATAATTACTTTTATTGGTATTATTTTATCATTTACATTGTACCAGTGACAACAATGGAGTTAATGAGGGGATGGGATGCCAGAGTACCAGTAAACTTTATTTTAGGAAAAAAATCACTGGGTATCAGTAAATAAGTACGTTCCTTCCCATTGAGATAATATACAATAATATATTAATTTTGAGTCAAATGGTACATATTTCAAGAAGAAAACCTGCTACACCGATTTTTTTTTTTTTTTTTTTTATTGGAGGTTTAACGACCACCGTGAGCAACTCAATGGGCTATAAGCGGTCGCCCGTCCCTAATTTAGGGTCACTGGTTCCAGGGAAGGGAGAGAACCAATGCCGTAAGACAAACACAACATCCATGCCACACCGGGATTCGAACCCGGACCCCGTTCGGACGAATGATCAGAGGCCATCGCTTAGACCACTGCGCCACCGGGGCGGCACACCGATTTTGATTTCCATTCTATTGATTACAGATGTCTATGGTAACGCTACCGTTACAACGTGTTAATCTCATGATACATTAAAAAAAATCATTCTTTGCATAGAAAACACGAAACTTTTACAATTCTTTTGGAAACGCTGCGTGTTTAAAAATAAGTAATTCAAAATGTACAAACCCATTACTTGAACTCTGCAAATAGCACATGTATCACATTCAACATCCCAACTCCACATGGCAACTGCGTTCCACTTTTTTAAGGAAAACATTTTATCAGGACGCTGCCCATTCAAATCACCGTCCTTTTCATTCATTTCTTCATCCTCGCCTACGGCCATATCTTCGCTATCCCGAGACATTGCCGCACTTTTTATGATAACTTATCAGTTAAGGTTTAAAAACAATAGGTGTAACTCATCACAGAATACGGTCTACTACTTAAATCCAAAGTCTTTAGATGCTACCAGGTCCAGCTACTATCACTGCTGTCACTTCACTTTACTGAAATCATAAAAATTGACTGACTGGAACGGAAGAGAAAACGGGTACGGACAACAAGGTGAAACAACGGACAGGTGACATATGACATTATTTGAAAAAAATAAAACATTTTTTTTTTTTGGATTGGAGGTTTAACTAGTTTAACGACCACCGTGAGCTACTCAATGGGCTATAAGCAGTCGCCGTCCCTAATTTAGGGTCACTGGCTCCAGGGAAGCGAGAGAGCCAGTGCCGTAAGACAAAATACAAAATCCATGCCTCACCGGGATTCGAACTCGGACCCCTTTCGGACGAATGATCAGAAGCCATCGCTTAGACCACTGAGCCACCGGGGCGGCCAAAAAAAAAAAAAAAAAAAAAAAAAACATGACAGAGCATTTATTCGTAATTCCATGAATGGCCATCACCAGCACTTATATATCATGAGAAATTGGTGGAATGTTGTAATATTTTCAAAGAAAATTTTCTTGAAATATCAGTTCTTCCTATTATAATTATAAATTATTTTTCAATGAATAGGCCACCCGGCGGCGCAGTGGTCTAAGCGATGGCTCCTGATCATTCCTCTGAGATGGATCCGGGTTGGGATCTCGGTGAGCCATGGATGTTGTGTTTGTCTCACGGCACTAACTCTCTCCCTTCCCTGGAATAAGTGGCCCTAAATTAGGGACGGGCGGCTGCTTAAAGCCTACTGAGTTGCTCACGGTAATCGTTAAACCTCCAATCAAAATAATAACAATAATAAACAGCTTCTAAACTTAAAGTACGAAAATAATTCAGAACATTTATTTTATTTTATTGCTTACCTGACACATTGCACCAAAAAGTAGTGTTTACATATCGGCAATCACAGCATTATTTTCTTGTACCGATGTTAGTACAATTCCCTGTTAACAGAGAAGAAAGTAGCTTTATTGAAAAAAAAAAAACCCTCTGCTATGAAATTTTAAGTAGAGACTGCTACAAAATAGAATTCCTTATTGAAAAATGATAATTTCAATTTTTCCAGAAAATCACCGGGTTTTTTTGGCAACGTCTGTCGCTGAAACACAACAATTTCATTCTTCCATACATAAACTTGTTTTATCTCTCTCTCTCTCTCTCTCTCTTTTTTTGAAATTTCGTATTGAAATCTGATTAAGTAACGTCACCAAGATGCATTTATTGCACCACTGCCCGACTTTTTTGGGAGAGTACATGTTTTCTTCATTTATTCTTCCTAATAATTTCTTCTTCTTGGCAACAGCATTTTGATCCCAGATCCGGTCACGTGTAGTTGTGAAGCATTTCCTTTTGTCTGCAATTTCCTGTTCCTGTCTGGTCGCCAAGTTAAAAAATACTGTTAACATTAATTTTTATCATTCGTTTGCATAAAATAAAAAAAAATTCGGGTCATGGGGAGCTAGAGACATTAAGTGTGTTACATCAGGTGAGTATGAAAAAAAAATAATAACAATTAATGTTTATAACAGATGTGGAAAAATCATGGTTAGCGTCACATCCGGAATGGGCGGAAGAACTTTTCTGTTTGTCAAGAATGAGGGTTGTTTAATTTCGATGCATTGCAAATTTCGTACTTCAAATGGTTCTGAAATGATAAATATATAAGCAGTGCTGCACAATTTCCGTGATTGCTTTTCTATTAAGAGAGACAAAATGCTAGTTTTAAATAAAAGTGTGTTATATTCTGCCGCCAAATTTGTTATAAGGGTCATTACAGGTAGATTTTTAGTTGCAAGTTGGGGCGGGGGTTTGGGATTCAAATACAAGGTAACTGCAAAACGGAGTTCGCAATTATTTCTGGTGCCAAAAAATATGAAATGCGCTGCATTTGGCACTTATGCAGTTTTGTTACTTAGACAATTGTCAATATTAATTTATGGTGAGTTCATATTATGGGGGAGTCTTATCTTAAATAAAATTCTCATGCCCACGAGCCCAAAAGTAATTGGGTCAAGGTAAAAACTAGTATTTAACTTAACTACCTTTTGCAGCATTCTTATTTTGTGCATTCCTTCCAGTCCCCATATGCATTACATTTTGTGCTCCTGTAGATTTTAGATTTTGATATGTGAACTGATGAACATTTTGTGTATGTGTTATTCAACAGCTTTTTTTTATTATTATTTTCCAGCTGTACCAGAGTTCTAATTCTGAAAATGTGAGCTAAAAGCAGTTCCTACTTTCTCATAACTTCTTTACAGGAAAATATTATGCTCATTAAAAAATCTCACTTCCAGTTTTTGACATAATTTTGCTTAAAATTAAAAAAATTTGGTAGATGTCCAAGAACTAATGGTTTTAAATATAAAGTGAAGTTATGTGAACACTGACGACACAACTCATGCAGAATGAAAACAAACCAGCACAGAACGAATGAGTATTAGGTAGTGAACGTAACAATAGGAAAATGACATTGGAGTACGGCTTGGAAACATTCCTTTCTAGGTTAAACACTCAGAGGAACTTTCGACAACAGACAGCACACAAATGTCTCCTTAGCCTTTTGACGTACTCGGAAAGGTTGCCGAGTTTGGGCATATTGTTTTAGATACTCCCATCCTCTGTTTCAGACAAGTACATGCATCCACATGAGGTGGTTCACAATGTGAGTTCTGTACTCAGGTTAGCTGCTCGTAATCATGTATGCAGCTAACTAAAGTACACTCATCATCAAAAAAATAGTTTCACTCAGAAGGATGTGCTGGATTGCAATGATATTCGGGAAGAAGGTAATGGTTACCAGGAACAATAAATTATTAAACTTTCACACACTGATTCGGTGGTAGTCTCCTCCAAGACAAAAGCGGAACTCGTCACTTAAGATCACCTGCTGCCATTCTGCGTGGCTGCATCACAGTCTGGCATGATACCATTGCAGTCTTTAGCGATGTTGCAATGGTGTTAAGGGCAGTCGTAACGGGCTGTGTGCGTGTAGTCCTACATTGTGCAGCCATCTGCCAACGGTGCTGGCTCTTATCGGGCAATGCATGGAGGGCACCACTGTTGCGTCACTCCGCGCATGTCAGACAACCCTTCGTTCTTCTCTGGTTCATCTAGATCTCCCAGACTAGAGATGAATTAATTCAACACGTGTAATTCCGAGCCCGGTTGAATTACACGTGTTGAATTTCATTGTGGATTTGTTACCATGATGGAAGGATTCTCAATTTCCTAAGCTAGCTGCCATTGCAAGACAAATTTTGCTTAGCAAGACTTGCATTGTGCATTGTCCAAAGCTATGGCCCAAGCAAGGATTAGTTTAAGGAGGTCTTGTATCGAAAAACTGGGGAAAAAATCACTTTCCCATTTTTTGTATTTTATTAAAAATCAAGAATCTTGTCTTTAAAATGATGTATTCATTTCCAAAATTGTGCAGTTAGAAGTATTATTTATTTTTTTAAATTTCCTCACTCCCGCGATTTTCGGGGTGACGGTGGTTTTTAGTGCAGCAGGTCGAGTTTTAGAGAAAAGATCAAATTGAAGCGCTGTACATTTTATAATGCAATTTTTTCAAAATAAAAGTAAATTTAGAAATCGAAAAGAAATAACGAATGGATTTTTTTGTTTCCAAGCGATTTTCTTTTCTTCAGCTTTTGCAATTCTCTCTGTCATTATTTTCATGTGAACTTGATCTGGAAACTGCACGCATATATGCTAATATTGTGATTATTATACTATTAAATGCAAAGCTTTGTTAATGTTACAAAATGCATAATAATCGAGTCTGGAATGCTTTTACGTTCTTTTTTGTTTTTTTTAATTTTGGAAATTTCCCTACATGTTTTTTTTTTTTTTTTTATATTCTACTACATCACTCTAAACTACCTTTACCAATTAGCAGATATGTAAATTATATTGCAAAGATTAGTTTTCTAGAGTCAAAATTTCAAACACTTGCAACTGTCTGTACAGCATTGTACATTTTATAATGCAATTTTTTCAAAATAAAAGTAAATTTAGAAATCGAAAAGAAATAATGAATGGATTTTTTTGTTTCTAAACGATTTTCTTTTCTTCAGCTTTTACCAAAATTACTGATTCCCCTGATACGGTCAAAGGGCATGTTGATTATTTATTTATTTTCAAATCCACATTTTAGAACATTTGGCTTTATGCGTAGTATTTCTAAAAACATATTAATATTGTGAAGTGGATTAACTGAACTAAACTTTTAAACTAATCCTTGCTTGGGCCATATCTTTGGCCAGTGTATAATGCATAAATGCAAGCCTTGATAAGCAAAATTTTCCAAGAATCCGGGCCCGGGCTCAGCAAACACATGCAATCCAAAGAAAGTGGGCCGGGCTCTTGCTCCTAAAATTGAGTCCGAACTCATCTCTATCCCAGACCCTTTCTGATGCTGCTGTGTGCCTTGTTCTATTCACTACTGCCAACAGCATGCTATGGGGATATCTGCATGACCAGTATGGTGTGTAATACAGCGATAAGACCATCCCGGTTCCCTCGAACTTTTCCAACTGCTCGAATTGCTTCAGAACTTTTCTCCAAGGTGTACTTCGCTTGCAAAGTATGCAACCAACACAACAGCTAGAGTCAGAATGGCAAGCACGGTTACAGAACCACAGTATTTGTCATTTTCTTGTAGGACTTCCATCCACAGTGAGTAGAGTTTAGGTCCCAGCCACCTACAGCGAGATCGCCTTTTGGGCAGGACAAAGAAACGGAAGGAATGAGAGCAAGTCTAGCGACTTTGACAGAACAGTTTGTAGTGAGATTAGAGTACAGTAGATGGCGCCACCGTACAAGTACGATGTTGCACACAGAGGGGTGAGAGAATTTTAGGGGGGCATAGGAAAGGATACCCATTTAACTAGTGGGTCCAGCCTGGGGGCTGTCACTTAACGTGCTCGTCCGATGCACGGCGGATATTCAGCGATTGTTAGTAAATCGCACCATCTCTGAAAGATCAGGTTCAAACCTGCGGGCCTTGCATCAATAGTCTGAATCGCTAACCACTAAGCCATCCACGGCTTAATGGCAAGCACGCGCAACTGGACGACCTTTTATAGCCCGTCAGGCACAGTGTTATGACCTCTTCTTGCTTACGTCTCATGCGTGGCCGAGCGCAATGTCAAACCTACCCACCAAGTTTCATTGCTGTCAATTGCTTCCTTCTGGGTGCAATTATTTTATTGATGATGAGTGTATGTACAAGAGAAGATACCAAAGTGTATAACTTTGTTTTTTTAGTTAAAACATTTGGCAAATTTATTCATACTCTGTATATTTCTGTTTGTTTTACACTTAGAGTATGAAATGATGTCCTTGGTATGACCACCCTAGGAGGGCAACTTCTCTGATGTTCATCCACTTGTATTTACACATGCAGTCTTGTCTGTAAAAATACATGTTTACAAATTTGGGCCACTGCGGTGATGCAGTGGCCTGAGCAATGGCTTCTGATCATTCAACCGCAAGGGGTCCAGGTTCGAATCTTTGTGAGGCATGGATGTTATGTTTGTCTTACGGCACTGGCTCTCTATCTTCCCTGGAACCAGTGGTTCTAAATTAGGGATGGACGACTGCTTATAGCGCATTAAGTTGCTCACGGTGGTCGTTAAACCTCTAATAAAAAAAATAAAAATGTAGAGCCAACTGCTGCAAGGCATGCCCAAGTGTCTGAATTGTGGAATGCCCTTCAGATAAAACAAGATTTAATTACGAAATCAGTAGGGTAATGTAAACTAAAAAACAACAACTGTAGGGTAATAATGTATTATGCTTATTAAAAATCTCAACTGGAAGAGAGATTTTTTTAACGAGCATAATAAGTAGCCAAAGTCATCACTGTTTCCATGTTTTTCGTAACAGCTGCGGAATAACAGCAGTAGTCTTGTCTGGGTGTAGAGTAGCTGAGGTGGCAACTTTTATTTCATTTAAAACCTCAGATTGTCATGATGATGATATGAGTCATTGCTGCCAGTAATTAAGCACTACTTACTCTAGGGTATTTAAGACACCTTAGCGCTAAAAATAAAACACATTTCCCAGGAGAACAAATCCTATTTTCAAACCACCATCTGGTTTTTAAGGCACTTATCCTGTATTAGTTTAACTGCACCCCAAGTGGCTTCATCTTAGTAAAATTTGCTAGGATTTTTTTATTAATATTTGTGAAATTTTTGTGACTTTGGAAAGTTTTTTTCTATTTTCAAGGACCATAATGCAGCACTTGAAGAGCTCCTTGCCATATAGTTTTAGTATGTCATTTGTAAAAAAAAGTATCTGCTGATGTTATCGTTTTGTCCATCTGTGTACACCAGAACTCTGCAACTTATTAGCCCAATTTAAAAAATCCTTTTGACAATGGGAAGCTTGAACTGTGGGAATGATGATCCTTGCTTTCCAGTTGCTTTTTTTCTGGTGCATGATGCTAGACGGCTGCTGATGACCAGCCCCGTTGCAGAATCGCTGCGACGGGTGAAGTATGTCGCAGATTTATTGTGGTCCTGCAAACAAAAGTGATATCCCCCAGAACCCTATTAAACCATCTTGCAAACTCCCCATCATAGGTGCAAGTTTTCTGCCTTTCGAAATTTCTGAAAACTGAAGTTAGGCGTAGGGAGGATTTCTCCCGTAACCGTTATTTTTTTTTTCGCATGAAGGCCGACATACGTCACACAATTATTTTGTACTCATCCCCATAGCAGAATCGTGTTGCCTGCTAGCGTACAGATTTATTTGTACCCATCTCCATAGAAGAAGCGCGGCGACAGCCGAATTACATCGCAGGATTGTTTTATACTCCTCCCTTGGCAGAATCGTGGCAACAGCCACTGCATATCGCAGATTTATTTTATATCCATCCCCGTAGAAGAATCGTGACGACGGGCGCAGTACATCGAAGATTCATTTTCTACTTATCCTCGTAGCAGAATCATGGCGATGGCCGACGCACATCGCAAATTTATTTTGGTCCTGCAGACGGAAACAATATCCCCAGAACCTTATTAAACCACCTGGCAGACTCCCTCATAGATGCAAGTTTTCTGCCTTTCAAAATTTCTGAAAATGGAAGTTAGGCAAAGTGAGGATTTCTCCCGACGTTCCCTTGATGCTTGCAGAGACGTTTATTGGGTATTGTTGTTAAATATCTTTTCATTGCACAAATATTTGTGTTTTGGTTTGAAAATGGGAGGCAACGATTTCTGAAAACGAAAGTTTGACGGAGCTCAGTAATCTTGAATTCTTTTTCTTGTGATATTTCCCTCAGCTCTCTATGGTCATTAAACATAATTTCATTAGATAAATGTTGGTATTTAAGATTGAAAATGGATGAATTTTTGGGGAAACCAAAGTTGTACGGAGCAAACATTTCTCCCTCTTATAACCCACCACCCGCTGTGCTTCTGTATTATAGTTTAATCATCATTTAATTACATAAATGTTTGCACTTGAGATGGGAAATGGAGAAAAATGTTCCGAAAACGGAAGTAGAAGGGAGGAAAGATTTCTCCTGTTACAATTTTTTTCTAGTGATGCCTCTGCACTTATTTTGTTGTTAAATGTAATTTTATTCCATAAATCTTTGTGTTTCAGCTCGAAAATATTGGCAAAGTTCCAGCTGCAGAGGACCAGAATGTTCTTGATCCTAATTAGCATTGCAATTGCTGTAGTACCTAGATTACTGGGCTTTAAAAGGGAGAAGGGCTGGTTCATCGCTTTGAGAAAGCGAATGCCGACACGGTCCTCGGGAAAGAGGTTAGGGGACCATTTGTGACGTCATTGTGCTGCTTGGAGCTCTCCCTCCCATGCTGCGGGGCTGTCGTTGGGAGAAGTTTTCTAACGTGTTATGTTTCATCGTACTAGATTGTTTTATCATTTGCAATATACGAGTATTTTTGTGTGTATATACTGTAATGCAGAGAGAGAGAGAGAGACACACACACACAGTGCGAATGTTTAAGAGTGTATCTATTGTATGTGTGTACATAAATAGTTTACCTAATCAATCCGATTGGATTAAATTACTGTCTTCAGGTGGACTTAACATAATAGTTTACCTATTCAATCGGATTGGATTAAATTACTGTCTTCGGGTGGACTTACCCTACCATCCTGCTCATGGATGATACGGTACAAAAATTTGAAAAAAAAACATTTTTATTAATTTCATGGCAACACTTTTCGAAAAGAAAAAGGTGTAATCCGCGAACTTGTCAGCGAACTGGAAAACCATTACCCTTAAGTAAACAAAGATGCAATTCGCTTATTTTGTAGATTGCAAACTTTTATCAGAATTCGCTCTTTAAACATAAATGCAGTACTAGTATCACAAAGAAAGGCCAGAAAACACAGAAATGGATACGTTCAAATACTCGGTAGAAAACCTATACCTGATTTTTAGCGAACAAAGGATGCTTCCCAAATCAAGCTGTAAATGTAACTAAAAGTTTTTCACTTTTGGTTCAGAAGGAATTTACATGTAAAATATTTACAATATTTGTAAAATGGCACAATGTGTCCCGATCTGCATAATTAACCCTCAAGTAAACAAAGATATTCATACATACATACATATCACTAAGCTGTTCTCTGAAATTCAGAGGTTAGCTCCAAAAAGAAGTACAAACGACTAGATATTTTTGCTTACTGTTCAAAATATTGTAAACAAAATTTCTGTGGTATTGGTTTTAATTACGAGAATTTCAAATAATTTAACAATTAAAACATTAAAAATGTTGTACTACAGTCTGATTTATCCATGTTTGACTTATTGTTTATTAGTATGGGGGCAAACTACTAAGACTAATTTATATAAATTATAATCATTACAAAATAGGATGGTCAGAATTTTAAATAATTTTAGGGGAATTAACTTGAATATGTGGCTACGGATAAATTCGTATGGATTTTTAGATATTGAGAAATTATGGAAATTTAGATTATGTGGATTCATGTATAAAAGAATAAAAGAGAATAGGTATCAACATTTAATTCATCTGAACACTGTGTAGGTCACGACTATTAAACAAGAGATAGAAATGCATCTTTGTTACCAATGCCTAACACTTTAACCCAAAAAAGATTTATTGATTACCAGGGATTGATGTTATGGAATAACCTACCTTGTCAATTAACTCATATTAATAATTATAATTATTTTTGAAAGCAACTAAAAAAAATTTGCTAACAAATTAAAGTATAACATTCTATGGTAAAATTTATTAATCAGACCAGATATGAGTAAATTTTAGGTAAACCTTCCAAATGTGGCCCAGAAATAGTTTTCTAAAGCGACGATAGATGGCGACACGTTATTGCTACATCATAAAGCGTTGCGTTACGTTGTGAATAATATGGATTAAAGGTGGCCCTTAAAAGGACCTTTATGAATGTACATTGTGGCACATGTGTGAAATATTTATTATGACGGAAGAATAAGTTTTCGTCATGAATATGAAACTGTCTACCTAGTAGAATAAAAGCAAGAAAAGTTTTATCTGCCAGGGAAGAACTGCCTGATTGCAGGAATCAGGACTTCAGAGTAATGTTCTGAGGAAAGACAGCAATTCTGTCTGAATGAATATTCCATAATATGGTCTGCCAAGTACATTTTGTGGTTGCCCTGTGTTAATTTATGTTTCAGGGGATGCCAATTGCTCTGTACTCCTTGTGTATGCACCCCTGTGATGGGATCAATGAAGTTGGGGGAGTGGTTGACTGTTAAATGAACGTAGCCACAGGTTTGGAGATCGCGATATGCAGGCCACTGGCCCATCATAACGGTTGTTCCTGGCTTGAAGTGTTTGATGATGAGGGGCAGCAATGTCTCTGCAGTTCTGCTGTTATCAAGACAGATCTCCACCCTGAACCGCTTGGTATCTCTTTCAAAGATACCAAGAATCCAGGTGCCCTCGACGAGACGACCACAGTTGTACTTGTGTTTTCCCACTCTGGCTTCATCCACTTCAACGATGATTCCATCACCACCAAGCCTTCCTTCCTCACATTGGGAGGCTACCATAAACTTTGAGACTAGTTGTCTGCAATACGAATACCAGTCGCTGTCTCAGTGGATGTTGTAACATTACCATGTGAGGTTTCTTCAGTTGCCTCATCGTAAGACAATCCTTTGGCAAAACAATACGTCATTCCCTGAAGCGTGCTTCTTTCGACACCTGAATTGTCCTAAACGATGAGACGCATCAACATCAACACGTAGAGTCATGAGATGGCCCTCAGAACATTTTTTGAAGGTGGGAAACAAAGCCTGTTCTTCACACCATGAAATAGAGGTATCCTCATCCTTCCCAACTTCATTAAAGAACTTTCTGCAGTTCCACATATCACAGCAGTAGTAGAGATCGAAAAAAAAAAAACAGCGCGAGAAGATGTGAAATGCTACCGTGGCGCCATCTATCGGAGCGGGCCACTTTTGGAAGGTTAGCCAAATTTTATATGTGCAGGACGTTTGACTTGACTACGTACTTTTGGGAAAGTGTGATTCACTCAGGCTATATATACTGTATATAGCCTTTTACTCAATTTCCTGTTCTGTGGTTACCCTGTACATAAGTATGCACATTATATATGTTGTTTTTCTTAGTACTATATGTTACAAAATTAATTTTGAAATGTAACATAGTCAAATATAACCCCATTACAAAATAAATGAAATGCAAGCTCATTTTTGTTAGTTCGAAGCTCCTAAAATATAAACTTAATTCAAAAATTGTGGTCTTAGAATGAAAAAAAAATATTAGAGAATACAATTAGAAACGTTTTTGGAGAAATAAGATATATCTTCTACAATGTGATTACAGAATTGTAGAAAACATAAAACTTAAATTCTATGATCAGTGCTTTAGAATGGCATAAATTTTCCCTAGATATATATGTATTTAAAAGGTGACACACAGAAAACAAGGCACAAGAGAAAAACAAGTATTATCATTTGTACAACTGCATTTTGATTTTTGTTACCGGCAAAACACAGTGTTCGGAAAAAATTTCCAATGCTGTGCTTTATAAATAATCAACTGTTAATTAGTCGCTGAGCCTTTTGCGTAATACACAACATGTGTTTATATGCCCAATACTGTAATGTTAAAAACATATGTTTAAAGTTTAAATAATGTTTTTTTTTTTTTTGGTTTTTTTTTAACTACAGTGATGATAGTTTAGTTCATTTTCATTCCCTTTACTGTAGTGCTTTACAGTTATGTAGCTTTTCCTTGACTTTTAAACTGATTATTTCGGATTTCCCGTGGAGCAGTGGCTTCTGAGAACCCCACTGCCAACCCGCTGCTGCAGCATGACTACATCATCATCTCCAGCTCGCGTCTTCAGGGGAGCCGGCTCTAAGGACCAGCCCTTCTCTTCTATAGCCCTGCCTAGATTAGGCATTTTTTTAGGTAGAGAAATATGTCTGTGCAATTTTTATTGTTTTTCACATTTAGTAGCTATCTTGCACAGTGACCACCTGCAGATTATTTTGTGGCACCATGATATCTGTCGCAGAATCACCAGGAACTTTCTGCTATGGGGATGACCCGTCGTTGCGATAGTAATCCTACTCAGTACGAAAGGAACCACAGGTTCGGACACTTGGTACACGTGCTTGGTCGAGTGACCAGTGGTGCAAAGCTACTATCCATGGGATTATGACTGGGCGCCTCTAAATCTGAATTCCGTCTAGTCGCTCTAACGATGTCATTCGTGCCTCGAGCGTTGAGGGGCAATGCTAGCCGGGGCGTGCATCTCGTCCTTCTGGGTGAGACTACCCTGTCGATGAGGCCTGTTCAAGAGGAGGCTTTCAAGGAGTCGTGAAAACTGTACGACTCACGCTTTCCCAATCCAAACCGTACAGATGTGACGTGCGGGCACCAAATCGTTCACAGACGACCTAGGTACTGGTCTGGGTGTCATACTTAGAAGAGCAGCCACGGCTACGATCTATTGAGAATCATTCTCTGACTGGGAGCCAGACGCTATCAAATTCAAAGCACATTTTATTCCATATAATTACTTCTAAAAATCAGATTGAAAAACTCTGTCTTTCCTTTAATAACATTTATAACAGACTAGTTTTTGGGTACAGTTTCTTTTTCCAGTAGTGCCCAGTTTTTCTGCTTGTGGATGTAATGATAAATTGTAATTGCTCTGATACCTATGCTTCTAAAAGCCTGATCTGAAAAAATTGTTTGTCATCAGATACAGCTTCTGGTGGGAAATGTGCACATAATTTCTAAATTTTGGTAAAGAATGGTTTACCACCAGAGGAATAAGTGTATATTTTTCTTTCTAATATATTTCTGGCAATATCTGTGCTTCTGAAAATCGGTTTAAAAAAATTCTTCAACAGTCGGGTACCACTTGCGAGGTGAATAACCTTTTGAGAATACCTTCAGCTTAAATTAGTGCATAGTTTTGCTGCCAAGGGCATAGTTGAATATCTTATTTCCCCCTATATTTCTGCTTCTAACAGTCTGATTTGGAAAATTGTTTCTCTGTCATAGAGCGCTTGTAGTGCAAAATGTTTTGCACATAATTTCAAATTTTTATTAATGCACAAGCTTGCCACTGGAGGGCATTCGTTTATGTGTTTCCATTTATGACATATTTGCAGGAGTACTTGTATGTCGAAACACCCAATTTAAAAAATCCTTTTTCGGTCAGATGGCTTAACTGCAGACACATTTCAGTGTTACAGTTGGAAGTAAATTTTCTACTGGCCCAGCGGACCACTAGAATTTGCAAACCACCAGTCCACTCGTCTGTAAAAAAATAATAATAATAAAAAATAAAGACATTTACAATGTATGTTGAAAACAGTGTATCATTTAAATGGAATTATCTCCAATATTTGTTTTTAAACCTATTATTAGTCTGCACCCCCCCCCCCCATTATACAGCAAGGTAAAAGAAACATAAATTCATTTTTTAACTTGTGACAAATAAGAAAAAAAAAACTTACTGGCCATCCGGGCCAGTAAAATCAATAGTTTAGTGGTCCGACGGAGGTTTTACTGGCCAATGGCCAGCGGACCACTGGGTAATTCGAACGCTGCATTTGGTGGGCATTTTCTCCCCAAAATAAGGCACAGTTTTCCTGCTAGGGGTGCAAATATTTAATTAGTTTTCCCAGTATCTCTGCTACTGAAAGTCTGATTAAAAAAAAAAAAAAAAAACGTGTACCATGCACCATGTGGAACAGTTTACATGTACTAATGAGGTTTTGTTGTTCACAGTTCTGGTGCTAGGTGTCATTTGCAACTGTATATCCATTTCCAAAAGTATTATTGAATTTTTTTTTTTTTTTTTTTTTGTACTGGATGCCATTTGCTTCAGTAAAGATGGGAAGTATCTAATTTTATTAATGCCCAGTACTCCTCCCCAAGGGATGTAAATGTCAAAACCCCCCCCCCCCCGCTCCCCGCACGGGGATAACTGGTTTTCCAGTTATTTGGGGAGCGGCGCCCCCACGGCTCGAGCTGACCTTGTGACGGATCATTTTTGTCATTTCGTCTTGAAACGATGACCGAAGGGACAGCTGTTCATCCAGCTGATGGGGAGTGGCGACCCCACGGCCCGAGCTGACAGTAGTGTTTAAAATCTTTTTCCATTTGTGGTTGTTGTTGTTGTTATCTCGCCACGCTCCCGCCTCAGTCCTGTAGGTTGCTGAGGTTGTGATTATGCGCCAGCCCTTTCCTCTCCCTTTCCTGTTTTTGCTTTCTTCTCCACTCCCTGTTCTTCCTTTTTCTCTATTTTCTACTCCTCTTCCCTTTCTATTTCATTTTCTGTTCCTTCTTCGTTTCTTCGGGCTGGTTAGCTAGACCTACCTGCACGTTTGCCGTGTGCGGTGACCCGTACAGGTGGAAAAGGGGATGCTGGAGGCTGAGGTTACTGGGGGCCAGGCTATAGTTGTCACCAGTCGCCAACACTCCTCTTTGCCCCCTGCTTCACCCTAAACGGGAGGCTAGGAACTAACCTACTCCTAGTCAATCGGCTTGTCATTTCGTACGACGGGGTGAGTTTGGGGATAGTGTGGGCATGCCAAAGGGGTATTACCAAGACCCGGGAAAGTCGCGGTACTCGCTGAGCGCATGTCTGCACGATCAACATGCTATATCCGCCGCCTAACCCTAGGGCCGTGTCCTGCGCCCATGTTGGCCTGCGGACCTCCGGCTCTCCCCTGTTGGGCTTGGTAGTGGGCGGGGAAGCTGGCGGATGAATTTTTTTTCGCATTATATATGGATTCTTCAACTATTCCCCCTTCTGTCAAACTAAAGAAATCTTTGGACACGGATCCTAACCCCACCAATAAGAAACTGCGTACTTTGCCGCCGGACACTGCCCGATTTTTTATCATCCATGCACGGGAAGAATCTCACAAGCTTGGCTCCAAATCTCCCTTCTGGATTCAAAAAGCCCTGCAAGGAGCGGTTGCGTCACCAACCAGTGTGAAGAAGTTAAAATCGGGAGATATATTGGTGGAAATGTCAAGTCCACGCCATGGTTCATTGCTCTTGGGCGTCTCCAACTTGGGTGGTGTCCCTGTGGACATCAAACCTCATCAGTCCCTGAATTCATCCAGAGGTGTCATCTCCGAGCGCGACCTCGTGGATGTTTCAGAGGAAGAATTTCTGGAGGAGCTTGCCAACCAAGGTGTCACAGCGGTTCGTCGGATCAAGTTCCGCCGAAACGGGGAGCTGGTCAACTCCAGAACAGTGATTCTGACCTTTGATCGCCCGACTCTTCCATCTTCCATCCATGCGGGCTATTTGAACTGCTCTGTGCGCCCGTACATTCCTAACCCCCTTCGTTGCTACCGATGCCAAGTGTACGGGCACTCCCAGCAGTCTTGCCGTGGTGCTGCTACTTGCAATCGTTGCAGTTCACACGACCATCTTCAGTCTGACTGCTCTGCTGCAGCTGCCCATTGTGTGAACTGCAAAGGCGACCATGCTGCCAATGCCAAGAACTGTCCGAAGTGGATTGAGGAGCGGAAGATTCAGGAGGTTAAGACACTTGAACACCTGTCCTACCCGGAAGGTCGTTCCCGCTGCTCCAAGCGCACGCACCTACTCTTCCGTTGTGGCTCCTAAAACATCCATTGCCACTCAGACAGACATCACTATACCAAAAGACTGCCCTTTCTCTCTCGAGGATATTTATGCTGCTGGGCTGAAGGCCCTTCAACTTTCCACCACTGACAGTTTATCTTTGCCACCACAGACCAATGCTCGGGGTCCTGCATCCTCGCCCAAGCGCGCTGTTGCAGAACAGGTTTCCCGTTCTACGAGCCCTGATCCCTCGCCTGCTAGACACAAAGGCAAGACCAAACAAACCTCAGCCACACAATCTCAAACAAAGGTTCAAGCCGGAACGAATCAGTCCCGGTCTTCATCCTCAAGACACCCACCTGTCCTTCCCCCGGTTACCATGCCGGCGAGGGGCACTGCAGACCAGACTGAGGAATTTATGGACTCCGAGGCCTTCTAGGCCCGGTCAGTTCATTTGATCCACGTTTCTTTCTTTCTATCTACCCCTCAAATCATGGTTTCAGTCGTTCAATGGAACTGTCGAGGTTTTCGGACAAAATATGACGACGTCAAACATCTGCTTTCGTCGTACTCTCCGGTGTGCCTTTGCCTCCAGGAGACAAAACTTAAACCATCAGACCTGCTCTCAGTTCGAGGCTACAGTGCATTTCGGAAAGATAATGTTTCAGGAGATATAGCTTGCGGGGGAGTTGCCATTCTTGTCCCCCACTGTGTTCCAGTTTCTCCCGTTGCGGTCTCAACATCTTTACAAGCCGTTGCGGTGCGTATCTCCATGCCTGTGCCTCTAACTGTTTGCAGCGTCTATCTGCCGCCGGATGAGGACGTGAGCGTGTCCGTTCTTGAGAGCTTAGTTGAGCAGCTGCTGTCACCTGCTCTTCTTCTGGGTGACTTCAATGCTCATAATCCATTGTGGGGTAGTGTCAGAACAGACACACGAAGCCGTAGGATCGAATCTCTTCTTTCCTCGACCTCTTTGTGCCTGTTTAACACCGGTGCTGACACTTATTTCCACGAGCCTACAAGAAGTTTCAGTGCGATCGATTTATCTTTGGGTTCACCATCGGTTACTGCTGACTGGTCGTGGACGGTGTGCAACCACCTCCATGGGAGCGACCACTTCCCAATTGTACTTGGCTATAATGAGAGCGTGCCATCTTCTGCTTCCCGCCCTCCTCGATGGAGGATGGATCGTGCCAAGTGGGAGGTCTTCACATCGTCCGCAGTGATACCTTCTGTCATGGTGACCCGAGGGTCCATCGATGCAGCTGTTACTGAAGTCACCACGTGTATCATTCAGGCAGCAGATCTCTCTATCCCAAAGACATCAACGACGCTCCCAAGACGTCCGAAGCCTTGGTGGACCTCTGATTGCACAGCGGCTAGGAGAGCTCAACATAAGGCCTGGTGTACATTTCGGCGTTATCCGACCGATGGTAATCTTGTTAAATTTAAAAGAGCAAAATCTTACGCTCGGTTGGTGCGTCGACGAAGCAAGAGGGAGTCTTGGATGAAGTACGTTTCCTCTATCAATTCACATGCCAGTTCAAAAACTGTTTGGGAAAAAATTCGTAGGATTCGGGGAAACTATGGTTCCCATCAGATCTCTATTCTTGAGAGTAACGGCTGCACGTATGCTGAAGTCGGGGAGATAGTGGATTGTTTGGGTAGGGCGTTTGCCTCTGTTTCTAGTTCTGAGGCGTACCCTCTCTCCTTTCAGAGGACTAGACCAGCTGCTGAGCGCCAGAGACTCTCCTTTGCGCCTTTTCATAACACCGAGTATAACTCCCCCTTCAGCATGGTTGAACTCCGGGTGGCTCTGCCTCGGTCCGGTGCAACATCTGTAGGTCCCGATGGCATCCACTATGACATGATCCGTCATCTCTCGCAGTCGTCTCTCGAGAATCTGTTAGTGCTTTTCAACCGCATTTGGTTGGAACGCAGTTTCCCGGACTCCTGGCGAAAAGCTTTTGTTTTACCTTTTCCCAAGCCTGGCAAAGACCCCAAGTCTCCCTCTAGTTATCGGCCAATTGCCCTCACTAGCTGTCTGTGCAAAATCCTTGAACGCATGGTTAATTCTAGACTAATTTACTTCCTAGAAGAACATCAAATTCTGTCGCCATCACAAAGCGGCTTCCGTCGTCATCGTTCAGCTCCTGACCATCTCCTGCTCCTTGAGACGTCTGTTCGTGAGGCGTTCGTATGTAGGCAGCACCTGGTGTCTGTCTTTTTTGACATCAACAAAGCTTATGATAGAGCATGGCGCCACGGTATCCTCCGTGACCTCCACGAAAGTGGGTTGCGGGGAAACCTGCCAACCTTCATTGCCAACTTTCTTCGTGACCGTGTGTTCCAGGTGCGCCTGGGTACAACGCTGTCCGCCTTTTTCCATCAAGAACAAGGTGTTCCTCAAGGCAGCATTCTTTCGGTGACTCTGTTCATTAATTGTTTGCTTAAAAATCTTCCTCCTACGGTTTCGACTACCATTTATGTTGACGACCTTCACATCTTCTGCTCGTCATCAAGCATGCATTTCATTGAAAGGCAGCTGCAGTCTGCAATTAACCAGATAGTTAAAGCGGCTAACAACAATGGTTTCGTTCTTTCTGCTGAAAAGACAGCGTGTGTACATTTCTGCCGGAGGCGTGGTCTCCACCCCGATCCAGAACTCTATTTGGACCATGCAGCCATTCCAGTTTTGCCGGAAACCAAGTTCCTCGGTTTGACCGTCGACCGTGCGCTCACCTTTCGCTCGCACGTTCGACGACTCTGGACTTCCTGTCTGAGAGCTTTGTCAATCCTCAAGATCCTCGCCTCAGTCTCCTGGGGTGCAGACAGGACTTCCCTGTTCCGTATTTACCATTCTCTCATTCGGTCTAAACTGGATTATGGCTGTATGGTGTATGGCTCTGCGCGTCCTTCCGTTCTCCGGCCGTTGGATACCATCCACCATCAAGCTCTGCGTCTTTGTACAGGAGCATTTCGCACGTCACCCATTCCCAGCCTTTATGCCGACGCGAACGAACTGTCGCTTCATATACGCCGTCTGCAGCTGTCTCTTCAATTTTACCTGAAACTTAGATCTCTCTCAGAACATACTTTACACGATGCAGTTTTTCATCCCCAGCATGCTCGTTTGTTTGAGATCCGTCCCTCGTGCATCCGAACCTTCGGTCTTCGTTTGGCGGCCGTAGCTCGTGATGCAGGGCTCGACTTGTCACTCGTTGGAGAGACCAGGGGCTTTGAGGATCCCCCATGGCACCCTCTTGGTGTCATGGTTGATACCAGCTTTACATCTTTTGACAAGTCCTCAACCCCTGCGTCAGTGTACCAGCAGCTCTTCGCTGAACACCGTTACGTCAATGAAGACTTTATTCCTGTTTTCACTGATGGATCTAAGGCGGCTGGTGTCGTTGGATGCGCCGCCGTCTGCATTGACGAAGTTTCTGTTGCCCGCATTCCTGCCGAGGCCACGGTGTTTTCGGCGGAGATGCATGCTGTGTATCTTGCACTTGTTCACGTGCAGTCGAGCTCTCATCAGCGTGCTATTGTGTACACTGATTCGTTGAGTGTTGTGCAATCATTGTCATCTTTGGATTTCTCTGGCCACCCACTTCTTTTTACCGTACGGAGACTTCTTCGTTCTTTGCTCGAGGCTGATGTCCAGATTCGGTTCTGCTGGATTCCTGGGCATGTTGGGATCCCAGGGAACGAGTCTGCTGATGCTGCTGCTAGATCTGCCTCTTCTTTGGTTGTCACACCGTTGCCACTGTTCCACCGTGATTTTCGCTTTCTTGTTCACGATCATATCAGACGAACGTGGCGGGGTCTGTGGGACCAACAGGTGGAGAATAAACTGCACCGTGTTAAACCCATCCTTGGAGTCTGGAAATCATCGTGTCGCCAGAACCGTAGGGAAGAAGTTGTTCTTGCGCGTCTCCGCATTGGGCATTGTCGCTTCACGCATAGCTATTTGCTGTGTGGCGACGCTGCCCCAATGTGTGAGGCGTGCGACTGTTTACTCACCGTCTCTCATGTTTTGTACAGTTGTGTTCGTTTTCGTCATCATCGGTTTCACTATTTTCAGTCTCATCTGCTGGACAAGGACGCAGCTACGCTTCAAAAGCTTTTGGGCGACCACTGCGACACTTTCGCAGTATTTTCCTTTTTAAAACAGATTAACGTTTTAAAACTTATTTAAAAAAAAAAAAAAGAGTTATATAATAAATATAATAGTAAATTAATAAAGTTATATATAAACCTAATTAACTAACTAGTCTTCACAACATCTTTCATCATCCTCTTTTCTAACTTTTACAAAGCCTGTCTGCTCTTAATCATTTCACCCCGCTTTTAAAAATCATTAGCTGATAGTTCTATGTCTGGCGCTCTTTGGCCAAGCCTGGCCCTTGCGCCACTAAAATCAATTAACTAACTAACTAATCCCCCCCCCCCCCCCCGCGATCTCTGCTTCTAAGAGGCAAATTCAAGAAATTCTTTTTCTATAACAAAGTTTTTCCTATGTAGAATACATACATATCACTAAGCTGTATGCTGAGATTCAGAGGTAAGCTCCACAAAGGAAAACAAACTGCCAGATATATGTTTAACTGATCAAACTATAATTTACTTACTGTTCATTTATCAAATTTCTCCATTTACAGCTATCTTGGCACACAGCTTAAGCTTCATCGACATCCATCACATGGCACACACAAAGGCATAGCAGGGAGAGGGGGTACTCAGTGTCCGAACCCCCTTGAAGGAGATTGAGTACGACTTTAAAGCAATATATATGTATACAATCACTGAATTGGGAAAACAAAGGGATAAAGATTAATCGAGAAATGGAGATTATCTAACTCACCTTCGTTTTGCTGATGATGTCATTTTTGCAAATACACCATCAGAGCTGCAGAGTATGATCCAGGAACTTGCTGACAAGAGTAAAGAAGTGGGATTAAAAATGAACTGTCGGAAGACAAAAGTGACGTACAATGCTTTTACAAAAAATGAAGATTTATTGATTGATGGGGAAAAGCTGGAGATAACCAATGCCTGGGTCAATCCATTTCAAATCACCCAGGCAATGTTGCTCAACATTTTTTATTTCCCTGGATTTTTTTCCTTGTGTTCCCTATAGGTAGACAGTCACAAAACACTTTTTGAAAATTTTTTATAAGCCATAGTTTTTTTCTGGCAGCCATTTTTAAAATGGCGGTTGGGCGAATTTTAATGAAAAACCTGGTTTGCGGAAAGTTTAATTGCCAAGCTATTTTAAAAGATATCAGAATAATTCAAAAACCAGTGTGTTCAGCATGAAATGAACTTCAGGTATACATTTTTTTAATTTTTCTATCATGCAAGAGAGTCAGTCAAACTCTTTCTGTAAAAACTCGGAAAAAATTTATCAATCGTTACTTTTTAAGACCATAAATTTTTATGAAGGAAAAGAGACTCACTAATAATATGTTATTTCTGTGTTGAATACTTACATAACTACCTGCAGTATAAGTTTTAGTCCTGAGAATGCACTCCTTTTTTTCTAGAGCTTTTCAAAAATGGCCGAAAGCCTTTTAACGTCAATTTTCTCAGGTCAATATCTAAAAAGGAACTGAATGAAAACAAGTGAAAATTTTTCAGAATGTTCTTTATACACATAGGAATATCTCACAAAAAATTATGACTGAGACTCAACTACATTTAGAGTAATAGAGCAGTGAATTTCAGTAAAAACGCTACCCTTCTACACGCTTGTGCAGTGCCAAGTTAGCAAACAAGGGCTTGAAATTATTACAATTGACATTAGTCGAATGATGTTTAAATCATTACATACAATAAATTATCAAATATTTCTTCTTTTAAATAACAATGGGCAGTGATAATAATAGGTAAGAGTTCTAATTCTTAAACTTAACTTACCGATACATTTGTTGCACTACACTTGCGTACAGTATACACACAATAATGTTTCTCTATGTATTTAGATTTAAAACTTCAGTTGTAACTACTTGCCAGCTGCAATTTTCATTAGAGAGTTAAACAAACACGATATTTCATTTCATTGCATAGTTTATCAGTTATGTTGTGTGTTCTACCAGACACTGTTGTGAGTTCCAATGGAGTCACTTTTCGTACTATTTTCTTTGCAGGCACCCAAGTCAATGAACAAGTCAATGAGAGTTTTGCAAATGTAGACTTGAACTCTCTCATCTGCAACTGTCTGTACAGCCTACAACTTTCCTGTTCTTACATGTCTCTACAAGTAGTGACATGAACTCCCCCCCCCTCACATTCATTGCTTGGACATAGATGAGGCTCAGTTGGTGAATAGTTCTTTGACTAGTGAACATGTCCTGTCAGTGTAGTTTTAAATTTGGATTTCCATTGCTGTATAGTGAAAAACCTTAATTAATAAAATTAAGTATATTAGTTTTCAAGAATAATAGATTTTTCAAGTATTGAGTTGTTTTGTGGGTGAACTAATAAGTGAACAGTGCCATAAACAACACTACAAGAAAGAAGTGCTCCAAGAATTAATAAGGGTGAGTGACTTGCCAGCTGAAGAACAGTGTTTGCTAAAATTAAGAATTTCGAAAGAAATTACTAATATTTGCCATTACCACAAAGATAAATATTTAGACAAATACAACCACATTTTTGGGAAAAAATGTTGTGACCCATTTGGTACTCACAAAAAACCAGTTAAAAATGGTTTGCGTAAAATACTAATTGAACACCTTTCCAAGAGTAAAAATGTGGATATTAACCTAATTCCTGGACAAGCTCTATGTCCAACTTGTGCATTAAGAATATTTGTAGAAAAACCAGTTGAAGAAGCGGCAAATAGTGTTGAAAATGGCCCTAAATTTCTTCCTGGGCCTTTTGAATTAGTTGAGGATAATCCTTTGCATCAAGTAGAATCCATTTGTGAAACTTTGGTATTATCTCCTTTGTGTAAAATAATAAAGCTTAACACAGAACAGTGACTGTCAGCTTTACAAAGAAAAACTGATAATATTACTAGCGCAATCAAGCGAAAATTGGAAGAATCTTTCCATAATGACTCAGAAGCTCAGAATCAAAATAGTACAGAAAATGTACAAAGTGAGTATGATATACTTATTACCAAACTGAAAGAAAAATTCAAAGTTTCTAGTAAAGACGATAAAATTAAGATAATTATCCTCTTGCCAAGATCATGGTCAAAGAAAAAAATAATCGAAGAATTTGGTGCATCTGAATACCGTATATACTCGAGTATAAGTCGACTCCCCCACTTTCAGAGGGAAAAATCGTATGAAATCGGAAACTCGCGTATAAGTCGATCCCGGAATGAGAAAAAAAAATTTCAATGAATTTATTCAAAAACAATTGAAAAAAAAATATATATATATATATATAATACTAAATTTAATTTGCATACCCAAAAACTTCATCGGAACCCTTCAAAATCCGATTCAGAGTCAGACTCGCCAAAATGTTAAAAAGTCTTTCTCCGTCATCGGCGCGTCATCATAAACATCAGTATTCCCATCTATGCCTGTGTCATCAGAATCACTCATCATCACTCATAAAAATCTCATCCTCCTCTGTGCCATCAAGTTTGTTACTAATGTAACATTTCTTGAATGATTTCACGACCATTTCCGCAGGTATCGCATCCCAAGCATCCTTGACCCATTGCGCAATCAAAACGATATCCGGCTTCTTTAGATTTCCGCCCTTGGTTTCAGTCGGCAAATCGGAACTTATTTAATCTGCCCAATAAATCCGCACGTTGTCCTTGAAGGGCTTGTTAAGGCAGACATCTAGTGGTTGAAGAACATGTCAACCCACCTGGGATTACAGCAAGAGTTGTTTTTGAATTTTCTGCAGTTTTTTTCACTTCTGCACAACGGTGTGCAACAAACATATCCCACACCAAAAGAGGTTTCCTCAAAAGTGCACCTGGCCTTTTGTTCCACACATTCTTTAACCAGTCAATTGTTCCGGATTCGTTCATCCATCCTTTTTCATGGGCACAAACGAGCACACCAGACGGAAAGACAACGCTTTTTGGCAGAGTTTTGCGTTTGAAAATAATTACTGGAGGTAGCTTACTGCCGTCGGCCAAACAGGAAAGAACAACCGTGAAACTGGATTTTTCGTGGCCAGTCGTTTTGATCAAGATATTTTTTTTGCCCTTTTGGTTCACCGTCTTATTTCCAGGAAGGTCGAAACACATGGCGATTTCATCCATGTTCCCTATTTGGGAAAGTTCAAAAGCGGTCTCTTTTCTCTTTTGAATTACATACTTTTGAAATTCCATTATCTGTGCTTCGAGGTCACGAGGTAACTTTTGTGCAATTTTGGTGCGCTGGCGTGGGCACAACCCATAGCGGTTCATGAACCTTGTGCACCAACCTGGTCAGGCACGAAAAGTGTTATTTGCGGCTGCAAACTTTTTCATCTTTTGCGAGCTTCATTGCTCGCAAACGTATACCAGTTCACGTTACAATGTAACCATTTTGTCTGCAGCCCACAATCCAATCATTCAAGACACTTTCCAGCTCTGGGAAAGATGTCGTTCCACGGAGCAGCGCCTTTTGCGATTTTGGGATTTTCACCAAGTCCATTTTTTCTTTTACGCCAATCTCAAATCAGTTTTTCGTTTTTCGTTAATGCCAAATTGACGTGAAGCAGCACAGTTGTTAGTATTTTCTGCAAAAGAAACCACTTTCAACTTGAATCCTGCGTTATAGGACATCCGTTTCTGTACACAATCCATGTCACCCATAATAGGAGAAGCGAGACACGTGCGATTAAGAACAAGCAACACCTAACACTGGCTGTCGCATGGCTCCATTACGTCGAAGGTCAGCGCAATCAACTGGTAGTCGGAAGGGCGGAGTTTTCTATGCGCGGCTGTGACTGCGATGTGGATACGCAAAGCCAGGAGAGAGGAGACTTTTCAAAGCGCGGAGAAATTTGGAGGGTCACGATTTCGGTAATTTTACCACATCAGTGTTTTTTCTTTCTTTCGGAGGGTTGCGATTTCGTAATTAATACCGCATCAGCATTTTTATTTCTTTTGGGATGGATTGCCTTTTGCCTCACGGGAAGAACTTTTGGACTTACGATTTTTTTTAGACCCCGCATATAAGTCGACCCCATTACTTTGAAGCTATCATTTTGTCCCAAATTTCTCGACTTATACGCGAGTATATACGGTACATGGTGAAGTTAACTAGGCAGCTAATAAAGGATCAAGGTATCTTACCACATCTTTCAAAAAGACAAGGCAACAAAATAAGTGAAGTTGTTATTAATTGTGTTAAAGAATTTTATGAGGATGATGAAAATAGTCGCTTATGTCCTGGTAAAAAGGAGTGTGTTTCAACTGTGATTAACAATGTTAAGGTGCAGAAGCAGAAAAGGTTAATTCTTCTCTCGCTGAATGAGCTCTACAGCCTCTATATACAGAAATACCCAGATCACAAAATTGGCCGCTCTATGTTTTGCGCTCTACGACCAAAGTGGTGCGTTCTTCCGCGTTCATCAGGAACTCATAGTGTATGCGTTTGCAAGCATCATCAAAACACAAAGCTTGTGATAGAAGGAGCAAAGCTTAATGCAAATTATAAAGACCTGATAGCTTTCATGGTATGTGATATTGATAATGAAAAATGTATGCTTGACACCTGTGCAGAATGTCCTGGACCAGATACCCTACTTGATGTCTTAAAAAATGAACTTGACATCTTGCCTGACGAAGTAATTTTCAAACAGTGGGTACAAACCGATAGAGCTGAGCTCATTACACAGGTAATGCCCAGTGAGGAATTTTTACATTCTCTTGTTGATAAGCTTGTGCTTTTAAAATCCCATCACTTTATCTATAAAGCTCAAGCTCAATATTTCAAGGAAATGAAAAGAAACCCACTGTTTAGTGATTGGTGATTTTGTAGAAAACTATACATTTACAGTACAGGATGAAATTCAAAGTTTTCACTGGACTAATACACAAGCGACACTGCATCCGTTTGTCATCTACTTTAAAAAAGAAGACAAAGTATGTTGCAAATCTATTTGTGTAATTAGTGACCACCTTGATCACAATACCACGACTGTGTGCAAATTTCAACATCACCTCATTAGGGAAATTAAGAATATCATACCTAATGTTGAAATGGTCATTTACTTTAGCGATGGCGCAAGCAGCCAGTACAAAAATAAGAAAAACTTCATTAATGTCTGCCAACACGAAAAGGATTTTGGTTTACTAGCAGAGTGGAATTTCTTTGCCTCATCACACGGAAAGAATTCTTGCGATGGGATAGGCGGAACAACAAAACGAGAAGTTGCACGAGCTTCCCTTCAAAGACCTTACACAGAACAGATCCTGACTCCACAAGATATGTTCAAATACTGTCGAGAGAATATTACTGGAGTTAAATATATATTTGTTTCTTCAGCTGAAATTGAACAAATGAAAACAAAACTGACTGAGAGATTTGAATGTTGTTTACCAGTGAAAGGAACAAGAAGCTATCACAGATATGTCCCCATAAGTGACAATCAAATAAGATGTTTTGTTACTTCCAAAGGCTCAAACTTTGATGATAATCAAACTTCAATACTTTTTACAAACATATCATCTTTTACAAATAATGACTTTGTTGTTTGTTTATATGATGAGAAGTGGTGGCTTGGAAAAATTGAAGACAAAGGTGAAGATAACAATGATGTTTTGGTGCATTTCTTTCACCCTTCTGGACCAAAAACTGCCTTTCAACTTTCCAAAAATCATACTGCTTGGGTGCCTGCAAAGAAAATAGTACGAAAAGTAACTCCATTGGAACTCACAATAGTGTCTGGTAGAACACACAACATAACTGATAAACTATGCAATGAAATATCGTGTTTGTTTAACTCTCTAATGAAAATTACAGCTGGCAAGTAGTTACAACTGAAGTTTTAAATCTAAATACATAGAGAAACATTATTGTGTGTATACTGTACGCCAGTGTAGTACAACAAATGTATCGGTAAGTTAAGTTTAAGAATTAGAACTCTTACCTATTATTATCACTGCCCATTGTTATTTAAAAGAAGAAATATTTGATAATTTATTGTATGTAATGATTTAAACATCATTCGACCAATGTCAATTGTAATAATTTCAAGCCCTTGTTTGCTAACTTGGCACTGCACGAGCGTGTAGAAGGGTAGCGTTTTTACTGAAATTCACTACTCTATTACTCTAAATGTAGTTGAGTCTCAGTCATAATTTTTTTGTGAGATATTCCTATGTGTATAAAGAACATTCTGTAAAATTTTCACTTGTTTTCATTCAGTCCCTTTTTAGATATTGACCTGAGAAAATTGACGTTAAAAGGCTTTCGGCCATTTTTGAAAAGCTCTAGAAAAAAAGGAGTACATTCTCAGGACTAAAACTTATACTGCAGGTAGTTATGTAAGTATTCAACACAGAAATAACATATTATTAGTGAGTCTCTTTTCCTTCATAAAAATTTATGGTCTTAAAAAGTAACGATTGATAAAAAAATTTCCGAGTTTTTACAGAAAGAGTTTGACTGACTCTCTTGCATGATAGAAAAATTTAAAAAATGTATACCTGAAGTTCATTTCATGCTGAACACACTGGTTTTTGAATTATTCTCATATCTTTTAAATTAGCTTGGCAATTAAACTTTCCGCAAACCAGGTTTTTCATTAAAATTTGCCCAACCGCCTTTTTAAAAATGGCTGCCAGAACAAAATTATGGCTTATAAATTTTTTTTCAAACAGTGTTTTGTGACTGTCTACCTATAGGGAACTCATGATAAAAAATTCAGGAAAATAAAAAATGTTGAGCAACAAATTTTATTTATATTGGGTGGTTTGAAATGGATTGACCTGCCTACATTTATTTTGGACAGTAGATATCGAGTGAGGGTCACATTGATGAAGAAATTTATCGACGTATAAAACTTGCCTGGAGAGCTTTTTGAAAAAAACAATATAATTTTCAAGAGTAATATGCCATTATGTCTTAAAAGAAAAGTGTTTGATCAATGCATCCTTCCAGTACTTACATATGGAGCAGAGACGTGGACCTTAACTAAAAGAGACATACAAAGACTGCAGACAACTCAAAGATCATGATAAAAAATTCAGGAAAATAGAAAATGTTGAGCAACAAATTTTATTTATATTGGGTGATTTGAAATGGATTGGCCCGCCTACATTTATTTTGGACAGCAGATATCAAGTGAGGGTCACATTGATGAAGAAATTTATCGGCGTTTAAAACTTGCCTGGAAAGCTTTTTGAAAAAAACAATATAATTTTCAAGAGTAATATGCCATTATGTCTTAAAAGAAAAGTGTTTGATCAATGCATCCTTCCAGTACTTACATATGGAGCAGAGACGTGGACCTTAACTAAAAGAGACATACAAAGACTGCAGACAACTCAAAGAAGCATGGATATATGCATGCTTGGTGTAACCAGGAGAGATAGGAAGAGGAACTCGTGGATCAGAAAAATGGCAAGAGTGGAAGACATCATGATCAGAGTAAAATCCCTGAAATGGCAATGGGCTGGACATATTGCCCGAAGGACAGACCATCGATGGACAGCCGAAATTTTAGACTGGATTCCAAGGGACAGGAAAAGACAGAAGAAGACCACATGTGAGATGGGTGAATGAAATTCGAAAGTATGCGGAAGTAACATGGAGGAGACTGGCACAAGACAGACCGTTGTGGAAGAAACTTGGGGAGACCTTCATCCAGCAGTGGATTGATAATGGTTGACAATGATGATGATGTTACTCCCGCATACTTTCGAAGGATCTAAGCGCATTTGATCGTGGGCAAATTGTCGGGGCCCGACGAATGGGTCACTCCATCTTGGAAGACGTGCAGGAACTGGGATTTTCACGAGCCCCTGTGTCACAGGTGCACCGTTAGAACATCGAATCCGGTAAAACCATCCCTGCAAGGGCCAACTGCCATGGACAACAGCGTGTGGATGAGCAGGGTCATTGTCGGCTAGCTCGCATTGTAACAGCGGATAGACAGGCCACAGTGCAAGAAATCGCTCGGCAATTTAACGCTGGTGCACAAAAACGTGTAAGCAGCCACACCATCCAGAACCATCTTCTTGCTATGGGGTACAGAAGCCATCATCCCACAAGGGTACCGCAGCTGACAGCACATCACAGGGTGCAAAGATTAGCATGGGCGCAGGAACATCGCCACTGGACCCTAGACATGTGGGAAAATGTTGCCTAGACTGACGAGTCGAGATTTACGTTAGTACATGCGAATGGCAGAATACGAGTACGGCGCAAACCACATGAAGCGATGGATCCTTCTTGCCAGCAGGGTACTCTTCTAGCTGGTGGGGGTGGCATTCTCGTCTGGGGACTGTTTACGTGGACTGAAATGGGACCCCTGGTACGTGTGACATCGTCCCTCACAGGTCAACGTTACCGGGATATCCTGGATGACCATTTGTTCCCGTTTGTGTGTATTCACCATCCCACTGGGGACCTCATCCTACAACAAGACAATGCACCATGCCATCGCTCCCGAATTGTATCCGAATGGTTAGATGAACACTCCACCGACATGACCTCGCTTCCTTGGCCAGCTAGGTCACCTGACCTCAATCCCATCAAGAGAGACGTTCGAGGCTCTGACCCCCTCCATCAATCTTCGTGAACTGTGGGAGCTTGTTCAGGGGTCGTGAATCTTTATGGCTTCCCAACACTTCCGGTGTCTTGTCGAGTCCATGCCGAGACGAATCGCCGCCATCATCAGGGCGAAAGGTGGTGCTACACGTTACTAGACAGGTATCTCTAATTCAATTGCTCTTCAGTGTATATTCCACTTTCGAAGTCACATCTGCTTTAGTTGTCCTCATCTCTCTTCTTTTTGCATCAGAATTTTGGTTTTTCCTGATAATTTGTTCGTATGCAACTTGTTCTTAGTACCAGCTATTTTTATTGCTGTTTCCATAAGAACCTTCGTTAGTTTTCTGTTAACTTCAGAGATGTCCACTTCTTCCGACATTAGACCTTCTAGAGCAGAGAATCTGATCCTCAGTTCTAATTTGAAGGTATTATGATGTTTTTTAAGGTTGGTCATGTCAACACACTTTGTTTATTTTATGAGCTTGCCACGCTCGAGTTTAGCATTGAGGTGCATCTTGCATCTTACCATTCCATGGTCACTACCTGTGTTGAAGTTGTTTAGCACACTGCAGTCTTCCATGACAAATTTCTTGTTACACATAATAAAATCAATTTCACTTGTCAATCCTAAAGATCCAGACTTACAAACAGGGTGTGATTTCACCGATTAGCAACTAACAAATAGCTAGTGAAAAATCAAATTTGCTAGTGAAAAAAATCGCAGTAGCAAATTTTGCTAGCAGGGCAAGATTTCATCTTTTTGCTCACTAGCAAATTTTGCTAGTGACCAAATAGTTTGCTAGCAAAACATTTGCATGACTAGCAAGTAAAACTAAATCACATCGTAACTTATTTTCTAATAAAGTTACACAGAAATTTAAATATGTGTTTAAATATTTTGACTTACCTTTTTGAATAATGAATAGAATCTTAGACAAGTTTAGTGACTATCTTTATTATTAATTTCTAACAAATTCTCATACCACATGAATATATTTCACTGTCATTCTAATTCAGATTTCTTCCCATATGGTTTACGCTCAGGGTGTCTGACTTTGTTATCATACCACTTTATAACTGCTGACCGTGGATTAAAAATCTCTTCTTGTGGCCCTTCTATTTTAATTGTCATTAGAGCATTTAAAGTTTCAACAGACAAATTGTTCCTCCAATCCCCTTGTATTCTTTTTAAAAAACTGAATCCAACCTCACAACATGCAGTAGTACTAAGTGGAAGTATCGTACAAATTTCTGCTAAACTTCTACACACTTCATATCTGCCAACTACCACACAATGCCGTAGTTTCTACGGAATTAGTTGTCTGCCTACGGAATTCACTATCAAAACTATGGATTCTACAAATTTTCATTTTGTTTCAAATTTTTCTTTTGCTATTATTTTTATGATATACACGAGATTCTTACAGGGATTCGCAGAATCACGCGTTATTTTTTTTTGTCATCAGTTAGATCACTCTGAAGATCGATATTTGGGAGTGGGGGGGGAGGTTGTCTTCCATCTGGAGGAGACGAAATTTCGTACTTCAAAACTTTCGAACACAGTAGTGAAACGGAGTAAGAAAATTTTGCCGTAATCGCAAATTGTTCTCCCAATGTTGTCTTTGTGTCCGCTTTTCTTGTTAAATATCATTTTATTGCATAAATGTTTGCATTTTAGCTTGAAACTGTGGAGAACAATTTGCAGAAACGGAAGTTGGATGCTGCAAAATTTTTTTGTAATCTTCAGGCATGAGATTCTTCCGCGAATTCAAGGAATTCCGGCTTTTTTCGTTATTATTGGAATTCCGTCTTTACGAAACTAGAAAACGAAATGTCGACGGAATTCCGATTTTTTTCCGTAATCATAATTTTTTTTTTTCGATGTTGCCTCTGTCAAGTATTATTGCTCATTAACATTTTACTGGATAAATATTTGTATTTCAGCTTTAAAATACAAGGAAGGGAATTTCCAAAACCAGAAGTCAGACGAAGCAAAAGTTTCTTCCGTAATCCTTTACCCCCACCACGAACACGTTTCGTAAAAAAGCGTCTGTCTATGCCATGCAATAAAGGCGATCGCTTAGCTTAAGGTACGACAGGAGTTGAGGACAAAGTTCGTGGGACAAAAGAAGGGAGGGTGGCAGAGCAGGTGGTCAAACAACCGATCCATCCCAGAGCTCTGGGTTGCCACAGCAACCATTGCCGACGTCACGTTCAGTTTCTGTAATAGACCAATGAGGGCACGATGGAGAGGAGTTTCAACGCGCTTCTACGACAGTTTGGAAGGGATGAAAGATATGGGGAGGATGGGTATTAAGTGTCGAAAGGAAATTTGCGAAAGAGAATCGCTGATCGTCGCTGTTTTAACAAGTGATAATAGAAACTGTTATGTACACTTCGTGGATTAATAATGATTTTTGGTTACTTTAAATAAAGAAATTACCTTACTAGCAATATTTGCTACTGCGATTTTTTCACTAGCAAATTTGTTTTTCACTAGCTACTTGCTAGTTGCTAATCGGTGAAATCGCGCCCTGATTGCTAGTAAGGTAATTTCTTTATTTAAAGTAACCAAAAATCATTATTAATCCACGGAGTTTGCATAACAGTTTCTATTATCACTTGTTAAAACAGCGACGATCAGCGATTCTCTTTCGCCAATTTCCTTTCGTTACTTAATACCCATCCTCCCCATATCTTTCATCCCTTCCAGTGGAAACTGTCGTAGAAGCGCATTGAAACTCCTCTCCATCGTGCCCTCATTGGTCTATTACAGAAACTGGCGTCGGCAATGGTTGCTGTGGCAACCCAGAGCTCTGGGATCGATCGGTTGTTTGACCACCTGCTCTGCCACCCTCCCTTCTTTTGCCCCACGAACTTTGTCCTCGACTCCTGTCGTACCCTAAGCCAAGCGATCGCCTACTTCCACAAGTCTTGATAGTCGTGCACAGGGCTCGACAAATCCCGGGCGCCTAAAATTCGGGCCGTGGCGCCTAATTTTCGTCTTACTTGAAATTTTGTAATTTGCAGTAAATACTGTAATTTCTGTTGTATAATCCATAGATTATCTATTAAAAGTTATAAATTTAGGAGATTGTAAGAATATATATATAGGAACAAAAAACGATGCGTCGTTTAATTTTTTTTAAAAGTCCGCGAGGTAATTGTCAGGAGAGGTGGTGTTATTGGGAAAGTACCAAAAATGCAGTAACTGAAAAAATGTAACATAACAGCGAAATAAAAGACCGCGAGGAGATTGTAAGAATATATGTATATTTATTTGTACTTTAGAAGCATTTTGACAGAAAATATGACGCAAGGAAGGCGTTACTATTTGCTCATGTGGAAGCCTACGTGGTGTGAGAATCCGCTACTCTCGGGAATCCCGCAAAGCTATTCCGTAGCATGTAACCTTTCTGCGTTAGTTAATTTTTTTACTTTCGGTATTCAGTTAAAACGTATTCAGAAATAAGACAATACTATGGACTGTCCGCAATTTCAACGGATTTTTTAGTGTAACTAATGAACTTCGGTAATGCTGCAACGCATTACCGAAGTTCATTAGTTACACTAAAAAATCCGTAAAAATTTTAAGCAAATAAAAAAACTAAGCGATTTTAGTTCTTTATTTGCTTAAAAGTAGCTCAGAAGTACTTCAAAATGACAGTTACTTTTTCAATAAGACGATCATTCCTTTCTTACATCTTTGGATTTCTGAGGTGGTCTTGTGAATCGCAGTTTTCTGTCGGAAATTACTATTCACGATTAACATGATAGGTGCGGATTATACGACTGTCGTACATGCCAATTATTACGGAATGTCTAGTTTCTACGGATTTTGTTGTCTGACTACGGAACTCGCGCTCGAAACTACGGATTCTATGAATTTTCATTTTGTTTAAAAACATTTTTTTTTATTGGGGGTGGGTCATTTTCCGTCTGGGGACGATATTTTGTTTCAAAGCTTTCGAAAGCAGTAGTTAAATGGAGTAAAAAGAATTTGCCCTAATCATAATTTTTTTCTCCCGATTATGCGTTTGTGTCTAGTATTCTTGTTAAATATCATTTTATGGCATATATGTTCGTATTTCAGCTTGAAACTGTAGCAAGAATTTGTGGAAACGGAAGTTAGAAGCCGCAAAAATTGCCTCCTAATCTTCAGGCTTGAGGTTCTTGCGCGAATTCGAGAAATTCCGTCTTTTTCGTTATGATGGCCACTCAGGAGATCGATGCACAAGGAAACAGAATTTGAGGGGGGGTCAGAGGAGGAAGGAATTCTATCTTTACGAAACTTTCGAAAACAGAAAGCCGACAGAGTTCAGATTTTTTCCATAACCATAATTTCTTTTTCTCGCTATGTTACTTCTGTTCAGGATTTTTAAGTATCACTTCACTGCACAAATTTTTGTATTGCAGCTTGAAAATAGGAGAAAAATTTCCAAAACCGGAAGTCGGACGGATTTCTTGTAAACCCCCCCCCCCCCGCGCGATGTTCCTACTCTCCAACGCTGTTAAATCTTGATAAAGGAAGAAGGAAATTCCCGAAAACGGAAGTGACGAAAATTTGTAAAAATTGATGCATGATGTTCAAAAGTATTAATTAATATTCCCAAAGTTACACCATTTATCTAAAATAGTTGAAGCTTTTTCAAACTGATGGTTTTTATCAGAGGGCATAAAAAACAAGAAAAGAAAAGTGACAATGAAGAAGTAGGGAGAGAATGATATCAGAAGAAAGAAAAATTAAGCAGTGGTGCTGTGAAGTTGCAGAGTCAATAAAAGACAAACTGACAGTAGTATGCATTCTCGCTGTCTGTTTTGATTTTTCACCAGTTAAAATATTCAGCTCCCCCCCCCCCTTTTCAGTCTCATCTTCTTAAACTGCAATTTTAGGGGCAGTATGATCATATGGTAAGTGGAGGTTCGTGCATTGCATGTTCACTTGCTTGGATTTCTAGTCTGTCAAGCATCGTGGAATCCTGAACGTATCTTACCGATTTTTACAGGTGGAAGTTTCGAATCTTGCTGAGGAAAAAACTTTGTGTTTCGCACGTGTTAAGTTTGTTTCATTAGAGTCCTTGTTTGTTGTAACGTTTTGTTGAGGCGCATATTTGTTTTTTACAAAGAGATGGATTATTTCATAAAATAGTCCATGTATGCCATGTAATACTAGTTATTAGTAACAATGCTGTTGGCAGGTATGGACTGTTTTTTTGTTTGTTTTTTAAATATCATGGTCTGCGACATGCTGCTGCAGATTATGCGAAGGAAAAACTTGCTTTTCTCAGAATTTCACGATCTACAGATCATATGCCGCAGTGAATTATACATGATTATTTTTTTTTTTTCACAGCCTTTGGATTTTTTTTTCACACCTTTGTGGATCACGAACAAAAAATTTTTCTGAATTTTATGGTTTACAGATTATACAAAGAAAAAAATGGCACTTTAAATTAATATGTACAAAATATGAATTCCGCAAATAGTATTTTAATGAAATCGAAAATCTGAAATTTTTTGAAATCGGCTACTGAAAGAATATAAAAAAAATTATGAAACAAATTGGAACTTTATTTTGCAATAAGTGGGTTTGGGTAATAAGAAAAAAAATGACAACAAATATGGTTTACCACTTTTTGTTCCAGCGTCATAACCAAACATGATTTTTGTTCATGCGTTATTGACTTCGTTTCACCTGGCGCCTAAATTTTGGAGCTGGTTCCTAGATCTAGAACATACACTGACGGGGGAAAAAAATCCCAATACCACGAAAAAATAGTTGTAGAGGAATGAAATGGTAGCAATACATTCGTATAGGTAACATATTTAATCGATTAAGGTTTCAAGATCACAGCTTATTGTAAGCGCGAGAAGAGCCATTTTAAATGTGAAATGCTGGTACATTAATAACCAGTGTAACCGCCAGAATGTTGAATGCAAGCACGCAAACGTTCATGCATTGTGTCGTACAGGTGCTGGATGTCAGTTTGTGAGATGGAGTTCCATGCCTGTTGCACTTGGTCTGTCAATACAGGGACGGTTAATGCTGGTTGGGGGTGATGCTGCAGTTGTCATCCAATGATGTTCCATACATGCTCGATTGGTGAAAGATCTGGGGATCTAGCAGGCCACGGCAACATGTCGACACTGTAGAGCATGTTGGGTTACAACAGCGGTATGCGGGCGAGCATTATCCTGTTGGAAAACACCCTCTGGAATGCTGTTCATGAATGGCAGCACAACAGGTTGAATCACCAGACCGACATACAACTGTGCTGTCAGGGTGCGTGGGATAACCACGAGAGTGCTCCTGCTGTCATAGGAAATTGCTCCCCAGACCATAGTTCCAGGTGTAGGTCCAGTGTGTCTTGGCCGCAGACAGGTTGGTTGCAGGCGCTCACCTGGCCTCCTCCTAACCAACACACGGCCATCACTGGCACCCAGGCAAGACCGGCTTTCATCAGAAAACACAACAGATCTCCACTCCGTCCTCCAATGAGCTCTAGCTTGACACCACTGACGTTGCAAACGGCAGTGGTTTGGAGTAAGTGGAATGCACGCTACAGGGCGTCTGGCTCGGAGCTGTCCTTCAAGTAACCGATTTGTAACAGTTCGTTGTGTCACTGTGGTGGCAACTGCAGCTCGAATTGCTGCCGCAGGCGCGGTACGATGCGCCACGGCCGTCTTCCCTCTCAGTAGTGCCACGTGGCCGGCCGGAATCCAGTCTTCTTGAGGCAGTACCTTCCCTTGACCACAGCTGCCAACAATCGTGCACAGTGGCTACATTCCTGCCAAGTCGTTCTGCAATATTTCGGAAAGAAAATCCACCTTCTCATAGCCCTATTACACGACCTCGTTCAAACTCCGTGAGCTGTTGATAATGGCTTCTTCGTCTTCTTAAAGGCATTTTTGACTAACATCAACACCCTACGTCGAATCTCAACGATAACTAATGCTCACGAACATTACAGCGCGTATTTACAGCAAACCTGCGTTGCATGTTCCGAGGGGCGCTACTAGCGCCACACGTATGCGCCGAGCGCAAAGTTTGCATAGACGTCATCTTACAGATGTACTCTCACCGCCTACCAACTGTCGTTTATCTAACACAACCCCTTCTTGGTGTTGGGATTATTTTTTTCCGTCAGTGTATTTGTCGAGCCCTGGTCGTGCATACATCAAATACTGCGCTCTTATGATCAGTGATGAATAAGCAAGAATAATTCCACTTATTCAGATGGTAGACAAAACCGAAAGAAGCAAACCAAAATGTTACTGGAAAATAGCCTGCCAACACTGGCAAAAGTCTTATTTATCCATAGTAACTAGCCTTATTGCGTGGCATAGACGCTTTTTTACGAAACGTGTTCGTGGAGGGGGTAAACGATCACTGAAGAAACTTTTGCTTCGTCTGACTTCTGGTTTTGGAAATTTTCCTTGTGTTTTCAAGCTGAAATACAAATATTTATCCAGTAAAATGTTAATGAGCAATAATACTTGACAGAGGCAACATCGTGAGAAAAAAATAAATTATGAGTACGGAAAAAATCCGAATTCCGTCGACCTTTCGTTTTCTAGTTTCGTAAAGACGGTATTCCAATAATAACGAAAAAGCTGGAATCCCTTGAATTCGTGGAAGAATCTCATGCCTGAAGATTACCGAAAAATTTTGCAGCATCCAACTTCCGTTTTTGCAAATTGTTCTCCACAGTTTCAAGCTCAAATGCAAACATTTATGCAATAAAATGATAATTTAACAAGAAAAGCGGACACAAGACAACATTGGGAGAAAAATTTGCGATTACGGCAAAATTTTCTTACTCCGTTTCATTACTGTGTTCGAAAGTTTTGAAGCACGAAATTTCGTCTCCCCAGATGGAAGACTACCCCCCCCTCTCCCAAATATCGATCTTCAGAATGATCTGATGACAAAAAAATAAAAAAATAAAGCGGGATTCTGCGAATCCCTGTAAGAATCTCGTGTATATCATAAAAATAATAGCAAAAGAAAAATTTGATACAAAATGAAAATTTGTAGAATTCGTAGTTTTGATAGTGAGTTCCGTAGTCAGACAACTAATTCCGTAGAAACTACGGCATTGTGTGGTAGTTTGCAGATATGAAGTGTGTGTGAAGTGTGTAGAAGTTTAGCAGAAATTTGTGCGATACTTCCACTCAGTACTGCATGTTGTGAGGTGGAATTCAGTTTTTTAAAAAGAATACAAGAGGATTTTAGGAACAATTTGTCTGTTGAAACTTTAAATGCTCTGATGACAATTAAAATAGAAGGGCCACAAGAAGAGATTTTTAAACCACGGTCAGCAGTTATAAAGTGGTATGATGACAAAGTCAGACACCCTGAGCGTAAACCATATGGGAAGAAATCTGAATTAGAATGTCAGTGAAATATATTCATGTGGTATGAGAATTTGTTAGAAATTAATAATAAAGATAGTCACTAAACTTATCTAAGATTCTATTCATTATTCAAAAAGGTAAGTCAAAATATTTATACACATATTTAAATTTCTGTGTAACTTTATTAGAAAATAAGTTACGATGCGATTTAGTTTTACTTGCTAGTCATGCAAATGTTTTGCTAGCAAACTATTTGGTCACTAGCAAAATTTGCTAGTGAGGAAAAAAGATGAAATTTTGCCCTGCTTACAAATTTTGCTAGTAGACATTGGCCACCAAGACCAAAGTTGTTAGTGGCCACAAAAAAAAAAAAAAAAAAAAAAAAAAAAAAATCAGTGACCAAACTTTGAAAAAAAAATCAAATTGTATATTTCATACTATATTATTTTTATAAAATTGCTTAGTATAATATCAGTATGTTTTTTTTTTTTGCATATTTCAGTTATAGTATGCTGAAAAGTTTAAACTGTAGTAATAAAACAATGCAGGAGAGTCGGAACATAGTGTGGGGAAGGGAGGGCGATTATGGGAGAAACCTTCGCACCGTCCAACTTCAGGATTTGGAAATTTTCTCGCTATTTTCAAGCTGAAATACAAATATTTATGCAGTTAAATATTATAAAACAGTAATACTGGGCAGAGGCAACATCACGAGAAAGAAGTAATTACGATTGCAGAAAAAATCTGAACTCCGTCAACCTTCCATTTTCAAAATTTTCATGAAGTTGGAATTCCGTCCTCTGACAAACATCCACTCCCCCTCCCCAAATTATGTTTACTGGTGCATTGATCTCTCGAATGACCAAAATAATAACGAAAAAGGCGGAATTCCTCGATTTCGCGGAAGAATATGATGCCTGAAGATTACAGGGAAATTTTTGTGCCGTCTAACCTACGTTTTCGAAAATTGTTTCCTACAGTTTCAAGCTGAAATACTTTTATGCAATAAAATCATATTTAACAATAAAACTGGACACAAAGGCTACATCAGGAGAGAAAAATTACAATTACAGTAACTTTTTCACTCCGTTCACAACTACGGTTTATGAAACTTTTTTGACACGAAATACCGTCCCCGGATGGACAACCCCCTCCCACAAGTTGTTTTCAGTTTTACATTGATCCTGAGAACCTAAAAGATGACAAAAAAACCCGCGGAATTCCGCGAATCTGCTTAAGAGTCTCATGTATAACCATAAAACAATAACAAAATTTTAAAAAAAAGTAAACAAAATGAAAATTCGTAGAATCCGTAGTTTCGACAGCAAGGTCTGTAATTCCGTAGTCAGCCAACTAAATCCGTAGCAGTTTGCAGGTATGGAAATGTTATTACAGTACAACCTCAAAAATCTGGAATTTGCCAATTCCGGAATTTAGAATTTTCCAATGGACTATTCAATTCAGGCCTTCAGTGAACATTCATTAAAAATAATAAAAAGAAAATGCCTAACTTCTAAAGTTTTCATCGGATTTTGACGAAACTTTTTTTGTTTATTTTGACGTGTCTTGGCTACTGTAAAATTCACAATCGGTTATTTAAAAAATCGGAGACATTTTTTTCATAAAAATTTCTCCCAGTTAAGCTGTCCACCAGCGGCAAGAAGCTTTCATCCCCACCACAACCTTGCGAACCTCGTTCCCGCATGACGACCCGTCAGTCTTGGCCCATTCTTTGTGATCAAAAACCGATGCCCTCGCCTTTTATATAAACTTTTTTTTTTTCTGCTGTTCAAGCAGAATAGCAGAATGAAAAAGGTTATGGCCGACTTCCGTACAGCTCAAATTTTGTGCGATTTCCGTACATTTAGAGTAAAATTTTTCAAAAACATGCGAGTTCCGTACAAGTTAAAAAAAAAAATTCCGTACAGTACAAGTTAAATAAAATAATTGTTTTTCCCGTACAGGTCGCCAGAATTGGCGATTTAATCAAACATTTTTAGTCGCCACGACAATGAAGTTTATCGCCAGTGGCGACCTGGCGGCCATGAGTCTTGATCTTTAGTCAATCCATTGGGATACCTCCGTGTCCATTTCCTGTGCGACTTTTTCTTGAAAAAGGAGTTCATGATGACAAACCCTTCTGCTTCTGCAAACTCTACGAGAGTATTTCCACGCTAGTTTCTGTTGCTGTGACCGAATTTACCTACTGAAGTTTTGTTCTGTTGCCGTTGCCCTATTTTCGCATTGAAATCTCCCATAATGATCTTCAAGGTCTGCTTGCCTTTATTATTTAGATGACGAATTTCTTCATAAAATTCTTCAATTTCTTCTTCAGGATGACTTGTGGTGGGTGCATAAGCTTGAATAATCTGAGTCTGGTATCTTCTCGAGAGTTGGATAACAAGTCGTACAGCTCTGTCAGAGCAACTTTCAACTTCTACAACTTTATCCTTCAATTTCTTGTTTATTATAAATCCAACACCACTAGTTCTGCCAGTATCTGTCCTACGATAGTAGAAGAGATGTCCATTTTTCAGTTCAATGAGATCTTCTCCTTTTCTCCTTACCTCACTTAGCCCGACGATGTCCCACTTCATTCTTTGTAGTTCGTCTTCCAATTCAAGGAGCCTTGAATCAGAAGATAGGAAGCGTCCATTATAAGTAGCCAAGGTCAGCATCAGATGGCAGCCTAGTCTGGTCCTCCAGTGAATCTTAGCACCCTCTGCCTTCATGTCGCACTGGTCGCTGCCTTGGCCAGGTACATTCCAGCTGCCGGAGGCTGTGGGCCAAGATTTAAGTTGTGGATTCATTTTGGAGGGGTTTGGCCATAACTCACCACGCTGGCCAAGCGGGTTGGTGAGTGTGGGATTGCATTTCCTCTAATCCCGATGGTATAGTTTTACCGCTATGGGGGTCTGTGATACATATATATTGCTTTAAATTCGTACTCAATATGGTAAGGAAAGGGAGAGAGAAGTTATTGTTTGGAAGGGGAGTCCTGTTTCATAAAAAAAAACATCAGGTAACTGTCCTTTTGGGTATTTTTTTTTTTTTTTTTCTTTTCCCCTTTCTTTCTCTTAGCATTACTTAACTCTGCTTGAGACTCACTTGGCCTGCCTCACTAAAAACCTGTCCAATGAGATTTGTTTTTGCCTTCATTTTAAAATGTTTCTGAAGTGAGACTTGTCATTGAAAAGGTTTATGATGCAGTTTGCTGTAGCTTTGTCAGGATTATATCTTTCCACAAAACTTTGCACCTCACCCCATTTTGCACACATTTCATTGATCAAAGAACTATGAACATCCTCCGTTTTTAGCACGTCTTTTGTAAAAAAAAAAAGATCATGCTTATGTTATCGGTTTGTCCATCTGTAGACAAGATATTTCTTCAACTAATAGTCTGGTTCAAAAAATTATTTTTGCATTAGAAAGTTTGAAATGTGCAAATGATGACCCTTTATTTTGTTATTTTTTTACAATGCACAACTTCGACACTAGAGGGCGTAAATGCAGATGATAACGAATTCAAAATACATTTTATTCCATACATTTGTTTCTAAATATCCAATTAAAAAAATTGTTTTGACTTTTGATTCTACTCATGGCGAAGATTATTTTAGGTATAGTCGCTTTTTCAAGTTAAGCATAGATTCTCCGCTAGGGGGCATAAAAATAAATTGTGTTTCCCCCGATATCTCTGCTTCTAAAACTCCAATTTGAAAAATCATTTCTGCAGCGGATACAGCTCCGGATAAGAAATCTTTTGCGTATAATTTCTAATTTTTGGTATAAAACGGTTTGGCTACCAAGGGGCATAAGTGTTGATTTCTGCTTCTCATGTATTTGCAACAAAATCTGAGCTTCTAAAATCTCAATAAAAAAATTCTTTTGTGGACTGATATTACTCATGTCGACAAACTATTTCGGAATATTTCTTTCTTAAAATAATGCACGGTTTCTCTGCCAGGGAGCGTAGATGTATATCTTATTTTTGTCAATATTTCTGCTTTTTGTGGTCCAATTTGAAAAATTTCTTCTTTGTTGGATACAGTTTCTGGTGCAACATTTTTTTCATATAATTTCAAAATTTTCAAGTAATTCATTGACTTTCCACTAGGTGGAGTTAAGGTAAATTGCGCTTTCCTCGATATATCTGCTTCTAAAACTTCGATTTGAAAAATTCTTCCTGAACCAAGTACAGCTTTCGGTGGGAAATGTTTTGATTGTAATTTCTAATTTTTTATAAAATATGGTTTGGCCACCAGGGGCGTAAGCATTAATTTCTGCTTTGTAGGTATTCTCATCAAAATCTGAGCTTCTGAAATCTCGATTGAGAAAATTCTTTCATGGACTGATACCGCTCATGTCGATAAACATTTGAAAATATTTTCTTCTTAAAATCATGTATGGTTTCTCCGCCGGGAGGCGTAGATGTATATCCTATTTCTGTCAATATCTCTGCTTCTAAGAGTCAGATTTGAAAAATTCCTTCTTTGTTAGATAGCGTTTCCGGTGTAAAATACTCTCATATAATTTCTGATTTTTCAAGTAATACATAGACTTTCCGCTAGGGGGCGTTAATGTAAATTGTCTTTACCCCGATATCTCTGCTTCTAAAATTACAATTAGAAAACTTCTTTCTGCACCGGATACAGCTGCTGATAGGAAATGCTTTTCTTATCATTTTTAATATTTGATAAAGAATGGTTTAGCCACCAGGGAGGCGTAAGTGTTAATTTCTGCGTCTGATGTATTTGTAGCCAAATCTGAGCTCCTGAAAACTCGATGGAAAAAATTCTTTCGTTGACCGATACCACTCACATCAAAAGATCTTTTGAGAATACTTTCTTCTTAAAATAATGCATGGTTTTTCCTCCAGGGGGCATAAAAGCATATCTTATTTCTGTCCATATCTCTGCTTCTAAGAGTATCATTTGAAAAATTCTTTCTTTGTTGGAGAGTGTTTCCGTGGTTTCTCATACAATTTCAAATTTTTCGTAGCGCACAAGTCTGCCTCCAGAGGGGGTAAATTCATGTTTCTGTTTACAGCAATATCTGCGGGACTAAAAACTTGATTAAAAAACTTCTTTGTTTGGTCAGATACTATTAACGATGCAAACTGTGCGTATTTTCTTTCCAAAATAGTGCAGAATTTCGCCACTAATGACATGTGTGTATTCTGTTTTTCTCCATATCACTGCTTTTACATATGCAATTAAAAATTCTTTCAACACCGGATGCCATTGTAGAACATGTAAGGCTAGTATATGAGGAATTTTGTATTTCACAGTTCTGTCTGTAGTGTTTGTGTACTTCAGTTTGCAGCTGTATCACCACTTCTAAAAACGCTATTGAGAAATTTCTTCTTCACTGTATGCTATTTGCTACAACAGAGATGTGGAGCATTATCCTCTTTAAGTGATGCAAAGATTTCTCACTAGCTGCATAAAGATCGAACGCTTTTTTCATGAAGAATAATTTTCGCTTATTTTCAACTTTTCCGTTATGCAAAATTCTTCCGCTAGCAGACGTAAACATATATAATGTTTCCTTTTTTTTATTTCTTTGAACTGTTTGATTTGAAAATCTCTTTGTCTCTGGTACCTTCCTTGTAGTATGAGAAACTTTTTGTTCACGATTTGTTAATTTTCATAACATGCTTTTTAGCCGCTGGTGGAACTAAGTAGATGTTTCTATTTCTGGATGTTTTATCAATTGTTGGAACCAGTTGGTTGTTTTCCAAACCGGTTCCATTGGTTTTGAATAGCTTTAATAAATTTAATTGGCGTCAAAATGGATTCAAAAGACGTGCATATTAGATCCGAAAATTCGGTGTCATCTTTCTTGTTTCCTCTGTCTCTGAAGGCATTTCCTCCACCACTGTCTTTTGCTGTTTTTTCTGAAGGTGTTTCAGTTCTTCTGTGGTGAGCTTATTCCTGTGGTCCTCCACTAACTTTCAACTTCCAAGCCCATGCTTTTGCCCAGAGACACAATATCATCGACAACAGCAACAGACTCAGCCTCAAAGCCCTCAATGTCTCTGTCTGCTATGCAGTCTGGCCACAATTTCCTCCAGGCTGAGTTCATGGCCCTGTAAGTCATTTGCCCCCAGGCTTTGTCAATGATACTTAAGCAATGCAGGATGTTGAAGTAATGTTTCTAGAATTCTCTGAGTGTTAATTCTCTGTGAGAGGTCACTTTAAAACACCTTTGAAACAGTGCTTTGATGTAGAGTTTCTTAAAGTTCAAAATGACCTGCTGGTCCATGGGCTGGAGTTAGAGGAGTCATGTTAGGGGGCAGGAACTTCAGTTTGATAAAATCAAACTCTTCCACCAACTCGTCCTCCAAGCCTGTAGGGTGAGCAGGAGCATTGTCCATTACAAGGAGGCATTTTATTGAAAAAAAAATTTCTTGAAGGTATTTTCTCACACTTGGGGCAAAGATTTCATGGATCTACTCAATAAAAAATTGCCTGGTTACCCAAGCCTTACTATTAGCTCTCCACATAACAGACAATTTACTTTTCATCACATTATTTCTCTTAAACACCCTCAGATTCTCAGAGTAGTAAGCAAGCAATGGCTTGACCTTGAAGTCCCCACTTGTGTTTCCACATAGCAAAAAAGTTCTTGCCCTGTCCTTCATTGGATTTTGTCCTGGCAATGCTTTTTTTTTTTTTTTTCTGAGTGATGTAGGGTCCTTCTTGGCAATTTTTTCCAAAATAGGTCAGTTTCATTACTGTTGAACACATTATTGGGGAAGAAAACCCTCAACCGTTTTACATAGTCACTAAATTCTTGCACATATTTCTCAGCAGCTTCATGGTTCGAACTCGCAGCCTAACCATGCTATGTATGCCACTTCTCCTCTTAAATTTCTCGAACCACTCTCTACTAGCTTTGAACACATCAGTATCAGCACTCATACCAGGGTTTTTTTTTAACAGGTCATCATGTAATCGCCTCGCTTTTTCACAAATTATAGCATCAGAAACACTATCACCAGCTAACTGTTTCTCGTTTATCCAAATCAGCAGCAATTTTTCCACTTCTTCAATCGTCCGTGATCTTTGTTTGGTAAGAACTTCCTCTCCTTTTGCAACATCAGCTCCCTTGATTGCCTCTTTATTTTTGAGTACAGTACAGATTGTTGATTTCGCCATACCGAACTGCATAGCAAGATCCGAGGCACGAACGTTTTCATGTTTGGATATGATTTCTTTTTTTCACCTCTATCGTGGTTCTAACAAATTTTCTTTTCGCTTTGCTGCTATCACTATCGTTCTTTGGCCCCATGGTAGCTTATTTAATAATTAAAAAAAAAAAACGCACGTGCACACACACACACACACACACACACACACACACACACACACACACACACAATCAAGAAAAGGCACTGCCTCGGCATAACTGACACTCTCCCGCCATACATCTCAGCCCAGCAGAGAACAAGGTTTCCGGTTTGCTTGTTCAGAAACTGGTGCGCTTTTTGTTAAAAAAATATGTCCGTTAACTGATTTGTTCGAGAAGAGAGCCGTTCGACAACTGAGGTTCCTCTGTATTAAGGTTTTTAAGCTGGGGGAGGGGGGGGGGATATTCCATTTACCTTCATATAAAATATAAAATCTGATGAGGACAAAAGTTGCGTACCGTGCATTATGATGAAGTGCTTGATTTAAAATGAATCCCTTCGTATTTGTGATGTTAAATTATTGGTTTAAATCTTTTATTCATTGCTTAAATTAGTATTGAAATTCTAAGTGTAAGATAACTAAGACCTTTTGATAGGCATTAGCTGTGTTCATTTTAAAATGAAAAAACCAAGGAGGTTAGAATAAAACTTTTGGAGATGCCCTGAGACTTAACCATGAGGCCTCAAAGTGTGGGAATTTGAGGTTGTTTTCATGACACCCATGTAGTTTGAACCGTGTGTGTATTTTGAAATTGTGTGGGTTTGGGTTGCAGAAATCATATTAATATAAAGCTGGAATGAATTATACTTCATACATGAGTTAAGTTTTCACTTTTAACATCATGTTTCGTTTTGAATTCACACTAATGTTCATGTATTTTAATTTAAAATAAAAATGGGAAAGAGCCTCAAAATAATTAAGAATTTTATAAATCCAGCATTTTCTCACACATCGGCAGCTAGTTACAGTGTAAAATTAGGGACATCTGCAATGACAGAATGCTATTCGGCCAACACAAAATACATTGCCATAAATAACATTGAAAACCACCTGCTTTCCCACACTTGAATGACCATCGTTCATGGTTATAGACTTCACACAAAATAGTACTGCTGCATTAACAAGTGCATCTCCAGATATCTTATTCTAACCTCCTTAGGAAAAACAGACTTCCCATATTTTTTGCTAAAAATTTACTTTTGAAGCAGTTACTGCTTGAAGTATTCTTGATGGTTGTAGTTATAGCTGTTAATGTGAAGGAAGAATTCCTTACTTTTATGATAATGTACTGTTCATTTAACATTAGGACTGATGTACTTTATTTACATTTTTCAGTTTGTGTCTGCGAATGTATCTTTTGAGTGAAAATTAAAAGGGAGCTCATATGTATATAAGTGGGAAACAAATCCCCTAAAGAAATAATTCGTAACAAATACATGAAAGGCAATATAAATCTATTTGTGGTGTAATGGATGGCGTGCTCGAATGGAAAATCAGAAGATGCGGGTTCGATTCCCCCTCCAGGGCAATGTAATTTTCAAGTTTTCTGATAGAGTTGCTACATCGTGACGGTGAAAATGTTTGCGGATTTCTGCTTAATTTTACTGATTTACAGATAGAAGTCTTTTTTTACAGAATTTTTTAATATTTCGATTGCTCAATCGAAATATTTCAATCCCCTGCAATAGTCACTATACTATCCACTTAGATAGTCACTGTAACGGGAGTGCTCAAATGACGTGCCGACCAGAGTTCTCCAAAATGAGTAATGTAATTACACATCTAGTGTGCATCGAAATTTTATCAACGCGTAAAAATACGCATCTGGAATTTTTCGCGCCAAGTAAAAGTACTTACTCGTCAGGAATTTTCTCGGCACGTTAAAATATGCATCGCAAATTTTTCTCACCGTGTAAAAATATGCATCATGAATTTTTCTCTGTTAAAATGTTGAAATTTTATATTTACTAATTTTGAATAATTTATACATTAAATTAAAAATACACTGCTGTATTTTTATTAAGTTGTAATTATTTTTTAAAATTATTTCATACTTTTGTAAATGTGTAAATTATCAGGCACGCTTGTACTCTTGAAGTTATGCTCAAAACTCCTGAAATTTACCTTAACACTCTTGATATGGAGTCTTTAGGTTTGGCATCTCTGCTTGTGATTAATTACTGTTTATGTCATGCCATTTTCTTTGAACGTACAATCTGTCTTTTAAAATCTGTGCATAAATTGTGTTCAATTGTTTTGCAGATATCTCCGATTCATTATAGCACTTATGAGAGTTCAATATGGCATGTGATGAAGTAGTACATTTTAAGAAAGTACGAACTACTCTTGGCATGTCAGGTGAAGTCACGGCCATATCTTTTGAAGGCGTGCAAGTATCCCCCATTCTTGAGCTCCATCCTGAAGCATCTAGTGAAGTGGTGAAGATTGAAGATGGCTCATCAATTATTACCCAGGATATGACTACAAGGTAATTTCATGTTTATCTTGTAATATGATCTAGCTTCTAGTGTGCTGTAACTCTTTGTGTTGTGATTTCTCATAGACAGCATCGCAAATCAGATCTGATTGGTCTCTGATTCTCAATCTGTTTTAGCTCATGGAATCTTAAGGAAGCTACAGAACTTTCTGCACTTGTCCATATCCCAACCGCCTCCAAAGTTGAGCTGAAAGTTTTTGATATTTCAACTAAAAAAAATATATTTAAGTATTAGGTAAAATTCGTAAGTCAAAATATAAAATGAAATATCAGCATTTATTTGGCTTTTTTGTATGCTACATGGGAAAAATCAAATCACATAACTTGAAAATGTATTGTTGCAAGTTAAAAATATCTCGTCCAGTAGTCTGAGTCTTCAAGAGCTTGAAAAGCAGTTGGTTTTCATTTGAGTTATTATTTGTGTACCAGGTAGAAGTACTGAAGTCCAACGTCTCTTCACGTTGTAATGCAAGATATCTACTACATTTTTTTATAAGCTAAGTGACTTCAATTTCCCTGCAAATTCATGAATTTACCTTGAAACAACATCGTTTGAGAGTGGCACAGTTTTTATAACCTTTTTAAATTGTTCACCAATCATAACTTCAATTATGTCTGTTATGCATGGCTTTTCTTGGCAATTGTATGTGCCTTCCCAGCCTTACCTTTATGGTAAATAACTTGAAATGAGGCTTCACATGACTATTCATTGATGTTACCACCAGCTGAAAAGGATATTGCTTCTGTTTAATTTTTCCAACCTACATTGAAAAAATTAAATGTGTTTGTCTTTGTGTTCACTATGATTTGTTTGCAAGTGTCTTTAGTAGCTTTGCTAGAAATAATGAGGTGTTATTAAGCATTTTAAAATGAATTGCACACTAGCTGTTTGAAACACTAAAATCTCTTATAGGCATGAAACCACAAAGCAAATATCCTGCATAGCATTTCCTGGTTTTAAAGTTTTTGTATTTGTAATCCGAACAGAAGTTGCGGCATTGTTACTGCTATCTGGAACATCCTCAATTTTTCACTAAGATCAGGCATCTCCTTGTTTCCTTTTCAAAGTACCACTTTTTAACCAATTATCCATGACAAAACATTCACAGAAACAAGGACATAAAAACAAATTAAGTATCCCTAATAGCTGACCTATAACCTGATCATATTGTGTGACACATTGACTCCTCACTATCTCTGCAGCACTACAGGTATTTATATGCTAAGCTGTCAAAAGGGTTTGTCATTGAAGCTTTGTGAAGTGAGCCGTAGAACCTCTACGGTCCTTGTGGCATTTGATGATGAGTTAACAGGGGTGGTACTGAGAATCAGGAATCTTCTGGAATGAAGCAGTGGGAGATTATGCGCTATCAGTGGTGGAATGATGATTGTTGAAGGTCACCACACAAATTTTAATTCATAATGCAAATTAAGGACCTCCATTATTCATTTTCCTCTTGCAAAACCCCTCCGCAGCACCCATTTTGAGAAACACTGTGATATATTTATCACCTCTCATTTTGCTCATTACTGATCAAACTTTGCATTACACATATAAGTACGAAAAAGTATTATTGTGGTAAAAAAAGGTTTTGCTGCCTTTATAGATTTGGAGAAAGCTTATGAATGAGTAAACAGGATACTTTTGTTGAAGGTCCTGAATAATTATGGTTTATCATGAAAGAAATACGGGATTACGCCATATAATACAAATTTCGAAGATGACAATCCGATTTTTGGCGTAAATGTGACAAGGATGGTAAGTCAGATAATATCCGAAAACTTGAAAATTTTCATCGTCCTGGAGCGGGACTCGAACCCGCGTCTCTCAGAAAACACCCGGGTATGCTAACGTCTACACCACTCAGAACGACCAAGTTTCAAGTTTCCGATCAATTTGAATTTAAGCATCACAGGATTCGCTAGTCGAAGGAACCGGAAGATTCGCTAAAACATGAATGCTGGTTGCTTCGACTAGCGAATCCTGTGATGGTTAAATTCAAATTGATCGGAAACTTGAAACTTGGTCGTTCTGGGTGGTGTAGTGGTTAGCATATCCGGGCGTTTTCTGGGAGACGCGGGTTCGAGTCCCGCTCCAGGACGATGAAAATTTTCAAGTTTTCGGATATTATCTGACTTACCATCCTTGTCACATTTACGCCAAAAATCGGATTGTCATCTTCGAAATTTGAATTATGGTATAACTGGGAATCTGCTTAAAAGTGTGAAAGCAATATAAGTTGGCAGTAGAGCATGTGTATTACTGAATAGTGTTTTATTGAAATGGTTTTCTATTGGTGTAAGAGTCACCATGGCTGTTGACTATGTTTATGGATCCATGCATGTGTGTTACCAAAATAAACAAGACTGGTTTATATCGTAGTAATATCTGCTTGTGCAGATTGCTATATCCTGATGACACAGTTCTGTTGGCAGAGAGAAAAAGTGAGTTGCAGAGCATGTTGTCCTGGATGTATGAAATTCAAACTGAGTATAAATAAAGATGCACCATTAAATCCCAAAACTCGGACAGAGAGTCAGAAACTTAGTGAAACAATCTGCTACTACTCCTAATTGTCAGAAAATAAAGACATTTTGATATTAACAAGAGAACTATGCTTTAGTTACTTTCTATGAAAGTTTTGTTTTATTTCTTTTAGGAATTACTTCATATTCTGCACAGCTGAATTATGTTATGCTGTATATAATGCTTTTCTTTTTCTTTGTTGCAGCAATGAACACAACTTTGGAATGATAGTAGAGCATATGGATATAATAGAGCCACTTACTACTCTAAGATCACTGCTGGAACAGAGACTGGGCTTAAAATTAGTTGACTACACCTTTTATTTGCAAGATGCTCAAGAGGTTAGTTCACATGGACTTTTGTTCTAGTACAGTATCAGTGAGTGAATTGGAGTTGTCCTTTTCTTTTTTGTGTGTGCCTACATCGGATGGGAGAACTTGAAGAAAGCATCTATAGGCTCACCAAACTGGACATACTTTCAGATCAGTTGTCCATTATGTTTGAAAGTAAAAAAAAAAAAGCCATATGTGTATTTGTGATTGCAAAAAATACATTAAAATTACGATGAACTGATTTTTTAAAAAGCATACATATGTTTATTACAGCTGGAACTACAATTTAATTTTGCTCTGATTTAGGTAGTAATTGTATCAAATACAGGGTGTCCAAAAAATAACTGTTCACTGAAAGTACCACTTACCATGCTGAACTGGTTCCTACAGGAAGTGTTGGAAATGGGCCTCACTGATGCCTAGACATATCTGCACATGCTTCTGCATGTTGGTGAAGACCTTCCTCAGGGTATGGGGTGTGATTTGTTGTATGTGGGTCATTATTGCAATCTGTAGTTCTTGAAGTGTATGTGGATTACCTGTGTACATCTTTCCCTTCAGTGCACCCCCACAGACAAAAGTCAGGCGGTGTCAGATCTGGTGACTGGGCAGGCAGCGGTCCCTGGAAGATGATGCGATTTCCAAAGAATTCCTCTAGAAGCTGTATTGATACGCCAGTGGTGTGAGCAGTTGCACTGTCTTGCTGGAACCATCCTTTGTTGATTTCCCGCCGTGAGTTCGGACATGAATTGTTGGATAATCCGGGCACAGTCTGTTCTGAGTAAATGGTTCACTGAAGAAAATGGGCCCAATAATGCATGTTCGAGTCATGGCACACCAAACACCGACCTTCTGGTTGTGGAGAGGCAGTTCCTTAAATTCGTGGGGATTTTCAGTTCCCTACAGATGAGTGTTTTGGCTGTTGATGTACCCATGACAGGTGGAACCATGCCTCATCCGGAGATGCCAACCACTCCGGAAATTCTGGAGTCTGTCCGGTATTTCTATGAAAATATAGAAGTACGGAACAACAATAAACAAAATGTTTTTTTGTTTTTTTCTCGTTTTTGTTAGATAAACACTTGTGTTTGTTTGTGTTTTTCTATGTAATTGTACGAATTCTGCTTATCGCTGAAGTTGCGGCGTAGTCTCAGCAGTTTTTAGCACGCCTTTTGTAAAAAAGATCGTGCTTATGTTATCGGTTTGTCTGTTCGTCCATCTGTAGACTCCATATCTCCAGGCCCTGATTTCTGCACGTGTACAGGGCCTCCAGAATTTGGGGGGCCTCCAAACTACTTCCAAAAATCAAATATCCCTTCATGCCAAATTAATGAAAAAAGAGACTGCTTTGTTAACGATTATCTGGGACAACATTGCAACGTATCAACAAAGTGATCACTTCCCTACAATCTTCTATGGGAAATTTGTCATTAGTTCTACCATTACATGAGTCAGTTATTGGCTTCATCCTGAATTTTGTGAGAAAAAACTTCGAGCTGTTCGAAAAAAATCCAACCATTTGCTAGGGAGAGAAATGGATTATGAATCCTCAAGAAGGAAGAAAATACCAAAGAGCCAACTTCTAGATGATTCATCAACTCCAGATGTTTTTAATAATCGAGATTCCTTCATCACTCAAACGTTTTACGTAATATGTGATAATCTTGTTTTACAGCTGCAAACCAGAAAGAAGTCATATGAGGAATTGGACTCTAGATTTGGATTTTTCTACAAGAATGGCCTAAGTGATGTGATGGAAGCAGCTGAATTGTTGCAAAAGCAGTATTCAAATGAACATGAAGACTTTGCTGAAGAGTTCCTTCAGTTTTGAATGCTGACAAAAAAATTCTTTGAGAGCACAGATTCTCTAATTTGCCTTGGAAAGTTGAATTTAGTTAATATTTTTCTCAATGTTGACACATGCGTCAGGATTTTTTTAACACTGTTCAAGCGAACTCTCATTTTCGGTTCTGAAAAGAACTAAGCATAGACAATGATACTATAAAAACAAAATGATACTATAAAACAAAAATAGAATTCCAGAGTAATTAATGTTACAGTTGTAGGCTCTGCGGGTGAGGGGAAGTACAAGTGGTGTGAATGCTATAAAGTTGACTAGCATGTGGGATGTATTTTAATGTTTTACTACTTGAAAAACTGCTTGCAAAAAATATATATATATTTACCAGCAAATATTCTTTTCAACTGTTGACTGAAATTATTAATCGAGGGGGCCCAACATAGGCTGTGCACAGGGCCTCGACTGACCTATGCCCGGCCCTGCATATCTCTGTAACTATTAGTCCGATTTGAAAAAAAAATTTTCCCATTGGGAAGAGCTTGAAATATGCAAATCATAATCCTTCATTTCGGGGGTTTTTTTTTTTGTTTTTTTTTTTGCAATGTACAATTTTGCTATTAGAAGACGTAAATGCAGATGATGTTGAATTCAAAATACATTTTATTCCATATATTTGCTTCTAAACATCCAATTGAAAAAATTCTTTTATCTTTCAATTCCATTTATGTCGAAAAGTATTTGCGTATAGTTACTTTTTCAAGTTACGCATAGATTTTCTGCTAGGGGGCGTAAAAGTACATTACTTTTTCCCCGATATCTCTTCTTCTAAAACTTCGCTTTGAAATATTTTTTTTTCTTCAGCGGATACAGCTTATGATGGAAAAACTTTTGCATGTAGTTTCTAATTTTTGGTAAAGAACACTTTGGCCACCAGGGAGTGTAAGTGTTAATTTTTGTATTTGCCATAAAATCTGAGCTTCTAAAATCTTGATTGAAAAAAATCTTTCGAGGACTGATGCCACTAACATTGATAAACCTTTCCAAAATATTTTCTTCTTAAAATAATGCATGTTTTATCTGCCAGCAGGCATAGATGTATATCTTATTTTTGTCAATATCTCTACTTCTAAGAGTCCAATTTGAAAAATCCCTTCTTTGTTAGATAGCATTTCTGGTGCAAAATGTTTTTCATACAATTTCAAAATTTTCAAGTAATTCAAATGTTTTGCTAGAAGACGTTAAGGTAAATTGCATTTTTCTCGGTATTTCTTCTTCCAAAACTCTGATTTGAAAAATTCTTCCTGTATCATATACAGCTCCTGGTGGGAAATGTTTTTCATATAATTTCCAATATTTGGTATAAAATGGTTTGGCTACCAGAGGGCATAAGTGTTAATTTCTGCTTCTGATGTACTTGCAGCAAAATCTGAGCTGAAAACTTGACTAAATTTTTTTTCTTAAACTGATATCGGTCACATCGAAAAATCTTTTGAGTGAATCTGTAACGAAGGCCGAAACACTGTTTGCTAATTTCCTTATTGAGCATAACATTCCAATAGCATGTAGTGACCATGTGGGATCATTATTTCATTGTATGTTCCCAGACTCTAAAATTGTGGGGAAGTATAGTACTGGCCACACCCAGACAACAGCTATGGTATCAACTTTAGCTGGTGCAACATCTCAGAAAGTAGCCTTTCTTTATGCAAAATGGCCATATGCTATATATAATTCAAGACTACACACTTGTGATGTTGATTTAGAATAAATTATCAACGTTTATTGTGAATAAACGTTGATAATTTATTCTAAATGGCCATATGCTGTTTGTACAGATGGCAGTAATGATACGGGAACATCACAATTGTACCCCATTGTTATTAGATATTTTGACACTGCGTTTGGAAAAGTGATTTCAATATTACTGTGTATTGCTTCAAATGTTGAGAGATCCACAGGTGCATTAATTTTCAAGCTTCTGGATGATGAGTTTGTAGCACGAAATATTCCATGGAGCAAATGTGTTGCATTTGGGAGTGATAAAGCATCTGTAATGGATGGTGTACACAAAGGAGTTAGCAAACACATTCTTCGGCAACAGGAAAATTATTTGTGCAAAGTTGTTCATGTCATTCTTGTCCATATTGCTGCAGAAAGTGCATGCACAAAATTACCAGTTGCCATAGATGAGTTCTTAATAGATATTTTTTTATTTGAATAAAAGCTTCAAAATTTTTAAGACACTGTACTACAAGGTGGTTATCATTAAATAATTGTGTAGTAAATCTTTTGGAACAGTGGCGAACTCTTGTAGCTTTTTTCCAAAATGAAAACTGCTTACTTCAGCCGGAATTTAAGCAAAAGAACATTTAAAACGCTGTCTAAGGAAACTGACGTCAGCATATCAAAAATTGTATGTACCCTTAATTGATCGACCAGCCAAATAGCAAAAATTGAATTAAGGTCAACTTCAAGAAATGGTTAATTGCAACGATAAGCATGTTCTCCATTTCCATAAAATAGTGAAAGCCTCAGAAATTATTGGCAAAGCACACATTTCTCAGAACCAAAAAAAATAGTGAAAGGGTAAAGACATAATCAAGTAAACAAAAGGGGTCCCTAAAGCTGGGAGACAGTAGGTTAAGTTGAATTTGTGCTATTTTTTAAGAATCTACTACTCAACTCTATTGTTTGTTTCTGAAGAACTCATTGCCTTTATTTGACAATGTGAACAAAATCCTGCAATCTGAAAAACCACTAATACACCAATTACGAAGAGATTTGCAAACTTTACTGAATTATACGTTAGATTTGTCACCCCTGAATTGGTTGCTGCTTCAAAAGAAATGGCAGCGGTAAACTATTGCGATGTGAGAAATCATTGCAAAACTGATAGCGTAAGTAATAGGTATTGAGACAAAACAATGCCTCAGGAAATTACTAAACGGGGAGAAAATAAATCAATATGATATGATGTAAACCAATTTTTATTCTTCTGTTGTCAAGTTTTTCGTAAGTGCCATTGATTACATAGTGAAAATATTTCCCCTTGAATCCTGATTTGAAATATGCTGAGGTGGCCAAATGTATCTTTGAGATCTGAAGTAACATTTGAATATGTTGAATATTTTATATGAAAGTTTCCCACAGTTATCTGCAAGTGATGTTGATAAAATTGAGCTTCAGTTTCTGCGATACCAAGTTGACATATTTGATGACATTTTGAAGTGTGACTGAATTGACACAGTGTGGCATTTGATAAGCCAGATGAAAGATGGCAGTGGATTTGCTAAATATGATTTGCTTGCATAGGTAATGTTTTTAGTACTAGTAATTCCTCACAGTAATGCAGAAAGTGAACACATATTCAGCATTGTGAGAAAGAACAAGAGTGACTTTCATCTAAATCTTTCTGACAAGGTTCTATCAGATTTGCTGGTGGAAAAAACTAGAACGATTTCTGCAGAAGAATTGTGTTAAAACAAGATTTTTCAAAAGATATGATTAGGGAGCTACTATCAGCTACTTCTGCTTCCCTTGCAAAGGACTCAAATTTATTAACAACACAAGTTCATTTCTTTTCTCACTAGCTGCTTGATTTTTCTGCAAAGTGAGTTAATTGCAATACAGTAAAAAAACTTAATATTTTTCAGTTATGTGCCAGGAATATGTTTATGTGAACTGTGTTTTCAAGATTGAAATGTATGAGCAGGAATATTTAACTGAACAAAATGCTGAACTGTTTATGATTTATGTTAAAATGTTGAAATTTTATATTTACTAATTTCAAATAATTTATACATTAAATTAAAAATACATTGCTGTATTTTTATTAGGTTGTAAGTATTTTTTAAATTATTTAATACTTTTGTAAATAATGCTTAAAATATCAGGCACATTAGTTATCCTGAAGTTTTGCTCAAAACTCTTGAAATTTACCTTAACACTCCCGATATGGAATGTCTAGGGTTAGCATCTCTGCTCATCTGGAATGTCCTCACCTTCTTCAGACAGGAACTCTTGGAACCACTTACAGTACTGAACACAGGCATCATGGTCTGCTTCTTTCAGCTGATGCACGACAGACACTTTGTGTGGGTGGAAACACAACTTCCTTTTCAGAATATCATGGGCTGTACTTTTTGGCACATTAGCTTGTTGAAATTGCTGCCTCATGGACTTGTGTGGACTCCTCTATATCCACAGCTATGATGTGGCAGTACTGTTTAATAAGTTCATCAATCTCTACCCCTTGATCTCTGTCACTTCTGTTGCAGGCTGGGCACTTCTATGCCTGTTTTTGTTTTCTGTTTTGCCACTATTGGTATGTCTGACTCAATGTCTCGGAGGACTGGCACTGCCAGGAAGTACTCTCATCGTACACATTTCCCAGGCAGCAATGAGTTTCAGTGAGATAAAGCTCTTCAGTGACAAAGAATTCAGTTACCACTTTAAGCTTTATATGAAAGGGGGGGGTTAAAGAATGCTGGTAAGTTAACACACTTTCTGTCATGATCCACTACATTTTGCAATCTGCTCAGATAAAATTTAGTAAATTGTGCTGACACCACTTGTTCACTGTATCCATAACAGCATTGTCACTGTTAAATTTTTACCCTTTCAAGTCCATTTTGGGATTCAGAAATAGTCAGTTGGAGCCAAATCTGTAATAGCTTAAACACATAGTCAGATAGTGTTGCATAAATCACAAATGCTGTGTGTGTGTGTGTGGTGCATTGTCTTGATGGAAGGTGACTCCAGCCAATTTTCTACACCACTTGAGCTTAAATTCATCGCAGAAATGTCTCAATAAGTTAGAATAGTATTCTGCAACGATAGTGGCACCTCATCCCAGGAAATCTACCATGATCTCTCTTTCTTCATCTCGGAAGACGAAAGCCATGATTTTCCCAGTCGATTTTTGTAAGGAAGGGCAGAGGAATGTTTCCACTGTTTTTGTTGTTCTTTTGTTTCAGAGTAGAAGTGGTACACCCACATTTCATCCATGGTGATTTACTACCCTAAAACTGAAATTCATTAGCTTTAAAATTCTACACAATTTCATGACAATACACTGTTTCCTACATCTGATCTGCATTCAGTGCTTTAGGAATCTGCCATGAAGATCTTCATTCCTAAAATATTCACTGCAATGGTATGAGCTTTCTCATGGGAGATGTTGAATGTAGCCTCAATGTGCTTCAATGTTATTCTGTTGCTTTACATGATCAAGTCTTGAATGTCATCCACATTTGCAGATGTCGACATGGTAGCAGGCTTTTGCTGTGGTGCATCTTAAACACTATGCCTTCCACTCATAAATTCTGCAACCCAGTTTTTGACTGTGGTGCATGAAGGAAAAGATTCCTTTTAATTGTTTGCTGAATTTCTTCTGGCAGCATTCCCTTTAAATGGAGATATTCAATTATTGCACAATGTTTGATTCTCTCATCAGTCACCATCTTTGTTCACTTTCCTTGCTTCAATGCCCTCTGTAAAGAAAAAGAAAATAGTTACTAAATGGAAATATTCTGTGAGCACACAAAGGAAGGGTTGTAGGACAGATTGGCAGTATTATCTTTCACAAAAACCTTAGCAATCTATATTGGGTTAAAAAATGACATCCCCCCCCCCCCTTTGTGTGTCTATTTGTAACATCCATCATTCTCAAATGGTTTTACATTTCATTCTCTTATTTGTGAACCCCAAGAGACAATGGGTGTTCAAGATTATACACAGCTTTCTCATTGTGCTTTCATTTGAAAGAGAAATATTCAGAAATCTTAGTTTCTTTCTGACCTTTATGTTAATGGTTCTAGAGATGTGTTATCACAAGTGGAAAATTACCATTGTAATTAGTGATTGTAGGTATATGTAATGTATTGTCTTATTTAAACATATCTAACAGCACAAGCTGCAATCATGACAAACCACACTTCCTCTACCATAAGGGATGCAGGAACAGTATGAAAAGCCCATATTTCAAAGCAGTTTCAGGCAAGAGAAATTCATATAGTGGAACAACTATTTCTTTTGTAGCTAAGATCAATGTAATGTGACATGTATAAAAGAAAGAAATATACATGGCAAAATGATGCAAAACTATGCAAATAATTGGCCATTTTAGAAGGTTGTGCAAAAGCACTTCTGCCCAGTTTTAAGTACAGATGCACAAAAAAGTTTGAAACATTTATAATTTCAAAAAAAAAAAAAAAAAAATAATAATAATATTTTAACAATTCATTAGTTTCTTGAAATGAATTGATTTCATTTGTGCTCTTGGAAGTGAATAATCATTTTTTTTTTTTTGTAAATGTGAACTTTGTAGTGCTCTGAACAGTTTCTTTTTATTAGGTGTACAAATAAGTTTTAAAGCGTTTTTTGTGTGACGTATACCACCAATTTACATATCCGACATTCCCCTACGTTGTTTTCGTGTGACCGTAACTGGTCCAGAGTATAAAATGTGACACCGAAGTTTACCCAACAGTCAAACACACTTGCACACCGGTAGGTGAGAGATGGCAAGCGATACTGCATGTATTTGACACTGCATTCGTTACGAATTTTATCAAGGAAAAAGTGCTGCAAAAGCATGTGCATCAATCTGCTCTGTTCTGGGGGAGAATATTGTATCGAAAAGCACGTGTGAGTTTCGGTTTAGATGGTTTAAAGATGGTGATTTTGATGTTAGCGATCAAGACCGTAGCGGCGCCCTGCAGAAGGTTGCATATTAGGAACTGCAAGCATTGCTGGATGAAGATTCATCTCAAATTCAAAAAGAACTAGCTGAACAACTGGGGGTAACTCAACAAACTATTTCCAATTGTTTACACGCAATAGGAGATATTCAGGAGGAAGAAAAATGGTTGCCATATGACCTGAGCCATAGGAACAAAGATGAGCATGTTGTGAAGTGTTTGAATCTGTTGAATTAACCACACAGAAAATCTTTCCTGTGGAAAATCGTTATGAGTGATGAAAAAAAAATCATTATGAGTGATGAAAAAAAAATCATTAAGAGTGATTCCCAAATGCAAAAAACACTGGGTAAACCCCAGTGAAGCAGCGACTTCAACACCGAAACTTAATATTCACCCCAAGAAAGCTCTGCTGTGTATCTGGTGGGGTATGAAGGGTGTGGTCTATTATGAACTATTGGAACAGGGTCAAACTGTTACCGTTGATCTATAAGCAACAATTTCTATGATTGAACCAGGAAATCTGTCAGAAACGTCCATTCACAGGCAAAGGATGGCGTCCTGTGAAATTACTACATGACAACGCTAAGCTGCATGTCACAAAATTGGTCAAGGAAACATTATTGATGCTTGGCTGGGAAGTTTTGGAGCACCCGGCATATAGTCCCAACATAGCCCCTTCAGACAATCATTTGTTTTGATCGATGCAACATGGTTTGTCTGCTGTACGGTTCCGGACATGTGATGAAGTGCAAAAATGGGTTGACGACTTCATCGCATCACACGGCGAAGTATTATTCATGGCTGGTATCCATCAGCTGCCCGGCTGATGGCGGAAGGTGATGGATAAAGATGGAGCCTATTTTGATTCATAAAGGTATTGTTTGTGGAATAACTTTTTTACGGGTCTTTTAGAGGTTATTTTTAATGAAAGTTGGTTGTCAAATTTTCGAACTAAAGCCTAGTTCGTCATCAGGACTATGTCACTGGAGTAGTTGCTGCCACTCAATTGGAAGAGACCATCCGCAATTATCGTTAATTGTGGTACTTCTTCTTCTTGCTATTTCGATCCCTTCTTCTAGTTTTCTCTTTACTAAGTTTGACTGGTGGGCGATTATTTTCACTGAGTCCCAATTTATGGAGTGTCCACTTGCTTGTACATGTCTGTCTAGCCCTGTTTTGTTCCCAATGTTCCTAATAGCTGCTTGGTGTTCTTTCATTCGGACCTTAATACTTCTCCCTGTTTCTCCTATATAGCTGAGTCCGCAGTTACAGTCGATGCAGTAAATTACTCCTTCCTGCAATTGGATGTCCAATTCTTTCTGCTTTAAAGCTGGCAGGAATTTCTTTATTTTGTTATTAAGATCTGGAGCTAGCCTGATATTATATTTTGCTCCGATCCTTTTCAGTTTCTCGAAAAGTCCCTTGTGGTACGTAATTTTGCTGCTGAATTTGAAGTTGGTTTTTTCCTGCTTCTTTTTTGGCACTTGTTTAAATATTTTCTCAACATATGGGGAGGGGTAATTGTTTTCTGCCAACATTTCCTTTAATTCTTCTTTGTGAAGATCTTTTGAGAAGCTGAAGAGACCAGGATTTCAATTTTTTCCAAAAATTGTCTCGCAGTATTCGATTTAATATAATCAGGGTGGAATGAGCAGAAGTCTAACATCTTCCCTGTGTTGGTGGGTTTTCTAAAAAGCTGAGTGAATATTTTCCCTTCTCTTGAGGTCAAGGTTAAATCCAGGTAATTGATGCTATGGTCTTTTTCCTGTTCCAGGGTGTACTTCAAGGTATTCTCTAGTAAGTTAAATTCTTCCAGAATCTGAGAGGGTAGAGATTGGTCCACAGTATCTACTATAATTAGGACATCATCCATGTACCTTACATAGAGAGCAAACAAGGAGGGTTGTATAAGGATTTTTGCCTCTAGTTTCATTTATATAATAATTTGCTAGCAGAGGTGCTAGTGGAGAACCCATTGCAAGTCCTGAAGTTTGCCTGTAATATTTCTTTCCAAACTGGAAGAAATTATTCTTGAAGGAAAATAGGAGCAGTTCATATATGCCAAGTAGTATTTCTCTATTGTGATTATGGAATACTATTTTTTCCGCAAGGTCATCTGCAATGAATTCCAGTAGGAGGTCCAGGTTAATGTTGGTATACATAGAGACTATATCCAGGCTTGCCATTACTGGATGAATTAATTCTGGCAAGTTGTCCAGTTTTCTTTTTTAGCTGCATGGAATTTTTTAGTAGGTAGGGAGGAGAAGGGGAAAATATCTCTGAGGTGACCAAGCAAATAATAATTAATGTTGGAGAGTGGCGAATTTCTAGTGTCTATTATAGGTCTTATTGGATGGCCTTCTTTGTGAACTTTTATCGTACCATAGATCTGTGGAATTCTTGACTGGATTTTGAGAAGTTTTGAAGAGCTCATTAAGCTGTTTTTTATTTCTTAAAGAGCTGATTAATTTCTTAAGATTTTTTACAGTTTGATCTATAGGATTACCATTGAGTTCTTCATAATAAGGCTTGCTCAATTCAGCTTCCATTTTATTGTAATACTTCTCTTTTTCTACCAATACCAAAACTTTGCTCTTATCTGCTCTCAGTGCTACTACTTTATCATTGGCTTTGAATTTTTTAAGGTCAGTAATGGCACTTCTATTAAAATTGTAATCAACTTTTACTGGCTTTTTTACAAATTGGAAGAGACCATCCGCAATTGACTGGTGGGCGATTATTTTCACTGAGTCCCAATTTATGGAGTGTCCACTTGCTTGTACATGTCTGTCTAGCCCTGTTTTGGTCTCTTCCAATTGAGTGGCAGCAACTACTCCAGTGACATAGTCCTGATGACGAACTAGGCTTTAGTTCGAAAATTTGACAACCAACTTTCATTAAAAATAACCTCTAAAAGACCCGTAAAAAAAGTTATTCCACAATCACTATGAATAGAGGTGCCATAAATGCATTTACAACAAGGTATTGTTGTTTTCCCTCAAATTACATGTTGTGTTGTCTTAAAACGCTTTAAAACTTATTTGTACACCTAATATGAAACTATTATCTCTTCACTATTCATCTTATATAAGTATGACTTTTTTTCAGTTTTATAGTTACAATCCTATGTTAATTCACAATGATTTTTACAAAAAAATTTCAGTTGGATGCTTCCAAAAACTTAGTCAATCAGTGTGTGCAGGGAAGAGGCCTTGTTCAAATTAATGTTGAAGTAACAAATAAAGGAGGTATGAATTTGTTTTGAGTTTTTACTGTTTACATGCTATATAGAGCTTTTATAGTTTATTAATTTTTTCAGTTTATCTCATGATAATGTATTGCATAATTTTCATCCACTGTATTAATATTCCTGTTTTAGATTTATGCTGACATTATTTCATTTGACTTTGTGGTCTCACCTTCCCCCTTTTTGTAATGATTTTGTAAGTTTTCTCCTTTCACCCTGTTACCTGGTTTAGTTGGTACTAATGCCATAAGTACAGTAATTTGCCTGAGATACATTCCATTGGTGTGCATTTCACTGGCAGACATAACAGTGTTAAAAAGTGTAAGCTACCAGGCATATTCCTCATTATCACATAATGTCACTGTATTTAATCTTATGACACCCATTCATTTGTCTTAGTTTCACACCTGCATATCTAATGGTCAGGCTGAAGTGGCATCTAACATTCAGAAAGAACATTGGCACATGTGTCTGCAGATTGAAAGTCAATGTTCATTTGGCTATTCAGTATGGTGTGATACCTGCGTGGTCACCCAGTGATCCAGGGCACAGGCTTCTAACTTCTTTTACTGCAAATTTTGGGTTTAAATCTCAGGGCAAGACATGATGTGTATTTGTCCTTCTGGTGCTGGTTCTCTCCCTTCCACAGAACGAGCGACTCTTAGAGGTGGATAATGTATTGTAAGCAGGGCTGGAAAAATATGTTCCAGATCTAGGAACCAGGTGAAACAAATTCAACTTTCAATAAATAACACACAAGCGTAATGTATGGTTATGATGCTGAAATGAAAAGTAGCATGGTGTATTTGCTTTTTTTTTTTTTTTTTTTTTTTTTACCCAAACCACTTACTAAATAAAATTCCAATTTAGTCCATAATTTTTTTTTTCCTGTTCTTTCAGTTGCTGCTCTCAAGAAATTGAAATTTCAGATTTTAATTTCTTTAAAACACTATTTGTTAAAGTTTAATTTTGCATGTATAAACTAAAAGTACTGTATTTTTAATCAAAAAGTAACCGAGGTAGTTGCCTTCGATGCACAATCTTGATCAGAAGAATCACACACAATACAAATTCAAATTCATCAGCTGAATTTGAAGATTTTATTGTATATAGTTTTAGGTATAAGAACTGTCAGGTTTTCCTAGAACCCATCATCAGTTACATAAACAGAAGAAGCGATGCTTCTGATTGTGTATCTGATGATGGGTTCTAGGGAAACCTGAAAGTACTTATACCTAAAACTAAATACAATAAAATCCTTAAATTCAGCCGATGAATTTGAATTGTATTGTTTGTGATTCTTCTGATCAAGATGGTGCATCGAAGGCAACTACTACCTCGATTACTTTTTGATTATTTCTGCACGAATTTAAAGCTCCTAGTACTGTATTTTTGTTTGTGTAATCTGCAGATTATGAAATTAAATTTCTTTCCTAGAACCCATTGTCAGACACATAACAGAAGAAGCTATTCTTCTGTTCTTTAGAAGAAGCTATTCTTCTGATTATGTATCTGATGATGGGTTCTAGGGAAGCCTGAAAGTACTTATACCTAAAACTAAATACAATAAAATCCTTAAATTCAGCCGATGAATTTGAATTGTATTGTGTGTGTTTCTTCTGATCACGATCATGCATTGAAGGCAACTACTTACCTCGATTACTTTTTGATTATTTCTGCAGGAATTTGAAGCTCCTAGTACTGTATTTTTGTTTGTGTAATCTGCAGATTATGAAATTAAATTTCTTTCCACTTCTGTAACCCACTGTGGTGTATATAATCTGTAGGCCATGAAATTCAGAAACAAATAAAAAAAAAAAAACGTATTGCAAAATCTGCTGTGGATCATTAAAAAAAATACATGAATCATGAAAAAATCCATGAATCATGAAATTCAGAAAAAAAGAAAGAAGTCCTTTGCATAATCCGTGGCAACATACCTGCAGATTGGGGGATGGGGAGATTCAGAAGAAAAATATCATTATATAATTTGCACTTGTGTTGATTCAAACTGTAATTTCCAACAGAAAAGTTGCAATTTATTGGGTGACTTAAAAGTCCAAAGAAGTAAGGAAGAAACTCTTCTTATTAAGAAGAAGGAACTGTCATTTTTAAAATACCTTTTGTGTTATTTTCAAGTGAATAAAGAACAAAAATCTACTTTTTTCAGCATTATCATTGTTTATTAGTTAGACCTAAAAATCTGAAACTATGGACAATCCATAGTATTTGACATTTCTGAAAAACAGAAGAGCAAAGCAAACAAAAGCCTTAACTAAATACAATTAGCACAGCAAAACTAATGAATGCAATTTGCAGTGACTAGGCTACTGATGGAAATGATTCCTTGGTGTTGAATAGGTCAGCAAGCAGGCTTCCCACAGTACGTAACCCTCCAGTAGTAGCACAAATAGTACTGTTTTTGTTGCATCAATTTTCTGTCAAACTCAAGTGAAAGTAAAATTCATCTATTTGTTACCCTTCATATTGTGCCAGTTTTTTTCTGTTAATGCATTTTCAGCACTTCCCAAGACCACCAATTCTCCTAACACTACACTGTAAAGTGCCACCTGATTTTTTTTTTTTAAGTGTTGTATTATCCGAAGAACGTAAATTTATAACTTTTTAACTGATAATCCATGGATTACAAGACAGAAATCATGGTATTTACTGCAAATTATGAAATTTGAAGTAAAAGATGTGTGCCAGAGATCCTAATTTCTAGACATCTGGGATTTTACCTGCCCTTCTTTAAATCTTTAGATTCTCATAGAAATCATTGTTTTACCTCCCACCTCAACACCCTGCATAGCAAAATGGTGCTCAAACAAGCTGGCTTATACATCAGTGAAATTTATTCATTAATTAGTGTTATCTATCACAAGAGTCTGTCTTGTGAATTATAATATAGGACCCCCCCTCCCTCCCTCCCTGAAAACTACTGTATCAATTTGTGATGGTTTGAGTCTATCCAAACCATCAAGTCTCACACAATGCAATCTTGGAATGCAACATTCACTGAGAGAATATTATCTGTCATATGGAACCTTCCTATCTTTACAACTTCTGCTTAATCTCAGTACTTTCGTTAGGTGAGGCTTTGAGTTTTACCAAACCGGTCTCTTCAGTCAGGAGTCCTGCCTTTCTTCAGTATTGTTCAGCTTATAACAGTATTTTTGTGTTTTGACATTTTTGAAGGCCTCTTTGATTATTTGGTAATTGACTTTTTACATGCAAACATATCACTAAGCTGTTTGTTCTCTGAGATTCAGAGGTTAGCTCCACAAAGAAATACAAAGTACCAGATAATGAAAATTTTACTACCAGATAATTTTTACTTACTGTTGCTGTATCAAACTTCTTCATTTACAGCAATCTTGACATACAACTCGGACTTCAGTGACGTCCATCACAGGTTGTACACAAGATCTTCTGTGACAACTCAACTAAATAATGAACCCTTAAAAGTCAATTTTTTTTAATTGACTTTTGAGGGTTCATTTTTAGTTGAGTTGTCATTGCTTATTTCAAAAAAATTTTGGAACACTTAGTATCCATGTCATTTCACAAAGGCATGTCAAAGATTATAATGCTTATAACATTTCTCCTTTTGTGATCCTCTCCCTGCAATTTTTTAAAAATAGTTTTACAATTAAAACCAGCATTAGTGATAAAGTTTTTTTACTGAAACACAAATCAGTTTGCCTTTACCCTACATTTTTCTCCAGAATTACACAATTGTAACTACTTCAATCAGTTTGTTAAAAAGTGACAGAGAGAGAGAGAGAAAAAAATAAAAAGCAGCTCTTCATGGCTAGATTTTTTTAGGTTAATTTATAGAATTGACACCAATGTTTCAGTCTGCTTGAGACTACAATAAATATCACCATGTTGACTTGCTCCAAACATAGGAGTGTGTTGATACAGCCATGCATTTCTGTATTTTTTGGATGCCTGGAGTGTCTGCTTCACCACTCACACCAGTGTTGAACATGATGTACAGGAGAGTTTTGACAAAACTATTGCCGTGTCACATGGGACAGTCTGTAAATGTTTTCATTTGTTAAGAGAACTAATTATAGACTTAATGTTGCCATCCCAGGACTCAGAAGAAAAGATTGACAGGCCAGGGGTAGTAACTGAGATTGATGAAACCATAGTATGGAAGAGGTTAAAACTACTGTGGATGGCTGGTGAATTGTTGGCATATGTCAGAGAGGTATGACAAAGTTTTGTGTGCAGGTGTTCCCAGGAAATTCATAGTTTTCTCCTACCCTCATCCCTATCGTTTAAAAGCATGTAGCCCCTGAGTCTGCTATAATGATGGATCAGTGGGCTACATACGAGGGCAGATGAAAAAGTTAGTTGCACTGTTGAATTAAAAAAACAAATAAAGAAATAAACTCAGAGGATGTATGTTGGTTTAAAGGTACAACATTTATTCATTTTTCAACATAGTCACCTGAGAACTGTAAACATTTATCAGAACATGTGATTAACTTTTCCATACCTGTACAGAAAAAGTCTCCTCTAATTTGGTGCAACCAGTTAAGGACCGCAGTTTTCGCAGTCTCACCGATTTGGAATCGTTGTCCACTAAGGTCCATCCACTGCATGGTTCCATCTTCCAACCGGACTGTGCCCGCTTGTTTTCCCACCGCCCCTCCTGTGTTCCGACGTTCGGGATTCGGATGTCTGCCATAGTGTGCGATGCTGGTCTAAACTTGTCTGGGATTGGTTTAACCACCTTTTTAACCAACCTCCTTGGCAGCCCGTTCAAGCAATGGCTGACCTCTCTCTTTGTGCGTGGCCTAAGTCGTCCACTCCTGCTCTGGTGTACCAGCAGCTCTTTGCTGAAAAACAGTCTGTCTACCCGGATTTCGTGCCTGTGTTCACCGATGGCTCGAAATCCGGGGATGTCATTGGATCCGCTTTTGTGTGTGGCGATGCCTCACATACTGAGAGGCTTCCGCCTGAATCCACCGTCTTTTCGGCAGAGATGCGTGTGGTACACCTCGCTTTGTGCCACATACAGTCTAGATCACATCGTCGCACTCCAAAGAATGTGATGATCAGTGGCATTTTCTTCATGGCCATATTCCTACTCAACTTCAACTTCACAGATTCAACATCACCTCATCACCACTTTGCCATCATAGCAATTCTACTGACAATGTCTCTCAATTCTGTACCACCTGTCAACTTCTTCAATCACTGTTTACCCTGATCTTCCACCTTACATCATTACTGTGCATAGTTCACCATGATCTTTGGGAGTATTGCCTCATGTAAAATACTTGCTTTTCATCTGTGTGCCATACACTCCTGTCGCTATCCGTTTATGCTTTTAAAAATATTTGACCTATATTCTTCATCTGTCACATGTCAACTCAACAAACACAACAGCAACTTCTCATTCTGTTTCGTTCACGTCTTCTTTCACATCTACTGCATGACTTTAACGTAGCAATACAATCTTACATTGTTCATAACTTTTACACAAACTGGGACACAAGTCATTGCTGGCTTTTTATTGCTAACAATAAAGTTAAACTTTTGTTTTGATCATGTAGCAACTGAATCCTTTTCACCATTTCATCTTGCTCAGATGACTTTATCCTTTAACTCTCTTAATAGGACTCTCTGAAAACTGTCACTGACTCTGTACAGTGTACATTATACTTTTTTTTTTTTTCACGTGCACATTAATAAGGCGTTTTATTGTCTCTTTAGCTAAGAACATTCTCAAGCTTGGGGCTGAGTCCCAATTGTACATATTGTAAATAGTTTTTCTTTTTTTGTTTCATTCTGGCTGGTGTCTCATGTAATTGTCTTTTCATTAAAGGTTATATCCTGACCAAAAAAAAAAAAACGATTTTTTTTTTTTTTTTTTTTTTTTTTTTGTGGGAGAGAAAGTTTTTCCGTTTTCACTCCTAATGAAGGGTAATGGGGAATCTTGGTGAAAATGAAGCAAGCAAAATAATCCAGTAACCTTAAATTACCTTGGAGAATATTAACAACTCTTTGGGAACAGCATACCACTGCCATGCAAGATCAGGATGTTTAGTCATTGTTTCTTTCTAATTTAAACTTGTGAGGGAGAAATGGACATGCAATACCAAACAATCCGGGAAAAGTCAAGTATCCCAAAGAAAGGTGGAATAATTGAATAAAAAAGCTGAAATACTTCAATGAAACAAAACCGAAAACTAATGTATGCAACACATTAAATGAAAATGGGCAGGTCATCTCTGCTGATTAGGGGAGATGGTGGAAGGTGGGTTGAAATAACGAAATGAAAGCCAGTTTAAAGGCACTGAAAAGGGAAAAGACCAGTGTGTAAACTGGCTGATAGATGGTGAAATTTTATGGATGGGAATAGATATCAAGAAATAGAAATAAATGGGCAATGCATACATCCGAAAGGATTGTGATACATAATTGTTCAGTAAGAATTTTTCAGAATCTCAGATTTGATGAACATTTTATATATTATACTTCTGTTTTATCATGAAAAGATTTCATGGTTTGCTGAGAAAGTGCCATCACATTTCAAAGATGAAATAAAACTTGAGTTTGCTTTTTTTTTTTTTTCTTTACGTAATAGGAAAAAAGAAAATAAATATTCTTGATGTGCTGAAACCAGCAGAAGAAATTTCATTATCTCAAGAATTGATTACTCAAGGTATGTATTTGATGTTTTCTTTCAAACATTCTTTATGTGCAATTTCATTTATATTCTTCATCTATTCAAAGCCATATGGGGATAAAGACATTTACCTTCTTCCAAAGTGAGTGAAATTAGTAGGTATAAATGTAGTGAAACAACTAACTTTTGGTCTTTTCATTACTAATTTTTCTGTTACACATGTTAAACGTTAGATGGCGCATGTAACAGAAAAATTAGCGACCAAAAGTTGGTTGTTTGACTACATTTATACCAGTTTTATATTGCATAAATATAGTGTATAAGGATATTGCAATGCAGCAATAGAATGCACTTAATATATATTAGAGTGAAATTATGTCAGCTGATATACGTATTGTCACAATTTCATATTGATTATGAATGTGCCTTGTATAACGTCATCAGGTGGCATGATTTGCAGCTGTAAATATCAACATCTTCTTTTTTTTTTTTTTAGAGAAGTATCACCATCATTGTAAACCATTATCAATCCGCTGCTGGATGAAGGCAACCCCAAGTTTCTTACACTACTGTCGGTCTTGAGCCAGTCTCTTCCATGTCACTTCTGCATGCTTTTGAATTTCATCCACCTATCTCCCATGACATGGTCTTCTTCTGGGTCTTTTTCTGTCCCTTGGTATCTAGTCTAAAATTTCGGTTGATCATCGGTGGTCCGTTCTTCTGGTAACATGTCCAACCCATTGCCATTTTATGGATTTTACTCTGATCATGATGTCTTCCATTTTTGTCATTTTCCTTATCCATGAGTTCCTTTTCCTATCATTCTTGGTTACACCAAACATGTATATCTCTATGCTTCTTTCAGTTGTTTGCAGCCTTCGTTAGTTAAGGTTCATGTCTCCACTCCCCATTCCATTTGTAAGAACCGGAAGGATGCATCAATTAAACACTTTTCTTTTAAGACATAATATCATATTGCTCTTAAAAATTGTACTGTTTCTTCCAAAAGCTCTCCCGCCAAGTTTATATGGTGATTAATTTCTTCAATGTAGTACTAATTATGTCAGTTTTCCTGAGCATAGTGGCCCATGTGGAGAAATTTATCTGATGCTGTGCTCCTACAGTAGTGCCAGTATGTCTGTGGAATAATTTTTAGATGTTCTTCCAGTATATTTCTCATTACTCAAATAAATGTCTTATTATTATCAGTCTAATATTGGCATCGTAATATTGTCTCCATTTACACAAAGCAAGCCTGTTAAAAATATCATTCTTCTGATTTACTCAGAATATAACATAAAATTTGACTTCTATATATATTTTAAGTGATAGATATGTACGCAAAGAAAGTGACACAATTAAAATCCATTTCGTGTTTGTATTTTATGATGAACACTCATTTTTACATGGGATATTTTACTTTGTCTAAATTCATGAAAATTAAGTTTAACTTCTTTTTGTTGTAGTTTTCAAAGTTAAGTTTAAAATTTGTTTTAAAAGAATTCCCTCAAAATGCCAAGGTTTTTCTCTCTTGACTTTCTTTCTCAGTGTGCCTTGGTTTTATTTTGCTGTCAGTTCAGTGTGGTTTTGTTTCTTGCTAGTTGTTTCTTTCAATTTTTTCATGCCTCCTTTTCCTCGCATTTGCATATATATACAGGGTGCATAGGAAAGTCCCTTTAGCTTGGAATAACTTGCGAACGGAGAGAGGTACAGTTATGCAAGTGAGATAACGGTATAGTAAAGTGACTACGTCCGATCGAATGCAACCGTTAGCAGCACCCCTAGTAGCGAAATGGGGAAGTTAGCCGCTGCAAATCGAAAACGAAAAGAGATAGAGCAAAATTTCCAATTACAAAGTTGTAGAGCATCAATTAATTAGTACAAAACGACGTGTGTTTCACACGAATAAGATAAATTGTCGACTGAATACCCTAAAATGTCCAAAATCGATGCACGACTTTTTGTGTGAGCGTTTGAAGGGAACAGGCATAGGTATGAGCAAATACACACAATTTATTGCGTAAATGCGTACTTATGTCAATACAGTTCGATGACATCAGGCAAAACAAAAACAAAAAAGGCAAACTCTGGCGCACAGTGATAAAAAGTTAATGTTGAGTATGTTCGAAGAGTTCGCCATTGCCCTTCGATGCACATCTGTAATCGTGAAAGTAACTCTGCATGCACATTCCTTAGCATGGAAGGTGTCACACTATTGCAAGCATCTGTAACACGACAGCGTGGATCCAGCAGACTTGTAGGTGCTGTTGCACACACCTGATTTTTACGTAACCCCAGAAATCCAAGCTCGCCATTCTCACACAGCGTACGTAGACCTAAACTTCTGATCAGGGTACATCCTGCTACTGGCTTTTATGTCATAGGTACGGTACAATGTTACAATCTGTATTTGCATGCGGCTACATTTACGAAATGTGAATATGCAGATTTGAATCATCGTACATCGATTTCGATCATTGTAGGGTATTCAGGCGACAGTTTATATTATCCGTGTGAAACAAATGTCGTTTTGTACTAATTAATTGATACTCTACAACTTTGTAATTGGAAATTTTGCTCTATCTGTTTTCGTTTTCGATTTGCAATGGCTGACTTCTGCATTTCACCACTAGGGGCGCTGCTATCGGTTGCATTCGATCGGGCGTAGTCGCTTTACCATACCGTTATCTCACTTACATAACTGTGTACCTCTCTTCGTTTGCAAGTTATTTCAGGCTGAAGGGACTTTCCTATGCACCCTGTATATATATATATATATATATATATATATATTAAGGATGTAAGGTCAGGTGATGCGTAACATCACAGCCTCTCCTTGACAAATGTCAACCCCGCCTTCTCGTGGTGCATCCTGTTCCCACTAAAGGGGCTCTGACGACCGCCCATAGCGGTATAACTATACCATCGGGATCAGAGGAAATTCTATCCCACACTCACCAACCCGCTTGGCCAGCGTGGTGAGTTATGGCCAAACCCTCCAAAATGATTCCACAACTTAAATCTTGGCCCTCAGTCTCCGGCAGCTGGAATGTACCTGGCCAAGGCAGCGGCCAGTGCGACATGAAGGCAGAGGGTGCTAAGAATCCCCGGAGGACCGGACTAGGCTGCCATCTGATGCTGACCTTGGCTACTTTACAATGGACGCTCCCTATCTTCTGATTCAAGGCTTCTTGAATTGGAAGAGGAACTACAAAGGATCAAGTGGGACATCGTGGGGCTAAGTGAGGTAAGGAGAAAAGGAGAAGATCTCATCGAACTGAAAAGTGGACATCTCTTCTACTATCGTGGGACAGATACTGGCAGAACTAGTGGTGTTGGATTTATAATAAACAAGAAACTGAAGGATAAAGTTGTAGAAGTTGAAAGTTCCTCTGACAGAGCTGCACGACTTGTTATCCAACTCTCGAAAAGATACCAGGCTCAGATTATTCAAACTTATGCACCCACCACAAGTCATCCTGAAGAAGAAATTGAAGAATTTTATGAGGAAATTTGTCATCTAAATAATAAAGGTAAGCAGCACTTGAAAATAATTATGGGAGATTTCAATGCAAAAATAGGGCAACGGCAACAGAATGAAACTTCAGTAGGTAAATTCTGGTCATGGCAACAGAAACCAGCGTGGAAATACTCTGCTGAGTTTGCAGAGGCAGAAGGGTTTTTCATCTTGAACTCCTTCTTCAAGAAAAAAGCCACACAGGAAATGGACATGGAGACATCCAAATGGGAAGACAAGTGAAATTGATTTTATTATGTGTAACAAAAAATTCATCATAGAAGACTGCAGTGTGCTAAACAAGTTCAACACAGGTAGTGACCATAGATTGGTGAGATGTAAGATGCACCTCAACACTAAACTTGAACGTGGCAAGCTCATAAGACAAACAAAATCTATTGACATAACCAACCTTAAAAAACACCATAATACCTTCAAGTTAGAACTGAAGAACAGGTTCTCTGCTTTAGAAGGCCTAACATCGGAAGAAGTGGACATCTCTGAAGTTAACAGAAAAGTAACCAAAGCTCTTATGGAAACAGCAACAAAATTAGCTGGGTCTAAGAACAAGTTGCATGTGAACAAATTATCAGGAAAAACCAAAATGTTGATGCAAAAAAGAAGAGAGATGAGGACAACTAAAGAAGATGTGACTTCCAAAGTGGAATATATAGAGCTATGCAAGACAGTAAGAAAAAGTATCACTGAAGACGTAAGGAAATTCAACTGTGAACTAGTGAGGAAAGCAATTGAAAACAACCAAAGCCTAAAGATAGCAAAGGGACATCTCAGTAAGGGAAGAAAACAGATTATGGCACTGATAAAAGAAGATGGTTCTGTAACAAGAAATAGAGGCGAAATTTTGACAAGAGTGAAAGATTTCTACTCCAAATTATATGAAAGGGATGATATATGCACTCCAGACATCATGAAAGATACCAGTACCAGAGTTCCTCCAGTCCTTCCAGCAGAAGTTGCACATGCAATCAAGAACATGAAGCGAGGAAAAGCTCCAGGAGAAGATGGAATTACTGTAGACATCATACAAGAAGCAAGTGGAGAAATCGAAACAGTACTCGCCCAAATTTTCACTCGATGCCTTAATGAAGGAAAGATTCCTGAGGATTGGAACACCGCTACAATGATCCTGCTACATAAGAAAGGTGACATTGAGGATCTCGGAAACTACAGACCTATCAGCCTCCTATCAGTAGTTTATAAAATCTTCACTAAAGTTCTTTCACACCGCTTGAAGGTAGCACTAGACATGGCTCAACCGAGAGAACAAGCTGGATTCAGGAGTGGCTACAGCACAATAGATCATATCCACGTGCTGAGAGAACTAATTGAAAGAGCAAGGGAATATGAACTTCCATTGTGCATGGCTTTTATCGATTATGAAAAAGCCTTTGATTCGGTGAAACCATCAGCAGTTACAATGGCTCTGAAAAACCTGCGGTATTGAAGATGCATACATTAATATTATTAATAACATCTATGAAAATGCAAGTGCAAAGATTAGGCTGTTTGAAAATACAACACACGTAAAAATTGGAAAGGGAGTGAGACAAGGTGACACCATATCTCCGAAGCTCTTTAATGCCACATTGGAGGGTGTTTTTCAGTCGCTGAGCTGGGAAAACAAGGGGATAAAGATTAATGGAGATTATCTAACCCACCTTCGTTTTGCTGATGACATAGTCATTTTTGCAACTACCCCATCAGAGCTGCAGAGTATGATCCAGGAACTTGCTGATAAGAGTAAAGAAGTGGGATTAAAAATGAACTTTCAGAAGACAAAAGTGATGTTCAATGCTTTTACAAGAAATGAAGATTTATCGATTGATGGAGAAAAGCTGGAGATAACAGACACATACGTTTATCTTGGACAGCAGATATCAAGTGAGGGTCACATTGATGAAGAAATTAATCGGCGTACAAAACTTGCCTGGAGAGCTTTTGGAAGAAACAGCATAATTTTCAAGAGCAATATGCCATTATGTCTTAAAAGAAAAGTGTTTAATCAATGCATCCTTCCAGTGCTTACATATGGTGCAGAGACGTGGACCTTAACTAAAAGAGACATACAAAGGCTGCAGACAACTCAAAGAAGCATGGAGAGGTGCATGCTTGGTGTAACCAGGAGAGATAAGAAGAGGAACGCGTGGATCCGAAAAATGACAAGAGTGGAAGACATCATGATCAGAGTTAAATCCCTGAAATGGCAATGGGCTGGACATACTGCCAGAAGGACAGATCATCGATGGACAGCCGAAATTTTAGATTGGATTCCAAGGGACAGGAAAAGACCCAGAAGAAGACCACATAGGAGATGGGTGGATGAAATTCGAAAGTATGCAGGGGTGACATGGAGGAGACTGGCACAAGACAGACCGTTGTGGAGGAAACTTGGGGAGACCTTCGTCCAGCAGTGGATTGATAATGGTTGACAATGATGATGATGATGATGATGATGATATATATTATATTTCTTTTCCCATGTTTCATTATTTTGTAGGAGCCATATATATTTTGAAGAAATCTTAATGTTTTTCTTATTTGCTTTTTATTCTTTCCTCTATCTTTTTCATTTTTCTGTTCCCTTGTTTTATTATTTTACAGGTGCCATATATGTTTCTGAAAACTTCAAATTATTCATTTTTTTCTTTCTTATAGTGAATTTGAAATATATGAAGTGAGCATACCCAAAACTGACTGGCATAGTTTTTGAAAATATGTTTGATGTTATATATCACTACACTGGGCTTGTTAATTTCATCAGATTACCATTAAATAACTGGAAGCACATTGACTTTTAGTTTGTTGTTATCTGTTCAGATTTGAATTTTGCTACAACTTTAATTTTGGCACATGGGCTGTTCAGACTTTTATTTTTAAGCATCCATTATCAGTGAGTGAATCTTGTTTTTTATCTAGGTACAAGTGTGTATAATCACTAGTGATGGATCATTCGTAAATGATTCGTTCACAAAAAAAAATACTCTTCACAGTGAATGGTTTGCTCTCACCACTGTGATTGTCCATTCAATCCACCATTACTGTGACACACACAGAAGTTGTAGCATATTTAATTTTTTCCACCCCCATGAGTTAAAAACAGATTCTCAATAAAAAAAAAAAAAAAAGTAATTTCAAGAATTAATAAGTGCCAACCGTTATGTGAGTAAGCAATAGCAATCAGCAGGGAAATATGATGGAACTTAAGAATGGGAATGAAATGTGAATGCCATTCATTTGATAGGTGTGTTTGCAACGAGCTGAAATTCATTCGTGAATGAATCTAAGTTCTTTTGCTCTTTTGGGCAGTTTGCCAAAAAGAGCTATGACTTATAATTCAATTTGCCGTTACTGCGACACTGACTGAAGTCACAGCACGTTTAGCTTTCTTCCTCCCCCGTGAATTCAGAAACGAATTCCCAATAAGAAAAATAATGTCGAGAATTAATAAATGTCAATTGTAATGTGAGTGAGCAAAAAACAGCCAGCTAGGAAATATATGGTGAAACTTAAAAATAGAAATAAAACACAAATTCCACTCATTTTTGAAGGGTGTGCTTATGACAAGCTGAGATTAATATGCGACTGGGTCTCCTAAGCTTTTGCTCTTTCGGGTAGTTTGTCAATTTACACTGAGGCCTTAAAAGCACTTGGTCGTAAACATGGGATTCTTGCATTGAAGGATTTGCTCAGTGAGTGTAGTGACAACCCTCCATCCACTTTGGTCATAACTGAACAGTAAAAGTAACTGTTTTCTTTGTGTTCCCTGCTCACAGTTAAAACTAAAATTAAAATAATAAAGCTGTTTATATGGAAAAGCTCTTACAAAATCACCAAGTATGAAGAGATTGTGTTCAAGTTTTTAAATATACAGGGAGTGAATGGGAAGCAGGTAGAGATAACCAAATAGTTAAGGGGAGAGGTATTACTCCTTCCTTTATTAGTGAAAGTGCTTTACTTTACTTTGAGTTTAGTAATTTTGAAAAATTTGCTATACAATGTAATCACAAACTGGAGATATCTTTCAAATTTTGTGAAATGTGCAATAGTAATTGTGCACACAATAAAAATAATTGACACATGATTTTTTATATTATTGAAGTATCTCCCTGGAATACTAAGGAATGTCAGGAAAAATGTATAATTTTAGATGGAACTTTAATGTGAGATAATTTTTATTAGTTAAAGCAGGAAAGTCCTGATTTTCTGTCTGAAAATGATTTCATGTGCTGCGTGCACTGCACCATTAAGTAGCATGTACTAAACAATTTGTTAAGAAAAGTAGTAAAAAGTTTTTCAGGTATTCATTAACTCTATTTCTTAATGTTGTGTTTGTTTAGCATTTCATAATTTTTTCTTAAATCATAATTTCTTATATGGCATGTCATGTCTCAATTAGCTTTGCAGCTGATATTTTGGATGAGGAAATCATACTTCTAAATTTTTTACTGTTTCATAAAAAAAAAAAAGAAAAAAGAAATTCAGATTGTTGACTTCTTTGTTATGAAATTTGCAGTGGCACTAATCTCAATGTTTCAACTTTTGCAGCTTGTTCTGTTTTGTATGTACCCACTTTGCTAAAATGCAGTTGCCAGTATATAAGAGAATGTTAATTTTAGAAGTGGTTTTTGTTTTGTTTGTTTGTGTTTGGGGGTTTAATGACTACCATGAGCATTTCAGTAAGGATAACAATTGAACTTTATTATTTTGTGCATAATCGCTTTCTTGATCCAGTGGGTCGCTCATTTCTAATTTAGGGTAACTGGTTCCAAGGAAGTGAGAGAGCCAGTGCCGCAAGACAAACACATCATCCATGCCTCTTCAGAAATTCTAGCCCAGACCCATTTTAGATGAATGATTAGAAGCCAATGCTTTGTACCACTCAGCCACTGGGGTCACTAGTTGCTTTCATGTCTACTTAGTATGAATGCTATGCGCGGGCTAGTGAGGAAGTGAGCATAATTCAGAAGACCAGAATAGTCTTAAAATTTTGTTACTGGTAAGAAATATTATTTTAGTTGAAGTTTTATTTCTGATTTATTTAAAAAAATGAGTTGATGTTGCAGTTCTGTAAAATTCTGGAAGTTCTTAATGGCAGGAAAGCAAGAAAGGTGTCCCTAAATTGAAGCAAGATGTCTTAAAATAGAAGGAATTCTAAACAAACAGCTTTACTGAAAGAACTTGGAATGCAAGATTTCATAGACCTGAAATGGGTGATGAAGTTAAAAAGTGAGAAATTGTTTATTAAAAAAAAAAAAGCATTGGTTGTTTTTGATATGCAGCATTCATTTATTGTTCCTTTTCAAACTGATGGATTGATGGACAGAAGAAAGCACACATAAATTGAAACTTCCAAGCAAGTATCAATGCAGAGTACAAGAGTGTACATGTTGAGTGTAACTACACAACACTGTGTGTAATGTATACTTATGTATGCATGGTGTGCACTTTGAATCATTAAATTCTATTGCCACAGAAAGTAAGCAATAAGATGATAATTTGTATAGTTCTTGCTACTGATGTATTTTTGAGACTACAGCTGTCACTTCTGAGCATTTTATTGCCAATAAAAAATGTATGATAATCTGTGGACAATCTGACATCATATTTTAAAAAATGTTTAAAAATTGCTGTTCCATTTCTGTATTGGAAATGTGCTACATGTTTTGTTATTTAGCACTCAAGGCATTAAAATTTCAATAGATTCCCATAAAATTTTTGCTGTTTTGGTTTTCTTTCATTTTTTACAAAGATTGTTGGTCATTAGTTACTTCAGGCAATTTAGTACTTATCCACTTCTCAAACACAGTATTAGAATATTAAGGATTGTACTTGTGATGTCCAACACATTTATTTTATGGTCATTTGCTAGGGTGGGAAAAATTGCTTGGTTTAAACTTCATAAAGGGCATGCATGTTTTTACACTATTAATATGCAGAATTGTGATAGTACATGTATTGCAGTTTATATATGTAGTTAGAATACTGGTTATTTATATTCTGAAATCCTTGAACTTTGCCAGCCACATATGAAATCACTTAATTTTCAGTTTGCATACTTCATCATTTCAAAAAGTAAAATCATACAGATTCTTTAGTGTCATTTTACTCATAATTATTGGTAGGTAGTATCTTTGGCCTTGTTTAGTTGTGCACGGTACAACAATGCTGTATATGTTTGGTTAAACTAAGTAATATATATATTTTTTTCAATTTAGTGCTGTTTGTTTTTTCTGCATGTAAGTCATCTAAATATTTATTGTGGAATTAACTTTTTTACGGGTCTTATAGAGGTTATTGTTCAAAAAAGTTGGTGGTCAAATTTTCGAACTAAAGCCCAGTTCGTCATCAGGACTACGTCACTGGAGTAGTTGCTTCCACTCAGTTGGAAGAGTCCAACCGCAATTATCGTCAATTGTGGCACCTCTTCTTCTTGCCATTTCGATCCCTTCTAGTATCCTCTTTACCAAGTTTGACTGGTGGGCGATTATTCCCACTGAGTCCCAATTTATGGAGTGTCCACTTGCCTGTATATGTCTGTCTAGCCCTGTTTTGTTACTAATGTACCCAATAGCTGCTTGGTGTTCTTTCATTCGGACTTTAACACTTCTCCCTGTTTCTCCTATATAGCTGAGTCCGCAGTTACAGTCGAGGCAATATATTATTCCTTCTTGCAATTGGATGCTTTAAAGCTGGCAGGAATTTCTTTAATTTGTTATTTAGATCTGGAGCAAAGCTTGATATTATATTTTGCTCCGATTCTCTTCAGTTTTTCGAAAAGTCCCTTGTGGTATGTAATTTTGCTGGTGAATTTGAAGTTGTTTATTTCCTGCTTCTTTTTTGGCACTTGTCTGAATCATTTCTTAACATAAGGGGAGGGGTAATTGTTTTCTGCCAATATTTTTTTAAATTCTTCTCTGTGAAGATCTTTTTGAGCATCTGAAGAGACCAGGACTTCAATTTTTTCCAAAAATTGTCTCGCCGTATTCGATTTAATATAATCAGGGTGGAATGAGTAGAAGTCTAACATCTTCCCTGTGTTAGTGGGTTTTCTAAAAAGCTGAGTAAATATTCTCCCCCTCTCTTGAGGTCAAGTTTAAATCAAGGAAATTGATGCCATGGTCCCTTTCCAGCTCCAGGGCGTACTGCAAGGTATTTTCTAGCGAGTTAAATTCTGCTAGAATTTGAGAAGGCAGAGATTGGTCCTCAGTATCTACTATAAATAGGACATCATCCATGTATCCCACATAGAGATCAAACATTGAAGGCTGTACAAGGACTCTTTCCTCTAGTTTATTTACATAATAATATGCAAGCAGAGGTACTAGTGGAGAACCCATTGCAAGTCCTGAAGTTTGCCTGTAATATTTCTTTCCAAACTGGAAGAAATTATTCTTGAAAGAAAACATGAGCAGTTCATATATGCCAAGTAGTATTTCTCTATTGTGATTATGGAAGACTATTTTTTCCGCCAGGTCATCTGCAATGAATTCCAGCAAGAGGTCCAGGTTAATGTTGGTATCATAGATACCTATATCCAGGCTTGCCATTACTGGATGAATTAATTCTGGCAAGTTGTCTAGTTTTTCTTTTAGCTGCATGGAATTTTTTAGAAGGTAGGGAGGAGGAGAAAGGAAAATATCTCTGAGGTGAGTAAGTAAATAATAATTAATGTTGGAGAGTGGTGAATTTCTAGTGTCTTATTTATAGGTCTTATTGGATGGCCTTCTTTGTGAATTTTTATTGTATCATAGATCTGCGGAACTCTTGACTGGATTTTGGAGAAGCTTTTGAAGAGCTCATTTAGCTGATTTTTACTTTTTAAAGAGCTGATTAATTTCTTAATATTTTTGACAGTTTGATCAATAGGGTTAGCAGTGAGTTCTTCATAATAAGGCTTGCTCAATTCAGCTTCCATTTTATTGTAATACTTATTTTTTTCCAACAATACTCAAACTTTGCTTTTATCTGCTTTCAGTGCTACTACTTTATCATTGGTTTTGAATTTTTTAAGGTCAGCAATGGCTTTTCTATCAAAATTGTAAGCAGTTTTTACTGGCTTTTTTACAACTTTTGAGACGCAGTCTGAGAATTCTTTCCTTAAAGTGGCTGCTGTATTTTCATCTTCTCTTTCTACCTTACTACAGATGCTTTCTAAATCAATAAGCATTCGTTTTTTATCTAGTGATGTGGAGGAAAGTTTGTAATTATTCCCCTTATTGAGGAGATTAATCAAATTTCCATCTACTCCATCTTCCGTCAGATCTATGACGTGTTTGTTAGTGGGGGATAGTATTAACTGTGGGCCAGGAGCTGTAGACATTAACTTTGGACTCAACTACTTATTTTCTTTCATTTTAAATTTTTCTTTAAACTTCTTGTTTTTATCTGTCACTGCTTTAGCTAACCAGTTATCAATATTTTTCTTTTCTGCTTCCGGAATTTCACCTAATGAAGAGGCCCAAATAAGAGATTCTAATCATTTGCATTGCTCAATAGTTCTGAACTTGTTACTAATCGCACCATTTACCGTTTTTAGTTCTATTTTTTTTAACAAATTTTCTTGACAGATTCTTTGCGATGTTCTCAGCAAGTTTCAAAGAAGGTGGAACGAAATTAGCTCTCTTACATTTCTTAAGAAAATATAGTTGTGACTTACATTTGTCGCTTTTGCACTTACTCCTTTCGATCTTTCTGATGTTTCGCCATATATCCAGCCTGTATGTGGTTTTAATCCTAGTAAATGAATTTATGGCACCTCTATTCATATTGTACTGTGGAATTAACTTTTTTACGGGTCTTATAGAGGTTATTATTCAAAAAAGTTGGTGGTCAAATTTTCGAACTAAATCCCAGTTTGTCATCAGGACTACGTCACTGGAGTTGTTGCTGCCACTCAGTTGGAAGAGTCCAACCGCAATTATCATCAATTGTGGCACCTCTTCTTCTTGCCATTTAAATCCCTTCTTCTAGTTTCCTCTTTACCAAGTTTGACTGGTGGGCGATTATTCCCACTGAGTCCCAATTTATGGAGTGTCCACTTGCCTGTATATGTCTGTCTAGCCCTGTTTTGTTACTAATGTTCCCAATAGCTGCTTGGTGTTCTTTCATTCGGACTTTAACACTTCTCCCTGTTTCTCCATAGCTGAGGCCGCAGTTACAGTCGATGCAATATATTACTCCTTCTTGCAATAATTGAATGTCCACTTCTTTCTGCTTTAAAGCTAGCAGGAATTTCTTTAATTTGTTACTTAGATCTGGAGCAAGCCTGATATTATATTTTGCTCCGATCCTCTTCAGTTTTTTGAAAAGTCCCTTGTGGTACGTAATTTTGCTGGTGAATTTGAAATTGTTTATTTCCTGCTTCTTTTTTGGCACTTGTCTGAATAATTTCTTAACATAAGGGGAGGGGTAATTGTTTTCTGCCAATATTTCTTTTAATTCTTCTCTGTGAAGATCTTTTTGAGCATCTGAAGAGACCAGGACTTCAATTTTTTCCAAAAATTGTTGCACTGTATTTGATTTAATATAATCAGGGTGGAATGAGTAGAAGTCTAATATCTTCCCTGTGTTAGTGGGTTTTCTAAAAAGCTGAGTGAATATTTTATGTTCATTTTTAAAAATTTACATGTATTTTCTGTTTGTATGAACATGCAAGACTTGCCATTATTCCTGTGGAACTATCAGCTGGACTAAAACATAATTATATGTCACAAGAATTTCTGTGTTAATGGTGTTTTCATCAAAGCAAGTGAGCTGTGTATGTGCATCTGCATGGACACACACATACATTCTGGAATATATGTTACTTCAAACTCTAAAGTTTTTTTTTTTTTTTCATAAATCTCTGAGTTTGATCAATTAAACATTTAAATTGTAAAATATTTCTGTGTTATCTTAAATAAATTGTAAAGCCTTTTTTCTTTGCATGAGATGTTTGCCAAAATGGAACACACCTGAACTTTAAACATTGTTGCACTCCTATGTGCAAGTAAAATGGTTTTGAAAGTGCTTCTCTGCTCCTAAAGTAAACATCAAATAAACTATTTTGGGCTTAGGGGTAGGGTAATATTAATGCCTCTAATTTTTCATAAGGTCATTGTAAGTTAGAAAAGCAAGTATTTTCCCTTCTTTGCTTGAACACAGAAAAAAGTTTAGTTAAGAATTGTCTGTTAAAGGATTTATTTATAGTGTATTCTTCTAGATAGATATTTGGAGCAGATGGCTCTCAAAATAAATCTTTTGTTTTTAAACAGAGATACACTCTGGGGGAAATTTACTGGCATTATTATTCAGGTGTAAGAGTTAAATGATAAAAGGCATGCTTCTTAAGGAGAGGCACAGAGTATGAAGCAGCTGTTGTGATGCCTAATAGAATTTTTTGGCAGCTACATAAATGAACCAACAAAAAGCAGGTCTGTGTGTGTGTTGGGGGGGGGGGGGGGTCTGTAAACTAGTGAGCTGGCATTTTACATAAACTGGCATATAAATTTTTATTTTTTCTATCTGCACTCTTATCGATCATTTTTACATTTTTTCCTGGCATAAATGTGGAAGAAGTACTGGAATAATCAATCCTCTTCAATTTCTTTATGCATTTTATTAAATTGATTTGTTATTAACACCAAATGAAGAATTTATTACCAGTATGAAGTACTGTGTTGTTTTATACATAGCAGCTTTCATGATCCAGTGAGTTAATCCTTTTGCATTATCTTATTAAAAATTATCTCAAAGCTATATGGCATGCATAATATATGTACGCAGTCATATCAGAATAATATGACCATCCCTGGAATCACAGTGTACCCGCCCAGGCACGTCACACAGTGCACGTGACAAGGCCGACCACATGGAGATATAAGTGGCTGGCCAGGACAGATGAGCCATAGTGCATGATGTAAGCTCAATGGGCAGAGGTAATGATTTGACAGACTTTCAAAAAAGAATGATAATTGGCTACCGCGCCCAGGGTGGAAGCATCTCAGAAACAGCAGACTTCATGGGCTGTTTGTAAGGTGCTGTAGTAAGGGTGTACCAAGAATAGACAGTTGGCAAGCCGAGTACCTCCTGAGATCATAACTGTGCAGCCCCAAAGGCCATTGACCTCGCCTCCGTTCACTGGTAAAGGACAATCAACATATGCAACCGTGCAGTTATTGACCATACATATGAGTGCTGGGGCACCCAGGTACGTACTCCCAATAACAGTAAGTGAACCCTGTTACGCATGGGTCTCCATAGTTGACGCTGCATCAAGGCTCCCATGTTAACCCAGGTTCATTGGCAACAACACCTACAGTTCACATGGGACTACTGTCATTGGACAGTGGAAGAGTGGGAAAAGGTTGCCTTCTCTGACGAATCTGGGTTTCTACTACACAGAAGTGACGGGCGCTGGCGGATACGGTCCCAGACACGTGAGAACTAACACCAGGACATGCTTGTCGGTCAAGTACAGGCTGGCGGTGGCATTGTGTATGTCTGAGGGATGTTTTGCTGGTATGACCTGGGACCTCTGGTATCACTGGATGGGTCTCTGAACGCCAATGGCTACCTGTCCATCCTCGCTGGCCATATGCATCCCTTCATGTTGGACGTTTACCCTGGTAGTGATGGTGTCTACCAATGGGACAATGCACCTTGCCACACCACTAAGGGGATACATGACTGGTTCCAGGAACACTACAACGATGTCTCCATTTTCCCTTGGCCCATGAAATCACCCGACCCCAATCCCATAGAGTACTTTGGGACTATTTGGATCGACAGGTTTGACGTGCAACCCACAACCACATCATCTCTGAGACCTCCTTGTTCTGCTGCAGTCCTAATGGGCACATGTCCCTTGGACAATCTTCCAGGGTCTCATTGCGTCCATGCCACGCTGTCTAATCACTGCCATTCGGGCCAAGGGTGGTCATTCCCATTATTAGGTAGGTGGTCATATTATTCTGATACGATTGTGGGCATTCTGTTGTGATTTCTAAGCCTCATTTGTGGGCATTCAGATGATGCACATGGTTTTTCATGTACACAAGTTCCATTTGCGCAAATTCAGATGTCACAAACTAACCTTAGTGCCCTGTATTTTTTGTTCCCCTGGCAATTTTCCTTCCTGAGCAGACCATCTGTATTCCATTCTTCATCAGGGTTGCTGATTTCAAACTGGGTGGATGAATCAGTTACTGATCAGTGGCTGAAAGACATGGTATCACACCGTTCCCTGCATTTAGCACAAGTCAGCTCCATTCACTACCAACTGGTACCACAGCTGCCTTTGTCAGTTATAGATCAGACAAGTAGTATTCTTAAAATAGTACTAGTGATCCGAATTTCTTGGCGTAGAATATAAATCAAAGTTTTCAAGCTTTCGCACATCAACCAGATGGCTTTTTCCAGGAAAGTAGACAGCTAACTGCAAACTGGATAATGGAACACTTCAACAATTTGAACGTGGTGACTTGACTAGACAATAAATGAATAGGCGTAAATGTGATCAGACATTCGAAGAAACGAGGTCACGTTGGTTGGGTGCGTGGTACTGTGGTAGAAAACACAACATTATTTGAAGAATTGATTCCAAATGCATGGCAACTCGAGAGAGATGCTATCATTGCAAGCCTCGCTACTGGTCAAAATTTCCAAGGTTTCGCGAATGGCAGTAGATTTAGGTGTGGAGTATGAAGCTAATTTCTTGATATTATTCCACATAGGATCAGCGGACTTGAACTTGACCTCTCTTGATAGGGCTGTGGTTATTTTACCGTCTTTTGTATCCCTTTATGTTTGTTGATTCTAATTCCAAACGAACGTTTGATCATTCTGTCCGGATATTGTAGTGGGATTGCATAAACACCTGCTTCATTGAGAAGAGGGGGCTTGTCAATATTTCTGTTAAGCATCATATATAAAGATGCCAGAGACCTTATGCCAACACCAAAGCTCATACCACTGAGCGCATTTTTGAGTTGATAGGAAACTTTTGGTACGTAGGGAATAAACCTCAGGTAGCGAAGTTGCGGCATAGAAAGATTGACACGGCTGGTTCTGACTTTTTCAATAAAGTTATACATCTGGTTCGACATATATCCTGTCTCAGTGGGCAATTCGATGATGTTTTCTAGTTCCGATTCTCTAGAACGAACATCTGAGGAGACAGCGAAGGCTCTTCTAATTTGAAAATGGAAGAAGGCCATCTTGTAATCATCAGGACAGAATGAATTGCGAAGCATCAAGTTGGGAAGGGAGGTGGGTTTGTAATAGACTTCCGTACAAAGGCGAATGTCATGTGATTTTCTCACTAAAACATCGAGATAAGGTAAGGTGCCGCTGCGGTCAAGCTCCATAGTGAAATTGATCGTAGGGTATATATAATTGACTTTATCGAGGAAAGATGGGAGAGTCTCCTTTCCGTGAGGCCATATGAAAAATAAGCCATCCGCATATCGCAGCCAGGTGGCAGGCCTTGGGGTGATGTTAGTGAATATATGTTGCTCAATGGGGCGAAGTATTGCTTCTGCGAGAACGGCTGAAAGCGAAGATCCCATTAGAGCACCATTTACTTGGTTATACGCGTGCCCTTGGAAACTGAAGTAGCTGGAATTTGAGACCAAGTCCATTAATTTGAAGATGTTGAGGCAAGACTCTTGCGAATAAACTGATGAATTAGTTATTCGCAAAAGTCTTTCCTTAGCATCATTTTTTCCCCACTGACTTGTCTTTTCCACATTTCTTACGAAACTGCTCTGAGCAAAAGTTTTATAGCACAGCAAAATCTATCAAAAATACCTAAATGCAGCATTGTTATGTTACTAACTTTAATATTAATGAGATAAAGAGATTATTAGACCTTGAATGCATCAACACTTTTTCATTAATGCAACTCATAATGTAAATTAATTGTCTACAAAATTATTTAATTTAAAATAATTGAAGTACAATAGATTCCATTTAATTGGGACACACAAGGCTAAGAACACTTTGGCCCAATTAAGTGGCTGCTTCAATTATCCGAAGCTTCATTCCAAAGAACTAATTTGGATGTTCTTCAAGAATTGTCCCAAATAAACAGATGCCCCAATTAAGTGGAATCTACTGTATTCCTATTTACGACAGCAGCCACAGATGTTTAGACTCTTTTGAGGCTCTTGGGCATGTGATCTTTGTAGTTGCATATGTCTTCCATTTGTACATTATGGTTTTTGTGCTTTCACCTTTTCTTTTGCCATCTGCTCTGCCTCTGTTTTTGTGGGTACTTTATCTCTCACTGTTCATTTATGTGTTACACAATTCTTTTCATCATTGTACTGAAAAGTAGATTTTCTCTCTTAAACTAGAGTATTCTTAGTCAATGCATTAAAATATAATGCCTGTAACACTGAAATGCATGCAGCAAATTTCAAAATCATGGTGATTGAAAAAGGTGAAACACTTAGATATCTAGCTGCAGGTTAACAATTGAATATTAATGAAGCATGTGCAATGCCGGTGGAGAAAAAAAATTTATTTTTTGTCTCATGTTATGCTGTATAAGAAGGAAAACAAATGTGCAGTTGCACCGTGGCTAGCCTTAAAAAATTACCTGGAAGGTGGGTTCAGAAATAAAATGGATTGTGGTAACCCATTATCCACTTTAAAGATTCAGCTGCAGGCCAGAATACCTTCAGAGCAAAAGAACCTCAAAACTTTTCAAGATAAGCCTGCATGGTGTTACCACTTTATGAAGTGGAAACCCTTTTTGTCAGGGTGGAAACAACAGTGGGGCAGTGTTTGCTATCTGACTGTTAAGCACCGTCTAAGGATGACGGATGACTATTAATCACAAATAAATTAATAAGATGATAAAGGAAAGAACATTTGAGACTTTCAACATCGTCCATTTCATTTTTATATTAGCTTATTAAATTACAGAAAATAATTTAAATATATGAAATTGTGGAAAAAATGACTTAAAATATGTAGGTAGTTCAGATATTGATCCAAATCTGTTGTGATGTTATTTGTCAAAGTTCTGACGTCGGTGGTTCAGAAAGCGCAAAAATTTTTTTTGAGGTGGTGCTCTCACAATGAATTTGTTTTGTAAATAATGATTTTTGTCATGTGTGGCTGTTACCCTAAATGTGGCATTTAGTCTAAAGATTACAGTAATTGTTTTGTGAAATTCTTAATTTTTTTCAATTTTTAATATGCCTATTATGGCAGTGTAAATTTATAAGTTGAAAATGTCGTTTTTTATCACTTTGGTTGTATTCCCTTATGTTATTTATATAAATATTAATTTTTGTACAAAAACATAAATGTATTTGTAGATATAATTGCAAGTAATCCCAGAACATAATCTAATATTTTCTATTGTTTCTAAAGCTGTGTTTGTAAATTTAATTTGCACAGGGTTTCCAAAAATTAAATCTTTGCATATGTGCAGAGTTGAGTGTTACTTCCTTTCGCATTTCCATAACTATTCAACTTTTTTTAACAATCCAACTTTTGTTCAAAATCCTCCAAATACGGTGGCGTCAGTAAATAAATAAATACATCGCTCTTTCCACGTTCCAGAAACACATAGCAACCGAAAAATTTTTTATCAGCCGCCGCCGTGGAATTGAACCACGGAGCTTCTGACATTATAAATCCGTAAGATGGGCTCAGCTACTGAGACGTCTCCATCTGGTGGGCATTAACGGCACTGGCTATATATATTATAGCAGTTAGATCCAAAGGGCGAGATCCAAGGTGAAAATCCTCCAAATACGTGGTGTCAGTAAATAAATAAATACATCGCTCTTTCCACGTTCCAGAAACACATAGCAACCGAAAAATTGTTTATCAGCCGCCGCCGTGGAATTGAACCACGGAGCTTCTGACATTATAAATCCGTAAGATGGGCTCAGCTACTGAGACGTCTCCATGTGGTGGGCATTAACGGCACTGGCTATATATATTATAGCAGTTAGATCCAAAGGGCGAGATCCCGAAAAAAATTTATCAGCCGCCGCAGTGGAATTGAACCACGGAGCTTCTGACATTATAAATCTGTAAGATGGGCTCAGCTACTGAGATGTCTCCATGTGGTGGGCATTAATGGCACTGGCTATATATATTATAGCAGTTAGATCCAAAGGGCGAGATCCAAGGTAAAAATCCTTCAAATACGTGGTGTCAGTAAATAAATAAATACATCGCTCTTTCCACGTTCCAGAAACACATAGCAACCAAAAAATTGTTTATCACAATTGTTTAAACAATTTTTCGGTTGCTATGTGTTTCTGGAACGTGGAAAGAGCGATGTATTTATTTATTTTCAACTTTTTGTTATTAAGTCTTCTTGTGATCATACTCAGTTAGGAATGTATGCTTTCTGGGACACAATATTTCTAGACTAATTTTGTTTCTACTTCAAATGTATTTGTTTACATTTGCTCTTTGTTTTCATTAAGTAAATGTTTTAGAAGTCCATGAGCAATCATTTCCTATAATTTGAGCAAATTTTATTTTACAGCAACTGAAGCATTGTTAGAACCTGCTGCAGTACAAAAAGTAATAATTCCTGTTCCTGAGGAGGCAGAAAATGTCACACGATGGATTGTTTCTCCAGAATTTTGCCAACTACAACAGAAACTAAAAATCCCACCAGGTGATGTATTTATTTTTATCTAATTTTTAAATTACTAAATCCTGAAGAATTTAGTATCAAGTCTAACATCACGTTTTTTTAGAAGTGATATATCAAGATATATAAAGTAAACATTACTTATTTATTTTCTGTTAAGGAGTAAAAGATTTTTAATGAATATTCAGCAAGGTATACTCACTTCAGTAACGCAGATGAGGATCTAGTCTCCTTTTCAAGCAAACATACCTCAAATTTTTCACGTGATTTGAGTTAAGAATGTCTTATCTTTTGGTACTATTTTTCTTTTTCCATGACTATCTTTTTGTCTTAATTCATCAATGAATTTCATTTTTCTTTTATGATATACAGTATTCTTACCTAAATGTGCTGTGAAACCACTCTATCATAAAGAGGCTGTTGTATTTAATTGTTACCTTTGAATTCAAAGTATGTCCTAATTTTTCTGCTAAATTAATGTAAATATATCCAACCAGCATGGAACGAACACTTGCAAATATTTGAAGAGCCATTTGTTAAAGTTTAACTTATTTGCTCACCAATACATTTCAAGGAAACAACAAGAGAGAGAGAGAGAAAAGAAAAGAAAAGAAAAGAAAAGAAAAAGCCCATTAAGTCTATTTATTTTTGGTAGGTTTCTGTACTAGAAACAAGGAGGCAGAAATGTCACATGGTGGATTGTTTTTCTTTGTTTTCAGATGAATTCAGCAACATAACAATTAGAAATCACAAGTTTCCTGTGTAGTTTTTGATTGCTACTTGCAAAAACTGCAATTTTGAAATAATTCCCCTTGCATTTGTAAGTCATTAACAGAACCCACCTTAAACCACTAGAGATATACATGAGATTCTTCTGCAGATTTACAGAATTCCGCTTTTTAGCACATTTTTTGTAAAAAAAGATTGTGCTTATGTTTTCACTTTGTCTGTGGACATCGTATCTCTGCAAATATTGGGCCGATTTGAAAAATTCTATTTGCATTGGAAAGCTTGAAATGTGAGAATGATGATCCTTGCATTCCATTTTTTTATGATGCACAATTTTACCGCTACAGGGCATAAGTGCAGATGATATTGAATTCAAAATACATTTTATTCCATAATATTTGCTTCTAAATATCTGATTGAGAAAATTATTTTACCATTTGATGCCATTTATATCGAAGACTATTTTAGGTACAGTCACTTTTTCAAGTGTATAGATTTTCTGCTAGGGTACGTAAAGGCAAATTGCGTTTTCCCTGGTATCTCTGCTTCTTAAACATTGATTTGAAAAATTCTTCCTGCACCGGATACAGTTCCTGATGGGAATTTTTTTTTTCTTCATATAATTTATAATTTTTGGTTGAAGATTGGTTTGGCCACCAAGAGGCATAAGACTTAATTTGTGCTTCTGTCATCATCATCATCATTGTCAACCATTATCAATCCACTGCTGGACGAAGATCTCTCCAAGTCTCTTCCACAATGGTCTGTCTTGTGCCAGTCTCCTCCATGTTACTCCCACATACTTTCGAATTTCATCCACCCATCTCCCATTTGGTCTTCTTCTGGGGCTTTTCCTGTCCCTTGGAATCCAATCTAAAATTTCGGCTGTCCATCGATGGTCTGTCCTTCTGGCAGTAAGTCCAGCCCATTGCCATTTCAGGAATTTTACTCTGATCATGATGTCTTCCACTCTTTTCATTTTTCTGATCCACGAGTTCCTCTTCTTATCTCTCCTGGTTGCACCAAGCATGCACCTCTCCATATATTTGCAGCAAAATCTGAGCTTCTAAAAACTTGACTGCAAAACCTCTTCCCTGGACCGATACCACTCACACCAAAAAACTTTACCGGAATATCTTCTTCTTAAAATAATGTGTGGTTTCTCCGCCAGGGGGTGTAAATGTACACATATCATATTTTTGTCAGTATCTCTGTTTCTAAGAGTCTGATTTGAAAAATGCCTCTTTGTTGGAGAGTGTTTCTTCTGCAAAATGTTTCTCATTTACTTTTTAAAATTTTCAAGTAATGCATAGATTTTCCTTTAGGTAACAGGTAAATTGCATTATCCCTGATATCTCTGCTTCTAAAACTCTGATTTGAAAAATTGTTTGTGCACCAAATACAGCTGCTGATGGGAAACACTTTGCATATATTTATAATTTTTTGTGAAGAATGATTTGGCCACCAGGAAATGTAAGTGTTAATTTCTGTTTCTGATGTATTTGCAACAAAATTAAGCTTCTAAAAACTCAGTTGAAAAAATTCCTTTGTGGATCAATACTGTTCACCTCAAAGAAACTTAGTGGATTACTTTTTCTTAAAATAGTGCATGGTTTTTCTGCTATGGATGTAGATGTATATCTTATTTTAGTCGACATCTCTGCTTTGAGACCGATTTGAAAAATTTTTCTTTGTTGGAGAGTGTTTCTACTGTGAAATGTTTTTGATAAAATTTCAAATTTTTCTTAACACACAAGTGTACCACCAGAGGGTGCAAGTTTATGTTTGCAGCAATATCTGCGGGATTAAAATCTCAATTGATAAAAATTCTTTTTCGGTTAGATACCACTAACTATGAAAACTCTTTGTGTTTATTTCCTTCCCAGAATAATGCACAATTTTGCCGCTGGGGGCACCAATGTTTTATATGTTTTTCTCAATATATCTACTTCTAAATGTGCTATTGAAGAAATTGTTTCATCACTGGATGCCATTTATGCTGTGAAACACTTTAGGTTTGTATTTGAGGAGTTTTTTAGTTCACAATTCAGTTGCCAGTGTTGTTTGTGTACTTTTGTTTGCAACTATATCTATGCTTCTAAAATCCCTATTGAGAAATTTCTTTTTTATTGTATGCCATTCACTACAATAAATATGGAAAACATTATCCTCTTTAAATAATGCACAGATTTCCCACCAGGGGCGTAAAGGTCAAAACCTTTTTCTTGCTATCTGTACTTTGAGGAGACATATTTGAAAAGTTCTTTTTCCTTAACATACTGTAGCTTTTACCATGAAGAATATTTTGCACTTATTTTCATCTTTTCCATTATGCAAAATTCTTCCACTAGAAGGCATAGAGTTATGTCATGTTTCCTTCTATATTTTTCCTTTTAACTGTTCGATCTGAAAATTTCTTCAACTCTGATACCTTCCTTCTGCTACGAAAAACTTTTTGTATGCCATTTGTTAATTTTCATAATGTACTTTTTAGCCACTATTGGAAATAAGTAGCTATTATTATTTCTGGATATTTTATCAATTATAGAAATCCTGTTGATTTTTTTCTAACCAGTTTATTTGACTAAAAATAACTTTGATAAATTTTATTCACATCAAAAATAATTCAAAAGACATGCTCATTACAACCAAAAATTCGGTGTCATCTTTCTTGTTTGTCTTCATTTGGGTTATTCATAAGATTGGTGCAAAACTGGAGAGAAGTGGAAAAGGTTTCTGAGGACAGTATTTCATTTTTCAAAACTTTTGCAGACAGGAGTTAAATGGTGTGAAGATTTTCCCTGTAATTTAAATTTTTCTTTCTCACAATGTTCCTTCTACCCAGTATTATTGTCAAATGTAATTTTATTCAATAAATATGAGGTCTGAACAAAAAGTTCCGAGACTAGGCCGATATACAACAAAGTACTTACATTACTTAAGTCTGGCTATGAACTTCCTCAAAGTAGTCTCCTTGGGCAGCGATACTCCTCTGCCAGCGTTTTTGTCACTGTTGGAATGCTCCCTGGAAGTCCTGTTCGTGAATCATGCCAAGCACTGTCTGCAATTCGTGCTGGATCTCGTCCACGATTTCAAAACGGCAATCCTTGAGCTTCATCTTCGGGAACAGAAAGAAGTCACAGGGATGTGATGTTTGAGTGAGGAAGGGTAGTCATTCTGTTGCAGCTTCAAAACTGGCATGTTCCTAATGCTCTGTGAGCTGTTGTATTGTCACGACGGAGCAAGAAATCGCCCCTGCGCCACATTTCAAGTCGTTTGTGGCAAATGTCCTTCCTAAGACACCGCAGAACATCACAGTAAAAAAGGGTGGTGACTGGGTGGCCCTGGGGACGAATTCACAGTGCACAATCCCACGAATGTCGAAGAACATGATGAGCATGCTTTTGGTTGCACTTTGGTTGTGGAGATGCCGGGCTCTTCCACTGTTGCGACTGTTGTTTGGTCTCCGGGTCGTAACCGTAGACCCAAGTCTGACCTGTGACAGGAACATTGTTCATTTACAACCTGCTGACGAAGATCTTGACAAGCATGGAGCACCTTCTGTTTGGGGTTCAGAATCTTTGGCACAAACTTTGCAGCAATGTGGTGCATGTTCAAAACCGACATAAGAAATCCTTTCACTGTTCTGTATGCCATATTGACGATGGTAGCAATATCTTGAATGGTTTTCCACACCAGTTCCCTAATTTTGTCCACATTTTTTAAGGTTTTGCTCATGGACTATCGCTCTGACCTCTTGTCATCTTCCAGTGCCATTCTGCCACTCTTGAAGCGTGAGTGCCACTCAAAACACCACGCACAACTCATTGCTTCATTGCCATTAGCCTGCCGCAACATTTCATGCATCTCCGTTCCCAATTTGCCAAGTTTGACGCTGAATTTGATGTTCGCTCACTGCTCTAGTTTGCAGTCCATACCAAAATCGCAGCTGTGTTGTGCACGTGGTCACCAAATACCATGTAGCACAGCTCCCGATGTTCACAGAACAACGCCACTCAGCACAATGACTCGTGAAGTTCACTGCCTTCGAGCATTGTTTGCGCATCCACATACTGCCATCTGTTGGCGCCCTACGTGCCTAGTCTCGGAATTTTTTGATCGCACTATGTATTTGCATTTCAGCTTGAAAATGGAGGAAAATTTTCTTGAAACAAAACTTTGGCAGTGTGTTTGACTTTCAAAAACTGAAGTGAGATGGGGATGAAGATCATCCCAGATCATCAAAAACTGTTTCAATAAGGCAGGACTAAAGCCCATGAAAGTCTATGACAATACAATATTCTATTATCAGTGTGATTGAAGAAATGTAACTTGAGTATTGTGTTGCCATGTGTGGACAAGTACAGACTGGACAATAACCCCATGTCTGCCAAAACACTGACAGATGAGGACGTTCTCAAAGCTGTAAGGGAAAATGAGGCTTTCGAAGGTGTCATCAAGGAACAAAGAAATGGTGAGTGTTTAGTTAATGTAGTCGAGCACAGAACTACGTACTACATTAAAAATTCTTTCTTTGTTTCATGAAACCACTGGCTTCGATCTAGAATTTAGATTGTATCTCAGGTAAATGAAAGACATTGCTCATAAAATTTACCTTGAAAAAAATTTGAAATAGGTAGCATTGGAAGACTTTAAAAACTAAAAATGCTGCGGGTAGTGCATTCCATCAAGACTTTTTAATAAATAAATTACTTGCATATTTTTCGTGTGAATTAATTATGTATTGCATAAATACATAACAAGAAAGATGACACCGAATTTTTGGGTGTAATATGCACATCTTTTGAATCTCACGATTCCGTTTACAGCAATATCCCTCAGATATTGCTGTAAACGGAATCGTGAGCTTACGCCAGTTGGTTGCAGACTTGTGCTTTAAGAAAAACATGAATTTATATGAGAAACCTTTCGCACCGGAAACGCTTTCCAACGTAGGAAGAATTTTTCAAATCGGACTCTTAGAAACAGAGATATCGACAAAAATAAGATGGGATTTTTCCCTGGTGGGAAAACCATGCATTATTTAGGAAGAAAGTATTCTCAACAGGTTTCTCCATATGAGCGGTATCGGTCCAAGAAAAAAAAATTAGTCTAGTTTTCAGAAGCCCAGATTTTGCTACAAATACATCAGAAGTAGAAATTAACGCTTATGCCCCCTGGTGACCAAACAGAAATTATGTGAAAAATATTTTCCATCAGGTCTTGTATGCGATACAGGAAGAATTTTTTAAATCGGAGTTTTAGAAACAGAAAAAACGCAGAAAACGCAATTTACCTTTGTGCCCCCTAGCGGAAAGTCTATGAATTACTTGAAAATTTGAATTTATAGGAAAAACATTTTGCATCGGAAACACTATCCAACAAAGAAGGAATTTTTCAAATCGGACTCCTAGAAGTAGAGATATTGACAAAAATAAGATATATATCTACGCTCCCTGGTGTAGAAACCATGGATTATTTCAAGAAGAAAATGTTCCCAAAAGGTTTGTCGACATGAGTAGTATCGGTCAACAAACCACTTTTTTTTCAGTCGAGATTTTGGAAGCTCATATTTTGCTGCAAATACATCAGAAGCGGAAATTAAGATTTACGCCACCTGGTGGCCAAACCATTTTTTTTTATTTAGAAATTATGTGCAAAGGATTTCCCATCAGGAGCTGTATTCGGTGCAGAAAGAATTTTTCAAATCGGAGATTTAGAAGCAGCGATTTAGATATAGAGGGAAACGCAATTTACCTCTACGCCCCTAGCGAAAAGTCTATGAATTACTTGAAAATTTTGGAATTGTATGAAAAACGTGTCACACAGAAAACACTATCCAACAAAGAAGGAATTTTTCAAATCGGACTCCTAGAAGTAGAGATATTAACAAAAATAAGATATACATCTACGCCCCCTGGCGGAAAAACTGGAATATTTTAAGAAGAAAATATTCTGAAAATGTTTATCGATGTGTGTGGCATCAGTCCATGAGAGAATTTTTTCAATCGATATTTTAGCTCAGATTTTATGGCAAAAATTAACACTTACGCACCCTCGTGGCAAAAGAATTCTTTACCAAAAATTTGAAATTATATGCAAACGATTTTTCATCAGGAGGTGTATCCGCTGAAGAAAAAATTTTTCAAATCGAAGTTTTAGAAGAAGAGTTATCGGGGAAAACGTAATTTACTTTTACACCCCTAGCGGAAAATCTATGCTTAATTTGAAAAAGTACTTTAACATAAATGGAATCGAAAGATAAAAGAATTTTTTTAATCGGATGTTTAGAAGCAAATATGTGGAATAAAACGTATTTTTGAATTCGACATCATCTGCTTTACGCCCTAGCGGCGAAATTGTACATCGTAAAAATAAAAAAACGAAATAAAGGAACATCATTTGCATATTTCAAGCTTCCGAATACAAAAAGAATTTTTCATATCGGACTAATAGTTGCAGAGATGTCGTGGGTACAGACGGGCGGACGGACAAACCAGTAACATGCGCACAATCTTTTTTTACAAAAGACGTGCTAAAAATTGAATATGTAGGTGTTAATTGTGTGATTATATGCTATGTTTGTTAACTGTTGTTTTTATCTCTTCGTGGTATGTACGCTCCTTGAAAACCTTGAAAAGTCCTTGAATAAAAAGTTCATTTTCCAGTCCTTGAAAGTACTTGAAAAAGTTTAAGGCTCTGTAAATAGTACTTGATTTTTTTTAATTAATGATATGAAAAAGCATGTGTTAAGTAATTGTTTGTGCTAAAAAGATGTATAGGAGATTTCTGCGTAGTTGTAATAAAAACACCAAGCTGATCAACTAGCCCAGAACTTGCATTCAACCCAGGGGAGTGTGTGTGGACAGCTATGGTGCCTTGGCTATGATATCACTACAGAATAAAGCATCTGCCATGTGTGTAAAATAAGTGGAATGATATATTCGCAAATTGTGATGGAGTTCTGTTTATTGGAGTTGGGGATGCATTCTTGCGGGAGGGTGGAACTTCCAGGAATTGCTTGTGCTTTATGCATGGACAGGGTTCCCACGCAACCTGGGAAACCGGGAAAACGGGAATTCTCAGGGAATTTGAAAATTGTTCCAAAAATCAGGGAAAACTCGGGGAAATTGTGCTTTTCCGTAAAAATCAGGGAATTATAAAGTCAGGGAATCTTTTATTTTGCCAAAAAAATATTTTGTTTCAGACTTTTGTAAAATATATTTCTGTATTGCTAAGTTTAAAAATAATTTCAAGTTGTTTTATCCTTCGAGGCAACTCCGCAACCCACCCACCGATTAAAGTGCAGCTGTGCTGGGGAGTGCGTCTCTTTGCGGTTTCCCCATCTCCAGATAATCTAAACTACCACCGAACAAACAGACACTTCAAAGCGTGAGATAAAGCCATTAATCACACACCCATTTCACAGGCTCTCTTATCTGCTGGCGTTCGCGCAGATGCAGTCATTTGTTCCTGAGTAGGTGCCCTGGTTCTCTGTGTAGACTGGGAAAAAAATTATGAAAAAGCTATTTCCTCAATTTCTTAAATAACCGACTGAAATTTTTACAGTGGGCAAGATATATGAAAATAACGTTCCATTTTAAATTTCGCCGAAATTCATCGGAAACTTTAGAAGTTGAGCTTCCCCCCCCCCCCTTTCCTTTTTGCATGTTCCACTTGTCTTTTATCAAACCGTACAAAAACATTTTTTTTTTTGCCGGATGTTGGCCATCCTAATAAATTGTCCCCCCCCCCTTTCAAGAGCAGTGTGGATGAATGTTGCAAATTGAGGGCACCTAATTTATTTTGAAAAAGGTTCGTATCTCTTACGAACTAAAGCTTCGCTTTCGTAATTCTGTAGCAGAGTCGGTATAGTTGGAACAGTATGTACCTTCAAATATTTGAACAGGGAAAATATTATGAAATAGGAAGATTCTTCAAAGAGGGGGAAAGATTAATTTTTTTCATAGTACTTACGAGTATTTTGACAAAAAATATATGAAAAATACCATGCAATGAAGCCGGTACTATTGCATACCTACCAAATTTCCCAGATTTCTCGGCCGTTTTCTAGATTCGTTGTTTTACGGACGGAAAGAGATTTTTCTTGATTCTGTCATATTTCTATTTCATCATACATGAAGAAATTTATTTATAGCTATTTTAAGACGATATTCCGATTACTGCAAGAGCTGGCTGGTTGCGAAAAATAAAGTAGTCCGACGCCCGGAACCATAGATTTTCACATCTAGGTCATTCCACGCAAAATCGTCAGATATTGAAATAATTTTCCACCAACACATCGGCGATTCTTACGATTTTTTTTTTTTTTTACGGGTAGCTGCCTCCAAGTTATAAAAAAACCCCTAAAAGTTTCAACTTTTTTTGTTTCTGATAGATTAGAAGATATTATTTTTTTGAATTTTTGTGCATAGTGGAACCGTTTTCAGTAAAAATGCAAATATATCTGTTATTTAGAATAAGAAATATAAAATTCATCATTCTCTCATAATTTTTCCCAAGGTTTCAGCTTATACATAGGGAAAAAACATTTGCGAGAACAAAAGTTAGACGGGGTAGAAATTTTCTTGTAATCGTAAATTCTTTTTCTTGCATTGCTGCACCTAACAAAATTTGCATAAATTATTCATTTCACATCTTTACCCTCACATTGCCGGAAAAAAAAAAATTACCTAGTTACTACTGATTTAAATCTTTGCAGTGCGTGCTCTATTGGTTTCAGGTTTGTCAGTGCAGGCGCTAAAGCCTCTGTTTCCGTTTTGGATGACGTTGCTTGTGGGGAGTTACTGCAAATGACCTGAGTGGGCTCCAGACCTTTCTCGCACTTTGCCTGATCAACATCGCACAAATGTATTGCCCTTCGTAAAGATATTGTTAAGTATAAACATGCCACTCGCCACAGGATGAAAAATTATGTTGAAAAAAGTGTTAGGAGGATTTTATGAGCACACATGCACACAAAACTTCCTCTAATTGTTTCCCGTACAAGTAATTTGACGTAGCGTGGAAATGAACTGTGACCTGCGAGAAAAGTTCAGTACTAATGTTTGTGTCACGAACGTAGGCAAATCAATTTTAAGATTTCCGGATTTTGGAAGTACTTGTATGAATTGTAGCCTCTCAGGCAAAATGGTATTCCGTATTAACTGTTAGTTTTCTCCACTTGTTGCTTCCATTATTTTTTCTTTATCCCTGTGTTTAATTTTTTTTTTTTTTTTTTTTTTTGCCGTTATGGCATTAGGATCATTGTGTGCCAGCTTATTGGTTATGAAATTTAACAGCTCAATGTCTAAATATCCTATGCTGCGTTATTTAGAAGCAAATACAGTAGCATAGATTCGATGTTCTCATTGCCATGTGCAAGAACTAACTTAAGCTAAAATAATTACAATTTTGATTTTTAAATGCCAGCAGTATTTTCCCTGATTGCTAGAAATTGTTGGGATGGTACTGGCACACGTTTTTCCTCAGATGCAGAAATGCTGTCGCGATTTCCGTTCTCTCTCTCTTCTTTTTTTTTTTTTTTTTTTTTTAATAGCTGTTTTAGTTTGCTTTGTCTTTAAAGATTCTAAGTGAATTCCAATAGAAAATACGGATTGTTAGATCGATTTGATAGAACCGCTCTAACAAAATGTTAAGAGACTCTGTCAGACACTCGCCATTTTATCATTCCCATTAGACTTCAATTCAGCAAAAGTTTCCGTGTTCTTTAATATTTATGTAAAATAAGCACTTAAAGGATTTAAAGCTTCAGCATTGTATCATTTAAGGGCAATTTATTCTCTTCAGTCACAATTCTCCCAGCTTGCATTTTTAAACCTAACTGGAACTCTAAATGTTGTGAGTCATTTAAAATGTTATTTATATACTTGTGTGCACTTAAAATACAGATAAATCAGTTATATAATTTCACCTAATCGATTGAAATATTTCATTATATGTAGAATTTAAAATAAGTCTTTGTTCAAATATTCTTTAAAACATGTAAATACATGGTTTGCCACCTCGGTGGTGCAGTGGTCTAAGGTCTGGCTTCTGACTATTTGTCCAAGTGAGCCTGGATTCAAGTCCCAGATGAGGTATGGATGGTGTGTTTATTTTACGGCACTGGCTCTCCTTCTTCGTGAAGCCAATGGTCCTAAATTAGGGATGGACGGATGACTGCTTATAGCCCAACAAGTTGCTCATGGTGGTTGTTAAACCTGAAACAAAAAAATAAGACATGATTTTGTTAAATATTATGTAAAATTTATGTTAAATACACTAATTTTTGTAACTATAAAGTAATTTGGGAAAATGAAAGTTATTTATCCTTTATATTCCATATTTTCTGTTTATCTTTATGGACTGTATAATCGGGACGTTCATTATGTGGTGTCTTTTTAATTCTCCCTCATATGTGAGATGAACATAACATTATCAGTATTAATTTCAGGTAAGCAATTATTTGCAATTACAGCCTGTCTAGAATTTGATAAACCTTGCTTTCAATACATTACATTATTCCTTAGTTCTCTAAAAATTATCAAAGTTGAATTTAAAAAATTGCCTGTAGACATTACGGTTTTATTCGATTTCTGCAGATAGTTTGCTTCATATTTTGTAACATGGAACAATTAGGCACAGTGGCCTGGTACACTTTTGCTTGGAGAAACACATCACAAGAGAACCACTTAAACAATGGATCAAAGCCCTTTGTTGGTTGATTCTCTTTCGACATTTCTCTGAGCAGGAGTCCATTCGGTCATTAAGCTTACCTACACTGTGCTATAGAAGAAAGGGAAACAAACTATTCAACATACAGATTTTTTCTTACATATGAACTGTTTCTATGGGAATGTATTAACAAATTGTACATGGGCAGTATACCACTTAGGTTCAGAAAAGATCATGGAATTATGGTACCAAAAATAATATGCCTCATGCATTTAATTGTTATTAATAAAAAGCAGGTAATTGTATAAAGAACAGTTGTTTAAAGAATTAACAAATGTATGCTTTCGTAAGGAACGCAAGACTGTAAGGAAATGCAACACTTTGTCGCAATGTGATTTGATTTGCTGCTCTGGAAAAACTCTCAGGACCACCTGGAAAACCTGGAAAAGTCAGGGAATTTTTTTCTACTTTTGAGTGGGAACCCTGATAGACCCTTCGTCTTCTGGCTGCATCAAAAGGTGCATCAAAGTCATGCATCAAAAATAAAAAGTTAAAGCAAACAAAATAAGTGTCATGCCAGCAGATGGATATGAAAATAATGTACCCTTTAAAAATATTCCACAAAATAAAATGATTTCGAAAAACACCAAAACAGAAGGGCAGTTCAAAGTTGGGTGCAAGGGGTAACAGGCAGGTAATTGAAGATGTGCCGGCTCCAGCTAAGATTAATGGTCTGAACTTACTAAACACCTACCTACTGATCAACCGACAGTAGGCTACATACATATGATGATTTGGGTTTAAAAAGTCCTTGAAAAGTGCTTGAATTTATTTCGCTTGGGAGAGTACGAACCTTGCTCTTTAGCACAACTGTATATCTGTGTGGGTATGGATGTATGTGATAGAATTAGTGAATTAAAGTAACATATAGTCACAATAATGAATATAATGAGTAACTGTTGTAATGAGCAATATTCTTTATTCCCTTGGATAAAATAACTCATCACAACTGAATTTCACTGCACTTTTTTCTAATAAGTGCCACCTTATACTACTGAGAAACTTAAGTACCGTTGCCTCCTCATAATAGGTACTTGTGTTGCTATTATAAATTTAACACTTATCAGTGTTTTTACACTGGCGGAAAGTGAAAAAAGAACACCAAGAAGGAGATGTCTGATACCAACGAAATTTATACAGCATAATAACGGAATACAGAGGATAACGTGATCAAAACATTATGGCAAAATACAGCTGTATTTGCTGGTAAACTGAAAAATAACATTTCCATGTAACATGGTTAGTACGAGGTTCAACCGCCATGAACTGCGTCACACTGTGCAATTCTGGCATGGAGTCTGTCGTACAGATGTTGGATGTAAGTTTGGGGTATTGAGTTCCAAGCATCCTCAACCTGGACGCGTAAATCGGGGATGGTCGTGGCTGGCCGTGAAGACCGGATAAGTCGTTCTCCCATAAAATCCCACACGTGCTCAATGGGGGACAAATCCGGTGAACGTGCAGGCCATGGAAGTTGTCTCACACCCTGAAGTGCATGTTGTGTTGCATGTGCCGTGTGTGGGCGTGTGTTATCTTGCTGGAAAACACCACGATGGACCGACCTTACAAATGGCACAACAACAGGCTGAATGATGCTGATGTAGGAGGTGCTGTTTACCGTACCCGGTACAAACACTAGTTGTGTACGGGAGTGATAGCTGATCGCTCCCCACACCAGGAGACCAGGTGTAGGCCCTGTGTGTCGCTGGTGGATGCAAGAAGGGTGGAGAGACTCAGGTATGCGTCTGCGAACACACATACGGCCATCGGAGGCTCCCAAGCAGAATCTGCTTTAATCGCTGAACACGACAGATCGCCATTGTGTTCTCCAGTGCAGACGTTGGTGACACCACTGCAGCCGTTCCTGATGGTGGGCTGGAGTCAGAGGTATACATGCCAGAGGCACACATGCATGTAGTCCTGCATCCAGTAGACTGTTGCAGATTGTTCGCACAGTCACCTCAGGTGCAACGGCAGCTCGGATTTGCGTCCCAGTGGATGTTTTGCTTGACAACGCCACTCTTCTTATGCGTCGATCGATCCGCTCATCAGTCCGTCTGTGACTCCCAGCAGTCAGTGTATTTTGCATGATTAGAGAATTTTATTGTTGAAATGCACGTGATGCATATTGTAACACAATATTAGTATTGATATTATTTTAGTAATTCTAATGGACAAATGGCATAACCTGTGGCAGAATCCAAGAAAGCCTTTTTTTTCTCAAAGCAATATTTCTTAAATTCCTTATTTTTTTTTTTTTTTTTTGATGTGCATTACAGAGTTAAAACCAATTACAAATTCTCGTCTATTTTTTATTCACCTGAGGCTCACTCTCAGAAAGCTGTCATGTAAACAGTTTTTTGTCAATAGTTGGAGTATTTGTAATATGTATTTGTTTGAAATGTAAAAAAATAAAGTTATAAGGACTTAGTTGTGTATGCCACATATTTTTCTCTTCATTCTTGAAGTATGTGATTCAGAATAATTGTTGCAGTCATTGGCATTTGATTCCAGGGTTAAGGATTGCATGTATGCCAACATTCCAACACTATCATCTAGATATATAGTACAGGTCTTAAGTGAAAATGATAAGTTTAAAATTATAAGAAATAAGATGATTAAGATGACAAAATAGAAAGCTTGAAATCATTGGTAGGAACCTGATGTGCAAGAGTATAACACTGAGTTTTGGCATAATCACAGTCAACGCATTAAGTCCTTATAACTAATTTATTAAAATCCAAACAATAGCTCTAATGCTGTAAATATTGCATTCTAAATTGTTTATGCGGTGGCTTTCTGAGAGTGAACCTCAAGAAAATTAAATGTAAGAGAGTTTAAAATTGGTTTTTATCATGTGTTGTACAAGGGGGTGCTGAAAAGTTCTCGGCCTAACCCATTTTCTGTAATTGTAGCATTATTTTGTCACTGCAGCTTGAAAGAGAGTTCTTTTGTATTGTAAAGTGCCAATTTTCAGATTAACAGTGCTTTTTTTCTTCTTTTTTCAGATGTTTGATGTTCTGGGCTGAATCATGTCAATGCAGAGTGTTGAATTTTTGAATGTGGAACTCCGGGCTGTAATGAAATTTCTGTTCCCACAGAAGAAAACTGCAGAGGAAATCTATGAGCATATGATGTAAACATGTGACAAGTGCCCTTCATATTCCACTGTGAAGAAATGGTGTGCCAACTTTCAGCGTGGAGACTTTGAGACCAAAGATGCAGCAAGATCTGGGAGGGCCTTCAACAGTGACAACACCCAAAGTTGTTGATCGAGTTTGTGACTTGATTTTTTCAGATCGGAGAATCTCGACTAAAACAATAGCTGAGACACTTGAGATATCAAGGGTACAGTGTTGGATATATAATTCATGAGCACTTGGATATGCAGAAGATGTCAGCGAAGTGGGTGCCCAAATGTTTGAGTGCCGATGAGAAACGAAAATGAGTGGACACTTCAAAATCGGTTATGCAGCATTTTGAGCTATCTGGTGGTAATTTTTTGCAGCGACTTGTCATTGTTGAGGAAATGTAGTTACATCACTACGATCCAGAGATGAAACAATCACCCCTGCAGTTGTGGCACTCGGGTTCTCCGCGGGCAAAGAAATTCAACACTCGAAGGTCTGCAAGAAAGGTCATAGCAATGTGTTTTGGGAATTTGGAGGGCATTTTACTGACTATCTCCCATAGGGCCAAACAATAAATGCCGAATACTATTATTACTTGCTGTGCCAATTAAAGGAGGTGTTGAAGGAAAGAAGGAAAGGAAAACTGCTGAAAGGTGTTCTCTTTTTGCAGGATAATGCTCCGGCTCACAAGGCTGGCAAAACAATGGATGTTTTGAGGAATCTGGGGTTTAAGTGCATAGACCATCCACCCTACTCACTAGACCTTGCTCCATCGTACTTTTTTCTGTTCTCCAACCTTAAAAAAAGTTCGAAAGGGAAGCATTTTTCAAATGATTCGGAGATGATATCAGCAGCAAAGCCGCATTTGAGTGATCAGACTTCAGAAATTTTTTTTGGGGAGGGTTAAAAAAACTCGAGAAATGCTGGGCCAAGTATGTTGAACTTTGGAGAGAATATGTAGAATAATCTGTAAGTTTCATGGATGTAGCCCATTTCTTTCTTGGTGAGACAGAACTTATCACCATCCCCTCATATACATAGTGAAACTTTCATTAACAGGCACCTCTCAACAGAGTTATAACCTCCAAACAACCACTGGTTTTGGTTGGTCCAGAAGGATTAATATTAACAATAACCTCCAAACAACAGGGCCTCTTAACAGCAACCAATGGACAACCTAGTCAGTCCTAAAAGAATGCCCAGTGGTTACTTTATGAAGTTTTTTCAGTTAGGGAACAAAACCACGTACTTATATGCAGTGCTTCATCAGGAGGGGTAATCAAGCGTCCAATGTTGCTGCAGCAAATGCTGTCAAGAACAGGATGACATGGGGTGTGAGTTAAATACAGTGTCAAGCTTAGGTGGCAACAAATGCATTATAGCTTAGCTTTTTAAGTCCTCTAACCCTAACGAGCAATTGGAAGGTAACAAGAAAATTTTATTTATTTAAACTACTAAAGTTATGCTTTTTATTCACTTTATTGTTTCAAAAATTTGGTAGCAAAAACTCAAATCTATAACTATTTGGTGTTCTAAATCATGAAGTTTTTACCTTGAACTAAGATCAGTTTTCTTGCAGATCAACATTATGTATTCTGATCGCTGCACTACTGACTAAACTTTTGCAATCGTGCATTGACTTTCGCGATTTGTCAAGCCCCACTTATTTCAGCCAAATAAATTGCTTGTTCTACGACAGAAGTCGCCATCTTTCCATGGCCTGTGTCTCTCTTCTCCCTATTTCACTACAAGCTTGATTCATGGCCGTGTATAGTAGAAAAATGAAAAATCTCTGATCCCAAAGAGTTTTTTAACGTTCATAGCATGTTTCTTATGCAGTTTAAATTTGTGAGAGAAGTTTTTGCACTTCCTTAAAAATAAGTGAAAAACAAAAGGGAAAGTTTTTAACTCAAATGAAAAATGTGAAAGATATCGAAGAAAGTGAAAGAGAAATAAGTGTCTGCTGCTTAGTAGAACTGTATAGTTCTGGAAGAATGCAAATAGTGATTTATAGAAGACCGAAGTTAGTTTAGTTACCTAAATTTGCAGGGAAAACTGCAAATTTAGGTACTAATGAAATGCTTTTTTGAAGGGTCTGTTAATTGCCAATCAAGGAACATCCCCATATCTGGAGCATTTTTGCACAGGGACACTTTAAATGTTGGGCATCCTGATTTTAAGGCTTCTAAACAGATGGCTAGAGAAGTTCAGAATTCGGCTGGAAATTGCTTTCTTCGTGATAGGTGAATCCACTGGTGCTCCAATGGGAGCAGAAAAAGCTTGGAAAAGCACTCTGAAGGATGTTGCTTTTCAATGTGAAGATCAGGGTATTTTTAGTGGCAATGATGAAATTTGTCTGTTGTTTTCTGCTGTGTGCTTTTCCAGCAACACATTGTCTTGAGAAGCAGATGCCTGTAAGAAGGTGAACACTATGGAGGAAGGAAAACCACTCAAAGAATTACATAGGCAGTAAGTAAATTCACTCATTAACTAGCTATAATATATTGTGTATACACTGAGTGGCCACTTTATTATGACCACCTGACAGTTGTAAGCAAATGAGCTATGGCTGCACGCTGTTGCCGCCAAAGGGCGAAGCTAGTATAAAAAGGGAAAGCTCAGTGCTTGCGACAGTAGTAGAAGTGATATTTGGGTGACGAGATGGGTAAAAAATGCAATTTGACGGACTTTCAACATGGGATGATTGTAGGAGCGATGGAGCGAGTATCACCGAAACCGCCACATTCGTGAAATGTTCCAGAGCAGCTGTTGTTAAAGTGTTAAAAGACTGGACTGTCAACCAAAAAACTGGGTCTCTACGTGCAATGTGCGGTCGTCGTAGACTAGTGACTGTTTGGGCGGAACGGAGTGTCCAGACTGGTAACAGACAACAGAAGGGCAACAGTGCAGCAAATTACAGACCATCTTAATCAAGGGTCCTCTCAAATGATCTCTGCTTGCACTGTTCGCCATACACTGCATCGGATGGGATATGGCAGCCGAAGGCCTGTTCGAACACCTTTCCTGTCTGCAGTTAACAAGAGAAAATGTCTCCAGTTTGCACAGGAGCACACGAATTGGACAGTCGATAATTGGAAACAAATTATTTGGTCCGATAAATCATGTTTTCAGTTGCACCATGCCAATGGCCGAGTGAGAATTTGGCGGAAACAGCACGAAAGCGTGGACTCCAAATGCATTGCTACAAGCCTTCAAGCTGGTGGAGGCAACAGCACGAAAGCGTGGACTCCAAATGCATTGCTACAAGCCTTCAAGCTGGTGGAGGCAACGTTATGGTTTGGAGAAGGTTTTCCTGGCATGCTTTAGGCCCTTTAATTTGTGTTGATCAATGTCTGACTGGCACATCATATCTAAACATCGTTGCGGACCAAGTGCAACCTGTCTTGTGGATGGTTTATCCCAATAGCGATGGCTACTTTCAACAAGATAATGCGTCCTGCCATAGTGCTCGTATTGTACAGGATTGGTTTCAGGAACATGCCAGTGAGTTTACTTTGCTTAAGTGGCCCCCACAATCTCCAGATCTCAACCCCATTGAGAATTTGTGGGATGAAGTTGAACAAGCCATCAGACAGCTGGATCCACAACCCTGCAATCTCACACTCCTGGAAAGTGCTATTCATCAAGCATGGTCTCAGATTCCACAAACCACATCAACATCTCGTGGAGTCCATCCCATGAAGAATCGACGCATATTAAAGGCAAAAGGTAGCCCAACGAAGTACTGAGGGGGTGGTCATAATAAAGTGGCCTATCAGTGTATATATACCATAGTAATTTTTTATTTTGTATGTTCATTATTTCAACAAAGTTTTATTTGGCATTTTGAAAAGGTGGTTCAACAATTTTCTGTGAACCTGAGTTTCAAGCTCCCATTTGCTATTAATTAAAGTAAATTGACAAACAATTCACTAAAATAGGCCTAACCCCTGAACAACAACCACATCCAAAAAATGGTCACTTTTTGCAGACACAGAGCTGACCATTTTTTTGGAGATTTTTCTATATTAAAAAGCAATTTGAGGAATTAGTCATTTTAAATACTTTTAAAAAAAGGATTTCGACTTTATAATGAATTTTCAGATAAGTCAACCAGACAGCTTATGTATTTATCAATGAAATATGAAAAAGTTGTTAATTTTAGAACTTTTTATGATTTAATTACTGTAGACATCATACAAGAAGCAAGTGGAGAAATCGAAACGGTACTCGCCCAAATTTTCACTCGATGCCTTAATGAAGGGAAGATTCCTGAGGATTGGAACAACGCTACAATGATCTTGCTACATAAAAAAGGTGACATTGAGGATCTCGGGAACTACAAACCTATCAGCCTCCTATTATCAGTGGTTTATAAAATCTTCACTAAAGTTCTTTCACACCGCTTAAAGGTGACACTGGACATGGCTCAACCGAGAGAACAAGCTGGATTCAGGAGTGGCTACAGCACAATAGATCATATCCACATACTGAGAGAACTAATTGAAAGAGCAAGGGAATATGAACTTCCATTGTACATGGCTTTTATCGATTATGAAAAAGCCTTTGATTCGGTGAAACCATCAGCAGTTACAATGGCCCTGAAATCCTGCGGTATTGAAGATGTGTAAATTAATATTATTAATAACATCTATGAAAATGCAAGTGCAAAGATTCGGCTGTTTGAAAATACAACACACATAAAAATTGGAAAAGGAGTGAGGCAAGGTGACACCATATCTCCGAAGCTCTTTAATGCCACATTGGAAAATGTCTTTCAATCACTGAACTGGGAAAACAAAGGGATAAAGATTAATGGAGATTATCCTAACCCACCTTCGTTTTGCTGATGACATAGTCATTTTTGCAACTACCCCATCAGAGCTGCAGAGTATGATCCAGGAACTTGCTGACAAGAGGAAAGAAGTGGGATTAAAAATGAACTTTCAGAAGACAAAAGTGATGTGCAATGCTTTTACAAGAAATGAAGATTTATCGATTGATGGAGAAAAGCTGGAGATAACAGACATGTACGTTTATCTTGGACAGCAGATATCAAGTGAGGGTCACATTGATGAAGAAATTAATCGGCGTACAAAACTTGCCTGGAGAGCTTTTGGAAGAAACAGCATAATTTTCAAGAGCAATATGCCATTATGTCTTAAAAGAAAAGTGTTTGATCAATGCATCCTTCCGGTGCTTACGTATGGTGCAGAGACGTGGACCTTAACTAAAAGAGACATACAAAGGCTGCAGACAACTCAAAGTAGCATGGAGAGGTGCATGCTTGGTGTAACCAGGAGAGATAAGAAGAGGAACTCGTGGATCCGAAAAATGACAAGATTGGAAGACATGATCAGTTAAATCCCTGAAATGGCAATGGGTTGGACATACTGCTAGAAGGACAGACCATCGATGGACAGCCGAAATTTTAGATTGGATTCCAAAGGACAGGAAAAGACCCAGAAGAAGACCACATGGAAGATGGGTGGATGAAATTCGAAAGTATAAGGGAGTGACATGGAGGAGACTGGCACAAGACAGACCATTGTGGAGGAAACTTGGGGAGACCCTGGTCCAGCAGTGGATTGATAATGGTTGACAATGATGATGATGGTGATGATGATGATATAATTATTACTATTATTCCTTATGTGTTTTATTTTTTTTAACAGACCCATTGGAGTGGACCGAAGAGCATGTTAAGCACTGGGTGAATTGGGCAGCTACACACTTCAATCTTCCGAACACAGATCTGAACAACTGGAATCTAACTGGGAAGCAGCTTGTGGATCTCACTCATGAAGACTTCATCAAAAAGATACCTTTTGATCCTGCAGATTTGTTTTGGACTCACTTGGAATTGCTTCGAAAATGTAAAATAGTTGGTAGGTATATACTAACTGTATAGCTTTTAAACTGGGATTATAATGTATAAGATGTTCTTAGGAGGAAGGGAGGGATGTTGTTACATTGTAACAGGGCTAGAAGAATTCCAAAATTGTTACATGCTCATCCAGGCATGTTGTTACATCAATATACCTGGTAACAAGGCTAGAAGAATTCCAAAATTTGTAACATACCCATCCAGGTATCTTGTCTCAAAAAATATGTGCCGGAATAAACACACACACACTCACATTATCCATGTACTGTACTATTTTTTTCTGAACATTTTAGAAACAGTAAAAGAAACAAAGTACACACTTTTGCTGCATTTCATTAATTGTGCCCAGCAATGAAATATGAATTCACCTATGGTTCATCCTATGTCAACAAAAATGTAAATTTTTTTTTACCTGAACCCTTTTGATTCTGCATACAATTCTTCTGTAATTATAGGATTTTAAAATTTACAAAAAAAGGCACTTTTATGTCTATCATGCCTATCATAGGTGACAATACTTGTATACCTAATAACAAAGATGGTATTGAGTCCATTTGAAAGCTTATTACATGAGTTTTCTTTTGAGATATCACACAATTATATTATGGGCAGTTTAGTTTTTAGTGTCATTCGTTTGAATCTCTCTAAACACACCCTATTAATTTTATTAAACGAAGCAGAGGGAGGAAGTCTCTGAGTTGTAAGAAAATTGACTGGGAAGTACAAAAAAACATCACTCGTTTTTAAAACTTTTTATCCCATAAAAAAACTAGATTTTTTACATAGTCTGGGTATTTCAGGCTATATAATTTTTGAGCCATGCCTGGTAAAGTTCTAATGCGTACTAATCTGTAATAATTAAAGGGTATACATTAGGGTGGGCCTTATTTTTGAAGTTTGGAATTTTGTTTCTTCCAACTGTTCAAAATGTTTCATCATGTGAGAAAAAAAAAATCAGTTTTTTTTTGTTTTTTTTTCAAATTTGATTTGATTTAGAGGTTGCTACCAGGGTCAAAAGTATTACTATGTTACTCATTACATGAATCTGTGTGCTAATTTTATTGCATCCCCAGATGGCACTGTAGTCTCCCACCAGATGGCAATACAGTCAAAAACATGTTGCGCTAGGCGACCACAAGGTGGCACTGCAGTCAAACCACCAGGTGGTGCTGTAGCATTTTCCAATTGAGTCAGTTAGTGGTTGACTGTTGCACAGAATGGATGTATTTTTCAGAGCTCTAGTAGGAATGTTTTTGCAATTCTAGCAATTTACAACATAGTATTAAATGGCATCCAACACGTGTAAAACTTATGAAAATTCTATTTCTACTAAAAGAAATAAAGAAGTATGGTTAATTGGCCAGATTTCTGATCAAAACATTTAAATTTTAGCTGTCCTTCGTCATTGCTTCATCATTCAAAGCTAATGTCCATTAGTGAGGTAATGGCATTACATTTTTTATTATAAACTTGATTTGAAACAAATTGTTGGGGAATTTTCAGAATCAACTGCATGTGATATTTTAGAGATGTGGAAAAAGGCTCGAATTCCTACTAAACGAAAAGATCATATTGTTGAGAAAGTTGAAATTTTTTTAAAGAATGGCAAGGGCCAAAGAAGAATAGAAAAAAATAAAGCCAAGCGTTCAGATGCTTTGATTAAGAAGGAAAATCTTTGGAAAGAAAAGTTGGAATATCTTTTTGATGTAGTGCATGCTTAAGCTTGCTTCGTTGAGCTAGTTCTTTTATGAAAGCAAAAAAAAAAAAAAAAACAACTTAGGAACCCAAAACCTTTTATATCTCTTGGTATTTGGAGTTTTTTTTTATTTGTTAAAGGGTTTTTCTCCCAAAAATTTTTTCAAGCACCATGACTACTAACATTTAAAAAAGGACCACTAAAGTTTTTGATCAAAAACATCTAAATTTTAGCTGTCTTTCCTTATTGTGTTGCCATCCTAAATTATGGAAAGTGATGTCCATTGTAATAAATTATAAGAATTACAAATAGTGAATTTATTGCAAAAGAAAAGAAAGTTAGAACAATATGTTTTTGAGGATTTTTGTCATAAAAATTGCCTGTGACCCCAGTGATGCTTTCTTCCAGTGACAGTATTCAATGCTCCAGATGTACAGGGATGTGGTGAATGTCATTGGCCTTCCAGGTTAGGCTTATGATCTACCCATTACTTGTGGGGTAGGTTACTGACATCAAGCATGCATAAAGCTTGGTGACAAAGTTAATGTTTGCTATTTTGATGTATCTTATTTTTGATTATAAGTTACTAGGTGCAACTAAACAGTAATTAAATAAAATGAATATCTAAAAAACAATCTTCCCATAGAACTTCTGAAACTAGGATGTAGATTACTGGAATTGCTTATCTAATAAAGACAAGAAAGGCTGTGCTCTTTGGTGTGTCTACTTTAGCAAAGGGAAGATAGTTTTCAGCATTTTGATGATAATAATCTTTAAAAAAGAAAAACGTATTATTGTAATTTTCTTTTATAGGAAATTTGTGTTTTAAAACCATCTTAATAATTCAGCACCACAGATTTTGGTTATGTTATTTAGGACAACAAAGCCAAGGACTACCTGCACTGTCATTACTTGGACCTAATCTCAAACATCAGCATTTCTCTGTTTTTGTTTTTGTGAGAGATGGGCGTACCTCCAAGGGCACTGTTCTAGGCAACAATGGCACACATGGCAGCAATCGAGACCTCTGAAGAGCTGGCACAAAATTAAGCTTTGGTATAAATATTGTCAAGCTGCCAGCTAGTTCTGTGTGACATTAGCCAATAGACTCCAACTCTCTGGAAATTTTGTTCCAGATGCCTGAGGTTGGTTGTGGGCTAATCCCCGCACTGATGCACTTTTTATTCATTTCAACCCCAAAAGGGGAAGGGGGATTTGAGGGACTCAAATTTAGCTATGGTGGGCTTACCACACTTGAGGAGGCTAGTCCACCCCACAGAATCAACCTGGAACTAATAAACTGCATATGGGAAAGAGATCTCAGCAGAGTGAGTAAGATTGGTGTGTGGAGTACTAGAAGAATAAGGAGAAAGATGAATGGGGTGTTTGAGGAATTAATAAGTATAGGTTGGATATGCTGTGAGTAAGTGGTACTAAAAACAAAATTGGGATGGAAGAAACAAATGGAATGGTGGATGGGTGGTGGTATGGAGTACTGGATGACATAGTTGGACAAGTTGGTGTAGTTGTGAATTTAAGGGAAAAGAACAACTTGATTCACAATAGTTGCATAAGTGAGAAATTTTGTGGAATCATTTGAAAGTGAAACTTCTGAGAATAGTTATTGTTGTAGTGTATGCTTCTTGAGACTGTGAACCTTCTGATATAATGGATGATTTCTGGAATGAGCTGAAAGCTGTTTCAAGCCAGTTTGGTGCTAAAGAGAAAGTTATTATAACAGAGGACTTCAGTGCTAGACTTGGTGTTTCGAATGAGATTTCTGACAGTGTTCGGGGTAAGTTTAATGATTTCAGTGAGAATGAAAATAGTAAAAGATTAATTGAACTCTACATTGGGAATCAGTTGTGTGCAATTAATGTTTTTCAGCCACAGGTATATCCTTACTTATACTAAGCAGAATTTTACTCTGGGGAAGAGAAGTGTAATAGGTTTTGTTGTTTATATACAATCAGTACCTGAAGCACTTAGTTGTGGATACTTGTTTGCTGAGAGGTGCAGGTGTTGGCTCTGATCATTACCTGTTAGTGTCATGAATGAAGCTGAATGTTGTTTGGAGAAAGAGGAATAGGAAGTTGTGTGTAATATGAAAAGAATAAATGGTGAAAGGCTTCCTGAAGAACATCAGCATTACTCTGCAATATTGACCGAATGAGTTGAAGGTATGTGAGGAGGATGTGGAAAAGAAGTGGTCTCCTTTTAATAACTGTGTTGCCAGTGTTGCTGAAGAGGTTTGTGGTACTGCAACAGTAAGTAGCATTAAATGTGATGCTTGGTGGAACAGTGAAAAATTAAAGAAGCAGTAAAGAGGAAGAAGGAAGCTTATTTGGGAAAGTTGCAAGGTTGAGTTTCTGAGAATGAATATTGCTGTCAAAAGCATGAAGCAGCAAGGCTGGTTTGTCAGAATGAGGTGTAAAAGGCATGAATCATCGCTTGGGGAACATAGGAAAACTTTCTGGAAGTGCACAAAATGTAGAAATTGGAGAAATGCAGGAGGCTAATGGGTTAGGCAAAACATGGGGTGAATACTTCTGTGAGTTATTAGAAAATGAAAGCAAAGATAATTTTGAGGCAGAAGCTGATGATGCCACTGACAGCAAAGACAGAACAGCAGGGATCTTAAGGGAAGAGGTTTCTGAAGCTATATTAGTAAAATCTCTTTAAAATGGTAGGGCTCCAGAAATAGATGGCTCAACTGCTGATTTGTTATTATATGATGGTGACTCTGTAAATTGACTGGTTAACTGAAATTTCCAATTGTGCTGGTAGTTAAGAATGGTCTCCCGGATTGGAGGGATGCTATCATTGTCCCTTTGTACAAGGAAAAAAATGATCGGACTGAATGTAAGAACTATCATGATATCAGCCTGCTAGTGTACCACAGAAAGTGTTTGAAAGCTCATTATTGATAAAGTGCAACATCTCTTACATCAGAGAAGGTGTGGGATGTACAGAGTGCTTTTTATGTCTAGTAAGGGCTTGCATCACTTCTGATAATTGAAAAGTATCTGTCTGTAGGTAAGAAAGTTTTTGCTGCCTTCGTAGATTTGAAGAAAGCTTATGACCGAGTTAATAGGATGCTTATATAGAAGTTCTTATATAATTTTGGTATAATTGGGAATCTGCTTGAAAGTGTGAAAGCTATCAAACAAAAAGGACGCAAATCCCAGGAAGAAATACACTGGTGTCCAAAATTAAAGTTTGGAAGGCATTCCTAGGGATAAAAAGGAAAACAAGTAACAACAGGTAGAGATGTTTGGCGTGTAAGCAGATCCAATTATAAGAGTAATGAACATTTTACAATGGACAAATCTGTACACATTTTGCATGTACCATGTCACATCTGCAAATGTCACCAAGGTGAGATGTAAGAGTGTAAATTAAAAATGTTTTGATAAGGAATGTGATCACCTCATACAGACAGACAACTCTCACAATGACGATACGTACTCATCACTAGGTTGTTGATGATATCTGGAACCAAATAATTTTATTCCTTGATAAGAGCAGTTTGTAGCTCTGGGAGGAGGCTGACAAGTTGCTATGTGTCATTCCAGGCATGCTCTGTAGAGTTCAGTTCTGGAGACCTGGCAAATGAGTCCATACAGCAGATGTCCTCACTGTACAGGAATTCTTTGACAGGCTGAACCCTATGGAGGCGAGCGTCATAATCCATTAAAAACCACTGAAGGCTAACGGCTCCGTGAAAAGGTGTGACATGGAGCTCTAGGATATTGTCCTTGTAGTGTTCAGCATTCACATTGCATCTTGTGAACATGTGGAGTGGAGTGCTGCTGTTAAACATACAGACCATGGCCTCCAAAGCAGTCTCATTATGGGTTACCTGTTCCTTCCAGATGAAATGCCTTTGAGAATCTGTTTTAAACTGAATCTCAACTCATGAGTAAAAGAACAGCAGCCCACTCATCTGGACTCCAGGAACAATGTGTCCTGCAGCAGTTCAAGCGGACTCTTGTGTGAGATGTGATTAGGATGGCATGGACATGGGTCTCTTGGCATAAAGGCGATTTGGATGACACAAACATGGGTCTCTTGGCATGTTAAGCCTTCAACAGACCTGCCAGGTTTTACGGTTTACCCGTAAAATTTATGGAAATGTAACTTGTTTTACGGTTTTACGGGCAAAATGTTAATTTTACGGATTTGGCGATTCTCCGAGATTTTTTTCTTTTTCTGACGATTTTGCACCCACTAATAAAACTTTTTTTTTTTAACTTAATCTATTCAAAGTAAAGTGCCGATGTAAGTTACGAATAAGTTTTTAGTTACTTGTGTTTATTTGGGAACATTTTGCTGCAGTTTTCCCACGTTTTAGGTTATTGTTTTGCCTTTTTTTAAACACTAGAACACCAACCAGCTGGGCTTATTTAACCTTCCGTTTGGTTCTCTTCCTCTCTTGTGCACGCTGTCCCCCCCCCCCCCTCCCCGGCCTTTCTTTTCAGATCATGCGTTGTTCATCTCCTGAGTCGCAACTTCTCAGGCCAGCGTGGGGGTGTGTCCGCGTTGGAGCAGGTGTCTTTTATCTTTATTCCTCCCAGTTCGAAATTCTATCTCAGAACGTAGTTATCATAGAAAAAAATTCCAACAGATTTTAAATCTGTGGAATTTTTAACCCAAGATTGATACCCAACATGACGAAATTAAGCAAAAACTGCCAGTTTTGTGAAATTAAAAATGCATTGGGGCATGCATGGTTTCGTAACTTCTTCTCTGGCAATAAATTTGACCTAACGAAAGAATGCTACTATAAGAGGAAGTTAAAAAAGAAAGAAGTAAGTCCAATGTTCATTCGAGCCAGTGCTGCTCCAGCAAAGATTTATTTTGCTGGTCCGTTAGTCAGTAAGTTTTCTACGCTTTCGCTTTCCAACCGGGCTTTGTTCATCGCTCGGTAACGTTCATAAAAATGTCTTGGCTTGATTCAATGAAATTAATATGTTGGGCTACATACTAATTCATCTAATCCTTATTGAGCCGCCCCGGTGGCGCAGTGGTCTAAGGCGCTGGCCTCTGATCATTCGTCCGTGAGGGGTCCGGGTTCGAATCCCGGTGAGGCATGGATGTTGTGTTTGTCTTACGGCACTGGCTCTCTCCCTTCCCTGGAACCAGTGACCCTAAATTAGGGACGGGCGACTGCTTATAGCCCATTGAGTTGCTCACGGTGGTCGTTAAACCTCCAATAAAAAAAAATCCTTATTGAAAATGGTCAAAGGTAAGGTCAAGACGTAGGAGCGGGATTCATTCTTCCGCCCTTTTGCGTGATGACTTGCGTAAAATCAAAGCATGATTGTGATGAAGTTTGGGTATGCTGTTCAGCACCCATAGTGGACCTATCCTATTGAAAATAGTTGCTATCAGCATTCACGGGGACAGTGTAGTAGCACATGCGCGAGATTTGTTCGCTCGCGTTTCAGAATTTTAGCACAATATCTTCCGTGGAAATTGACCGATTTGGATAGAATTTTTAATTATAAAACGACGCGTGTGTGGCAGCTTTTTAATTTAGAAATTAACGGGCACAAAAAATGTTCTATAATAAAGCAAAAACACGCAAAATATCAATTAATTCATACTAAGGGATTCGTAAAGAAAACAGTAAAGTATCGGGGAGAACACTGTTGCTTTTGAAAACCCACACATTTTTGTAGGTATGAAATTTTGGGCTTTTAGTAAACAACTCTGAATTTTAAAATATCCGGATTTTGACAGCACGAGTTTAATCTAGAGAGGAAGTGAATTTTTTTTATCTGTTTGAAAAAAAAAGCGCCATTGGCTTTGTAACTTCTATCAAACCGAATTGAATTGTGTGGTATTTAGAGATTTTCATTTTCTAAAACAGTACGTGTATTCTACAGTTTGTCATGTTAGGCCTTTTTTTTTTTTTTTTTTTTTTTTTTTGCAGAGACATAAGATCGGAGTTAAAATCCCGGTGCAAACGTTTTATGCCGTGGTTACGCCGCCACAAAGGGAGCAGGGTACGAGATGGGGAGGATGTCACCGACGAAGTGGCTGTATCATTCCAGTTACACCTGATGTAAAAGACAGTTGGTTTTGTTCCGGCAAAACGATTGTGTTAGTTTACTGCAGGAGAGGGGTTGGTTCAGATGTTGATGGGCCCAGATTGTTTTTAAAAGGAATGACTAGAGAAGCTCTATTCGGTAAGATGAAGGGAGGGGGGAGGACAGGAAGAGAAGACAGAACTATAAAATCAGTGCCATTTGGAAGTATAACGGATACCGCTAAAGGGATCGGATTTAGTAAAAGACAAGGCATCGATCCGCCTGTGAGGAATGATGGGGAGGGAGGGGACGAACTCAAGGGAATGACATTCGTAACTAAAACCTAAACCTTTGTTCCAAGATGAAAGAACCTTTCAGTTGCTCTCTGCTTTCCTAGCTGACCAGCTCGAATCGGATAACTCTGTAATCTGTATTTTTCCCTCTACTATAGCAGTTTTTACTTACATTTTTTTTCCCGAGTGGTAATAAATTTAGTATTAGTGATTCACTATGAGCAGCAACATAAAAGGGGAAAAAAAGTACTATAAAATATTCCGTGATTCGTATTCTGCGGAATTCCCGTGTATTGCGAAATCTTCAAGAAAGGAAAATATGTGTTTCGCGCTACGTGCCGATGCAATTTTAACATTTCGCATGGTGGAAGGAATGATATTACAAATCATATTTCTAGTGACAAGCATAAATATAACGTTGACTGCGTGTGAAAAAAAATAACGAAATTAACTTCCTTTGTTAAAAGTTATAATGAACTTCTATGCGATTCGTACAAAATGTTTGTTCATTCATTTTTAGTTGAACATAATTTACCAGTTAGGGTCTCTCAGTCACTCTTACTTATTTAATTTTTTTATTTGACTGTCTCATCGTCCGTGTCTCCGTAAGATAAAAACCTAACATGAAAATGGTTTGTTTTTGAAAATATTTTAGTATGTTTCATGAAGGCGTGGGACACGATCCCATTGAAAGGGTAGAACATCCTTCCCTTTAGATGCAAACTTCTGTAAAAGTAAATTTTTATCACTTTATAGGTCATAATGATAGCATAGTAATGAGAAATTATGTATAGAATTTATTTTAATCGATATGAATGTGCCGATAAATTTAAACATCTGTAGACACTTCAATTAAAAGTTGATGGCTCATTTGGGTAACATAGTTTCTTAAATCGATATGTTCGGTACAGTTAATCAATATACGTGACAAGTAATTTAATTGAATATATTGATTAAAAATTTCATCGAATATATCGATTAATTTTTTTTACGGATTTCTGTTTCTGAAAGTTGGCAGGTCTGCTTCAATATATCATTTGCCTTGATACCATAGTCCTAGTGGCTGCAGAGAACTCCAAAGGTGAATGCCAGGCTGTACAGAACACATGACATTGTGTTTTTTATTATAAACTTGATTTGAAATAAACTGTTGGGGAATCTTCAGAATCAACTGCATGTGATATTTTAGTGCTCATGGGTAACATACACCCATGAGCACTAAAATATCATGTAATAGTACTCATGGGTATCATACGCCTTGGACAACCTTAGCCAGGCCTTTGTGACACTCTACTAGTGTTGTAGAATTGCTACCATAACAGTGAAACCACTGTGGGGTGAATATTCCTGGCTCTTGCAACCTGGGCCTGAGACTGGCCTGCTTCTAGTTGTCCTGTACAGCACCTGACACACATGAGATAAAAGAAAAGCACTTGCAGCCGCTGGAACACTTCCTACTTGTGCTGTTAACAAGAAATGCCACTGCCATTCTCCATTGGTTTTTTTTTTTTTTTTTTTTTGATTATTTGCTTGCTGTTACCTTCCGGACTTTAATTTCGGATGCCAGTGTAATTCTTCACTAATACACATGTAAAGCATATACTGCATGTATCATTGTCAACATATAGATGCCAAACATTTTCCTATTTCCCATGTAACCATCCTTGAGAAAACTTGTTGCACAGTGTGTAGTGCAGACATACTATGTGATGCTGATGTTGCCTTTAATTTCTTTATCATAGCTAGCTTTGTCTGTAACCGGACTGTCACATACAAAAAACTGTACTTACGCCATCTACAAAGAACTGATGCTACAATTACCAGGCTATGTGCAGGTCTATGAATTGACCTGATGTTAAAGAGGCTATCAGTTATATGACATATATTTTTTCAGAGCAGCTGGGAAGTGCTTTCCCCTGGACATGAATTAAAGATAGGTATAACTAGTCTAGATCCTTTGTGCAATGGAACACCTCTATCTCTCAAAAGACTACCATTCCACTAGATGAAGCCACTGTTGTGGATGCCGTGAAGAATGTCAGAGTGCATTCAGTTTATGAATTCTCTTAGCCTCAGGAGTTATTTCACTTCACAGCATTTACAATACCCCTCTTTAACATCAGGGTTCAAAATCTTTCAATGAAAGCTGTTGTGCCCAATAAGAAGAAATTTCTTTTTCTCACAGCCAACATTATTCTAGATTTGGTTGTGGGTGAAATATACATCACAGAAGGTCAAGTAGTGCATGGAGAAGTTTTTGAACAGCTGTCCTGGTGGCTGAGTGGTCTGAGATACTGGCTTCTGAATATTCATCTGAGTTGGTCCCAGGTTTAAGTCATGGATGGTGTATTTGTTCAATGCTGTTTGTTGGCTCTGTCTCTTGACAGAGTGACTGCTTATAGCCCAAGAATTTGCTGATGGTGGTCATTAACTCCTAAAACAAAAGGTTTTAAAGCAATAAATTATATCATGTACTTGATTTACAATGAGATAAAAAATATGAAACCTGTATTGGTATTATGTTTAAGAAATACTACTTAAAATAAGTAGCAATAATACTGTTTCTCATGTTATAATAACAAAAGTGTGACCTTTAGAAATGGTGAATTAGGCTGAAATATTGATAAGAAGATATGTAGCATAATATTTTGGCCTAATCGACCATTTCTAAAAGGCCACACTTTTGTTATTATAACTTGAGAAACAGTATTATTGCTACTTTTTAAGTAGTATGGCTTAAATATATAGTACCATATATTATCATGTATGGAATTTAATAGGCATATCATGTGCATTGAAGTACAGTAGTTTTTTTTTTTTTTGTTAATTAAAAAGTCATGCAGTATACACATTTGACATACATACTTTGGTAAAAAAAAATTCTTTTGCTAAAGTGATTTTTTTCTTGATTGTAGGAAAGACTGTTAATACCTAAAATCAATAGAATCTGTCACTAAATCTGTTAAAGAGCAATATTTGTTTCATATCTAGAGTATACTTGCTTTTAATGAATGTATTAGTAAATCAAAGGAACATAAAAATTGTTTAAAGTTAAGAAGCCAGAACAAAACCCGGATAATCACAGCATATGGATTTTTTTTCATAACAAAGGAATGCCTCTCATGATATAATTAATACACATTTGCTCATTTTTTTTACTTTTCATGATTTTATTGGATGAGACAAATTCTTCTGATATCACTTAGATTTCTTTCCTTTTTGTTGGAATCCCAAACTTAATGTATCATTTATCCTTGTATTTTTTTCTTGTCATATTCATTATTTGAATGGCCTAGTTTGGAATGTGTTTCCCTAATGTCTTTATAAAACTCAGTGTGTTTCTAAATTGTTGATAATTCCATCTAGCATGTGTGCTGTCATACCTGCTGCACACCTTGTCATTTGATAAAGATTGGTGAATACTGATCACCCAAATAAATTTTTCTTACTTTTGCTTATCATGTGGAATTTTTCTGTTCATATATGTTGCATTTATGTAGCATCTGTTTGGCTGATAAAAAGATGTAGAATAGTATTTTTATTTACAACATAAAATAAGTGTTGGATCTGACAAGATAAACATGTAATTTGCCAGTTATTTATCCAGCATATCCAGCTCTTAATATTAATCTTGCCATGACATTTTCTTTGTTTTACTTTTCCATGTTGTATGTATAGTGTGTTGACATCCTTGAGTATGATAAGCCCACCACTTTTCATACTTTTAATCTTTTTGTCTATTTGTTTATACTTTTTTTTTTTTTTACACATTTAAGCTGGAAAAAATGTGCTTGATAGCTAGGGTTGAAAAACAACTCTTTTGAATTACTGGTTCTTAGATTAACAATCTCTCTCTTCGTTGCTCGGTTCGAGTGTCATGACCCAATTCACATCCTGTCAGTAGTCAGGGTTCACCATTCCTGTCTATTATCCACAGTTCTCATTATTTCTGCAACCGATAGATTTGTGAGAGTTTTTATCTCATCAATGAATCTGTATGGGGGACATCCTCTCGTTATTTTGCCATTGACTTTCACCTGAATACAAAGTTTTTCTAAACCATCTAGCCGGATGATGTCATCGAAGAAGATTAGTATATGTCATTGTATTGTCGGAAGAAGGCGCTTGTGAGCATCTACACTGAGCTCTCTCAAGATTGACGCATTAGTCCTATGCACAACTCAGGATATTCTTAGCATGCGTCTGTAACAGATCATTTCAAACACCTCAATTCGTCTGCAACATGCTGCATTTAAGGTCCATGTTTCATAACCATAAGTCGCTATGTGGAACACGAGGGCCTTAACCAGCTTCGGCTTGGTGGTTTTGCTGATGTGGCGATCCTTCCAGATTTTTGTAAGCCTAGCCAGGGCAGATTTAGCCTTTCTGATCGTCATTTTGATCTCACCTTCAATGGCTGTTGTTGGTTATGCAGACCCTCAGATATGACTTCTGATTTTCTGGTAATGTCGGGTATCTGTTCGAAGTTTTGAGAAAGCACTCTGGCCTTATCAACTACCATAAGGCAGTACTAGGCTCTATTTAGTTTGACACCAGCTTCAGCTCTGTAGTCTTTGATGTGTTTGAGAAATTTCACCATCTTCTCCTCTGAACCAGCTATTATAGTGGTGTCATCCACATATGCTAGATAGATTTAATATTTTCCTACCTCCTATTGACACCCCACCATACCAGTTTTCCATCGCTTTCCTGATTGTCCATTCTCCATATATAATAAAAAAGTATGGGTGAGAGAATGCATCCCTGGCAAACTCCTTTTCCCATGCTGAATGTGTCGGACATTTTGCCATTAATTGTGGCAGAGGCTTTTATTTGCATTGTAGAGTGACTTAATAAGAAAGATAAGATGTCCCAGTATGTGGCCATCTCTCTTAGAACTTGCCAGAGCCAATCCCATTTGACGGTATCAAATGCCTTTGGATAATCTAGGAAACTGAAAATAGCTAGTACATTGTATTCATCGAATTTTTGAACCATGTGTCGGAAATTCATGAGTTGACCCCTTGTTCCCTGACTTGGAACAGAATCTGATTATTCTTGTGAGATCTGTGGTAGAAGATAGGGTTTTAAGTGTTCTTGTGTTACATACAGCATAATCTTGCTTGCATGACTGATTAGTGCTATGGTTCTGTAATTGTGACAGATTTCTTTAGAGCTTTTCTTATGAATTTAGGATGTATAACGACTGTCCAGTCAGGTGGCCACTTCCCATCTTTCCAAGTCTCACAGCATATTTGATGAATTATTGTCACACCGTGCTTGCTAGTTGATTTTAACAATTCTGTAACAATACCATCAGGTCCAGCTGATTTGTGGTTTTTCAGCTTAGCAAATGCTGCCTCTGTTTCACTTTTTAACATTTCTGGTTCTAGATCTCCCGGTTGTTCAGATGGCTTCTCTGGATTATGGTTATCTTCAGATGCCATGAGTTTCTCATAGTATTGTTGCCACCTCTCTAAAATTTGCTGTTTTTCTGTGCGAGTTTCATTGGCTTCATTTTTAATCAGTAGGGATAGAGGTTGAAAATATCTTGTTAGCTGCTTGACTTTTTGAAACAGATCTCTGGTTTCTTACTAATTAGAATGCTGCTCAAGTTTTTGACAGATAGATGAGATATATACATTTTTGTCCTGTCTGAGTGCCGTGTTGATGTTTCTAGTTAATCCATTGTATGCATCTCATCTCTCTTCATCTTCTAATCCTTTGCTTTTTATTATCTGACAAGCCTCTATAAGTGTCCAAGTATGTTTTAATATCCAGGCTTTTATTGTTTTTTTGTGTTTTCCGGCCTGGTCAGTGTAGGTTTCAAGGACCGATTTTGTTTTCTGCCATAGCTCATTGGTGGTCAGTTGTTGTGTACCTTACTGTATTATTCCCAAGATGGCAGATGTTGCTTTCTTTATGAATGTTTTATTGTTTCCTAGGTGCCATCTGTTGGTGATTTTTTGTTTCTTATAGGATTTTTGAAATTTGAGACAAGTTTCAGCTGTAAGGGCATTGTGGTCACTGCCACTGTCCATACCAGGACATGTCTTCATGTCTCTGATCGATGTGTGCCACCTTGATTTTGTTAAGATATAGTCACTGATTCCTTGTTTGTCCATCTGGTGACTGCCATGTGTGCAAGTGACATATATGATGCTGAAAATTTGTAATAAATAGGCCATTTTTGGCACAAAATTCCAGCATCATTTCACCTCTTTCATTCCTAGTTCCAATGCCATGTCTTCCCACAACAAACAGTGGTCCCAATTTTTGCATTAAAATCATCAGTGACCAGAAGCATTTCTCTATTTGGTATTTTCCTTATGATTTCACTGAGTTGATTGTAAAAAGTCTCACTTTCTTGCACTGATGACTGAGAAGTATTCTGTCAATGATTGTTTCATACCCCTAATACTGAGTCTTTAATCTTGTTGTTTGTGATCATAGTGACTCCATTTCTCAACTCATGTTTATTACTGGAACATATCATGAGATTACTATTAGCTGACAGAAAGTGACCAGAGTTCCTCCAATGAGTTTCAGCAACTCCTGCTGTGGCAATGCGTTCAAGTCTGTTTTCTAAGAGTTGCAATTTTTCCATCATATTTAGTCCTCGAACATTCCACGTACACAATTTAAGCATTGTTGATGTGGAGTTCCTACCAGTAGCATATTTTCCATGAATAGCCTGGTGGTCCACTACTCCATGACCAGTAGCTCATTTCACACATGCAGTCCTGGAACTGCAGCGCCGAGTGCCAAATGGATCGCATGGCTTCATCCAATCTTTTCCAACCTGATGTATGTTGGGTTTTCTTGGGACTGGTGTTCACGGTAGGGGTCCCGTTCCTTTCCATGAAATGAACAATAGCAATATCGTATTTGTTTGAGAATTAGATATGTGCTTGTTATTAAGGCAAAAAAAAAAAAAAACCAAAAAAAAAAAACCGAACTGCGCCCTTGGACGCACACATGAAAAATGTGTGTGTCCAATGGTGGATTGATGGTGATACAGCTGCTGGAGTACCAAAACTGAGGAAACTCTTGCCTTAGCAAAATGACTATGAATCACTTACAGGTATATGAAATAAATATCTGTCAAGGGTATGTCCTGACTGTTGTACTTTTTTGTTTAAATAAGGACAGTTTCAAAAATTGCAACAGAACCCCATCCCTCCCTCAGAAGAGCATAAATAATGAATGCATGTCTGTGAGAACCTTTGAGGTAAGGAAGCAAACGGTACAAAATGAGAAAATAGTATCCTTCACATTGGATTACTGGAACAGATTAGTGTATTTCAAGAACTTAGGCTTTGTGTATTTGCCATGGTTAAACTATTAAATTCTTCGAAAGGATACTGAAGCACACTACAAGAAGAATTAGTTTGTCTCAGAAACAAAAACTCACTAACATTCTGAAGCTTTGAAAGGGATGTTTTAAATGCAAAATATGCCAAAAAGAGAACAAAAACTTGTAAGCAGTTTTCTAAATTATTTTAATCAGTGAAAAGCTTGTTGAAAAATTTACCAATTGATGGAGAATTACAACTATTCATAATATTATTTAGCAAATGTACTGTGGTTTTTAATCAGATTTTAAAAGATTTGAGCGACAATTAATATTTTTGCTGCAGAAAAAAAAATGCAGATCAAATGTATGTCACATCTCATTTCTCTCATTCCTCTTATTTATTTACTTGTGGGTGTTTTTTATTTTGTTTTGTCTACTTATTTTTTTATTCAGCAACCAAAAAGAGGACATCTGAAGAAATATGTGCACTAGGGGGTTGTAGCTCCCTTGATCAAGCACTGTGCATTTAATTGAAAACCTGTGTCAAGGAGATTGATTACTTTTATCTGCAAGAATTTTCGAACTCTGTTATGCAAACATAGATTTGCATATGAATTTCCTCAATAACCAAATTGAAATATTTTTTCTAATTTTTTAAATATTTGTTTTGTGTATTTCCGAGTTGACTACTTTTAGACCCCTTTAGTGTTCTAAAAAGGGACTTTATATTGTTGTTTCATCATCTTAAATATATTGCCAATGCATTTCTTAACACTTTTGTATTAAACTGAGTATTTGATTTCATAACCTATTTTATGTAGAAACTTTTTTTTTTTTAATTACTGTAGCCATTATACAGCAACCAAGTTACACGCAAGAGGTTCCGCAAGGGTCAAATGCACCAACTAAAGGCTCATCAGCAGTAAAAAATCGCACTTGGCCTGCTAAGATTGGGTCCCCTCGTATTTCCTATGAAGGCAGTCCTGGTAATCGCACAGGTGGGGAGCTACCCTGCCAGTTTAATTTTCATTTTTGACCTTCTGATGTATGTGTCTAGTTTCATTGCATCTTTTAAAAATATCATGTTCATAAATAAAAAAATACGATGGGATTTTGGCCACTGTAATAAAAACATTCATTTTGTCATGAAATCATGAAAATTATTAAACCTGCAAAATACATGCAAATGTTTTATGTATACATACACTGAAAAGCAATTGTATCAGAGATACCTGTCTAGTAACGTGTAGCACCAGCTTTTGCCCTGATGACGACGGCGATTCGTCTCGGCATGGACTCAACAAGACACCGGAAGCGTTGGGAAGCCATACGGATCCAGAACCCCTGAACAAGCTCCCACAGTTCACAAAGATTTAATGGAGGGGGGTCAGAGCCTCGAACATCTCTCTTAATGGCATCCCAGATGTGCTCGATGGGATTGAGGTCAGGTGACCTAGCTGGCCAAGGAAGCGAGGTCACGTCGGTGGAGTGTTCATCCAACCATTCGGGAGCGATGGCACGGTGCATTGTCTTGTTGCAGGATGAGGTCCCCAGTGGGATGTTGAAGACGCACAAACTGGAGCAAATGGTCGTCCAGGATATCCCGGTAACGTTGGCCTGTGAGGGACGATGTCACACGTACCAGGGGTCCCATTTCAGTCCACGTAAACAGTCCCCAGACAATAATGCCACTCCCACCAGCTTGAAGAGAGTACCCTGCAGGCAAGAAGGATCCATCGCTTCATGTGGTTTGTGCCATACTCATATCCTGCCATCCGCATGTGCCAATGTGAATCTCGACTCATCAGTCCAGGCAACATTTCCCCACATGTCTAGGGTCCAGTGGCGATGTTCCCACACAAATGTTAATCTTTGCAACCTGTGATGTGCGGTCAGCAGCGGTACCCTCGTGGGACGATGGCTTCTGTACCCCACAGCGAGGAGATGGTTCTGGATGGTGTGGCTGCTTACACGTTTTTGTGCATCAGCGTTAAATTGCCGAATGATTTCTTGCACTGTGGCCCATCTATCTGCTGTTACAATGCGAGCTAGCCGACGATAACTCCGCTCATCCACACGCTGTTGTTGACGGCAGTTGGCCCTTGCAGGGATGGTTTTACCGGATTCGATGTACTCACAGTGCACCTGTGACACAGTGGCTCGTGTAAATTCCAGTGCCTGCACGACTTCTGAGATGAAGTGACCCATTCGTCAGGCCCTGACAATTTGCCCACAATTAAATGCGCATGGATCCTTTGTCTTACCCATACTGCGTTTGACTCTTACTGATTCCCGTTGCATCAATCCTTATATTGTCGGATCGCTGCATATGTCATGTCGTTTCCGTTTACAGGGCCGCCCACAGCGCCACATATGCATAACGCCAGCTGTCTCTAATTAAATTGCTCTTCAGTGTATATATCTGACTAGTTGTAACATGTACAAGTATGTATATAAATACCTGCATAGTAATTGTTTATTATGATCATGATATTTTCAATGATATAGGAAATCAATGTAAAGTTAATAAATAGTAACATTTATTCAATTAGAATTACTTTTGTTTATATATGTAGAAATTAGTGCAGCAAAATAAGCTTCTTATGAAAGAAAAATTGTTCTAAAAGACGAAAATTTGAATTCTTGGCTTTTTATTTCGAGTGTTTATTCAGAAAGATATATTAAACACATTTGGATTTTGAAAACCAAGTACCAAAGCTATCACACAGTTGTGTTTAAAGTCAAACGTGGTCACAACTATCACATTTGAAATTTTGGTGATATCTGTGAAATTTACAGCCTTGCACTGTATTTTGAAAGCTTTGTTTCAAGTTTTAAAACACATGCTGAGCAATAGCAATTGTAAAGGTCAAAAATGAGTTCAAAAAGCAAGTGTTATTTTTTTCTTCTGGTCTGGAAGTTTACAATCTCTTGCCAAAGTGAAGTCTCCTATATATAAACTGCTGAAAAAAGTTAGGGATATTATGGAAAAAAGATCCACAATATGTAAAGCAATTGCATGCATTTAATTATGGACAGTATGGGGTGCGGAAAGCAGAACAGACATGAAATGGTCAGACAAATGGTATAGTGTGGACTTTTTGCATTCAGACAAAAAACACCTCATTGACTCAAAAGAAGTGAGAAGCACATGAGGCTTACTTTGGTCAATCAGTATGTTGCGATACCTGGATTGTTCACAACCACTTGGCACCTCTGTGGCATTCTGTTGATGAAACTATTCAACTGGCTTTGGGGTAGTGCCACCTGCGGACATAATTAGTTACAAAGTTTTGAAAGTGTTGTAGGGGCTGAGCAATGCTTATCCAATCTCCTCTGCAATGCATCCCAGACTTTCTCATGGTTGAGGAACCTTGGAGATACCTGTACCTTCAAGGTTCCTCAACCTTGGAGGTGCAGACAGGTCAAGGTGGAATACCATGATCTTAAGCTTGCAAACTATAATGTGAGCTAGATGAAGTCATGCATTATCGCCCATAAAGAGGAAACTATGGCTTACCATACTGTGATCATGGTATTTATTGGCTCTCAACAAACATATAAATTTGTGTAACTATCAAAGTCAATCCCACCCCACACCATAACTAAGCTACTGTAGAACAGATGTACAGGTTGACACTGGTGCTGATGACTGCTGTGATGCTATCAGATCAAATCTGATTTCAGTTAGAATATGATATCTGTTACACCACGCAGGACAAGGGTGGTGTAACGGATAACCTGCATTTGAAAATTTGGATTCATTGCAAAATAGAACACTGTGTCACAGTAGATGTTGTGCTCACAAAAAATTTTCCTGTCTGGTTGGTACAGACCTTGGTATTTGGCCTAGCGGATGCCTCAACTATAAATCTCAAATGCTGTTGATCACAGACCATTTAATCACAATATGATGTCAATGGCACTTTTCAGAGTATCTCTGATGTGGCAGCTGGACATTGTAAAATTTTTGCAAACATTTATATGAGGCACCAATCTTGCTGGGCCATAGATCTCTTTGTATGACCATAACTCGGTTGCTCTGTGACATTACCTTGCTCTCCCAAGAACATGCATGGAGTAATCTTTTCATATTCTGAAATACACAAAGAGCTGCTGCAACATTTGTTTGTCTGTCCTCTCAGACTGCAACATTCCAATGGCTCTGTTGCATTCTCTGACTGTCATATCTATATATGTTTAACAATCTGACAGTAGCATTTACAGATGACCTCACCTTAGCACACAAACTTCTTCTAAAGTTCAGTTATCTCTTGTTCATCATTCCTTATGTCTGTGCATACTGGATGGCAAAGCAAAACCCAAAATTAGAATTCCATTGTGTTTTGTACTTTCCTCAACAGCACTTCTGACCCGGCAATATTTGCATAAACATGCATCTGGGTGTTCAAATGATGCTATCTCTATCATTTTTATTTATTTATTTTGAGCAATTTATAATAATAATTGCCAAAAATAAATCTCTGTGGGGTTGATTCTATAGTATTGCTTGCATCATGTAATTTTCAGCAATATTGTCTCTTTGCCCAGGAGCAGAATTGTGTTCAGTATTCTGCAACATGACTTCCAAAGATTGTAAATGTTCTGCAGGCAAATCGTGAAACACTTTGACCAAATATCTCTATTCTAAAAAAAAGTAACTGGCAACGGCGCTGCTGTTTTAGAAATTTCACGACACTCCCGCTTTCCTAGCTCGCAGCACAAAAAGTATTGAACACAAAAATATGAAATTTACATCATTTGTAGAGAATTGTTTGGAGAACACACTGAAATAAACCGTTTTTCTATTCTGGTGATACTTCAAGAGCTATTGTATTTCAAAGTTAAGGTAAGCAAAAGGTGCTATCAGTTGGCGTTCCAGACACACTAACAGCAACAGAACCATGAAACTTTGTAGGCATGTAGTGCCATGGCCGAATTTTTGCGCCTCATTGCTCTTGTTTTGAATTTCAATTTAGTTTACAAGAAACTCAATTTTTAAATTTCACAAAATTGTCTATTTTGCGATGGGATCCATTTTAAAAAATGAATGTATGGCAAACTATAAATCATAACGCATTGCAATTTTTACAGTGCATAAACCCACAAATATCATCCTTCTTTGAAAAAAATTTAAGAAAAATCATTTTCTGATTTTTAAGCATTTTTTAAGACTCAAAGGAGAGGAACGATCGACTTCTGTCTTCAGTGGTAACCACACAGGGAAGTTCTGGTCCTGTGACCTGCTGCCATTGTGACGCAGATATTTTTAGCTCTTTCTTCTTACCGGGTGAAAGGACTGGCTACAATCAAACTGGTAATGACACAATGCATAATGACGTAGTGATGCGTTTAAAGTACGGCATTTTCCACTGGCATAAAATAAAGTAAAAATAAAAATGGTGGTTATGGAGCATTTCTCTGCTTGAAATTTTCGCGAAATGTTCGACCACTTCTGCATGACCTGGAGATTTGAAAAATGTCATGTTGGCAGGTCTTAAGGTCCGAATACCTAGAAGAATCTGAAAAAAAAAAATTAAAATGGCAGCTTCGGAACGTTCTCTGCTTGAATTTTTCGTGAATTGTTAGACCACTTCTCAATAATCTTGTGATCTGAAAATTGGCATGCTGATAGTCCTTAAGGTCCAGATACGTAAAACCCAAACAGTTTAAAAGGGAGGCTTAGCTTTACTGTTCAAAATGCTGATATATTTAAAGATAATTATACCAGAAACATTGAATTGCTGTAAAGATTCCATGAAATTTTGATTTTAAACTAAGGGGCACCAAAGCTTGATCTGTTTTACGTCAAACTGTATGCACTGACGTCATGACCCTGTTCTAAATCGTGAAACAGTTACAGATCTTAAATTAATTTTTCTTTCCCTTAATTACTTTTCCTTTCTTTAATAGTATGTTCAAAAAAATTATAGATTCACCGTTCGGGGAACTGGCATAAATTATCAGTTTCGTTAAATAAATAAAAAATAAAAAAGTTAGGCGAATAAATCACAGTAAAACAAACAAACAAACATTAAGAAATTGCCGTCAGTTGAAACACCTTGTTAAATATAACAATACATGAACCTGGTATTTAGAACCAGGGTATATACTTAGAATTTGATATTCTGTTAATAACTTTTGAAGTTAAATAATGTGCCACTGATGCAGATGAATTATTTACCAAGTGTTTGTGGTAATTTTTGGTCCATACATTGAAACTGAGACAGCTTTCAGTATTTTTCAGACTGATTTATGTTCAAACTGTGCTCTGTTTGACATTATAAACAGTGGTGGGAAATTACGCTCGTCCACTCGCCATCGTAGAGTGGATTTTCTGGCATGGCGAGTGGATTTCCTGGATTTTAGACCTTAAAAATTGCAGCTTATAAAATATATAAAATAATAATATTGTAGGCTTTCACTATTTTTTTTTTTTTTTACACCTTAAGCTTCTTCATTTATAAGACGGACAAGTATATTATAATCCGAAACCCGAACTATGAAGTCATACCTCACTAGGCAGAAAAGCATTCTATTTTTTAGACCGACCCCAGTGTTCATTCGCACGAAAGAGCGGAGCTGACGTCACTGATGCTTAGCAGTCGCTCCTGCTGCTGGTGGAATAAACCGGTTTTCCCCACTGCAGAACACTGTGTAACCGCCGGGAAGCACGGACGGGGTTAATCGTTGCTGACATCCTGCCTGTTTGATCACGTGGTACCTACGGCTGTCTTGGAGCGCCAACTAAATTGTCATTTTGCCTGAATGCGCATTGGAAGCAAAAACATAAACAACAAGGTTTTAGTGGACAAAAGGCTTCTGCAACATAAAAAATCGGTGTGTGATCTCCAGGGCTCGACAAATTCCGGGCCTAAAATTCAGGCTGTGGCGCCTAATTTTTTTGTTAGTTGAGATTTTGTAATATATTGCAGTAAATGCCGTAATTTCTGTTGTGTAATCCATAGATTATCTATTAAAAGGTTATAAATTTAGGTGCTGCGGACACCAGTAAAAAACGACAAAAAAAAAAAACGGTGCGTCGTTTTAAAAAGTCTGCGAGGTAATTGTCAGGAGAGGTGGTGTTATTGGGAAAGTACCGAAAATGCGGTAACAGAAAAAAATATAAAGTAACAGCGAGATAGAAGACTGCAAAGAGATTGTAAGAATATATATTTTTTCTTTTACTTAGAAGTATTTTGATAGAAAATATGATGCAAGGAAGGCGTTACTATTTGCCCGTGCGAAAGCCTACACGGTGTGAGAATCCGTGACTCTCGGGAATCGTGCAGAGCTATTCCGTAGCGTGTAGCCATTCTGCGGATCGCATCGCCTAGTTTTGGTGCGCTGATTGTATTAGTTAAGGTTTTTTTGGTATTCAGTTGGAACGTATTCAGAATCAGAAATAAGACAATGCTATGAACTGTCTGCAATTTCAACGAATTTTTAGTCTAACTAATTAACTGCGATAATGCTGCAACAGCTAACGATTTTAGTTCTTTTTTTACTTAAAAGTAACACAAAAGTACTTCAAAATGACAGTTGTTACTTTTTTCAATAAGACTATCATTTTTTTCTTGCATCTTTGTATTTCTGAGTTGGTCCTGTGAATCGCAGTTTTCTGTCGGAAATTACGATTCACCATTAACATGATAGGTGCGGATCACGAGGTGCCGATTATACGACTGTTGTGCATGCCAATTACCACGGAATGTTCATATTTTCTACCAATTTAGTTGTCTAACTACGGATTCTACGAATTTTCATTTTGTTTAAAAAATAATATTTTGCTATTATTTTATGATATACATAAGATTCTTAAACGGATTCGCGGAATTCTCCATTTTTTTAGTCATCATTTAGATCGCTATCATGATTGATGCAAAACTGAAAAGAATTTGGGGGTTGGGTCATTTTCCGTCTGGGGACGGTATTTCGTGTTTCAAAGCTTTTGAAAACAGTAGTTAAATGGAGTAAAAAGAATTTGCCCTAATCATAATTTTTTTTTTTCCCGGATGTTGCGTTTGTGTCTAGTATTCTTATTAAATATCATTTTATGGCATATATGTTCGTATTTCAGCTTGAAACTGTAGGCAAGAATTTGTGGAAACGGAAGTTAGACGCCGTGAAAATTGCCTCCTAATCTTCAGGCTTGAGGTTCTTCCGCGAATTCGAAAAATTCCGCCTTTTTCGTTATGTTGACCACTCAAATGTAGAGGATTTTAGGAAGGGAGTGTCTGACCCCAGGTCTTAAACAACCCTTAGAAATAGGAAGCTAGGAGATTTGCGTTAGAGTACCCGATAGGAAAGTGACACGGAAGCGAAGTAGAAAGAGGGAGGAAGACGCCCTTATTTATTACCGAGGGGGCCAGTACCCGGGATTCGACGGCTTAACGTGCCCATCCGACGCACGGCGGATGTTTAGTGGATCGAGCATTCAAACCTGAGGTCCTTTCCACGTCAGTCATGAACGTTGCCCAGTAGGCCACGTGCGTTCCATGTTGACCACTCAGGAGATTGATGCACAAGTAAACAGAATTGTGTGTGTGGGGGGGGTGGGGGGAGTAGATGTGCGTCGGAGGACGAAATTCCATTTTTACGAAACTTTCGAAAACGGAACGTTGATGGAGTTCAGATTTTTTCCGTAATCATAATTTCTTTTTTCTCGCGATGTTGCCTGTGTCCAGTATTTTTAAGTAATATTTTACTGTGTAAATTTTTGCATTTCACCTCAAAAACAGGAGAAAAATTTCCAAAACCGGAAGTCGAGCGAAATTCCTGTAATCGCCAACACCCCCCCCCCCCCCCCCTACCCGTGATGTTCTCCCTTTTTGAAAAGAGGAGAAGGAAATTCCCGAAAACAGAAGTAACGAATGTGGAAAATTTGAAAATTTGTAAAAATTGATGCATGGTGTTCAAAAGTATTAATATTCCCAAAGTTACACCATTTATCTGAAATAGTTGAAGCTTTGATATCATGCGCTCTCATGGTCCTCAAGCTGATGGTTGTTATCAGTGGGCACAAAAATCAAGAAAAGAAAGAAAAGCGACATTGAAGAAGTAGGGAGAGAATGATAGCAGCAGAAAGAAAAATTAAGCAATTGATGCTGTGCAGTTGCAGAGTCAAGAAAAGCATGCAGACTAACAGTAGTCTGCATTCTTGCTGTCTATTTAGATTTTTTCACTAGTTAAAATGTTCAGCCCCCCCCCACCCCCTTCTTTGGTCTCGTCGTGTCTTAAACTGCAATTTTAGAGGCAATATGATCATATGGTAAGTGGAGGTTCGTGCACTGTGCCTTCACTTGCTTGGATTTCCTGTCTGTCAGGCATTGTGGAATTCTGAACACATCTTACTGATATTTACTGGTGGAAGTTTCGAACTTAAATCTTGCAATCACGCCCTCGCTGGGGAATCAATTTTGTGTTTCTCAAGTGCTAAGTTTGTTTCATTAGAGTCCTTGTTTGTTGGTAACGTTTTGTTGGGGCACACCTGTTTTTTACAAAGAGCTGGATCATTTCGTAAAATAGAGTCTATGTATGCCACGCAATACTAGTTATTAGTAACAAGGCTATTGCCAATGTTGGCAGGTATAGACTGTCGTTTTTTTGTTTGTTTTTTAATATCATGGTCTGAGACATGCTGCTGCGGATTATGCGAAAGAAGAAATTGTTTTTCTCAGAATTTCCCGATCTACAAATCATATGCTGCTGCGGATTATGTGTAGGATTTTTTTTTTCACAGTCTTTGAATTACCTGCCCTTGCAGATCTCATGAAGGAAAAAAAAATATGGTACTTTGAATTAATATGTACAAAATATGACATCCACAAGTAGTATTTTAATAAAATCGAAATCTGAAATTTTAATTTTTTTGAGATCATCTACTGAAAGAATAGAAAAATAAAATTGTGAAGCAAATTGGAACTTTATTTTGCAATAAGTGGTTTGGATAAAAAGAAAAAAAAATTGACAATTATCGTTTACCACTTTTCGTTCCAGCATCATAACCAAACATGTTTTTGTTCATGTGTTATTGACTTCGTTTCACCTGGTGCCTAAATTTTAGAGCTGGCTCCTAGATCTAGAACATATTTGTCGAGCCCTGGTGATCTCAATATGTTAATTCCAAACAATCAACTTTATTTACATTTTTCCAACGTAATTCGTCCGGTAGCAATGTAGCCATGCCATGTGATTCATCCTGTACGCCACGTGTTTTGGTTGATAGCAATGTGATGCAACTCGATCTTGGTTCTGAGAATGTTTACTTGAAGATAGAAATGTTGCAAAAAACAATAAGCCATTTTCTGACATTGAATCACTAGTCATGTTATCCAGAAAGTTAAAGGTTGATGTACAAAACCAGTATGCAAACAGAAATGCTTGCAGGGAATTTATTTCTTGCATATCAGAGGTTGTAACAGAGTCTGTATTGAAGGAACTAAAGCAGTCCCAGTTCATTATCATTATTTTAGATGCCTCTACAGACAATGGCACAATAGAGGAATTGATGATGTATGCAAGATATTTGAAAAGTGGTAAAATTGAAGAATGTTTTTTAGGACTTTTAGAATTAGAAAATAGCACATCTGAGTCCTATTTTTCTGCTATTGAGAAACAGTTTGCTTCTCTTGGTTTAAATTTGAAGAAAAATTATTGGATTGTTGGTATAACAACAGATGGGGCAGCCAACATGATTGGTGAAGTATCTGGTTTATGTGCCACCAAATTTAAAGAATTTTTACCACATATATTGTCTGTGCATTGTGTTGCTCACTGATTGCAGTTAAGCATACTCATACCTGCCAACATTGGCAAAAGCCTTGTCAGTAGTAACTAGTATTTTTATGCGGCATACATAGACGCAGAGGAGTGGAAACATCGCGGGAGGGGAGGGGGCGATTACAGAAGAAATCTTTGCTCCGTCCGACTTACGCTTTTGGACCCCCCCCCCCCCTCCTCTATTTTCAAGCTGAAATACAAATACTTATGCAGTAAAAGGTTATTTAACAATAATACTGCACAGAGGTAACATCGCGAGAAAAAATGAGTTACAATTACGGAAAAAATCTGAACTCCGTCGACCTTCCATTTTCGGAAGTTTCGTAAAGATGGAATTCCGTCCTCCGATCCCCCCCCCCATTTCTGTTCACTTGGGCGTCGATTGATTCAATCGCTTGAATGACCAAAATAATAATGAAAAGGGCGGAATTCCTAGAATTAGCGGAAGAATCTTATCCCTGAAGATTACGGGGAAATTTTCGCGGTGTCTAACTTCCGTTTTCACAAACTGTAGCTTACAGTTTCAAGCTGAAATACAAACATTTATGCAATAAAATGATATTTAACAAGAATATTGGACACAAAGGCAACATCGGGGGGGGGGGGGTTATGATTACGGCAAAGGATTTTACTCCGTTTAACTACCGTTTTCGAAAGTTTTGAAACACGAAATAGCACCCCCAGACGGAAAACGACCCCCCCTTCTCTTCAGCTTTGCCTCGATCTTAAGAAATGATCTAAATGATGACAAAAAAGCGGAATTCCACGAATCCGCTTAAGAAGCTCACATATATCATAAAATAATAGCAAAATAAAAAAAAATAAAAATTCGTAGATCCGTAGTTTCGACAGTGAGTTCCGTAGTCAGACAACTAAATCCGTAGAAACTACGAACATTCCGCAGTAGTTGGCAGGTATGCATACTTTATACTCTGAAGAATGTATCGTATTTAGTAACGTTTGATTCTATTCTTATTTGAATTTATAAATTTTATGGACATTTTAGTAAAAAAATCAAGCACCTGGAAAAAATAGCCAACTTATTAGCACAAAAAATTTAAAAAATTCAGAAATTGCATCAAATTAGATGGGTGGCGTCTAAAGTAGGAGTTTTGAGAGCAATTTTTCATGACTACCAACCAGTTGTGTTGCATTTAGAAAATGAAGCTAATGAAAAACAAGGTAGCAAAAATGCAGAAGGCATAGTAAAGAAAACAAAAAGATTTCCAATTTCTGGCAACCCTCAGTTTTCTCCTAGATTTTCTTCAAAACTTTGAAGACTTGTCCCTCGTTTTCCAAAAACAGCATTTGCTTTTATGTCAAGTCAACAATGAAGTTTGTAAGCAAAAAAGAAATGAGAAAATTTGTAGAAAGAAAGAGGAAAATATGAAGAACAATTTTTTAGTTCCTATAATGGAGAAACTTACAAAGATGTAGTTCTGACAAATGTTGCCATTCGGAAGAAGTTCTTCAAATCTGACAGAAATACTATGATAGACTTTGCAAAAAAACATTTATTGGAAAGATTTTGTGATATTAATTCCCCTGTAATCACTTCAACATATGTTTTTAACACATTCACTTGGCCAACTGGAAAATATTTGAGTGACTTTGGAGACAATGAAATCAAAATTATCTTGCATCATTTTAAGGAACTAATCAAACATAAAAACAATGAGAAAGATATCGAAAAAAGTGTGGCAGACGAATGGTTTGACTTCAAAATAAGTAGCCAAAGCTTGAAAGTTGATGAACTACTTTTAAAGATTACTGAACATAAGGAGAAGTTTTTTCACATAAGCCAGTCGTTTTCGCTTCTTTGTGTAATACCAGCATCAACATCAACCTGTAAATGAGGCTTCAGCCAGATGAATCTTATCAAAAATCACTTGAGGACCTCACTAGTCAACAGAAGTATGAACAGTCTCCTAAATATACGCATTAATGGGACATCATTAGAAACTTTTGATCCAGCAGACTCTATAGATAAGTGGTACTTTGGAGGTGGTACAAAGCATGTACAAGGACATAAAAGAAAATTTTGTGATGCTGAATAATTGTGATGTAAAAATTTAAAAGAAACAAAGCTGAACAATCACTATTAATTAGGTATGAAATATTTAATTATAAAATAATAATAAATTGGTGTCATACATCTCCGTTATAAATCAAAGGTTTCATGGGGATTTTTTTAATCTGGTAAAGCATATATATGTATTACATAGGGGCAGAAGTTCAAAATTTTGTTTCTCTGTACACTGCTGTTGTAATGTGCCTATATCGCGTCTTCTTGGCTAGTAGTAAAAATCCCTGGCTGGTAAGATTTTCCCTGAATTCCCCACCCCTGATTATAAACATTCATTTATCATTTGTTCCAACTACAACATCATCTCCGTCATTATTATTGGGTTTTTTACTTTTAGAATATGTCAATATCTGAACCCCAGGATTCACAAATTTCCTCTGAGACAGGCAAAGAAAGAATAAAAACAGCAAACTTAATAAATTTTGGTATCTCTGCTTTCATTTCATTTAGAGCTTGTTTTAAGAGAGCTTTAATCTGGAAAAAATGTTCCACTTGTCCTACTTTCTTTAGATCCAAGTGACAAAAACAGTGTACTCAAAGAATAAATATTTTTTTCTTCAGAGTATGGAACACATGGAGAAACCTTTACAAATTCAATAAAATTGGAAAGGTCTTCCAATTCTTTCTTCTGCTCAGAACTGACATGAGTTCTTGGAAATATTAATTATTCAAAATTCAATAAAATACATGCTCTTTTTATTATGTCAACAATTTCCTCATTCTCAAAATATACACCGTATTATTCTAATAGATCAGCAATGTAGCCTGTTATCTTCTGAATATCAGAACATAAGGGAGCTATGTCAGAGTTATTCTCAGTGCAGCACAGTTTTTCCAAACTATTCGCTCAGTCCGATTTCCGTTTTTGGAAAGTTTTCCTCCATTTTGAAGCTGAAACACAATCATTTATTGAACAAAATCATATTTTACATTAATACTGAACAGAGTAGAGGGAATCACGCGAAAAAATTGTGATTACGGGAGAAATCGTCACTCCGTTTAGCTTCCGTTTTACAATGCTTCAAAAGACGGAATTATGTTTACAGCCGGAAAACGCCCATTCTCCCTTCCCAATTCTCTTCACTCTCAAGAATGACGCTAATGACGACAACAAAGGCAAAATTTATGCAATAGACTGATATTTAGCAACAATACTGGGCAGAAGCAACTTCGCAAGAAGAAGAAATAACGATTACGGGGCGAAATTTTAGTTTTGAGGAACGGAATACTGTTCCCAGATGGGAAAGCACGCACATTAATCCCCTCCCCCCAAATTCTCTTCAGTTTTGTATCGATCCAAAATAATGAAAAATGTAGAATTACGTGAAAGAATCTTGTGCTTGATTTGTAGGAGTTGACGACTTGCAAAATGAATTATCCATGCCTCTACGTACAGAAGCCAATTCATGTGTCCATAAATTGATTATGACATGAACGATGTATTCGACTGCAGTTTTGGTAACTCACGGAAGGATTCATTTTTAATGCATGTAATTTTATGAAGCATAATTTTTCAAAGCTCGAATTTTGTGAGTGGTCAAAATAAGGACCCAGATTTTACATATATATATTGTCCCCTTAAAATTTTCTAAGGCAGGAGACTCCTTCCTAGCAACTTTACTTCAGCGGGAGTTTAAAACTTTGGGCGGGAATCCTGCATGTTCTGCTGTTGTTGACTTAAGGGGATTTTTTCCAAGATGGACATCTAGCAAACACTCCCCAGCAATATGTGGATTAATACGGCTTGGCACCTCCCACTTTCACAACATGCTAGTGGGGAGGAGGAAAAGGGTCTTTCAAAAAGCACAGGGAGAAACAATCAGCTACCATTCCAAATGGTAGGGGTGTGTGGGTGGATGGATGTGTGGGGGAGGGGGATGGTTTGGTGCTCCGGGCAAAAGGGCGAGGAGTGTCGACAACAGGAGTTACCCGCAGATCAGGGTATGCAAACTAGCACTGCGCTTGCAAATTTATGATAAAAAAAATGTTCTGCAAGGGATTGAAATTTAATATTTAACAAAACATGTTCTACAAATAAAAACATCCTACAAGGAAACTGAAATCAAAGATAAATATATATATATTCCACTAGGCATTGAAATCTAAGATTTAAAAGAAAATGTTCTGCGAGGGGGACTTAGTTCTGTGACGCATGTTGCAATTTTAAGTACTTTCTCCTCCTGGGCCTCTTCGGTGTATCATAATTGGGGAGGATAATCCAAAGAATACTAGAAAACTATAATGTAAAATTACACTGTGTAGCAGCTGAAGAACATTTATGTATATAATTTAACTGATATGTGATCTTTAAACAAATGTTTCATATTCCCTGATTAGTCTATTAGTATTTTGTTAAAATAGTAAAGAAATATTATTTGACAGTGCATTATAAAATTTTGTAAAAAGTAATGCTAATTTTAATTGAAATCTGAGCTGCAAAATATGTTTTTGATCTATATTGTATAAGTAGGTATACCATGTTAAAAAATGTAGTCCAAAATGTTAAATTGGTTTAAATCTTCTCTTGTGGTATTTCCATGAAATGTCGTACACAGATTCTTTCCAAAATCTTAGTGAGAAAAGAAAACATTGAACCATGTTACTTAATTAAGTAAATTAGCTTGCAAACTTAAATCAGTTCATATTACTTCAGTCTCTAAAATTTATATCACGAGTATTGTGATGTAATATTCATGCCACACCATTTTTTGATTAGGTCATGTTCATTTAGCATGTGATGACTAAGTATGGTATGCTACTGCAATCGCAAAGCACAGTGGTTTTCTGCGATTGGATTTTGTAAAATATAAACTTTTATTGACAAGTTTCTCATTGAAATCTTACCCTGAATGGGTATCTTGATACTTGATTGCTTAATTTGGAATACCAAACTACATTAAGTTGACTTGCCAAGCCAGTTAGATTTTTTTTTTTTTTTTTTTTTATTTTCATGTAAGGAACATTTTATGAAATGTTTGTCAGGAAACATATAAAGCAAATTAGCCCATGGAAGTTATCACTTTGTTTGGCATGAATGTGCTTCAGTGAAATTTTATAACTGAAACATTAATTTAATTATATTAGAGAAATTATAGAGCATAACACTGATGGATTTTGGGGGAAATATTGTAGTTGAGCCATGGAATATTTAATTGGAAAATATACAGTTAGGTTTTTTTTTTTATTATTAATTTATATAGAAAAAAATTTTAAGATTAAAGTGGTTGTTGGGGTGTATCTAATACATCTCTTTGAACTCAAGAAAAATAGATTTTGTGCCATTAAAACTTAAAAATAAAAATGCAGCAATTCAGAACTGTATAGTCTTCTCATTTAAAAAAGTTCAAGCCCATATTTGAGAGTTAATCTGAAGCATGATTAAATGTGACTCATCACTCCTTAGAACCTGTTTCTGCTTTTCAAGTCACTGGAAAAAATGTACTTTGCAACTGAAACTCAGTAAGAATTGTCACTCCACATAATGGAGTGACAGTTGTATAATACAACTCTCTATTAATCTATTCACATCAGATGACTGTGGATATTTGCATACCAGTCTTTGCACTAATGACTGTTGACTGACTGACTCATTACCATGTTGATGAATCCTTGTTTCTGATGTGTAATGTCTATCAGAAAGTGTGGGTACTTGTGTAGAGCCAACAGTGCTGTATTGGATGCACACATCTCTTTTGGCTGATTTTAAGACATTTAAGCTTACAGCTGCTGTTTGTTATACAGCTCTCAAGTTGTTTAGATTCTTTGTGTTAGCTCTTATGAACTGTTAAAGCTTTGCTAACCACATACACTTATTGAGTAATATTTTTACCGTCTACATTCTGTTAACAATCCAGTGAAAAAGATTCACTTATGCAAAGATGATTACTTTATGGCTGTTGGCATCATGGCATCATTTCTCATATAAAGATGTGTACAGTTTTAATTTTTGTTTTGTTCTGAACTACAGAATTAAAAATATCTATGTGATAGTTATTCACATAATGTCAATTTCAACCCAACTTGCTTAGGTTAGTAATAAATATGCTTCTTCCATTATGAAGAGGTAGAAAATTAACATATGTGTAGACATGGCTATGTTTTCTTCAAATTTCTGCTGTGATTTGTGAGATCTTGAGTTAGTGAACGAACAGACAAATTACAAAAGGACTTGGCACACTTTTTTTTTTTTTACTTTTTTTTTACAAAAGCAAGAAAACAAGATAGTTTTCTATTGTTAATCTTTAAAATTTTAACATCGCAAATCAAATTCATTGGTTAAAATATTGGGAGCAAAAATTAAAATAATAAAAATAACTTGCATCAAGTTTTGCCTTGAATATTTTTAATGGTACATTGAATTAGCTTATGTTGTGTAAATAGCTAATGGAATCTCGTTGTATTCATGTTTGGATTGTTTAGAAGGTTATTATGGGAAAATTTGCTGTGTTTAATATATAATTTCTCTGCAATGCAGGTTCAATTATAATTGTTCATATTGCTGCTTATAATGCAGTTGTCTTCAAATCTTAATGGACTAATCACTTTCCCTTTTAATTAACAAATTAGCAAAATGTAATTGTGTTTAAGTTTTGGTAACTCTAAAGAATAATTATATTTAATTTCCAAATTATGTGGAAAATAATGTAAACTGTGTTATATACTATACACACTAGTAGCCGAAATTGTGGAAACCTTTTGAAAATTTTGTATTTCTGAGGTTTGATATCTCATAACATCAGTCGTTTTTAGAATAATACCATAAAATTATATATCACTGGAAAGACAATTTGATGCGGAACGTAATGCAGCACACTTTCATTAAAAAAAAAAAAAAAAAATACATTTTAAAAAAGTTATGCACAGAAAACTAAGATAAAGTGTATTTCATAACTTCTCACCATTTCTGTTAGTACTTAATTGGGAAACCTTTTCCTTCTGACTAACAAGTTTCTTTAACCAGCTCCACAATTTTTTTATTGGATTTAGGTCAGGGCTATTACCTGGCTGTTTTAGCAGTGTTGTATGATTTTCCTGAAACAACTTTTTGCATGCAGTGGAAACATGACAAAGAGCTGAATCTTTTTTAAATATATAGGCTTCACTATCCTGGAAAAGATCACATGCCCATGGCTTCAGTTTTGACTCAAGTATATCAATGATGTTTTTTTTTTTTTTTTTTTTTTATTATTTAAAGTACCGTTAATCACACAAATTCCACCCACATCTTTTGCTGTCATACAACAGCACATTCTAATATCTTCTTTAACTTTGTTTTGGAGGTAGAAATGATTTTCCTTGGAATTCTAGAATTTAAATCAGTCTTGAAATTTGCATCTAACAGTCCTAGATCTTCAAACCACATTGAGATAATACATTTTTAATTAACTCAGATGATCATCTGTCACTTAACCCAGTATTTAATTCTTCTGTCACCTTTTCCTGCCTTTTTACCAGTTTGAATTTGAATTGACTGAGTCTGCTGATACTTCTTGCACAGTTTAGAAATACCTCCTTTGGTTAGATTTCCACCTACTTTTCTTGTGATTTTCTCATAAGTGTAGCCTTTTTCATGCAGAGTTAATATTTTACATCACTTTCTAGGTGACCAGTCAACTGTTTTCACTCTGTTTTTCATCTTACTAAGTTACCAAGGAATAGAAAAATCCATGAACAGTGGCCAACTTGATGATGCTCATACAACTGAATAGGAGTTCTGTTATTAGCTGTAAATACCAGGAAATGAGAGCTGACTCATATTAACATCTTATTGGTTCCATGCTTTGTCACAATAACACCTGATTGGCTCTCAATACAATCAATTTCATTGGTAATTTTTAAATAAAGGAAATCCACTTCTTGATTTAACTCAGTTTGATGCCTTACATTATGCATTAAATTATGTTTCTGACATATAGTTTTGTGCTTTTATTCTAAAAAAAGACTGATGGTATGAGCCATCAAACCTTAGAAATAAAAATTTTTCTAAAGGTTCCTATAATTTTGGCCACTAGTGTGTGTGGTCAAACCTCTTTAAACAGCCAGCATTGCTGTTGTTTATTGTCAAGAAAAATGTTCTTATATCTGTAGAAAGATTTTTTTATTATTATTATTTAGATGGCTTTTCAATATCCAGCCATGTTCAGTCAAGAGTCTGCATGAAAAACACTCATGATTATATGTAATAATTCAAAAGTATTTTTACACTTTTGAATGTTTACTGTAAGCAGTAGTTGATATAAGTGCCATGAATATGGCTTATTTCAGTCTTAATTTTTCTCTTGTTTATAGTACCTGCATATGGAGCTTATGTGGTCCGAGAAAAAATGTACTATAACAGTGCAGAAAGATCCCAATGTATCTTCTGGATGGAGGAAAATATGACTTAACCCAAGTATAAGTGTTGCATGCAATTTGATGAAAAAACAAACTGTGAGAAGGAATTCTGTCTGTGAACGGCACACGACTTCCATCGAAACTGAGTATGCTTTGTTTTGTGGAAGGAAAGTGACAAGGTACTACTGATATGTGAAATGTTCTCTAAAGTACTGGACTTTGTGACCTACATCCATATCTGAATGTGAGAAAAGGATGTGTTTACGTCACAAGGAAGCATCAGGTTCCTTCGACTAGTGCAAATCTGAAAAGTACTGACATTTCTGAGCTACAAGGGGAGGCCGATAAGTTCTCGGCCTAACACTCACTTCCTGTAATTGTAGCTTTATTTTGTCACTGCAGCTCAAAATAGTGTTCTTTTGTATTGTAAAGTGCCAATTTTCAGACTGATAGCTCTTTTTTTTTTTTTTTTTTTTACATCCTGAACTGTATCTTGTCAATGCAAGGTGTTGAATTTTCGAATAAACTCCGGGCTGTCATGAAATTTCTGTACCTGCAGAAGAAAACTGCAAAGAAAATCAACGAGTATATGACGCAAACATTAAGTGACAAGTGCCTTTCATATTCCACTGTGAAGAAATGGTGTGCCAACTTTCAGCATATCTAGACTTTGAGACTGAAGATGCAGCGAGATCTGAGAGGCCTTCAACAGTGACAACACCCAAATTTGGTGATCGTGTTCATGACTTGTCAGATCGGCGAATCTCAGGTAAAACAATAGCAGAGACACTGGAGATATCCAGGGAGCTTGTTGGGTTCATACTTCTGGAGCTTGGATATGCAGAAGATGTCAGTGAAGTGGGTGTCCAAATGTTTGAATGCCAATGAGAAACGAAAACAAGTGACATTGATATACTACTAAGCTGTTCTCTGAGATTCAGAGGTTAGCTTCACAAAGAATTGTAAACTACCAGATAATTTTTACCTGCTGTTGCTGTATCAACTCCATTTACAGTGATCTTGACATACAACTCAGGCTTCACTGACATCGATCACACGCTGTACACAAGATCTTCCATACTGCATACTCATCATCTTTTTCTCATGCAGGCACTCCTGAATCTGATCCTCCCATGACTTCCTTGGCCTCCCTCTGCCTTTCCTTCATTCCTTCATGCCACTTGGGCTAAAAAATAGATTTTCTTAGTAAGCATTTCACTGCTCATTCTTTCAACTTGGCCAAACCACTGAAGCATATTAGTCTCCACCTTGCTAACAACATTTTGCTTCACATTACATAACTGCAACACATCTTCATTCCTCGCACAATCAGAACTTGTCTTGCCACAAACCCCCCATAAGTAATGCATTTCTCCAGCACACAAACAACTCCTATGTTTCTTCTGTAGTACCCAGGTTTCACTGCCACACATCAGAGTAGGAACAATTACACTTTCATACACAGCCATGCGGGATTCTCTTGAGAACCCATCATTCCTGTGAAAACCTCCCCAAAACGAGTGGACACTTCCAAATCGGTTTTGCAGCACTTTGAACGATCTGGTTGTAATTTTTTTGCAACAACTTGTCACTGTTAATGAAACATGATTACATCTTAACGATCCAGAGATAAAACAACACTCCTTGCAGTGGCGACACTCAGTTTTTCCACAGCCAAAGAAATTCAAGACTCAAAAGTCTGCAGGAAAGGTCATGGCAATGTTGGGGGGGGGGGTCAGAAGATGTTTTACTGACTGACTATCTCCCATAGGGCCAAACAATAAATGCTGAATACTATTCCAACTTGCTGTGCCGATTAAAGGAGGCGTTGAAGGAAAAAGGGCAAGGAAAATTGTGGAAAGGTGTTCTCTTTTTGCTGGACAATGCGCAGCTCACAAGGCTTTTAAGATAATGGCTGTTTTGAAGGATCTGGGGTTTAAATGCATAGACCATTCACTCTATTCACCAGACCTTGCTCCATCCTGTTCCCCAACCTTAAAAATAGTTTGAAATTAAAGCATTTTTCGAATGATTCAGAGGTGTGATAGCAGCAGCAGAGCAGTATTTTGAGTGACCAGACTTCAGAAATTTTTTTTGGATGGGGTTAAAGAAACTCCAGAAATGCTGTGTCAAATGTGTTGAACTTCGGAGTGAATATGTGGAGTAGTCTGTAAGTTTCATGGCTCTAGCCCATTTCTTTCTTGGTGAGGCCGAGAACTTATCATTATTCCCTCATACATTTGCTTAGCTTCAGTTTCTTGGAACTTCACTATCCTGGGTAGTGTAACAAATAGCATGCTCCAAGGAAATCAGGAGATATGGGTTCGATTCTTGCTCCAGAGTGATGTAATTTTCAAGTTTTGTGGTGGTTGCTTAAGAAACAGTGAAAATATGACACATTTGTGCCGACAGTGATACATGCAGTAATTGAAATTTAAATAATGTTTTGTAAAACCACTGATGTATTGTGCTCATTTTATATAGCATTGCAAATTCTGTTCTGTGAGGCATGGTGAGGGTAGGGGCAGTCTGTCTTTGAGTGTTATTCCATGGTGGATTTCACAAAAAAAAAAAAAAAAAAAAAAAGAAAGAAAGAAAGATTAAAATAAATATTGCTGATAAAGTGTTTCCTAAGGGGGGCATAAATTATATGATTATAAATTCCAAATTTATGAAACTACTTTTAAGTTGCTCTGTATGTATTTTATTCCTGTTCCAGTATTTCTTTCTTTGAAATTTATTGAATGCTCTCTTTAAGTTTTCCAGTAAATGGTTATGTATGCATTGCTCTGATATCAATGTATTTCCTTTTTCAGGTAATAATGGCCAAATACAGTTATGGCAATTTCTTCTTGAACTTTTGACTGACAAGGACCATAGAGATTACATCCAGTGGGTTGGTGATGAAGGTGAATTCAAACTCATCAATCCTGAAATGGTGGCTCAGCTGTGGGGACAAAGAAAAAACAAGCCTACGATGAACTATGAGAAACTCAGTAGAGCTTTAAGATATTACTATGATGGAGAAATGATTGCAAAGGTACATTAGTGTTTCCCACTGTAAGTTTTTTTTTTTTTTATTCGTGTGTATATATATATATCATCATCTTCGTCATCATTGTCAACCATTATCAATCCACTGCTGGACGAAGGTCTCCCCAAGTTTCCTCTACAACGGTCTGTCTTGTGTCAGTCTCCTCCATGTCACTCCCGCATACTTTCGAATTTCATTCACCCATCCCCCATGTGGTCTTCTTCTGGGTCTTTTCCTGTCCCTTGGAATCCAATCCAAAATTTCGGCTGTCCATCGATGGTCTGTCCTTCTGGCAGTATGTCCAGCCCATTGCCATTTCAGGGATTTAACTCTGATCATGATGTCTTCCACTCTCGTCATTTTTCGGATCCACAAGTTCCTCTTCTTATCTCTCCTGGTTACACCAAGCATGCACCTCTCCATGCTTTTTGAGTTGTCTGCAGCCTTTGTATGTCTCTTTTAGTTAAGGTCCACGTCTCTGCACCATACGTAAGCACTGGAAGGATGCATTGATCAAACACTTTTCTTTTAAGACATAATGGCATATTGCTCTTGAAAATTATGCTGTTTCTTCCAAAAGCTCACCAGGCAAGTTTTGTACACTGATTAATTTCTTCATCAATGTGACCCTCACTTGATATCTGCTGTCCAAGATAAACGTACGTGTCTGTTATCTCCAGCTTTTCTCCATCAATCGATAAATCTTCATTTCTTGTAAAAGCCTTGAACATCACTTTTGTCTTCTGAAAGTTCATTTTTAATCCCACTTTTTTACTCTTGTCAGCAAGTTCCTGGATCATACTCTGCAGCTCTGATGGGGTAGTTGCAAAAATGACTACGTCATCAGCAAAATGAAGGTGGGTTAGATAATCTCCATTAATTTTTATCCCTTTGTTTTCCCAGTTCAGTGATTGAAAGACATTTTCCAATGTGGCATTGAAAAGCTTCGGAGATATGGTGTCACCTTGTCTCACTCCTTTTCCAATTTTTATGTGTGTTGTATTTTCAAACAGCCGAATCTTTGCATTTGCATTTTCATAGATGTTATTAATAATATTAATGTATGCATCTTCAATACCGCAGGATTTCAGAGCCATTGTAACTGCTGATGGTTTCACTGAATCAAAGGCTTTTTCATAATCGATAAAAGCCATGCACAATGGAAGTTCATATTCCCTCGCTCTTTCAATTAGTTCTCTCAGTACGTGGATATGATCTATTGTGCTGTAGCCACTCTTGAATCCAGCTTGTTCTCTCGGTTGAGCCATGTCCAGTGTCACCTTCAAGCGGTGTGAAAGAACTTTAGTGAAGATTTTATAAACCACTGATAGGAGGCTGATAGGTCTGTAGTTCCTGAGATCCTCAATGTCACCTTTTTTATGTAGCAAGATCATTGTAGCATTGTTCCAATCCTCAGGAATCTTCCCTTCATTAAGGCATCGAGTGAAAATTTGGGCGAGTACTGTTTCAATTTCTCCACTTGCTTCTTGTATGATGTCTACAGTAATTCCATCTTCTCCTGGAGCTTTTCCTGCTTCATGTTCTTGATTTCATGTGCAACTTCTGCTGGGAGGACTGGGAGAACTCTTGTACTGGTACCTTTCATGATGTCTGGAGTACATGTATCATCCTTTTCATATAATTTGGAGTAGAAATCTTTCACTCTTGTCAAAATTCCGCCTCTATTTCTTGTTACAGAACCATCTTCTTTTCTCAGTGCCATAATCTGTTTTCTTCCCTTACTGAGATGTCCCTTTGCTATATTTAGGCTTTGGTTGTTTTCAATTGCTTTCCGTACTAGTTCATAGTTGAATTTCCTTATGTCTTCAGTGATACTTTTTCGTACTGTCTTGCATAGTTCTATATATTCCACTTTGGAATGCGCATCTTCTTTAGTTGTCCTCATCTCTCTTCTTTTTTGCATCAACATTTTGGTCTTTCCTGATAATTTGTTCACATGCAACTTGTTCTTAGACCCAGCTATTTTTGTTGCTGTTTCCATAAGAGCCTTGGTTACTTTTCTGTTAACTTCAGAAATATCCACTTCTTCCGATGTTAGGCCTTCTAAAGCAGAGAACCTGTTCTTCAGTTCCAACTTGAAGGTATTATGGTGTTTTTTAAGGTTGGTTATGTCAATAGATTTTGTTTGTCTTATGAGCTTGCCACGTTCAAGTTTAGTGTTGAGGTGCATCTTACATCTCACCAATCTATGGTCACTACCTGTGTTGAACTTGTTTAGCACACTGCAGTCTTCTATGACGAATTTTTTGTTACACATAATAAAATCAATTTCACTTATCGTCCCATTTGGATGTCTCCATGTCCATTTCCTGTGTGGCTTTTCCTCGAAAAAGGAGTTCATGATGAAAAACCCTTCTGCCTCTGCAAACTCTACGAGAGTATTTCTACACTTGTTTCTATTGCCGTGACAAAATTTACTTACTGAAGTTTCATTCTGTTGCTGTTGCCCTATTTTTGCATTGAAATCTCCCATATTTATCTTCAAGTGCTGCTTACCTTTATTATTTAGATGACGAATTTCCTCATAAAATTCTTCAATTTCTTCTTCAGGAAGACTTGTGGTGGGTGCATAAGTTTGAATAATCTGAGCCTTGTATCTTCTCGAGAGTTGGATAACGAGTCGTGCAGCTCTGTCAGAGGAACTTTCAACTTCTTCAACTTTATCCTTCAGTTTCTTGTTTATTATAAAACCAACACCACTAGTTCTGCCAGTATCAGTCCCACGATAGTAGAAGAGATGTCCACTTTTCAGTTCAATGAGATCTCCTTTGCTCCTTACCTCACTTAGCCCGACGATGTCCCACTTGATCCTTTGTAGTTCCTCTTCCAATTGAAGAAGCCTTGAATCAGAAGATAGGGAGCGTCCATTATACGTAGCCAAGGTCAGCATCAGATGGCAGCCTAGTCCGGTCCTCCGGGGATTCTTAGCAACCTCTGCCTTCATGTCGCACTGGCCGCTGCCTTGGCCAGGTACATTCCAGCTGCCGGAGACTGAGGGCCAAGATTTAAGTTGTGGAGTCATTTTGGAGGGGTTTGGCCATAACTCACCACGCTGGCCAAGTGGGTTGGTGAGTGGGGAATAGCATTTCCTCTAATCTCGATGGTATAGTTATACCGCTATTGGCAGTCGTCAGAGCCCCTTTAGTGGGAACAGGATGTTCGACGAGAAGGCGGGGTTGACATTTGTCAAGGAGAGGCTGTGATGTTACGCATCACCTGACCTTACATCCCATATATATATAGAATGAAAATATTACAGAACAAAAATACAAAATTTTAAAACAAGTAAGAAACTGAAACAGGTTGCCGTCATCAGGAGAGCATCAACCTGTGGGTGTGGCCTTTCTAGTACCAACAAAACGACAAAGCAAGCCAAAATTGTCGGTTGGTCATGCTCCCTAGGCCACAAAACCAAATTCTAATAAACACAAAAATTGCAAAAATCAAATTTAAAAAGAAAAAAAGAAACTCCTTTTGAGTTTGATATCATTCACTGCACTCACTGGTCATCCAATATTTCAAAAGTTATACATCGTAATCTACTCATCTCCCAGTTTCATAGAATGGCTAAAATTTTCTCTACACAGCCCTTACTTGCAAAAAATCTGAAAGCTCTTCTTTCTGAATTGCAATCTAACAATTTTCCTAAAAATTTCTTAAGGCATCATTTTAACCATTTTATTTTGAACTTTAATTCGGTGTCCAAAAGTTTCCTTACACATTGACATGCTTTATTAACCTAGGACCTAACAATTTTAAATATATAGGTACACAAAGTGCTATTTGGTGGGTCCCTAATAGCTGAAGATCTTATCTACATACACAGTCTTGCATGTTGTCAACTCACACATTTTTTGGCTTACCAGGTAGTTTTTAACCGTGACCACCTTTCTTATCAGCGTATATATTTGGGTTCTTGTGGGTGCTCTGTTCAGTCTTGTTTGACTCTTTGTCATGGCGGTTTTTGTTCTGCCGGTAAGCTTTTAATTCTTCTTTTTAAATTTGATTTTTGTAAGTTTTGTGTTTATATAGAATTTGGTTTTGTGGCCTAGGGAGCATGACCAACCGACAATTTTGGCTTGCCTTGTCGTTTTGTTGGTACTAGAAAGGCCACTCCCACAGGTTGATGCTCTCCTGATGACGGCAAGCTGTTCCAGTTTTTTACTTGTTTTGAAATTTTGTATTTTTGTTCTGTAATATTTTCATTCTATATAAGCTACTACAGCAATTAAGATGCAAAGTTTCATTCTAATATTGCCATTGGGTGAATTGTGCAAGAAAATTAACATTTTAGGTTCCTTGTTAGTTAGCTTGTGGAGGTTCCTTGTTCTGTGTGGTGTAAGGGTAACATACTCGAACGTAAATCGGGAAATGCAGGTTCGATTCCCGTTCCAGGATGATGGAATTTTCAAGTTCTCTGAGGCATGTGAACTTGCATGATGAATTTGACAGTGGTCTGTTAGTAACATCTGTTTCAGTTAACATTTTAGTTTTCCATACCATCTGGGTGTTTGCTAAGTTCATATTTGCACTGAAAATTAAATGACAATCAAAATTTTCTGGAGGAAAAAATGCTGTAATTCAGTAGAAGTTTCAACAGATTTAGAATTGGATGCACTGAGCAATAATGTGCTTGACCTACGGACTATTGGCCCTGCTCGCCATCTTTCAGGACTTACCAATTTGTCAAGACACTTGGAAAATCCTGATTTTAAATGTAACCTTAAAATAAAAATTACTATAGTATAAAAAAGAAAAGTAGGCAGAAGGGTTTTTTTTTTCTTTAAATGTTTCTTCATACTAATTTTACTGTTCTTGTTTGTTTGTTTTTCGAGAAAAGCAGTTGTCCTAAAATTTTGGGAAAAATCCTAAAATTCCTACTTAAAATTTCTCATTCGACTGCTGCCCTGTATATATTAATCCCAAACGGGAGAACCACTGGGTTTGACATTTTTGTCATAATGATTGTCACACTGACCTCCACTAACAGAGATGTTTTGTTATTGAATCTGAAGGCTCCTCAACCCATTACAAGAGTAGATGATGCATGCAGTATCTTCTTATGTAATGTACTGTCCTTTGTATGCTACACATTTAGACCCTAATTATTCCCACCCACTAACACCCATGAGTTGATTGAACCTTGGCTCCACTTTCAGTAGATAATTGCAAATGGTGTGATGAGTTGTGTTGAACAACACAGCATTACTAATCTGGGCAAAAGTGTCTTACTTGTTCATTAGTGCCATCTGGTGGATATGCTGGCTCATGTCTTTTGTATGTTCTTCTCAAAGGATATGTGCCAAATCTTAGAATACATAGGGCTTCCCTCTTCCTTTGCTGGCCAACACTAATGGAATATAGACATATTTGACCAGCTAACCTGACAATACTGTGGAGTGACAACACTGCCGTCTTGTGGCCTGGCTGTGGCTATCTCTCTTCTCTTGAACGAAATGTCTGATTGGACATGCAGAACAGTTTTATATATATATATATATATATATATATATATATATATATATATATATATATATATATATATATATATATATATATATATAGTCTGTACATTAAAAATTTTGATTAAATTGTTTTCTCATGTGAAGAAAAGTAATTTCAACTTCAGGATTTTTTACACTTCAGTAACACACCCAGAAATTTTCCGGGGGGGGGGGGGGGCTGTGGTACAATTTTTACCAAGGTGGGGGTAATTCCACTAAATTTACTTGGGAAAATAGTCAGGTGCCTGGAGGTTGACTTTTGTACTTTTATTCGTATCCAGTTACTAGTAATGTTACAGTACAAGAAAATTAAATGATTAGAAGAAGCAGTAGATTAAATTCTTTTTCTGGTTAGATTTTTCTAAATTTATTTAACAAAACTACTCCCTTATAATTATTGTATGTTATAATTATATGGTACATGATTTTGCGTATCATGATTTTTTGTTTCAAACTTCGACATAATAATTGTTTGCTCTGTCAGCCAGGGGAAGGGGGGGCAGTGGGTGTGCCACTGTCACACTCTCTCTCTTTTAATAGTAAATGATTCCCTGAAAATGTGATAATTTATTGACACCGTTTGTATGACAACATTGTCAGCAAACTTTGTCAAAAAAAAAAAACTCGCTCCTTAATGCTGTTCCATTTCCAGTAGCATATATGAACTGGTTTATTCCATGTCAAATCAACAAGGCTCACAACCCGACATTTTTTTATTTTTATAAAACTTGGTATAATTGTAGTATTCATCAATATAAACAAACATGATTTTTTCAGAATTCTTAATGCATCCGTTTTTGAGTTATTGATTTTTAAAATTTCAAAAAAACCCCTGAAATTTCATCATCTGAGCAAACTTTAACTGCCAATTACTCGGGTTCTAGTAGAGCTAGGGTCATGAATTATGGCTTATTTTAAAGATCTTGAATTGGGCTTTAATTTGATATGTCACATGACACTGTTAAAAAATTTAATGTCAATTTTAAAATTTTAAAATTGAAATATTAAAAAACATGTTTTTTTTTAATCTGAAAAAAATATATGTTTAACAAACATTATTTTTCTACATATCCTGAAAGTTTCATAATGGGATCGCTATGTGATCCCTATAGAAAAATAATAACATAGAACAATGCAAATGAAATGTACCAGATGTACTTACCGGTTCCACCCATGACTGGAAGGGTATTCTTTATGTGGTTTGTGTAAAATGTCATACTTGTTCTTTTAAACATTGTGAATGTTAAAGAATAAAAATAAACATCTAAGTAATTTGAAACTGTGTCCCAAAGTAATTCATTTCATAATTCAGTATAAGATTCTGTGTGCATATTTACACTTACAAAATTATTTTATCTTTTATATGTATCCTGCTTTTTATCTTTCTTTTAAATTTTGCCGCACTTGTATGCCAAGTGCTTGATTTGCCTTCTTTGTCTCAGTCATTGTTAAATTATATAGTCTTCCAGTAGCTGTTGTCGGGTCAACTTTTAACAAAACATCAGATTTATGAACCAACAGTATATCCGGTGATTGAGGATACTTGCATGATGGAGATGGACCATGCGCTCCAGGAAGCTCACTTTTACCTCTTCTGTGTCCTCATTCACACCAAGTACACATCCCAACCACCAGTGCTCTGAGTACTTACTAATCACAAAACCTACCATATTTTCAAAACTAATGTTCTCTTCCCCTTCATTTGTTGCACATATCTCTTCTTTAAAATGCTCAGAGAGTAAGTTTTGACTAGTAATTTGTGTTTTCCTGTAGGAATGAAACAATGGAGTTTCTGAGTACCACTTAGTGTCTTAGCAGAAGCTATTCTACTTTTAAGGATAATTCCCTCCTCTTTGTAATTTTCTGTTTTTGCAAACTGAAAGTGAATGGAGGCAATATTAGCAGTGGCCCATTCAAAGAGTTGGTGTGGGGTCACAATTTGATTACTATAAACAAGTTGTAAACTTGCCTTTGCAGCTAATCGCTTCACAGTACCCCTATCCCATCACATGCATTTTTGCCATGTGCTGTTGCAAAAAAATTCCATTCTGCTTTTATATTAAAGTCAGTCTCGTGGTAGCACAAGCTGAGGAAGTTTGACTTGTTTTTGTATTGTGAAGCTGCTCCATCCGAAAAATAAAATACCTTTTCAGGTTTTTGAGCAAAATGTGACTGCATGCAGGGATGGAAAATGATCAGTAAAAGTCAGTATTTTTCAGATTGGTCAGTTTTAGTCTGTATTTTTCAATTTTGGTCTGTAAAATCAGTTTTATACCATGGCTTTTTTAAAAAAGATTTACGTGATATGAAAAAAAGTTTGTGGTCAGTAAAGTAATGTTTTATGTGGCAGATGGATTGAAAAATTAGAAAATGTTGTTGAGAAGGCTCTGAGTTATAACTTTGTTAACAATCTTGTGCACTAGAGAGTGATTTTTGATCTCTATATTGGGAATGTTATCTAAGTGCAAAAAAGTAAATTTCGGTTAACTTTCCTCACCAGATGTATTATTTTGGTTTGGGGAAGAGGAGTTGTGTGTGCGCATATACGCAAACAATGCTCCTACCCATCTTATATTTCCTATATTTTGAGCCTTTGTACTGTATTTCCTATAATTTTTCTTATTACTTTCTCATACATTAGTATGAGGAAGTATTGTAGTCATGCAAAAATTCGAATTCGAGATTTCAACAGAAATACGTGTTTTGGGGACACCCGAATACGATTTCACTATTTTCGAAATGGTTTCTGTGTGTCAGTCTGTCTGTGTGTCTGTAGTTTTGTGTCCACCATAACTACATAATTATCTGGTTATTTGTGAAGTTTTTTTTTAACTAATAAGTGCTGATTATTTTTTTAATTTCTCTGAAAATAATAATAAGGAGATGAAATTTGGACACTGTAGTGTCTTGGTAGTTCACCACTGTGGAGAGTGGGGTGAGGCTTAACCTGGTAATACTCAGTAAATTTTACTGTAGGAATTAAATAGATACCCTGCTTAAAACCTTCTCTCTCTCTCTCTCTCTCTCTCTCTCTCTCTCTCTCATCCATCCATCCATCCATCCATTCATCCATCCAGGGGAGTCTTTCCCTGATGAGTGGCTCTCGGTGCCCGACCCCAAGTGTTTAACATTTTTTTTTTTTTATTATTATTATTATTTTTTTTTTTTTTTTTTTTTTGTATGTGAATTGTGAGCGTTTTGATTTTAGTTTGCGTGTGTTAATTTAGAGATTTCTACCGGAAGTTATTGGTTGAAGGTGTAGAGAGTTTGATATATATATATAGGGGAATAGCTGTGTGTGAATATGTGTTTTTTCTTCACTTCATACTGTAATGAATAGTAATCCTAATTTTTTTATTTGTTGTTTCAGGTAATGCAGCTGTCTTTATAAAATCATACGTTTTTTGATTAACTGGATAACTTAGACAAAAGCATGGGAAAATGTACTGTAAAATCAGAATGGTTCCAAAAAAAGGACAGCAATGGTTTCTGAATGGGGACAGAAAAAAAGTGACTGAAGTTTTTTTGCATGTTGTGCGCACAAACATTTTCAGTTTCTTGGGGCTTTAGTGCTATAGAGCAGCATGCTTTACTTGGAAGCACATAGAACAATGTAAAGTGAAACTGAGTTCTTCACAACTACATTTGTCTTCAGCCCGTCATGGATGTAGCAGTGATGGTGTAATATCATCTCCCGGAGCTACACCATCAATTCAGCTTTATTCTGCTAGACAAGCTGCTTCAAGGGCAGAGTTAATCTGGTGTTTGAAAATGATTGGAGGGAACTTTGCTGTTCAGCCAGCTTGTGAAGATGTCAAAGAAACCTTTGAGGCAATGTTTCCTGGAAGTGTTCCTTCTGAGTTCACCCTTTCAAGGACAAAGGTAAGATATTTAGTATGTGATGCTTTAGCTTCATATTTTAAAAAGCAGTTGGTGGATGATTTTGGAGGAGCACATTTCTTTCTTTGTTTTGATGAAACTGTGAATGCAGCTTCAAAGAAAGAGCTTCAAACTGTAGTTAAATACTGGTCTGATTCCAAACAAATGATTATGACATGACATCTACAGACTTTCTTCATTGGTAAAGCCACTGCTAGTGATATTTACTCCAAGTCAAATGAAGCCTTGGATAATGCCCAGCTTTCTCCTTCAAAGCTATTGATGCTAGGTTGTGATGGACCCATTGTTAACAAAACTGTGAATCGTCTTATGAATGATTCTCTGATCCTGTTAGGAAGAAAACAGTTGATTGATGTTGGCACATGTAACATACACGTTATCCATAATGCATTCCAAAAAGGATTACAAGACTTTGGTGAAAATGCTTCAGACATGATCTTGTTTCTCTATAATTTTTTTGATGGCCAAACATCTCGTTGGGAAGATTTTGAAAAAATACAATCAGATATGAAACTTCCGGGTCATCGGTTTATGAAACGTGTTTCCTCTAGATGGCTGACATTAGAACCAGCTGGAGAGAGACTTAGAACAATGGTCAGCTGTTGAAAAATACTTTGCCACCCCGGTGGTGCAGTGGTCTAAGGCGCTGGCCTCTGTTCATTCGTCCGTAAGGGGTCCGGGTTCGAATCCCGGTCAAACATGGATGTTGTGTTTGTCTTACGGCACTGGCTCTCTCCCTTCCCTGGTACCAGTGACCCCAAATTAGGGACGGGAGACTGCTTATAGCCCATTAAGTTGCTCACGGTGGTCGTTAAACCTCCAATCGAAAAAGAAAAAAAAATACTTTTTTCAGTTCATACCCCAGCACAAAAGCAAGTTGATGAGTTCTTTGAAATACAAGAATATTGTTAAACTATTAAAAGACAAAACTACCAAAGCAGAAATTATGTTTGCTTGTGCAAATGCTCATACATGTTCAAGATTCACTGGTTTCCTTTAGAAGAGAGATCCTTTAATGCATCTAATCTGTAATGAGCTCACAAACCTCGTCAGAACACTCAAGAATCAATTTTGTGTTAGTGCTGCTCCATTGAGTCTGGAAGCATTTTGTGATAAGTATTACTTGCCATTGAAAAACATAGTGTTCGACACTAGAGAAAGTGAATATCTCAAGAAGCTAAGCGCACAAGAAAGATGCTATATTTCCATGAAAGCTAGAAAGCACTATGTGTCTGCTTGTACACATATTTTGGAAAAGTATTCTTTGGATAAACCTATGTTGTGGTATCTTCGATGTTTGCATCCCGCAAAGAGGGTGAAAGAAGGATCATACAAAAACATAGTGAAATTAGCTGCAGTTCTTCCAATTTAGTACAGTGAACATGCACAAGTTGATGAATGGAAACTATTGACGTTAGAAGAAGAAAAATCAGGTAGTGACAAGAACCCAGTGGACGTTTACTGGAGTCAGTTTTTTGAGAAGACATATACCTCTGGAGAAAAGAAATACTGTACTGTTACAGAAATTGTGAAGGCTGCACTTGCACTTTCGCGTGGCAATGCGGATGTAGAAAGGGGATTGTTGGGGAACATCTTGAATGAAAACACCGCAAATATGTGTGAAAGAACATTGGATGCTTATTTGACTGTAAGAGATGCTGTGGTGAATGTGTTTGAGGGGAAGGCTCACTTTGTAATTATCACTCAGGAACTTCTTCAATTGGCACGCACAGCTCATGTCAGATACAAACAGTACTGTGAAGATGAGAAGAGAGTGGCTGAGGAAAAACTGAGGAAACAAGAAGAACAGGAAAAAGAAAAATTGTTGCAAGCAAGTATGAAGAGTAAGTTTGAAAAAGAAATAGTAAATATTGAACAAGGTGAACAGGCACTGAAGAAAATGAAAGAGGAAAAAAAGGAGAAAAGATTGACTGTTGACAGATTACTGGATGATGCAAACAAGTGCTTAAAAGAAGCAATAAATAAAAAGGACTTTGTGGGAATTAGTGTGGCCCAAGCAATGTTGGAGAGTGCTACGAAAGTTAGGGAACAAGAAGTGAAGAAAATTAAAGACATAGAAAAGGTACAGAAAGCAGTTGATAAGTGAAAAAGCAGTGTTATAACATCATTTTTTTCAAAGAAGCAAAAACAAAGTGAGACTTAATGACCTAATTTTGTAAAGAAAGCTAGATGATTTTCCACATTACATTTAAACATTCAAAGTTGTAAACATTTTGTTTGTATTATTCTGAAAATAGTACTGTACAGCTGCACTTTAAAGCTTTTTCTAGTTTTAGGTATATTTGTGCTGAATAGGAGCATGTCAGTATTATTATACACTGCCGGACAATTGCTAAGGACGGATGACAATAGCAACGATAGCAACCATAAAATGGAAGGCAGGAAAATGTGGAAATTAGCATAAGTGCGGGATACAGTAAGATATGTTGTGCATATGCAAATTTTGGATTGCCGAACTGGTTCGTGACGTCATAGCGCTGATAAGAGATATAAAGGATTTGACGTGTATTGACCGTTGTTGTTCAAACATAAAGTTGAAAGGGAAAGAATCAATTGGCGAACTTGCAATTTTCAGTATGTCTTCCCGACATCACTTAGATGATTTTACGCGTGGCCGTATTATTGGCAAGATTGAAGAAGGGTGAAAAATAACAGATGTTGCCTGGGAGTTCGACATCAGCCACAGTGTTGTTTCAAGGCTTTGGAAATCATTTCAAACAAATGGAAAGTGTAGCAAACGTCACAGGGGAGGTCGTGTTCGCAGTACGACACCTGCAGAAGATCGGTACATAGTGCTATCAACAAAAAGAAACCGGCGCAGCACAGCTAGTGAGGTAGCAAATCAGTTTATGGCTGCTACTGGCAAGCGGATCTCCCAAAAAACTGTCGCCATACGTTTGCATGAAGGAGGACTATACGCCTGCCGTCCTGTTGTGTGCATCCCATTGTCCAGACGTCACCGTACCGCCCGTTTGCAATGGTGCCATCAGCATCGCAATTGGACTGTTAACGACTGGTCTGCTGTCCTCTTCTCAGATGAGAGTAGATACAGTCTATCGTCTGATTGTCGACAACAACCGATCTGGCGTGATAGTGGTACTGCATATTGTCCAGCAAACATGCAGGAAAGGGACCGATATCCAACATGTAGTGTCATGGTATGGGCTGGCATCATGATCAATGGCCGTACGTCCCTCTATGTGCTTCCAACTGGGACTATGACTGGCCAACGATACATTAATGATGTTCTGCTACCTCATGTTCACATGTTCCGTGGTGCTGTCGGTGATAAATTCATTTTCATGGACGACAACGCAACATGTCATCAAACAGTCGCTGTCCAGGAGTGTCTTGAGAGCGAGGATATTCAACGTCTCGTATGGCCAGCACGTTCTCCAGATCTGAATCCCATTGAAAATGTGTGGGATGCTTTGGGGAGGAGTCTTGCTGGTCGCCAATGCCCTCCAATAAACAAGGACACCCTCATCCGTGCACTGACAGAGGAATGAGATAAATTACCCCAACAGCTGCTTGATAATGTTGTGCAAAGCATGACACGACATGTGGAATCTTGCATCGCCCTCCATGGTGGCCATATCCCGTATTGACATCTTACGCCGGAACGCCTGCGGACGGTAATTGCATTTTTTTCACGTTTACGTATTCTGCACAAAATGGCCTGTTTGTCCCTTGAACACGTTCCAAAGCCTTCTGGATTTCAGAGCTTAATAAATTGTCTTTCTTGTAATGTCCTGGCATTCTGACATTATTTAATTTCACTTGGCATCCAACCACACTTACTTTTTTATGCGCTCTATAGCCCTTTATGATCCGTCCTTAGCAATTGTCCAGCAGTGTAATAAAGTGCAGTGATTTTCCTGATTATTTATTATTATTATTATTATTATTATTATTATTATTATTATATGTAATTTTGTAATAGTTTTATATGTTGATTACAATTAAAACAATAAATAGGCGTGAGTTGGCTGGCTATGGGGATGGTGGAGGCCAGATTAAAAAAAAAAAAAAAATTTTCTGAGCATTCTTTCCTAATGAGAATTTTGAGTCAGTATTTAGTCTGTTTTTTTTTTTTTTTTTTATATGTCCAAATCAGTCAAGTCAGTTTTTGTAATCACAATGGTCAGTAATTTTAGTCTTAGGTTTGGTTTCCATCCCTGTTAAAGAGGAATCAGAATTGCCGTTCTTGGAGCTGAGAAAAATTTCCAAACTTTCCCAATAGCGTAATGAAAAACTATTAATGAATGGGGCAGTTCATTTAGTGACACTCCAAAGAGGTTCAGCTGAAGTTCAGAAAGCTCCCTTGAATAAAAGTTTCTTGCATAACTTAAGCATGTTTTAAAATTTCGTACTTCTTATTATTATTATTAACGGTTGCATGTTTATGTTCAGATTTCATTATGTTATTTCAGGAGGAAATGAATGGTCAAAGAAAGCATGCACCTCTACTATAAAATCATATGGAAGACCCTTCCGGCTTCCCAGTTGAAAGAGGCATGACTTAACTGTAGGAGGAAGTGAGTGAAAGTCTGGAAGAGAAGATTTTTTTTTTTTTTATGTTAATGCTTAAACAAGTTAGTCATAGCTTTCATGCTCGGGCTGACGTGCTTTGGGCTCAGGCCCTTAAAATTGAGCCTGAACTCAGCACTGCTGTGCAGAGGACCACATTTTTTTAAGAATGTAGCAGATTCATTTTTAATCCATTACGAATATGATTCTCTTCTAATATGAGGGTCATCCAGAAAGTAATACCCATTATGAAATAAAAACAAAAGAAACCAACATTGTTGTAGTTTTTGTATTTTCACTAATACTACATATAATCACTCATTTTTCTACATAATCATCTCCGGTGTTTAGGCACTTTTCATATTGTGTGACTAGTTTCTGAATACCTTCATCATATACCTCTACCGCCAGTCCTTGCAACTACTATTGCACTTTGTCTTTCAAATCGTCGTCACTGGCAAAGCATCGTCCTTCAATTCGGTGAACAAATGGTAATCACTGGGATTCAAGTCCGGATGATCGAGAACCTGCCATTTGAAACCCTGAAGCAGGTGTTGGATCTGACATGTCATGTCATGTCAGGTCTCGCATTGGATGTCCCTACAGAGCCTCTGCATGTGAGGTATCTGTGGATGTCCCTACAGAGCCTCTGCAGTGTTCCACAATAGGTGTCGGCTGTGTCTCTGGCCATGAATTCAACTAGCAAGAAACATACTTCTGAAGTCCCAAAACACTGTATTCGTGGCCTTCTTTATCGAAAGCGTTTGTTGTTTACACTTGTTCTTTCATTGGAGACCAGGAAGCGACTGGCATTTGTTCTCAATGCCACGCAAGCAACTGGCGTTTGTTTTTCGGTGTGAAATGACTTACCTGTGTTCCATCTCCTGTCACTATGCATGGTCAAGAAATTCATTGCCCATTTGTGCATAACTGGTCAAAAAACTCAAAGCTGCACCCGTATGGTTCCTTTTGTGGTCATCAGTCAACATTTGTGGCACTGTGAATTTTCCGGTAACCAAGGTGTTCCGTTATGATTTCATGGAGCAGTGCAGGAGAAACTTCCGGGAAACGTGCATGCAGTTTGAGTTTGATGCAATGCTCATGTCTCGTGATATCATTGACACGTTCCTTGAAGTCCGCTGTAAAGAGCGATGGGCAGCCGGAGCACTGGTCATCACACATATTTGCTCTCTCCACATTAAACATCTCAACCTATCACCATACCGATGATTTGCCCATCAGCCCTATACTGGAAACAGCTGTAATCCGATGATCAATGTCTTTCACATGAACATTTTCAACATTCAGAAAGCGAATCGCAGAATGCACCTCGTACTCCACAGGATTTTCAATTGGCTTCGCCATTATAAACAAGCACAACAATGGTTTCAATCACTGCATTAACCGCCCACCTTACGCACCCTCTATGCTCAAATGGGTATTACTTTCCGGATGACCTACATAAATCAGTTTGTTTCAGTATCCAGCATTTCAAGTAGCATTTTTATTTTATTTTATCATAAGAATTAATAGGGTTTTTTTTCTTTTCTTTTTTCAGGTCCATGGAAAGCGCTTCGTGTATAAATTTGTTTGTGATCTGAAAAACTTGCTTGGTTATGACGCTGCTGAACTTAGTAGGCTAGTGTCTGAGTGTGAAAGCAAATCACACGAAAGGTCACATGCCAACATATTATCATTAAGTAACTCTGATGTTTCCTCAAAATTCATAACATTGTTACAAACAATTGTATAGTGTAACATATTTTCATCAGACAATTTAGCAGATTTTTATGAAAAATTAATTTGCGTAGTGTAAGAAAAACACAAAGCAACAAGGTTGCAATTTTCTAAGATTTGTATTGGACTGTTTTCCATTTTATCTGTAAAGCTCTCATTGGGACCACTGTTTGTATTTAAAATGTGGCATCATGCATTTAATGATAGTTACATATGCCTTATGTAATAATTAGGTTGGATATGCTACACAAAATATTTTATTTGCTGTGATTTTATCCATTTACAATGTTCCGCTGTGGAAAGAATATTAAGGCCGGTTGTACAGCTGTAATTTTATTTACTGTGACAAGACTCAGATGAAATTGACTGGAACATTCTAATTTGAACCATGGACACTGGCAAAAATTGTTTTCTTTGCATGCGAATTTTTTTATATTAAGATTTCTGTAAATATTTAAGTATTCTTATTAAAAATGACATCTTGTTAAGTTTTTGTTTATTCAGTTTTCAATAAAAGTCAGTTAAATTGTAATGTGTGGTTCTTGGAATTGATGCATGTGTATAACATGCTTTTCTTGAGTATATTTTTGTAAAATGATTTAGAGTAATGAATTACGGGAGTGTGGCCTGTTTGTACTGCCATCCACTAGAAGTATGTTTTTATGAAATCTCCACATAAATGAATACATTAAGAGGCTAGTGTACTTCCATAGATGTTGCATATTTCTGTGTATTTATTCAAAAGAGGGTACATATTTCAACTTTAATGTGTTGTATGCCCTTTTTTTTTTAGGTGGGGATGATATGTAAAGCTGTCATATATCTTCCATGTTCAAAAAAATCTAGATAACTGTTTTCCAGCTTGATGTGGTATTTTCTATTTTAAAATATCTGTTTTCCAAAAGCATGACAAACCTTTGTGGAACAACTTCTATTACCAAGGGAGATCTGATTTATCCAAATTTGCTTTCACTAGTGTGCATATATTTACATATCTCAATCTTTTGTGAAGTACTTGTTTATAAATGTACTGTGCAAAAGAATGAGACATAGGTAAAATTAGTACTTTGCAGAGAGTTTGTAAGAATATACACTGACGGAAAAAAAAAATCCCAACACCACGAAAAAATAGTTGTAGAGGAACGAAATGGCGGCAATACATTTGTATAGGTAACATATTTAATCGATTAAGGTTTCAAGATCACAGCTTATTGTAAGCGCGAGAAGAGCCATTTTAAATGTGAAATGCTGGTACATTAATAACCGGTGTAATCGCCAGAATATTGAATGCAAGTACGCAAACGTTCATGCATTGTGTCGTACAGGTGCTGGATGTCAGTTTGTGGGATGGAGTTCCATGCCTGTTGCACTTGGTCGGTCAATACAGGAACGGTTAATGCTGGTTGGGGGTGACGCTGGAGTTGTCGTCCAATGATGTCCCATACGTGCTCGATTGGTGAAAGATCTGGTGATCTAGCAGGCCACGACAACATGTCGACACTCTTAGAGCATGTTGGGTTACAACAGCGGTATGCGGGCGAGTGTTATCCTGTTGGAAAACACCCCCTGGAATGCTGTTCATGAATGGCAGCACAACAGGTTGAATCACCAGACCGACGTACAACTGTGCCGTCAGGGTGCGCGGGATAACCAAGAGAGTGCTCCTGTTGTCATAGGAAATTACTCCCCAGACCATAACTCCAGGTGTAGGTCCAGTGTGTCTCGGCCGCAGTCAGGTTGATTGCAGGCGCTCACCTGGCCTCCTCCTAACCAACACACGGCCATCACTGGCACTCAGGCAGAACCGGCTTTCATCAGAAAACACAACAGATCTCCACTCCGTCCTCCAATGAGCTCTAGCTTGACACCACTGACGTCGCAAACGGCAATGGTTTGGAGTAAGTGGAATGCACGCTACAGGGCGTCTGGCTCGGAGCTGTCCTTCAAGTAACCGATTTGTAACAGTTCGTTGTGTCACTGTGGTGGCAACTGCAGCTCAAATTGCTGCCGCAGACGCAGAACGATGCGCCACGGCCATACGCCGTACACGGCGGTCTTCCCTCCCAGTAGTGCCACGTGGCCGGCCGGAACCCGGTCTTCTTGAGGCAGTACCTTCCCTTGACCACCGCTGCCAACAATCGTGCACAGTGGCTACATTCCTGCCAAGTCGTTCTGCAATATTGCAGAAAGAAAATCCACCTTCTCGTAGCCCTATTACACGACCTCATTCAAACTCCCTGAGCTGTTGATAATGGTTTCTTCGTCTTCTTAAAGGCATTCTTGACTAACATCAACACACTACGTCGAATCTCAACGATAACTAACGCTCACGAACGTTACAGCGCATATTTGCAGCAAACATGTTCCGAGGCGCTACTAGCGCCACATGTATGCGCCGAGCGCGAAATTTACATAGACGTCATCTTACAGATGTACTCTCACCGCCTACCAACTGTCGTTTATCTAACACAACCCCTTCTTAGTGTTGGAATTTTTTTCCGTCAGTGTATAATTCATCACAAATTTATCTGCTGAAATGCATAATTTATGTTTGAAATAAACAGTGCAGTTTCATGTTGGATTTTTCTTATATGTAAAATATTTCCCATCTTGAGATATCCTGATTAACACTTTCAGTGAATGTTCTGTCAAGGAAGTACATTTTATTGACAAAAGTCACCGGACACCTAGAAGAGAAACACAACATAGCATTTATTGACATACATTAGTATGGTGTCACTGCACCTTTAGCCTTAATGCATGCACTGATCCTTCGCGACATGCTTTCGACAAGGTTTTGGAACACAGTGATAGGTATGTGCTTCCATTCAATACATAATGCTGCCGCTAACTGTTGCTTAGTAGTAGGCCTTGGTTCCAGACTTCTTATGCGGCGCTCTAATTCATCCCATAGTTGCTCCATGGGATTAAGATCAGGGCTCTGTGCTGGCCAGTGCACACACGATACAGAATTATCGTCAAACCACGCCATAACAGTCCTTGCTTTATGGCTCAGTTCATTATCCTGCTGGTAACAACAAGGCTCGGCTCCATAGTATTGCCACAGAGTTGGTGGGGCATAATTGTTCAAAATATCGAGCTAGATGTGCTGGTTAACAGGTTTGTCCAGGATAACCAATGGGCCTGGACCATACCACAAAAAACACCCCCACATGAGTACACTGCCAGCTACAAACTTGACCGTAAGAACAGTACACTGTGGTGAATACCGTTCCCCCTGCTGTCGCCATACCCACACGTGGCCATCAGGCTGATAGATCGTGTATCTGGATTCATCAGTCCATAGGACCTGTTCCCATTGATCTACAGTCCACAATAAATGTTCTTTACACCATGCTAATGACTAGTAGCATGCCGAGTGGAGATGAAAGGCTTATGAGCAGCCACACGACCAGGGTAACCCATAGAATGAAGTTCTCTGCGAATGGTACGTGTACATACTGAGGTTCCAGCATTTTTACTCACCTGTACACTGAGGTCTTGTGCAGTAGGCCTACTCTGTCGATTAGCTGTAACGACTCTCCTGAGGCTTCAGCATCCTCTATCACTGATTTTCTTTGGTCTGCCAGTACATTTTGCTACTTTAGGCACACCATGTGTCTTCCACTTATTCAGTACATCCAAAACAGTTGATTTGGGTATGTTTAAACACCTCTCGGGTTCTCTTATCGACACCCCACTAATATAACACCCAACAATCTTTCCTTTCTCAAAGTCAGTTCTCTCCCGCCATGACATTTTCACTCAACCTCGCAATGCGACATGATCGCTGTCAGCTGCATGCTTGTTTTTATACCGTTTGCACTGTACCACGCATCTTAACAACACAGCGGATCTGTTCATTTGCTTTTGAAGGGGTGTCCAGTGATGCTAAGCAGAGGAAACAATGTTTTTGCATGTAGCAGGGCAATATTTTGTTGAATTACATTCAAGACATTTTTCCTAAAAAAATGTTTGGTGGTAAGAATATAATGTGTAAAAGTTTCAGACAAAAAAACAAAAGGCATACCAGATTTGATACATCTGCCATATAGGGAGCATGGTCCCTCTAACATGCTGTATGCAACAAACTGACTCTAAAGAAAAGAAGTTGTACCTGAAGGGAATTTGCATATTGTAAAGTAATGAAAAGTAGGGCAGGGATGGTTGTCTAAATTGGCAATGAGAAGGACATCTGGATATTGTTGCAAATGTGCAGCAATTGGTCAATCTAGGGCAGGAAGAAGATTTTTCTTGGGTATTACATGTTATATTGCTTTTAAAAGCTGCAGATATGTATACATACATATAGTGAGAGGTAGTTTAATTGCTGTATTTTCCCCACAGCAATATGAGACAAATTGGATGAAGTACTGCTTTCCTTCAAAAAGATGGCTGACTTCCAAATCATAAATATTTTATTCTTTATGTACAAGAGGCAGAATAATATTTACAGCACACAATTAAAAAAAGGAAATGAAAAGCTACTGAACTCTGCATAAAAGTATGAAATGGTATAGAAAAGTTGCTACTGAACTTCTGGTTGGCAGTGCAATATAGTACACTTGGGTCATACATTATAACTTTACAATAGATTTTCAGCTGTTACAGAATGATTAGTGAACAATCTTCAAAGGAAGAAGCTGACAAGAGAATGAATGATCCAATTGCATAAGAATCAAGGCTTACAACACTGAAAAACTATATAAAGCTGTTACCAAGCTTTCTAAAATATTCTCTGAAATCTTTCTTATGACACATCCCAACTTATTTTTGTACTCCCAAGTTGTTTTTACAGATCAAGCTACATAAAGTTGGACATCCTATTAGGCCCTTAATTGAAAATACCTTTTCTCTTGCAGTCAATCTCGAAAGGCACTTGGTCAAATGTTGCAATGTTCTGACAAAGAATCGTCCTTATTCTGTTGTGTCGCCCAAGGACTTTATCCAGAACTCCCTTCTATCAACCCTCAAGATTTCTTGTACACCTTTAATGTGGATTTATTATTTCCTTCAGTTCCTTTCTTTGATGCTTGCATGCTCATGGTCAAAAAACTAATGGAGCGCCAAGAACTTCCTGGAGAACTCATCAGAGATCTTTGATTTTTGATTCATTGGGAAAGTATCCCTGTTTTGTATACAATGGTATCTACTACCAACAAAAACAAGGCATACCAATAGGCTCTCCTGTTTCCCCCTTACTTGCTGAAATTTATTTGCAGAATATTGAAAAAATTAATCGTTGCCCCATCCCTCTTAAAACCCACCATTTGGTTACGGTATGTAGATGACATCTTCATTACTTGGCCACACCAGAAACACTCTCTGTTCGAACTCATGTCCTCCATAACTTCAAAATTCCCTCATATAAAATTCTCTTCTCAAGAACAGGTCGACAACAATATTAGTTTTCTCGATGTTAACATCAACCCAGAATTCTCACTTGGTCTCTCTGTTTACAGGAAACCTGCCACCCATATTATCAATTACCATTCTTGCACCTTTGAAAAATACAAATTGGATGCTATAAAGTTGTGCATACATAGAGTCAACCTTATTTGCAACAGCGATTCTGCTCTTCAAAAAGAATATCAGAACATCATCAACATTGGCAAATTGCATGGCTTTCCACACCCTTCTTAGTACATAGACTAATTAAGAAATTTGAATTACAGAACAGATCTACTAGTTTACTGCCTGAACCTTCCACCACCCATCAGTTTGTTGCCACTTTGCTCTTTAGCCTGTCCTTTCCTCATAAAGTTTGCTCTATTTTCAAGTTTTTTGGCTACAGGATTGCAGTTAAACCACCTCCACGTCTTCTCAACCTTATCTTTAAAGACCGAGATCCCAGTAAATCCCTGAGGCATGGATGTTGTGTTTGTCTTACGGCACTGGCTCTCTCCCTTCCCTGGAACCAGTGACCCTAAATTAGGGACGGGCGACTGCTTATAGCCCATTGAGTTGCTCACGGTGGTTGTTAAACCTCCAATAAAAAAAAAAAAAAAAAATCCCTAGAGTTACAAGGTGTCTACTCTATCCCTATCAACACTTCCACAGGTGTTACCCACTATATTGGTAATACCGCAGCATAAACCGACGATTGATGGAACATATCGCTCATTTTGAGAAATGCAGCCCTTCCACCTCCCTTTCAATCTTGACCATCAGCAATACGTCCACAATTCCCGATTGGCAAAATGTTAAGCGTATCGCTCTGTTCAGCAATCGGAAAGCCCTGAGGTATCGCAAAAGCATTGAAATCAACCTTACCCCTAACACTTGCAATACAGATGTACCTTTTAACATCCCTATAATTTAGAAAACGATTTGGAAATCTGGCAACAACTGATGCTTTTACTTCGTGTCTCATTCCACGGCTCATGAAGGTAGAAGGCACTTACCGAAACTTCCCACCACTTATAATTTTCAACGTAACTTATGCATGATATGATGTCAATAATTCTAAAGAATGAAATGAATTATCACATATAATGAGAACTGTCCCAAGCAAACTGCCTTGTGTTTTGGGTGCTTTCACCCCAAACACAAGGCAGTTTGCTTGGGACCAGATTTGTCATTGTAAGGTGTGTCATTTCTGGAACACAGTAGTCATTTTGAATGCTCAGTTGTTTTTTCTGAATTCCATGCTCTGCCTACTGTGTTCCAGAAATGATGCACCTTAAAATGATAAATCTGGTCAGTTTTACATTTTTTTTACTCATGCACATGTTTGATATATTTATTTTGTAATTAGTGTAAAGAATTCATAAATTTTGTTTTGAAAACAAAAACAAAATTCAGAAAGCAAATCAAGCAACTCCCCTGTCCCGTCCCACCCAATAAAAAAAAAAAAAAAAAAGGGGAAGAGAGAAAGTAAAATAATTGCTGTTTATTTAAAATTGTGAACTACAAATTATATATATAAAAAATAAAACAATTTCTATTGTCTTCATCCATCCACATAACTGGAAGTACACCTAAAAAGTTAACAAAATAGAAAAATAAAGGAGCAGGAACAAGATCAGCAGTAACCAAGGAAAACTTCACCTGAAACACACAAATGAAGGTAAAGGTGCACAAGAAAAGCAAAAACTGAAAGTAAATAAAACACCAAAGATCCCCCCCAAAAAAAGAGTGAAGATGAGAGAGAAGTGTGCTTGTGATGTCCTCGAAACAAGGACTCTTGGTTAGTTCCAAAGTTTACTGAATTGCACATGATGCGCTATTTTTCCTCCATTAGGGAACAGACTCCCTCCCTCTCTGAGTGTTTTGTTCCTAGCTGTCACTTATAACAGGCATAATGACTAGCAGCTGCTGAAAGGATCACCCACTAGGAAGCAGGCATTTGGTCTTGTGCCGAATTCGGCATGCTCTTCCTATGTTAAATGGTGCTTTGTGTACTGATTTCAATATGCCTCATCGTGGAAGTGTTGCTGAAGATTCCTGCTATGGCTCTATTAATTGCAGCAGCCCACTGAGTGAAAAGTAGCTGGTTCAAATGCTCATAAGTAATGGATGTACAAAATTAATATTTTATTCATATTATATTCTGATCTTCTAATGCAGTAACCCAAACCCGTATTTTAAACACTTTTGATCAATTATTTAAATTTTAGCTACATTTATGAGCATTTGATTCACTGAGATTAAAACACATTGAGTGCACTTCTCAGTAAGGAATATACCCCGATGAGCCATTATATTATGACCACTTACCCAGTGCCGGATTTAAGGCCCTAGGCCAAATTTTCTATGCGCCCATCCCCCTCACCCGGCCACCCATATTTGAATTTGCTCCTGTAAGATTTTCTAATAAACTTATCTTTAAGTTAAGAATATAATAATTGGTAGTATAATTTTATTGTTAAATAAGTATTATTTAAATAAAAATTATTTTGATTTAACTTGTTATTAAATTAAAGATTATAAAAAATATATTTGTAAACATAAGACAAAGAGGTTCATGCTTACCCAGGAACAAAACTTTACATTTTGAAACCTTAGACCTACATTTGAAACCGACACACGATGTATTCTTATAACATGAAAGTAAACAATAGTCTTTCTTGTTTTAATTCTTTAAAATTGCATTACAACAACAAAAATTAATAATAAGTATAATTAATAAAGTATTTGTAATGTGTTTTGGGAAATGATATAAACTGACACCTTTTTTTTACCAGTTTGATTTATTTGTACATAAAAATGGAATCATAAGCTTAAATAAGTAATCTACTACAATTATGAGTACTCAGATCAGCTCTTGCAGAGCCGTAGCGAGGGGGCAGCAGGGTCGGTCGCCCTGGGCGCCGAGCTGGAGGGGGCGCCATCGAGACGTAGAGTTTTTATATATAAATGTAAAAAATATGAAATTAATTTATACGCGTAATTAAAAAATGTATAAAATTTAAACTTCTTTATGCTTTAAGAATAAAATGGCGACCAGATGAAACCTAAATTAAAGGAGAACTCCAATCGTCCGAACGCCAAATATTCGGATCGATTTGGCTTGGATGTGACTGCATTTTAGTTGCTATGTTTATGAAACATTTGAGACGCGCGCGCAGCGGCTGGTGTAGGCCAGGACTTTAGAGGGGAATGGCTAGTACGCCCCTTTGAAGTGCTGAACACCAACCCGTGTCTGAAAGGTTGGATAAAAAATGGGTAGTGTACTTGTTTCTACGTCATCACGCTGGCCTTCTGGCTCAGCTCAGTTCCCTCCAGGACAGAACTTCCCTCTGTTATGACGGTGTTTTATGCCAGCACTTTTTCTTGGTGTATCATATTTGTTTCACGTTGTATTTTATTAAGTTGTACACTGAAAACCCAAAGTGATGCTCTTAGCGAGAAGAAACAGATTTTAAAATGGACACCAGAAGACATATCAAGATGCATTGTAATTCCAGCACTTTACCTCAAATCATATGATTTTTGATTTTGAGATCAGAAAAGTATATTGCTATATTAAGCAAAATACTTTTTAAAGAGCATGCATAACAGAAAATGTTCATTTAAAATTATCCAATTTATACTATAACATCAATGTTTTCCGATTTTTAGGCTCCCAAAATTCATGAACTTTTGTTTTCCAAAAAAATAATTTTTGATATTTGAGTGCGCCTTGCAGTAGATGACACACTATAATCGGGTAGATTTGGTAGTTACTGTGACTGAAAGTGCCTTTCATGTGCTGCTCTGACAGAAAGCTCCCAGGCTTTTGGCCAGTGCAGGTACGTCATCGACCACGGCTGCATGTCTCAGGGGATGAAATGTAGGCGACGGGTGCTGTGACCTTCACGGCCTCCTCTGTCCATGATCCATCACTCCTTACGGGTATTGAGAACGGATGGCGACGATTCGTCGACAGGGAAGCCTACAGTGCGCATGCGCGGAACAAACATTACTTAGTTAAGGTTGCGACAGTTTAAATGCAATATTTGCCGTGACACTGTGACGACATTTGTTTGCTTAACGTTGTCTGTATAGCTTGATTGATTGAGTAGCACTCGGAATTAGTGCACTGTGTCACGTGACGTGCGTGTGTGTGTATGTTGAAATGGGACCTATTTTTTTTTTTATTGGAGGTTTAACGACCACCGTGAGCAACTCAATGGGCTATAAGCAGTCGCCCGTCCCTAATTTAGGGTCACTGGTTCCAGGGAAGGGAGAGAGCCAGTGCCGTAAGACAAACACAACATCCATGCCTGACCGGGATTCGAACCCGGACCCCTTACGGACGAATGATCAAAGGCCAGCGCCTTAGACCACTGCGCCACCGGGGCGGCGAAATGGGACCTACAAAGTTGTCTGGAGCATAAGGCAGAAAACGAAAAAAACAAGAGGCGGATAACGCAGTCCAAGCCAAGCAGTGGCAAAAACTGGGTTGGGTAAAGAAGGTGGATCCCTCAACCGCTGCGCTCCCACTACAGCAAGTGATTGAAAGTAAGCCATCTACATCAACACTTTTAGAAAATGAAAACGTTACTGAAGTAACTGAGAATATAACTGGTAGTGCTAGTGTGCATTCAGATGATTCTACACCTTATTTTAACCTGTCCTTTCCAACATTGAGTCCTTATGAAGGCGTACAGGAACAGGATTTGGAAGATGAGCAAACCAAAATTCAACTTAATTTTAATGATCCCACAACATGGCCTGATTTGAATGACCATGTGAAAAGTTTGTTGTTTGAACACGGTCCAGAACAAAATAAAAATGGTAATTTTCTTTTATCAATTAATGCAGAAAAAGGCATTTTACGGGAAATTGGTTCCACAAAAAACTTTTGAATGGAGAAAATGTAGAGTGGGATTGGTTAATTTACAGTGAAGCAACAAAAGTTATTTATTGTTTCTCTTGCATGCTATTTGGAAAGCATTTGAAATTACGTTTGGCAAATCCAAAAGTGGGATTTTCTGAGTGGAAAAAATTACACCCTCGAATTCCAGAGCATGAAAATTCTGTAGAGCACCGTGAGTGCTATGCTTCCTGGAAAAGCTTTGAAAAAAAGGATTAAAGAGGGCTGTGCAATTGATACTGAACTACAGCAAATGATTACAAAAGAAAAATAGAAATGGCAGGACATTCTCAGAATCATTGTCGATTGCATTTTGTTTTGTTCAGTCAACAACTTTTTTTATTGGAGGTTTAACGACCACCGTGAGCAACTCAATGGGCTATAAGCAGTCGCCCGTCCCTAATTTAGGGTCACTGGTTCCAGGGAAGGGAGAGAGCCAGTGCCGTAAGACAAACACAACATCCATACCTCACCGGGATTCGAACCCGGACCCCTTTACGGACGAATGATCAGAGGCCATCGCTTAGACCACTGCGCCACCGGGGCGGCCAGCAGGATTCGAATCTGTACCCACCTCGCAGGAATGATCAGAGGCCATCGCTTAGACCACTGCGCCACCGGGGCGGCGTCAACAACTTGGCCTTTCGAGGTTCAAGTACAAAGATAGGTGAAGACAAATGTGGAATTTTTTACATTTGCTAGAGTTTGTTTCTCATTATGATAAACAGCTAAAAGAGTATATTACCATAGCCAAAGAAAAACCAGAAATTCCAAATTACCTTTTCTCAACAATTCAAAACGAGTTCATCAATTTAATAGTTGACACTGTACGCCAAGAAATACTAAAAGACTTATATAAGAGAGGCAAAATATTTCTCAACTTCATTTGACTGTACACCAGATGTAGCCCATCAGGAACAAATGTGCCAGATTATTAGGTACGTGAAAGTTTCAGAGGATGTTTGCTCTATTGAAGAAAGTTTTATAGATTTCATAAAAACTACTGAAACGACTGGGGCTGGTTTAACCGAAAAAATTCTACAAAACATAGATGCCAATGGGCTTGACATTCGTAATTGCCGAGGGCAACCATACGATAATGGTTCAAACATGGCGGGGAAGTATTCAGGAGTCCAGGCCATTATACAAGCAATTTGCAGCCGTGCACGTTTTATGCCATGTGCTGCTCATTCATTGAACTTGGTTGGTGTTTACGCTACTGGATTCTCTTCAGATATTATCACATTTTTTGGCACAGTGCAAGAACTGTACAAAATATTTGCTCACAATGTCAAAATGTGGAAAACATTATCCAACAAACTTTCTACCACTCTCAAGCGTCAATGTGATACAAAATAGGCATCCAAATACTCTGCTGTTCATGCACTTTATTCACAGCTTGATAAAGTCCTCGAAGCCTTAGAGGAAATTTCTGACAACCCTCAATTCCATGATGACTGTTTATCAGTGGTTAAAAATCTTCTGAAACAAATTAATTATAAGTTTGTTTGTTACTCTGTTATGTGGGACAAAATACTAAATCAGATCTCCCGCGTGAATGAACAACTACAGCGCAAATATGTGACCGTGGACTGTGCAGATAGTCGCTTGACAGGATTGAAAGCTGCTTTACAAGACATCCGGGATACAGGGATTGATGTTATACTGGGCGAAGCATCGGACATCTATGCCGCAACATCTCTTGACGGCTTCTTCGAGGAGAAAAGGGCAAGGAAGAGGAAACGACTGACATTGGAAGAAAGTGAGGACACTGTTTTGACAGGAAAACAAAGGTTCAGTATGGACTTTTATGCTGTTTTGGACAAAGTCTTAGAACAAATGGAATGGCGTTATAAATGTTTGATTGAAGTGTTAGATGATTTTAATTTCTTAATGGGCAAGTCTTTGCAATCTATGACCGTAGAAGAGTTAAAGGCTAGTGCAATGCGCTTAACAAATAAATATGATAAGGATCTGGATGCTACTGAAATAGAGGGGGAAATAGCTAGTTTTAAGTTTCAGGCCACTTCTTTATTTTAAAAAAATCTGGATTTTTTAAAAGCAACCTCTCTTGACCTATTAAATTTAATCCACCAAATGTCACTTGCTACATCTTATCCAAACTTAGTAATTGCTTTCAGATTATTCTTAACATTACCAATTACTAATGCGTCTAGTGAACAAGGTTTTAGTAAGCTGAAAATAATAAAAAATTACTTAAGGTCATCAATGGGACAAGAGAGGTTAACGCACCTGGCAATTCTGTCAATAGAAAAAGATATTCCTAAAACTATTAATTATGATCAAACAAAAAATGATTTTGCTGCTGTTAAAGCTCGAAAGATACATTTGAAAATACAAAATCATTCTGTTAAGGCTTAAGCATAATTTTAACAAATGCTACTTGTACTTATTTTTTCAGTTGTTCATAAGCACTTGAGGTAGCAATCAATTATAAATAAAAAGTATTCTTCATTCAAACTATGTTCAATGTTTTTTCTTTCTTCTTTTTGATTGGAGGTTTAACGACCACCGTGAGCAACTCAATGGGCTATAAGCAGTCGCCCGTCCCTAATTTAGGGTCACTGGTTCCAGGGAAGGGAGAGAGCCAGTGCCGTAAGACAAACACAACGTCCATGCCTCACCGGGATTCGAACCCGGACCCCGTTCGGACGAATGATCAGAGGCCATCGCTTAGACCACTGCGCCACCGGGGCGGCTTTTCTTTCTTCAACAATCCCTATTGAAGCTCACATAGTCACCACAGGCTATTGAATAGGATTACCAATATAAGCTTTTTTTTTTTAATATTATATTATGAGCAATATTTTATACAAAAAAATTTACATTTTATTACTATTTCATACAATTAGCAAATTATATACGGGACAATAAGTGCAAATAACAATAAAAATCGCAATTTTTTTTATACAGGTATTGTACTATATCTGCAAACAGGTATATAATAAAATCTGACCCCATCGCCTGTTCCAGTTGGACTGGGGCAGGGGGGCGCTAATTTTACTGCTTGCCCCTGGCGCCAATACCTCTAGCTACGGCCCTGGCTCTTGTTATACTTTATAAAATGAAACCGCCGCCCCAGTGGCGCAGTGGTCTAAGGCACTGGCCTCTGATCATTCGTCCGTAAGGGGTCCGGGTTCGAATCCCGGTCAGGCATGGATGTTGTGTTTGTCTTACGGCACTGGCTCTCTCCCTTCCCTGGAACCAGTGACCCTAAATTAGGGACGGGCGACTGCTTATAGCCCATTGAGTTGCTCCCGGTGGTCGTTAAACCTCCAATCAAAAAAAAAAAAAAAAAAAATGAAACCCTTATTTCTAACATTTACAGTTTACAACTAAACCTATAATAGACAAAAGAAGTTATGAGTGAGTTAGTGCAATAAATGAACTGCATGAGCTCAGAGCTTATTTATTTAGTTATGACATACCATGACATTCTTATTTCTTTAGTTATCATTCAAGATAAAAAAATGACCACTACTTTATTTTATTCAAGTAAATTAAAAATAACGGTACCTCCCTTTTCTTTCTAAGTTTTTCTGTTCTATTCTCTTCTCCGGTTTTGTGGATTCTGCAGCCCCTAGGCCGCGGCCTAGTGGTAAATCTGCCGCTGCACCTACCTAATAAGCTGTAGGACCCCTTTAGCCTGCGAAACAGCGGCCACTCGGCGAGGCATCGATTGGGGTATCTGGTACCATAATGTCAGCAGCAAGTCTTCCAGTTCCCCCATACATTTCACGATGGCGGAGATTTAGCGCGAACCGCTTTTCCAAGTCGAACCACAAATGTTCGATTGGGTTCGTGTCAGGTGAACTTAGAGGCCAGAGCATTAAAGACTGGAGTTCAACGCACTGGAATTTGTTAGCAATCGAAAGGAAGCTAACCATGAATATTCGGCTGCGGTGACAAGCTACAGCATTTCTCAAATAAAGTGCAGGAAAGGAAATCTCAAACTGCCAGCTCTGTGGCGCAATGGTCTTAAGCCAGGAACCAGGCCTGACGAGGGGGGGGTGTTGTTGCTGTAGCACCGGGTCCCTAAAGGAAGTCCAGGGCCCTTTTCTAAAGTTTTTTTTTCAATTATTATTTTATGGTGTCTGAATATTTTTCAAGCTGTACCGTCACCAGGATTGGGAAGTTAGGCGTAAAAAAATATTTTCTGCGTGCAGGGACGGCGCCACCTGGTGGGCCCAAAATCTTGGTGACCCCCTTCCCCCTCCTCCCCCAGAATTTTTTGGATAAATGAAGAAAATGTAGTACATTTTACTATCGGAGCTGCTGTTCTTCTGTGGTAATAGAAGGGTAGTATTATGCAATTATGTTCTTCCAGCCACGATCCATGACTCAGACGGGAAATCTTACTTGCATGTTGGGCTTCCGCTTTGGCGCACAGATGTCAAAGACCGACCGGAAGTTCAAAGAACATTTTCAATCCGATGCCGCGGCTCATGCCAGTGGGTTGAAAAGTTAAATGTGCATCACTGCCAATCCCATCACCGCCCTGGCGCCCTCGCAGTCTATGACAAGTAATGGGCGTTATCACGATCGTCGAAAACAGCAGACAGTGATCGGCGTCAGTCACCACCAGACAATGAGTGAAATTTCTCTTGGCGAGTTAGTAGTTACACTCGTTTTCTTTCTCGTTCTGGTGAAAAGTCTCATTTTCTCTGCTTGATTTTTTTTTTTTTTTTTTGCCCGTATTGTGCGTGATACGTGAAATTGGGGTATTTCTTCCCAAACCAAACTTCGAAATCACATGTCCGCAAAACGACCAATCCATTATTTTTTGGAACAAGTGTTGATCAGAAGAAGAAAAGTAAATTAAGCGATAGTGTCTTCAAAGCGGATAATGATTATCAGACGGCTACAACTTCATCAACAGCGTGTGGTGAATCATTAGGAATCAACGAGGATTATTTAAGTGCTTGTAGTGATTCAATAGAATTTTTTTATGAACGCAATGTTTGTGAAAATAAAACACTGAAAGGACCACATGGTCGCAAGACAAAAAATGTTGAACTCGGAGAGCTTGATATAGCAACTTCACTTTCGGATCAACCCAAACAGCGTTTATTAAAACAGTTCCCACAAAAATATACGGTAAAGAACAAAAAGCTTCTAAACATATTAGTATAACATGTTTCCATGGCTTGCATATAGTATAAAGAGAGATTCCGCCTTTTGTTTTCTGTGTAGAATGTTTTCATCGGACGACGAAAAACATGAGGTCACCTTCGCTTAGCGAGGTTACAACAATTGAAAAAAAAATAGCTCTTGAAAAGGATTCGGCTTTAAAAAAAAAACACCAGAACAGCTTGACCCACAAAACTTACTTGCTGACTTGAACATCTTGTAAGAAAATGAAATCAAGAAGCGCAGAGTCATCAGTTGCCACACTTCGAAGTGCTTCATGTGCTGCGGAAGCAACGGCGGTTTTGAAAATTCTTGACTTTAATTATAAATCTATATATGAAGCATAATTCGCCCCCGCCTCAGATTTTAGAGCGCCCACCCTAGAGAACCCCTCTCCCCCGTTGAAAATTTTCTGGCGCCGTCCCTGTCTACGTTACAGTAGTTGGGGGCAATAGTGTTTTAAAAAGAAAATGATATTTTAATGGATGCAGCTTGCTTTCGTTGAATAAAATCTCATGCCATAATTTTTTGATATTTCAGAAATTTTTTGGAACAAATTTTCAGGGAAATATAAGTCAGCAGTAATAGAGTAAATGAAAAAAAGAAAGAAAAAAAGAAAAACTACAGTTGCAGTCAATCCGCAATTTCGGTAAAATCTTAGATATTCGTCGGTCATCACCATGAGAATGCTGAATCATCCCACAGCTTATCACTCCGAATACATAGACGCCAAATATTTTATGAGAGTTTTAAATGAAAAAAAAAGAGTTAGAAGGAAAAGAAACAATGAGTTTACACAGCCAAGACCCACCAATATTAAAATACTTTTACCAACTGCCTCTCTCTTATATAATCAGAAGAAAACTACTACTTAACTGGTTTTTATTTAATAAAAATTAAAAGTCCTTAGCACTGGGCATGTTTCTAATCTGTTTGTCAGTCTTAACATTCGACAACACAGATCTGTAAGCCTTATTCGTAGGTAGGCAAGGCAATTGTGGTAACTTGCCCATAATAAAGGTACCTCCCAGCACATACACTAAATACTTCACACAATATAATTCTCTCTCTCTCTATGTGTATGTATATATATATATATGTATATATATAAGACCCAGAAAAAGACCCCATGGGAGATGAGTGGATTAAATTCGAAATCGTGCAGGAGTGAGGAGTGACACGGAGGAGACAGGCTCAAGACAGACAATTGTGGAAGAAACTTGGGGAGGCCTTCATCCAGCAGTGAATTGATAATGGTTGATGTTATACATATATCAGTAAAAAGAAGTAAAGCACACTCGTGTAGTAATTAGACCACATCAACACTGCACCTAACTGCAGGAATTAGACGTAGTAGAAATAAACATAGAATTAACCAGAAGTAACTCACTTTCATGATTCTAAACACAAATGACATAGAATAACACAACTCAGGAACCCCAAACCACTCTTCAGGGAAAGACATCTGAAGCCCCGGAGTTAAATCATAGCTTAGGTGTTACAGAAAAAAACCCAGAAGACCCCATGGGTGATAGGTGGATGAAATTCGAAAGCATGTCGGAGTAACATGGAGGAGATAGGCTCAAGACAGACACTTGGGGAAGAAAGTTGGGAAGACGTTATATATATATATATATATAATGATTATATATAGTATATATATATATATATATATATATATATACTTAAGAGCAAAACTGAAGACTAAGGAAAAAATTTTAGAATTTAAAACGAAGGGTGCAAAATAACCTGAAAATCAAAACGCGCAACGCAGCAGTTTTGAAAATTCAGAATTCACATTCTATAAAGATACCTAAGCAAAAAAATACATATATAATTTTGACTCACACCTAGTACAACATAGAAAAGGTTATGTATCTACCTGTGTGAGTAAAAGGAGAAAAGAAAAAAATAAAATAAAACAACTGAATGTAGAAGGTGTCGAGAATACTGAGCTTTGGCTTTATCAAGGACCAGCAAAAACTCTGCATTTTCTCACTTCCACAAAGACCTAGTTGGAAATGGGTTTCTGCAAGGCCATAGATGCAAGTAACATTCCCACCTAAAATAGTTTAAAAAATATATATATAAGTCATGTCCTCCGTAGAGTAGCATGACCTAGCACTAGTTAACAATTTCGCTTGCATCCATTAACCTTCATGGCCCGACCCATGCTCTTCATCTGTTACTATTAAACAGAGAGAAGAAGATTAAAGAGAACTCAAGCTGTGAGAGTGACATAATAAATAGAAATGATTTTCAGCTATAACGAAATTCCAAGTTCGTTTGAGAGAGAAATTAAACCTGAAAAACAAATTTTACATTGCAATTAAAAAAGGAAATGTTAATTTATAACGAACAGATTTTTGAAAGAAAACTTGAGTCTAAAACCCCCTACTCTACAACTTATGACAGCACGAAAACGAGAATAAGTTAAAGATAATAATTAACTAAAGAAAACTTTGTGAAAGTTATATACCTTAAACAGTTAGTTGCAATATGTACAAAGTATTTCAGCAGTGCTTTAAGTGCATAATTAATTAGTTATTAAGAACTTAACTACTTTGAAAAAACAGCGCATAGACAGCGCATAGAAAAGGAACAAGCTTAGCCATCTTCTGTTCCTAGGTACCACAAAAGACGCTCAAAGTTACAAAGAAAAGTAAGAGTTAAAACCCGCATAAATGTTAACAGACAAACCAATGCTTAAAAGCTGAAAAGCTAAAAAACGACAGAGAAAAGGTACATGAAGTACAAACATTGAACTTATAAAACCTAGAACCCAAAAACAAGGAAGAGAGCTTACCTCTTGTGTTACAAAAACTTTTCTCCTCACAAGAGGAGAACATGGCTGACCTCTTCCGCCACTCCCTAGACGCTGGGGGGCAGTGAGGGTGGGGCTGATGGCCTCCTCATACAGCAAGAAACCAACGCGCGGAGATTTTAACCAGAGAAAAAAATATATAAACTTAAGACTGTGGATCTGTATGATCAGAATGAGCAGAATTAACTCTCCAGAATACATGAGAAATATTATAAAATACACGAGCAGTTTATTTAATAATCTTTGCATGTATTAAATCACCTTAGTGAGCTTCTATAGATTAATCAGAATCTTATTAATTTTAATGTTGGTTTTACTATTTTTAGTATAGCTATCCTAGTGATGAATAACTAGTTTTCTTTTTTATTTGTTTTTATTTTCTTTTATAAACAGATTTTTAAGCTTTTTTTGTGATTTTGTTTATATTATTTAATTTTTTTGTTTTAATAGGACCGTCATATCCATAGCACTAAGGTTCCTTTAGGTAGTTAATAGGCATCCTCTAGCCAACTTCCTTACGGCTTTGATTGGTCAGAATCATATTATTAACTGTGTAGAAAATTAAAGCAGATCTGCCAACCTTACTCTATTATTCAGAATAATTTTTCTTAAAGTTCTTTTGATGAAAGAAGAAGGAATTTCGTTCTCTAGAAAACTTTCTAATAGTATATTAATGTGGTAATTGAAGTCCAAATTGTTGCTGCAAATTCTTGAAATTCTTAGGACCTGAGAAATTAGTACATTCTCAATTACTTTGGTTGAAATGTTATTATTCCAGTTTAGATATTAAAAGCTTAAAAATCTGTTTATAAAAGAAAATAAAAACAAATAAAAAAGAAAACTAGTTATTCATCACTAGGATAGCTATACTAAAAATAGTAAAACCAACATTAAAATTAATAAGATTCTGATTAATCTATAGAAGCTCACTAAGGTGATTTAATACATGCAAAGATTATTAAATAAACTGCTCGTGTATTTTATAATATTTCTCATGTATTCTGGAGAGTTAATTCTGCTCATTCTGATCATACAGATCCACAGTCTTAAGTTTATATATTTTTTTCTCTGGTTAAAATCTCCGCGCGTTGGTTTCTTGCTGTATGAGGAGGCCATCAGCCCCACCCTCACTGCCCCCCAGCGTCTAGGGAGTGGCGGAAGAGGTCAGCCATGTTCTCCTCTTGTGAGGAGAAAAGTTTTTGTAACACAAGAGGTAAGCTCTCTTCCTTGTTTTTGGGTTCTAGGTTTTATAAGTTCAATGTTTGTACTTCATGTACCTTTTCTCTGTCGTTTTTTAGCTTTTCAGCTTTTAAGCATTGGTTTGTCTGTTAACATTTATGCGGGTTTTAACTCTTACTTTTCTTTGTAACTTTGAGCGTCTTTTGTGGTACCTAGGAACAGAAGATGGCTAAGCTTGTTCCTTTTCTATGCGCTGTCTATGCGCTGTTTTTTCAAAGTAGTTAAGTTCTTAATAACTAATTAATTATGCACTTAAAGCACTGCTGAAATACTTTGTACATATTGCAACTAACTGTTTAAGGTATATAACTTTCACAAAGTTTTCTTTAGTTAATTATTATCTTTAACTTATTCTCGTTTTCGTGCTGTCATAAGTTGTAGAGTAGGGGGTTTTAGACTCAAGTTTTCTTTCAAAAATCTGTTCGTTATAAATTAACATTTCCTTTTTTAATTGCAATGTAAAATTTGTTTTTCAGGTTTAATTTCTCTCTCAAACGAACTTGGAATTTCGTTATAGCTGAAAATCATTTCTATTTATTATGTCACTCTCACAGCTTGAGTTCTCTTTAATCTTCTTCTCTCTGTTTAATAGTAACAGATGAAGAGCATGGGTCGGGCCATGAAGGTTAATGGATGCAAGCGAAATTGTTAACTAGTGCTAGGTCATGCTACTCTACGGAGGACATGACTTATATATATATTTTTTAAACTATTTTAGGTGGGAATGTTACTTGCATCTATGGCCTTGCAGAAACCCATTTCCAACTAGGTCTTTGTGGAAGTGAGAAAATGCAGAGTTTTTGCTGGTCCTTGATAAAGCCAAAGCTCAGTATTCTCGACACCTTCTACATTCAGTTGTTTTATTTTATTTTTTTTTCTTTTCTCCTTTTACTCACACAGGTAGATACATAACCTTTTCTATGTTGTACTAGGTGTGAGTCAAAATTATATATGTATTTTTTTGCTTAGGTATCTTTATAGAATATATATATATATATATATATATATATATATATCGTAATGATGATAATGATTGTCAATCATGATGATGCATATACCATTAGCAATCCACTGCTGAATGGTCTCCCCAAATTTCTTCCACTATTGTCTGTCTCTAGCCTGTCTCCTCCATGTTACTCCAGCATGCTTTCGAATTTCGTCCACCCATCTCCCATGGGGTCTTCTGGGTCGTTTCCTGTCCTTCGGAATCCAGTCCAAAATTTTGGTTGTCCATCGATGGTCTGCTCTTTTGGCAACATGTCCAGCCCATTGCCATTTCAGTACTTTCATTCTCTATATACACTGACGGAAAAAATCCCAACACCAAGAAGGGGTTGTGTTAGGTAAACGACAGTAGGTAGGCGGTAAGAGTACATCTGTAAGATGACGTCTATGCAAATTTCGCGCTCGGCGCATACGTGTGGCGCTAGTAGCACTCCTCGGAACATGCAAAGGAGGTTTGCTGTAAATACGCGCTGTAACGTTCGTGAGCGTTTGTTATCGTTGAGATTCGACGTAGGGTGTTGATGTTAGTCAAGAATGCCTTTAAGAAGACGAAGAAGCCATTATCAACAGCTCACGGAGTTTGAACGAGGTCGTGTAATAGGGCTACGAGAAGGTGGATTTTCTTTCCGCAATATTGCAGAACGACTTGGCAGGAATGTAGCCACTGTGCATGATTGTTGACAGCGGTGGTAAAGGGAAGGTACTGCCTCAAGAATACCGGGTTCCGGCCGGCCACGCGGCACTACTGAGAGGGAAGACCGCCGTGTACGGCATATGGCCGTGGCGCATCGTACCGCGTCTGCGGCAGCAATTCGAGCTGCAGTTGCCACACCACAGTGACACAACGAACTGTTACAAATCGGTTACTTGAAGGACAACTCCGAGCCAGACGCTTTGTAGCGTGCATTCCACTTACTCCAAACCACTGCCGTTTGCGACGTCAGTGGTGTCAAGTTAGAGCTCATTGGACGACGTAGTGGAGATCTGTTGTGCTTTCTGATGAAAGCCGGTTCTGCCTGGGTGCCAGTGATGGCCGTGTGTTGGTTAGAAGGAGGCCAGGAGAGCGCCTGCAACCAACCTGTCTGCGGCCGAGACACACTGGACCTACACCTGGAGTTATGGTCTGGGGAGTAATTTCCTATGACAGCAGGAGCACTCTCTTGGTTATCCCGCGCACCCTGACGGCACAGTTGTACGTCGGCCTGGTGATTCAACCTGTTGTGCTGCCATTCATGAACAGCATTCCAGGGGTGTTTTCCAACAGGATAACGCTCGCCCGCATACCGCTGTTGTAACCCAACGTGCTCTACAGAGTGTCGACATGTTGTCGTGGCCTGCTAGATCAACAGATCTTTCACCAATCGAGCACGTATGGGACATCATTGGACGACAACTTCAGCGTCACCCCAACCAGCATTAACCGTTCCTGTATTGACAGACCAAGTGCAACAGGCATGGAACTCCATCCCACAAACTGACATCCAGCACCTGTACGACACAATGCATGAACATTTGCGTGCTTGCATTCAACATTCTGGCGGTTACACCGGTTATTAATGTACCAGCATTTCACATTTAAAATGGCTCTTCTCGCGCTTACAATAAGCTGTGATCTTGAAACCTTAATCGATTAAATATGTTACCTATACAAATGTATTGCCGCCATTTCATTCCTGTACAACTATTTTTTCGTGGTGTTGGGATTTTTTCCCGTCAGTGTATATATTCTTTGAGTTGTCTGCATTCTTTGCATGTCTTTCTTAGTTAAGGTCATACATACAGTCTATATATACATAAATGGTCATGATGTCGCCCACCCTCTCTCTCTATATATATACTGTATCATCATCATCATTGTCAACCATTATCAATCCACTGCTGGACGAAGGTCGCCCCAAGTTTCCTCCACAACGGTCGGTCTTGTGCCAGTCTCCTCCATGTCACTCCCGCATACTTTCGAATTTCATCCACCCATCTTCCATGTGGCCTTCTTCTGGGTCTTTTCCTGTCCCTTGGAATCCAATCTAAAATTTCGGCTGTCCATCGAGGGTCTGTTCTTCTGGCAGTATGTCCAGCCCATTGCCATTTCAGGGATTTAACTCTGATCATGATGTTTTCCACTCTTGTCATTTTTCAGATCCACGAGTTCCTCTTCTTATCTCTCCTGGCTACACCAAGCATGCACCTCTCCATGGAGAAGTTGCACATGCAATCAAGAACATGAAGCGGGGAAAAGCTCCAGGAGAAGATGGAATTACTGTAGACATCATACAAGAAGCAAGTGGAGAAATCGAAGCAGTACTCGCCTAAATTTTCACTCGATGCCTTAATGAAGGGAAGATTCCTGAGGATTGGAACAACGCTACAATGATCTTGCTACATAAAAAAGGTGACATTGAGGATCTCAGGAACTACAGACCTATCAGCCTCCTATCAGTGGTTTATAAAATCTTCACTAAAGTTCTTTCATACCGCTTGAAGGTAACACTAAACATGGCTCAACCGAGAGAACAAGCTGGATTCAGGAGTGGCTACAGCACAATAGATCATACCCACGTACTGAGAGAACTAATTGAAAGAGCGAGGGAATATGAACTTCCATTGTGCATGGCTTTTATCTATTATGAAAAAGCTTTTGATTCGGTGAAACCATCAGCAGTTACAATGGCTCTGAAATCGTGCGGTATTGAAGATACATACATTAATATTATGAATAACATCTGTGAAAATGCAAGTGCAAAGATTCGGCTGTTTGAGAATACGGCATACATAAAAGTTGGAAAGGGACTGAGACAAGGTGACACCATATCTCCGAAGCTGTTTAATGCCACATTGGAGGGTGTTTTTCAGTCACTGAGCTGGAAAAACAAGGGGATAAAGATTAATGGAGATTATCTAACTCACCTTCGTTTTGCTGATGACGTAGTCATTTTTGCAACTACCCCATCAGAGCTGCAGAGTATGATCCAGGAACTTGCTGACAAGAGTAAAGAAGTGGGATTAAAAATGAACTTTCAGAAGACAAAAGTGATGTTCAATGCTTTTTCAAGAAATGAAGATTCATCGATTGATGGAGAAAAGCTGGAGATAACAGACACGTACGTTTATCTTGGACAGCAGATATCAAGTGATGGTCACATTGATTAAGAAATTAATCGGCGTACAAAACTTGCCTGGAGAGCTTTTGGAAGAAACAGCATAATTTTCAAGAGTAATATGTCATTATGTCTTAAAAGAAAAGCGTTTGATCAATGCATCCTTCCAGTGCTTACATATGGTGCAGAGACGTGGACCTTAACTAAAAGAGATATACAAAGGCTGCAGACAACTCAAAAAAGTATGGAGAGGTGTATGCTTGGTGTAACCAGGATAGATAAGAAGAGTATAACGAAGTGCATTTCTCCTTCATTTTTATCCGCGCCGGGGCTCGAACCCGGATCCCCTCATTCCGGAATAAGTTGCTCTACCAGTTGAGCTACGGGGACATTTTATTCTGATTCCTATCTGCCTTTATGTCGTGTGCGTCCTTACGGCAGGTACGTCACATCATCTCCCCCTTATTTTTTTTTTTTTTCGAAGTGCTGCTCTTATTTTTCCTATCTCACGGTGTGGAAATAACATCACACCATTGCGAGATTGTGAACGGTCGGGTCATCCGGATAGTTCGGGCGCCATTATAACGAAGTGAATTTCTCCGTCATTTTTATCCGCGCCGGGGCTCGAACCCGGATCCCCTCATTCCGGAAGAAGTTGCTCTACCAGTTGAGCTACGCGGACGTTTTATTCTGATTCCTATCTGCCTTTATGTCGTGTGCGTCCTTCTGGCAGGTACGTCACAAGAGGAACTCGTGGTTCCGAAAAATGACAAGAGTGGAAGACATCATGATCAGAGTTAAATCCCTGAAGTGGCAATGTGTTGGACATACTGCCAGAAGGACAGACCGTCGATGGACAGCCGAAATTTTAGATTGGATTCCAAGGGTCAGGAAAAGACCCAGAAGAACACCACATGGGAGATGGGTGGATGAAATTCGAAAGTATGCTGGAGTGACATGGAGGAGACTGGCACAAGACAGACCGTTGTGGAGGAAACTTGGGGAGACCCTGGTCCAGCAGTGGATTGATAATGGTCGACAATGATGATGATGATGATGATGATATAAAACATTACGTATAAATATTGCTTACCTTTTTCTGTATTTTTTATTCTGTCGGTTTACTTTTTGATGTATTTTAACAGCAGGAATATAGGTTAATCCTTTTTTGATGAAAATTATTTTATTTATGTATCTATATGTGTTTATTTGCTATGTTTTATTTAACTATCTTCCAAGGTTTATCCGTAAGAAAAAGAACTCAGAATAATTATTCTCAAGTGCAGTTTAAATAAACTTGGTGGCCTAATTTCTGTTGTGTTCAAAGGTATATATGTGTATCTCACTTCTGCTAACTTCCCTGTGGCCTAGATATAGACAGACATTGGGGCAATATGATACTCCAAACGATATTTGGCTCCAAATGCTATTTACAGTTAGCAATACCAATACTGAGTAGCTAAAAATAGTTTTATGTACTTTTTGAACCTAAAAAGATTCTAATTTTTGGCATCAAAAGAAAAATCTTTCAACACATCCTGCTTTTAATACCTGGGCAGGTAAATTTTCTCTGGGCATGTATTATTTTAGATATTTTTCAAGTCTTGGGCTCAATGACTATAAAATTCAAATTATGGACTTTAATTTTTTTATGAAACAAAAAATTGTCTTTTTTTTTATTTCAGTAAATTAAGTATTTAAAGTTTTTTATTTGCACTTTCATATTTTACTTTTTTTAAGAAGCCTAGTTTTTTGTATTCCCACAGTTGAAATTTGGTGGTTTTCACTTGATATTTGTACACATTTTGGAAATTGTTAAGATGTGCTGCACATAGTTTTTTTTTTTTTTAATTTTATGGGCTCAGCCTCTTATTAACATGAAGTGAAAGATTAACAACCACATATTTGCATTCAGAGTGTGCAAAAAATTTGGTGAGCAAATGTTTCTGTTTTGTGTTGTTATTTTGTGGGTTCCTTCAGCAGTCTTGCTGGAAACACCGCAAGTGTGACTGATTTGTATTTTAGAGAAATACAGGCACAGCTTGTTCAATTCAAAGAAAGATTGATTTATGTGAGTGAAATTTGTTTAATAGTAATTTATCATATGGTAGCTGCAAAAGAAATAACTGACAATTTGTTGCATGGACATACTGACTGTTTATCCATCATGAATCAAAGGTCACATCCTTCAAAAAAAATGCACCTATCACACAAAAATCAAATGCAAGTAGTTTAATAAGTAGGAATTGTACACCAAATTGTACTCAAAATAGTATAATTATGCTAAAATCTGAAATTTCTTGGCGTAGAATACAAATAAAACTTTCCAAGCTTTCGCACATCAACCAGATGGCTTTCTCAAGGAAGGTAGACAACTTCTTTCCTTGAGAAAGCCATCTGGTTGATGTGCGAAAGCTTGGAAAGTTTTCTTTGTATTCTACGCCAAGAAATTTCGTATAGTTATACTATTTTGAGTGCAAGTAGTTTTTACAAAAAGTTGCTAGTCCCTTTCTTTTGTATTATTCCATTTGCTAAGAGTATTATACTTTTTTTCAATTGTCATTTCATAATTTTTTGCGCATTTTCATAAATACTTTATGTTGTTTGAATTTTTGAGGTACCATTGTACTCCCTGTTTCCTATTTTCAGTTTTAAATCAATATTGCCTGTAGTTTTTTTGCTATGAGAAAGATCACACACATTGTACTTGCACATTCATAAATAAAGAGTATTCTGTCAAGAAATTTTCAAGCTCCCCATTCTCACTTTGTTGCAGTAATACTACAGATTAATCACTAATCAGAAACAAATGCCTAGAACACAAGCTGGGTGACTGTGCTTTCAGATAGAATACTAGATTGTTTCCTGACAGGTGTCAGCAAACAATAAATTAATATTACCAATCACATTTATTACTTCTGCAATTTAAGTAACTATAAATTGACTTCTTTACCAATATTTGCTATCTAATGATTATTCGCCATGGGTACATGATTTTTGTTGCATAAAAAGAAATTGTAGGTTCCTAAGATTTTGAAATTTTGTTGCCCCTGGAAGACGTTACATGTACACTCTACAGATTCTAGAATATGTATGCAAATATTAGTTCCAAGACATGCTCAGCATATGTACAAAATACACACTTACCTAAGTAAAAATTGTTCCCAAAAAAACGCTCCAAGTTAGTAACCCATGCAGTTAACCTCAGCTCCCCATAGTAAGTAGTAATCATAATTCAGTGTCCGCACTGAGGACGACTTTGTTTACAAAATATAAGGAATAAAAAGTCTTAAAATTACACAGATATTAAAAAGGTTTATCTCCTGCTTTAATCACCAACTAAACAGATTAGATGTTTTATTTCTTGTGTTTGATTAACTGGGCATTTACAGCTCAACCTCATTTTAAAACGAAGCTTACTTGTGTAAACTGTAGTTCCGCAATATTTGTTTCTTTTATTCTTACAATTAAAAGCTACAAAATGAATTTTAATGTTGATCGTGTTTATCCAAAATGTGCTGATACTTGAGAATATTTGCAAAACTGTAGCCTTAACTCTGTGATGAAACATGACACGATCGCAGAACAGCTGAAAGAACTGAGGTGACTTCCTGACACACACATGATCATGATCATATGTAGAGGATTTTAGGAAGGGAGTGTCTGACTCCAGGTCTTAAACAACCCTCAGAAATAGGAAACTAAGAGATTTGGGCTAGAGCGCCTGATAGGAAAGTGACACGGAAGCGAAGTAGAAAGGAGGAGGAAGACGCCCTTATTTATTACCGGGGGACCAGTACCCGGGGTCCGACGGCTTAACGTGCTATCCGGCGCGCGGCGGGTATTTAGTGGATCGAACCTGAGGCCCTTATCGTGGCAGTCACGAACGTTGCCCACTCGACCACCCGCGAAGTTATACCTCATCAAAGATGGCGGCCTCTCCTCTCGTTGGCTTCAGCTGCCTCAACGGAGAACCAATCACAGAAGCACTCTATATATTTCTATCTCGTTGGGCAAGATAACATCTGCCTAACAGGAAGTCCACGGTGCTCGTGCGCTCTTTGTGTTCGCAGTTCCACTGCCTACATTCGTATTACTGATTCAGTGGGAGTAAATAGGTTTGGCGCAAAATGTACGAGAGGCATTTCGCTTCCTGCCTCAAGGACGGAGATCGCAAGCTGAGGACAATTCGCAACTACGCGCTACCGCTTGTTTTCGAAAAGCGTCAATTTAAAAAACCGAATGAACGCATAGACGACATTTAATTCAAAAGTGTTAATTAGCATAAATTTTTGCTCTCCTATATCCAAAAGTACTGATTAAATAAAACGAATAATTCTAACTTAGAGTCTTAAAATTCTGAGGAGGCACTACCTTCCTTGCCTCCTCCCAAAAGCCGCCACTGGACCATGCCAAGTTACAGAGTTCAACTTTCCTCTAGACGACAATAAGAAAGTTTTCAATAGTTCACTACAAAAGGCGTCTAATCAATGGTGAATACCTTAATCGTGAATGGCTTCTGTATTCTCCTTCAAATAATGCGGTGTTCTGCTTCTGCTGCACGCAGTGGCGGCTTTTGGGAAAAGGCAAGGGAGGCTCAGAATTTCAAGACTCTTAGTTAGAATTATTCGTTTTGTTCATTCAGTACTTTTGGGTATAGGAGAGCAAAAGTTTATGCTAGTTAACTCTTTTGAATTAAATGTCGTCCATGCGTTCATTCAGTTTTTTAAATTGACGCTTTTGGAAAACATCGGTAGCGCGTAGTTACGAAATATACTCAGCTTGCGATCTATGGCCGTGAGACAGGAAGCGAAATGCCTCTCGTAGATTTTGCGCTAAACCTGTTTACTTCCACTGAATCAGTAGATCCGAAGGGTAGGCGGTGGAACGGCGAACACAAAGAGCGCACGCGCACCGTGTACTTTCTGTGAGTCAGATATTATCTTGCCTCACGGGAACAGCTGTTTACCTGTAGGCAGCTGCACTGTGTAAACTCCTCATTCTGACAGCTTCGAGCGGTATTGCATAGCGCTTTCTTTCTAGTTGCTTTTTTTCCACACTAATGCTTGTGTAACTAATTTTATTTATGACTTATGAAGAGTTGTTTGTCAGACCATGGCCTCTGCTTCAAACATATCTAATATGGTGGAGAGATTACTGGAAAAGACTTTCAGTGGGAGAGATTTTGAAGAAAAGAATCAAATTAAGAATGATGGTAGGCCTGCACCTGAAATGAAAAAGATGACTTCAAAGGGCAAAACTTCAAACAGAGGTTTTACTGGTACATAAACGAACAATGGCTAACTGGGAGTGAATCAACAAACAAACTATATTGTTGGCCATGTTTGCTGTTTTCTATGACTGGCAATGAAGTCTGACAAGGAAAGGCTTCCATGATTTGAAAAACTTACCACGTGCTTTGGACAGGCACAAAAAGTGTAAAGATCACATTTTGGCAGTTGTTAAATTAGAGTTGCTAGGCAAAACAAGGTTAGACTACTCTCTCAACGAAGCGAAGAGAACAAGTGACTTACGTCATAATGAAAAAGTAAAAAAAATCATGATGTAATGAAGAAGTTGATTGATATTACACACTACTGGCCTGGCAAGAGCTCCCATTCCGTAGACACGATGAGAGCAAAGTCTCTGAAAATAAGAGAAATTACCTCGAGATGATTGATTTACTTTCCAAGAGTGACGAAACATTGAGAGTGTTTATGGAGAATAGTACAACATTTTCAGGAACTTCAAAAATAATACAGAATGATTTAATAGAATCAGTTGATCATGTAACTAGGAATGAAATCAATGCAGATACTGAAAATGCCCATTTTTTTTCTTGGAAGATTGATGAAGCGACAGACATTAACTCCCTTGCACAAGTATTAATTATAGTTCGATTCGTGAAAGATGGAGTACCAGTAGAAATATTTTTGCGATTTTTTGACGTAAGTTCTGATCGGTGTATTACTTCGCTTAAAGAATTACTGGATCGTGAGCTGGAAAGATTTAGCTACAAAGAAAAACTAGTTGCACATACATATGATGGCATCAGATCTGAATGGATTGCAAGCAAAAGTGAAGTGTGATGCCTCTCAAGCATTATTTGTTCATTGCTACGCACACAGACTGAACTTAGTTTTGAGCAGAGCAGCGTCAGTGTTGAAGGAATCACGTTTTTTTTTTTTTTTTTTTTTTTGCAAATTTAAATGCAATTTGTGTATTCTTTTCCAATTCGACAAAGCGTGTTCATTTACTAGAATATGTTGGTGGACCCAGACCACTTCGTGTATCACAAACCAGGTGGAACTTCAAATCTCGTTCAGTGTCTACCATAGCTGACCACAGGTTGTTGCTAAATGAAGTATTTGAAAAAAATTGAGGATGATTCCAACTATAATGATGAGACATTTCACGAAGTAGCAGGACTAAAACGGTCGCTTCAAGATTTTAGTTTCGGTTTTCTTCTCTTCTCATATAAAAAAATATTTGATTTAACTGAGGTTACTTTCTCTGTGCTGCAATCAAATAGTTACGATGTTACATTCTGTAACAAACGAATTACTGGCTTATGTGAAAAATTGTTGTACTTTCGAGATCAGAGACAGTTTGATGATCTCTATCATAACGTGTGCAGTGAGGTTGGTTCTCCAAATAAAAGATTTAAAGGAAGCAATGATGTTCCAGCCACCGTGAAATGCAAAAGACTGTATTATGAGGTAATAGACAATGTTACAACTCAGTTAAAATGCCGTTGTTCTGACATTGAGAAATTAAACTTTCTTCACTGGTCGATGTACACTGCTTTCAAGCTCATTCTAGAATATTTCCTGAACATTGTTTTAAAGCTCTGCTTCAAACTTATGAAACATACACTGGCGGAAAGTGAAAAAAGAACACCAAGAAGGAATTGGCGGACGATCATGAAATTTACATATGTTATTGGGGTCGAGTTTACGTAGGTGTGATGTTAATTTCGGGACTAACCGGTGAGCGCTTACGCCACAGCACGGCATAATGTGCTAATTATCGTCGGTGGTATTTAAGGAGTACGGCGAAGTGAATGTAATCAGTCGTCGGCGTACGGACACGTGCGAAGACCCTGAAGAAGCTGCAATGCCTGGACATGGAAGACGTGTACAATTTCAGCAGTTATTGGACTTTGAACGAGGTCGTCTAGTCGGACTTCGCGTGGTCGTATCGTCGTATTGCGGAGCGAATTGGACGGGAAATATCGGTGGTGGTACGATGGTAGCGTAGATGGTGCGAGGAACATTCCGACACGAAAAGACGTGGAACCGGGAGTCACAGACGGACTAACGAGCGGACCGATCGACGCATAAGAAGAGCGGCGTTGTCAAGCAGAACATCCACTGCGACACAAATCCGAGCTGCCGTTGCACCTGAGGTGACTGTGCGAACAATCCGCAACCATCTACTGGATGCAGGACTACGTGCACGTGTGTCTCTGGCATGTGTACCTCTGACTCCAGATCACCGTCAGGAACGGATGCAGTGTGGTGTCGCCAACGTCTGCACTGGAGAACGCAATGGCAATCTGTAGTGTTCAGCGATGAAAGCAGATTCTGCTTGGGAGCCTCCGATGGCCATATGCGTGTTCGCAGACGCACAGGGGAGCGTCTCCACCCTTCTTGCATCCGCCAGCGACACACAGGGCCTACACCTGGTGTGGGGAGCGATCCGCTATCACTCCCGTACACAACTAGTGCTTGTACCGGGTACGTTAAACAGCACCTCCTAGATCAACAACATCATTCAGCCCGTTGTTGTACCATTTGTAAGGTCGGTCCATCGTGGTGTTTTCCAGCAAGATAATGCACGCCCACACACGGCATGTGCAACGCAACATGCACTTCAGGGTGTGAGACAACTTCCATGGCCTGCACGTTCACCGGATTTGTCCCCCATTGAGCACGTGTGGGATTTTATGGGACAACGACTTATCCGGTCTCCACGGCCAGCCACGACCATCCCCGATTTACGCGTCCAGGTTGAGGATGCTTGGAACTCAATACCCCAAACTTACATCCAACATCTGTACTACAGACTCCATGCCAGAATTGCACAGTGTGACGCAGTTCATGGCGGTTCAACCTCGTACTAACCATGTTACATGGAAATGTTATTTTTCAGTTTACCAGCAAATGCAGCTGTATTTTGCCATAATGTTTTGATCACGTTATCCTCTGTATTCCGTTATTATGCTGTATAAATTCCGTTGTTATCAGACGTCTCCTTCTTGGTGTTCTTTTTTCACTTTTCGCCAGTGTACTTTGACTGCACCAAACTGCATAGTGAGCTGCAGGTTCTGTATTCAGACAGAGATCTGTAGAACAATGCCAAAAGTACTACATAACTTCTATCTGCCATATACAATTATAATCTAGCAGAGGCACTGCCAGAGTTGTTTAGACTTCTTTCCCTCGTAGTAACAATTCCTGCAACATCGGCCTCTGTGGAACGTAGTTTCTCGTGACTGAAGAGGATAAAAAACTACAAGAGAAACTCCATTGGGCAAGAAAGGTTGTCACGTTTATCAGTTCTGTCCATCGAGAAGGCGCTTCTGAAGAGGATGGAAGCAGAACAGACATGGTATGACCATATAATAAATGACTTCGCTAAACAGAAAGAAGGAAAAATAGACCTTATATACAAGACAATATAAGCGTAAGGTGAGCTTTCTCTCTGGCTGTATAGGTAAACGCTGTGTGCAGAAGTTTTCAAGACTTTTTTCTTTTGGCGTCAGTGAAAGTAGAGGTGTAATAGAATTTAATTTGAGATGAAAAAGATGTACAGTTCAGCCTTGCTTTTTATCTTCTGTTGATCTCTTTAATAAAAAAACTATTTCGATGGAATACATTTCATATTCAAAATGGCCCAAGAGGACAATTCAGACTGAGAAAAAATATATTTAGTCTGAGAAAAATATATTTAATCTTACATAAACAGGTTTGGTGTTGGTCTCAAAGTCATATAAAACGTGCGTCTCCGGTAAAAGCTTTATAAATCTTTTCACGGGTTACGTTACGTATCTTATACTTCGCACACGAGAAAGTAAAAAATATATATATAATGTGAAAAAAAAATTGCATTAAATTGAATAAATTTATTTCAATCCAGGCTGAACAGTAGTTTGTCTCCCCAGCAATTTTGGTCACGGGCCGCCACTGGTAGGGTCCATGTTCGACGAGCATTTGACACAATTGATCATCACGAAAATCCCATGTAGCCGGATCTCTATAGTTGACGTCAAGGTTGGTGACATATCCTAACACTTCCTCTTCGTGATGTTGATTAGGATCTTCACATATTTCTTCATTAGAGGTATTAGCTGGCTTAGTTTCATCTGTTTCTGTGACAACAGCCACGTTTTCTATGTTACTACTCCCTGCCTGGTTAACTGTTGACTCTTCTCTCAAATCTTCAGTGCGCCTGTCTTGATCTTGATGGCGTAAATACTTCAGAAATGAGCTCTCTAGCTTTGATAATGATTTTTTCCTCCTCAGCCTTCCTTTTACGATTCTGGAATCCCGTGGCTTTTTTTTTTATCGGCCATGTCTTAATACCATCTACCTGTAAGGAAACGTACTTACATTACACAGTGAAAACACAGTAAGAAAACACACTTACACTACACTGTTCTGTTGATGTTTTATTTTGCACTGTGACGATGTAGGAATGTGAAGGGAGAAATAAAAATAGAATTTAAGTTTTAATGATTCGGTTTCGAACTAGGAGGAAGTGAAAGGCGCCAATAGTATGTTTACGTTCTGTCTGTGTGAACGAAGATTGCGTAGGATGTATGAGAGCTAGCTTGAGGTCACAAAAGGTCAGGATGCTGCGTGTGTCGGCCTTGGAGAGAAAGTTTTAGCTACGCTGTGAGAGATTGCGCAATGTGAGTGGACGTCGTATGTTACCACGAAAGAAGAATTTTAGAGGGGTCACTACAGTGTTGCCATGTCTACTGATTTATCAGTAGATCTACTGACTTTTTCCAATTTTATTGGGCATTTAGTGATTTTTTTCTAATTCTACTGATTTTTTATTTTTTTTATGAAACTTTAGTTTTGCGTGTTTTTGGCGACCCCGAGCTCTGGCGCCCTAGTTCGCCTATATGGTCGCGCCGGGCCTGCCTAACACTAGAGTTGGTTTCATCAGTATATGAGACGTTGCTTGTAGAAGACGCAGTAAAGATATCAGGAAGCACAGGTGAGGCACAGTAAAAGCTGATGAATGAGAAATTGCAGAACTAAAAGACGATGAAGATGCATATGAAGCTGTAGAGGCGATAGCAGAGGTTGCGGCCATCTCGGCCACGAACTCTAACGTGAGCGAGTGCTGCACCTCGCAACACTCAAATAGATAAAACCACAAACATATGTGGATGTCCACAATCACTGCTTGTGAAGTGGAAAGGAGTGTAGAACACAACAAAACGAAACCAGGACGAGATAGCCCAGGTCTCGGACCCAAGATACGCCACTGGTATTTAGTAGATATATTTCCATTTTACGTTAGGACCACTTAAACCAACAAAAAAATCCAAGGTCAAGCAGGAATCGATTAAAACTCGGGAGCTCAACGAATATGCAACTTGTCCTTATCAGAAGCCGTCGCTTAGACCACTGCGCCACAGGGGCAACTTTAAAAATGCTTACTTGTGAAATGTATTTCCGCAATCCTTGTTTCTTTTATTCTTACAATTAAAAGCTGCACAAGAAAATAGGATTTTAATGTTGATATAATTAACCAAAATGTGATGATAATTGTGAATATTCACAAAACTGTAGCTTTAAATTTGTAATTGAACATAACACGATCGCCGAACAGTTGAAAGAACTGAAGTGACTCCTTGACACACGGAGAAATTGTACCGAAGGAGGTTAGAATAAGATATCTGGAGATGCTCTTGTTAATGAAGCAGTACCAATTTGCGTGAAGCCTATAACCGCGAGCGACGGTCGTCAAAGTGTGGGAAAGCTGATGGTTTTCTTAGGCTATTGCAATGCATTTTGTGTTGGCCGAATCGTTTTCTTTTGTCGTAAATGTTTCCATCTTTGCATCGTAACTTGCTGCCGATATGTGAGGAAATGCTGCATTTATAAAATTCTTAATTATTTTAAGGCTCCTTCCCATTTTTATTTTAAATTGAAATACACGAACATTAGTGCGAATTCTAAGCAAAACATAACGTTGAAATTGTAAACTTCACTCATGTGAGAAGTACAGTATAATTCATTCCGGTTTGATATTAAAACGGTTTCTGCAACCATAAACCACGTAATTCCGAAATACAACTAGTTGAAATTACATACGTATCATGTAAACAATGGCAAATTCCCACACCTGGCGGCTTGACGGTTAAGAGACCAGGGCATCTCCAGAAGTATTATTCTAACCTCCGTGGCTGTACCTCAACAAATATGGAGGGCTCTAGGAGGTTATATTACTGGAGAGACCACTCTATCCACGCAGCATTGGCCGCCATAAGTCACCGTCCTTGCTGCAAATGACGTCGTGAGCAGGCGCGACGCAGCCGCAGTAAAGAAGCTAATTTGAAACAAATGGAACAAAAGCTTCTAAGAGTATAAACAGATAAAATGAGTAATTCAATAATCTTTATCAATGATACACAAGCTTACTATTTCATCAACGGTATAAATTAGTTCGGGTTTGCCTGCTTGTGACGTAACAACACAGATTAGCTGTGACTTATGGCGGCAGAGCCAGTGGTGTCTCCAGTAATATAACCTCTTTGGGCAGGCTCTCCTCTCGTTAGCTTCAGCTGTCTCAGCGGAGAACCAATCACAGAAGCACTCGATGTATTTCTATCTCGTTGGTTGACGACCACTGGTTTAGACCACTGCGTCACCTGGGCGGTACATGAATGTTTATGTCTTAGCATTCGCAAAAATAATTTTTGAAAACTCTGTGAAAACCAAATTCTTTGGATTTAGCGCCACTTGCAGGAAATTAACGAACTAATTGGAAAATTTAAATATTTCAGAAGGAACACGGTGAAAGGACAAAAAATATTTTTCCCCTCTAAGTTGAATACGGTGAAAGGACAAAAAATATCCCCCCCCCCATCTAAGTTGAATAGTTTGCTTACAAATAAAACTAATTTTTTGAATTTTCGACTTTGCCATGTCTACTGATAAATTAGCTGTAAATTCGTGAAGCATATGGGTAATTTAAAGTGCAAAGCTTAATATCCCTTGATTTTCTATTAGCTGCAAAAATAATTTTTGAAATATCTCTGAAAACAAAAAGTTCGATGTGCATTGACGTTCTAGATAAAATGGTATTTTCAAAAGCTTAAAAACATATTTCTTGCCCAACTTTTTTGTATTTTTGTTAATCTAATGCATGAAAATTTCTGAGGCGATAAGAAGGGGGACGGGCACTTGAATCTTTTAGCGCATAGGGCCCGAAACGATCTAAAGTCGCCTCTGCGTACACCGTGAGAAACTCTAAGGCAGTGACGCACTCGCAGGAGGTGGCCCAGGGATGCGGGCCTTCTTAGTTACTGGCTGCTTATTTTTAAATATATTTGTATATATTTTTTAAATACATACTTAACTGATAATTGAAAACGCACTTTAATGTGGAGGACAGGATTTTCTTGCTCATCAATGTAGTTTGGGAGATGCTTTCCCCGAGGTTTGTTTACTTTCATCATCAACATTTTGGGTCACTACCATGAACAAATCGTGGGTGCGCCATAGCTCTGAGTACTGTAAACAGTCGCCGTCCCTAACTTAGGGCCACTAGTTCCAGAGAAGGGACAGAGTTAGTAATGTAAGATAAGCACACCGCCCTTCCCTGCCTCATTGTGGATTATACTTAACTGATAATTGAAAACGATTCAAACACAGGCCCACTAAACGAATGGGCAGAGGCTGAAGTACTGAATGTTAAAAAAGCTGCATCTTCAACTACCCTGTTAAAATTCGACTCGCCGCCCCGGTGGCGCAGTGGTCTAAGGCGCTGGCCTCTGATCATTCGTCCGTAAGGGTTCCGGGTTCGAATCCCGGTGAGGCATGGATGTTGTGTTTGTCTTACGGCACTGGCTCTCTCCCTTCCCTGGAACCAGTGACCCTAAATTAGGGACGGGCGACTGCTTATAGCCCATTGAGTTGCTCACGGTGGTCGTTAAACCTCCAATCAAAAAAAAAAAATTCGACTCCTCGAGTTACGTCATCCCCTCGTTATACCCTATGGACCTTATTCACCTCGCATTGCATCATGGGAAAGCTTTTCCGTTTCCGCGGACCAACAATAGTTTTTTTTTTTTGATTCGAGGTTTAACGACCACTGTGAGCAACTCAATGGGCTATAAGCAGTCACCCGTCCCTAATTTAGGGCCACTGGTTCCAGGGAAGGGAGAGAGTCAGCGCCATAAGACAAACACAACATCCATGCCTCACCGGGATTCGAACACGGACCCCTTTCGGACCAATGAACAGAAGCCATCGCTTAGACCACTGTGCCACCGGGGCGGCAAACAACAATAGTTTGATTTTTGATTTGATTGGAGGTTTAACGACCACCGTGAGCAACTCAATGGGCTATAAGCAGTCGCCCGTCCCTAATTTAGGGTCACTGGTTCCAGGGAAGGGAGAGAGCCAGTGCCGCAAGACAAACACAACATCCATGCCTGACCGGGATTCGAACCCGGACCCCTTCGGGCGAATGATCAGAGGCCAACGCCTTAGACCACTGCGCCACCGGGGCGGCACAATAGTTTGTTTACATGCGTTTTCTCATTGCTTAACATGGCGTTACGTTGAAAGGGTTCAGGGAAATCGCGATTTTTGTAAATTTATTAACATGTCTAACTTTTGCTCGCCGCCCCGGTGGCGCAGTGGTCTAAGGCGTTGGCTTATGATCATTCGTCCGAAGGGGTCCGGGTTCGAATCCCGGTCAGGCATGGATGTTGTGTTTGTCTTACGGCACTGGCTCTCTCCCTTCCCTGGAACCAGTGACCCTAAATTAGGGACGGGCGACTGCTTATAGCCCATTGAGTTGCTCACGGTGGTCGTTAAACCTCCAATCAAAAAAAAAAAATTCGACTCCTCGAGTTACGTCATCCCCTCGTTATACCCTATGGACCTTATTCACCTCGCATTGCATCATGGGAAAGCTTTTCCGTTTCCGCGGACCAACAATAGTTTTTTTTTTTGATTCGAGGTTTAACGACCACTGTGAGCAACTCAATGGGCTATAAGCAGTCACCCGTCCCTAATTTAGGGCCACTGGTTCCAGGGAAGGGAGAGAGTCAGCGCCATAAGACAAACACAACATCCATGCCTCACCGGGATTCGAACACGGACCCCTTTCGGACCAATGAACAGAAGCCATCGCTTAGACCACTGTGCCACCGGGGCGGCAAACAACAATAGTTTGATTTTTGATTTGATTGGAGGTTTAACGACCACCGTGAGCAACTCAATGGGCTATAAGCAGTCGCCCGTCCCTAATTTAGGGTCACTGGTTCCAGGGAAGGGAGAGAGCCAGTGCCGCAAGACAAACACAACATCCATGCCTGACCGGGATTCGAACCCGGACCCCTTCGGGCGAATGATCAGAGGCCAACGCCTTAGACCACTGCGCCACCGGGGCGGCACAATAGTTTGTTTACATGCGTTTTCTCATTGCTTAACATGGCGTTACGTTGAAAGGGTTCAGGGAAATCGCGATTTTTGTAAATTTATTAACATGTCTAACTTTTGCTCGCCGCCCCGGTGGCGCAGTGGTCTAAGGCGTTGGCCTATGATCATTCGTCCGAAGGGGTCCGGGTTCGAATCCCGGTCAGGCATGGATGTTGTGTTTGTCTTACGGCACTGGCTCTCTCCCTTCCCTGGAACCAGTGACCCTAAATTAGGGACGGGCGACTGCTTATAGCCCATTGAGTTGCTCACAGTGGTCGTTAAACCTCCAATTAAAAAAAAAACTTTTGCTCATCATATGGTTGTGTTAATAAATCCTGCCACCTGAATTGTATTGAGAAGGAACAACTTTCCTTAATTTTCCTCTAAAAAGGACGAAATTGTTAAAGGAATGGCTGTGGAAAATGAAACGTGGTGAATTATCTCCCAATGTACATTCTCTAATATATTCTGCCCAGTTTAACAAAAAAATATATATATTGGATATTACGACACTATGAATCAAAGGCAGTTGAAACCTTGTAGTGTTCCTTCGAATTTCGATTTCCAAAAAAAAAAAAAAAAGGGGGGTGGGAGAAAATTGGTGCTTTTTTTTTTTTTTTTTTTTGATTGTAGGTTTAACGACCACCGTGAGCAACTCAATGGGCTATAAGCAGTCGCCAGTCCCTAATTTAGGGTCACTGGTTCCAGGGAAGGGAGGGAGCCAGTTCCGTAAGACAAACACAACATCCATGCCTCACGGGATTCGAACCCGGACCCCGTTCGGACGAATGATCAGAGGCCATCGCTTAGACCACTGCGCCACCGGGGCGGCGAAAATTGGTGCTGGAGATCGGTAAATTATGAATTAAGTTCTACGTTCTTTCCCCAAAGAAAAAAAACCAAACATATCTATAATTTATCTATTTAATGTTAGCAATTGTTTAATTTTTAATCAGATTGCCTAACGTGCGAACCCTGGTTTATTTCCATATTACGTATTTTTTTTTTGATTGGAGGTTTAACGACCGCCGTGAGCAACTCAATGGGCTATAGGCAGTCGCCCGTCCCTAATTTAGGGTCACTGGTTTCAGGGAAGGGAGAGAGCCAGTGCCGTAAGACAGACACAACATCCATGCCTCACCGGGATTCGAACACGGACCCCTTGCGGACGAATGATCAGAAGCCATCGCTTAGACCACTGCGCCACCGGGGCGGCAAACAACAATAGTTTGTTCACATGCGTTTTCCCATTGCTTAACATGGCGTTACGTTGAAAGGGTTCAGGGAAATCGCGATTTTTATAAATTTATTAACGACATGTCTAACTTTTGCTCATCATATGGTTGTGTTAATAAATCCTGCCACCCAAATTGTATAGAGAAGGAACAACTTTCCTTAATTTTCCTTAAAAAGGACAAAATTGTTGAAGGAATGGCTGTGGAAAATGAAACGTGGTGAATTATATCCCAATGTGCATTCTCTAATATGTTCTGCCCAGTTTAACAAAAAAATAAAAAATAAAAAAAAATTGGATATTACGAAACTACGAATCAAAGGCAGTTGAAACCTTGTAGTGTTCCTTCGAATTTCGATTTCCAAAAAAAAAAAAAGGGGGGGGGGGGAGAAAATTGGTGCTTTTTTTTTTTTTTTTTTTTGATTGTAGGTTTAACGACCACCGTGAGCAACTCAATGGGCTATAAGCAGTCGCCAGTCCCTAATTTAGGGCCACTGGTTCCAGGGAAGGGAGGGAGCCAGTTCCGTAAGACAAACACAACATCCATGCCTCACCGGGATTCGAACCCGGACCCCGTTCGGACGAATGATCAGAGGCCATCGCTTAGACCACTCGCCACCGGGGCGGCGAAAATTGGTGCTGGAGATCGGTAAATTATGAATTAAATTCTACGTTCTTTCCCCAAAGAAACAAAACAAACATATCTATAATTTATCTATTTAATGTTAGCAATTGTTTAATTTTTAATCAGATTGCCTAACGTGCGAACCCTAGCTGGTTTATTTCCATATTACGTATTTTTTTTTTGATTGGAGGTTTAATGACCGCCGTGAGCAACTCAATGGGCTATAAGCAGTCGCCTGTCCCTAATTTAGGGTCACTGGTTCCAGGGAAGGGAGAGAGCCAGTGCCGTAAGACAGACACAACATCCATGCCTCACCGGGATTCGAACACGGACCCCTTGCGGACGAATGATCAGAGGCCATCCCTTAGACCACTGCGCCACCGGGGCGGCAAACAACAATAGTTTGTTTACATGCGTTTTCCCATTGCTTAACATGGCGTTGCGTTGAAAGGGTTCAGGGAAATCGCGATTTTTATAAATTTATTAACGACATGTCTAACTTTTTGCTCATCATATGGTTGTGTTAATAAATCCTGCCACCTAAATTATATAGAGAAGGAACAACTTTCCTTAATTTTCCTCTAAAAAGGACGAAATTGTTAAAGGAATGGCTGTGGAAAATGAAACGTGGTGAATTATATCCCAATGTGCATTCTCTAATATGTTCTGCCCAGTTTAACAACAAAAAAAAAAATGGATATTACGACACTACGAATTAAAGGCAGTTGAAACCTTGTAGTGTTCCTTCGAATTTCGATTTCCAAAAAAAAAAGGGGTAGGGGGAGAAAATTGGTGCTGGAGATCGGTAAATTACAAATTAAGTTCTACGTTCTTTCCCCAAAGAAAAAACCAAACATATCTATAATTTATCTATTTAATGTTAGCAATTGTTTAATTTTTAATCAGATTGCCTAACGTGCGAACCCTGGTTTGTTTCCATATTACGTATTTGCCTAGGCTTCTAAATGTTTTGCAAAGAAAGGTACCCAAGTTCACGTTTCAGATGTTTCGCCAATGTCTGACAATGCTCCATTAAAAAGATGATGACTAATGGTGATGCTCTCTAGCGTCATGCAAAATAAGCATCGAACACAAAATTGTCTTGGTATATTTTTGCAACTTTGTTTTGTTCTTCTATGAAATTAATTTCTACTTCGCCCTGTAGCTTTATTAATTCGTTGCCAGACTCCATGAGGTTAAGATTGTAAAAATTAGGAAACAGTAAGGGATGATCAAATAGCGAACACGCAGCCCCGGTGGCGCAGTGGTCTAAGCGATGGCCTCTGATCATTCGTCTGAACGGGGTCCGGGTTCGAATCCCGGTGAGGCATGGATGTTGTGTTTGTCTTACGGCACTGGTTCTCTCCCTTCCCTGGAACCAGTGACCCTAAATTAGGGACGGGCGACTGCTTATAGCCCATTGAGTTGCTCACGGTGGTCGTTAAACCTCCATTTAAAAAAAAAAAAAAATAGCGAACACATTGAATCAGCAGCCGGCCGCCCCGGTGACGCAGTGGTCTAAGCGATGGCCTCTGATCATTCGCCCGTCAGGGGTCTGGGTTCGAATCCCGGTGAGGCATTGATGTTGTGTTTGTCTTACGGCACTGGCTCTCTCCCTTCCCTGGAACCAGTGACCCTAAATTAGGGACGGGCGACTGCTTATAGTCCATTGAGTTGCTCACGGTGGTCGTTAAACCTCCAATCAAAAAAAAAAAAAAAAAAAAAAAGAATCAGCAGTTATGTTGGTCCACAGAAATCCATTTCTGATGTCACATGAATAAGGTCCATTCCATCGTCGTCTTCTGCAGGGCTATCCAGGTAAATAACATGCTCTCTAACAAAGCGAATTTTGCTGTATAATTTGCAATAAGTTTGAACATAAAAATCATTGTTCTGTCCGAAACATGCTTCTCTGCCGCCCCGGTGGCGCAGTGGTCTAAGGCGTTGGCCTCTGATCATTCGTCCGTAAGGGGTCCGGGTTCGAATCCCGGTCAGGCATGGATGTTGTGTTTGTCTTACGGCACTGGCTCTCTCCCTTCCCTGGAACCAGTGACCCTAAATTAGGGACGGGCGACTGCTTATAGCCCATTGAGTTGCTCACGGTGGTCGTTAAACCTCCAATCAAAAAAAAAAAAAAAAAAAAACATGCTTCTCTCTCTCTTTCATGCGGTTTTTCTTTTGTTTTTTTCCTCGCTGTGACCGAATACCCGTATCCGTAATGTGATCCGGGCAATCGCCAAAAGGCAGGTCCGCGTCCGCGTCCTGTAATTTTAAGCGGAGGCATTATGGCTGAGTATTTGGCTTCAATTTTTGGAACCGAGAAGGACAAGTAAGTGCTTTTGTTTCTATTTTTGTTAGAGATTTTTTTGTTAATAATATGTAGATCTGAATACATGAGCATAAACTAGTGTCATTACGAGTTTTTGTTCGCTGCCCCAAGCATCTGGTTAGCCATTGTTCCAACAGTAGTTAATTCCATTTATTGTTGATATCATCGTAATTACCTTTATTGATCAGTGAAGTTGGATCGAAATATCTTCTCGAAACTAAGATGTGTGGTTTATGTAATTTGTCGTTGTTGGCCAACTTGTAAACATTCGTCGTTCTCCTTAGCATTTAACGGCTTGTGTTGCATGCGAGAATTTCATAGTGATAACATGAAACATCTTTTGATATCATTGCTCCCCCCCCCCCGTGGTAAAGCTGTGGGCATTATATATGTGCTTCTCTTAACCTGAGAGCGCTGAAATGTATTGTGACTTTTTTTAATAATTTTGTACATTAAGATTTTGGATGAAATTAATTATAATAGGGATCTTCAATTTGCCTGTTATTGGGTTGGTCAAAAAGTCGCTGCATTTTTTACACATAGGTGTCGAAATATTCTTAAAATGTAACGTGACAGTTTAAACTTGTTTTAGGAACAGAAAGTGTATGCGACGTTGGGCAAGCTCATAAAAAGTTATATGATGTGTATGGGTCTCCACGTCACTTCATCCAGGCCATGTAACCCACCATCTCAGATTTTGATTTAATTTGGCATGTAGGTATACTTCACCAAGATATATAGAAAATGACCAAATTTTAACTTCGTACACCTCATAGTTTCTGAGATACAGTGCTACAAAGTTTCACTGAACACCAATCGCACAGGTAGAGCGACAGAGTTCCACTTTTCACAAAATGCTGCATAACTGTAGTGCTATTTAGTTTAGAAGAAAGAAATTGTGTACCCTTATGCAAAAGAGCTTCCAGAATAAGAAATAATTTTAAATTTCATTGAAAACACTGAATAAATAAATTAAATACCGTGGTAAAGTGAAAATTTAAGAAAAAAACTTGCTATTCTATATTAGGCTCTACAGCAAATAGCAGAGGTATGAGGGAGCTCTTTTTTAATGTATATTAGTATACTGTTACATAAGAAAAAAAAATAGTGGCTTTCAGCTTGCTTTTGAAGATATGTGTAAATATCTGAAATGCGTGTGGAGTTCCACTTCGTCCATTCAACCACTTTTTTTATTAATTATAACTCATCTCTGACATTCAAGAAATTTCACTAGGAGATAAAATTAACAAGGACACAAAAATATAAAAAAATATGTTTTCTTACACCATGTAGTTTCAGAAATACCATATTAACAAGTTTGACAAAATTTCTAGTTCAGCTGTACCTGACAACAAGTTAGGTGAGCATATGCAACAAACTGCTTAGTCATACTCACCTATGGTACATAGATCTATTTTTCATAATTAGTTTTGACTTGAAAAAAAGAAACACAAGCAAGTAATTTGCTTTGCACTGTTTCACAAATATTTACATTGATGTTCTTAATATGCCATGATCAGCTCCTGAGGATGGAGTCCTTATAATTCATCCAACTTAGAAAACACATATGTTCTTCAAGAACTTGTTGTCATGGGAGCATCAATTAAACATAAAATGTGTCCAAATGGAATATTGCATTCATCTTTAAATGAAGGCCAGTAAAATGAACCTGCAGGGCCATTTGGGTGCATACATTTTACAGATGCATCACCTTCGTAATTGATTTTCTCTATTATTCCTAGAAACCAGTTAGAAATTTTTTTTTTTTTTTTTTTTTTGATTGGAGGTTTAACGACCACCGTGAGCAACTCAATGGGCTATAAGCAGTCGCCCGTCCCTAATTTAGGGTCACTAGTTCCAGGGAAGGGAGAGAGCCAGTGTCGTAAGACAAACACAACATCCATGCCTGACCGGGATTCGAACCCGGACCCCTTACAGACGAATGATCAGAGGCCAGCGCCTTAGACCACTGCGCCACCGAGGCGGCCCAGTTAGAAACATACACACATGCTACATAACAATGTCTATATAACTGCCTTTGTAGTCCTAGATTTGCACAGCCAAAATCAAAGAGTAATTTTCATCCAAGTTGTGGAAACTCTGTGTACCAGGTATTGTTTGAGCATGAGAAAATCTTACTTGACACTCATTGCGCACAGCATTCATATCACTTTTCGAAATGAAATGGAACTCTTCTTTTCATGATATTCTTATGACAGAAGCTAAACATCTGTGGAGTGGTTATTTGCTCTTTCAGTAGACGTTGGAGACTTGTTTTTGCAGTGATTCGTTTGACATTCCCACCTATGCCATTACAAGTAGACTTCCCGTTGCTGGTGGCAAAGAAAGACCATGAAGCTGTCACTGCAAAATCATTCATATGAAGTTTTTATAGTTTTTGTACTGAGCAACACAACCATCAGTAAAATAATGTACTTCTTTTACTTGTTAGTAGTTCCTTTTTTAAGAAAGTTATTATTTCACTCTGAATCTTGTACACCATTGTAACATCATGATCAAAATCATCAGAAATGAAACAGTGACTTGATGCAGAGTTCAAAGATTCAGAATTTCTTTTACAGTAAATAACAACGGGGTGAAATGTGCATGCATGGCGGGTCCAATGATAGATACCCTCGTGAAGTGAAATGCATCATTTTCACTGAAGTCCATCAGTATAATGGCAGACTCTGGACCAATTGTTGCTTTCAACTTACTGAAAAATAAAGACTGTGCTTTGGTAATGTATGAATGTGGAATGAGCTTCTCAATTTTTGACAAAAATAATTCAATGAATTCCTCAACTGAAGAAGAAAACTTTTGAAGCTTCATTCTGTCTGTAGACACCCACTGGTGATATTCGATTTCATCAGGGGATCACAATCTTTCAGTTTATGCAACTATAACTGATTCAGATTTGTACTTTTTGGACACTGAACAACACCAAAGCATGTGCACTTCGAATTCTTACTGCTGCAGACAAGACTGTTGATAAAGTCCTGATGTGATTGTTCAAAGTGTGCTGCACTAATCAAAAGATAGACATTTTGATGTATAGTGCACACACATACAGAATGGGTTCCAGAGAAGCCCGCAAGAATGCACCATTTTGGACGAAAGGCACAAAATTTAGAAAATCCTACTTTTTTATTAGTATATCTTTGCTTAAATTGTTGATATAACTCTTTCAAATCGTACAGAATAAGTCTTTTCTGAGCATGAACGTTTCTAGAGTTACTTACTTTGTCCTTCATTCCTGGCATTTGCCTAGAATAGTTATCTTCATAAAATCCTATAATCTGTTTTATGGTATCTTGTGAAAATTTCTTACCATGGCTGGGTTTGGGAACTGATATAATGCCTTTATCTTTTGCTAATTTTCTTGCCTGATGTACTGTGTATTCTGAAACTGCAAACTGTTGTGCTACTTTTTTTCTGGACCATGATGGGGAAGCCATTGTTAATATCTGATTTTTTTTTGACAACTAACAGTAGGCATCTTTTCTTTCATTAAAGCAACAAGTTTTTCCAAATCATGAGCTTTTAAAAGTTTTAATTCATCTATGGAGTGTTCATCATCACTGTCTCTAGTAGAAGACAGCTGTAAAGCCATACTCTAGAAAATATATTTTACTCTGCATAGCTAACTTTGCTTGAAGAAGTTTTCTTTTCCCATATGCTGGTTTACTATGGGATGGCAAGGAATTTAATTTTAACAGGGCCAATCCTAAATCAGATAAACTTTCAAAACTTTTTAGCAGCACATTCTTTAATAATAAAATCATCAGGGGCCATTTCACTATCATCAGTCTCACTTAAAACTTCATTTTCTACAGGTTGTCCTAATTTTTGACCTGGGCATATATTGATATTTTTAGATTGCAGTTGTTGCGCTATGTGTATACTGACTTGACGCAGGGACCTCTTAACAGGTTTTTTCACATCATGGTCACCAAAAGGGTTGCAACAAGTTACTTGGCAGCTTTCATATTTCTTCAGATAATATTTGTGATGTAAACATACTGAGATTATATCATTATGTGGAATATTAGGTCTTAAAGAAATAAGTTCCTTGTCAGCAACAGAAAGTTCTTCACTACCGAGAAACCCTTTTGTCTTCACATAACTTGATTTATTGCATTCTGTATTAGCAAGTGATCCAACACTACACTGGTCCATTATTTTTTTCCATGATTAGGTTGACAAACTTGTCCCAAAGTCAGATTAACACAGAGCAGCCAATGCACAAAAAGAAAATATTTGAAGCATATAATATATTTCACAGCAAAGCTTAAGACTACTGGATAGCTTGTCCACAGTGAAATCAGCATGAGCATCTGAACCATTGCTTCCTTAACTTTGAATGAGGGACTGAATGAAACCTTACTTCTCTTTAGCTGGAGGACATCCCTAGGAGGGTGAGGTAAGAAAAGAGAAATATTTTTGACCTCCACCCTCATCTCAGCACTTGAGATTTACAGTGTCATAAAACTTACCCCATTTGAACTTGTGGTCAGTTGATGAGCACAGGATCTGGGATGATGTCAAAACAAATTCTCATGACCTTAGGAATTATGCTGTATCCTTTTGCCCCATGCCACATTTTCTTTTAAAAAGTGCTCTCTGATAAGTTGCAATTGTTTCCTAGTGCCCATCCATTGCATGCTTACTTTAGTGTATTAACCAGTCATTCACATATAAAATCTGCTTATATTATCTTTTGTGGAAATGTTTACATTTTTTGGAGGGGGGGGTAAATTTTCCAAAATTGGGTTTTAGGGAGATTTGTCAGTAATTTTTTTTTCTGGAACTTTTGCAATCTGCAATAAGCAAATAACATATTTTGAAATGACTGAAAAACTTTAAAACCTCACCATACGATAGCCTCTGATCATTCGTCCGAACGGAGTGCGGGTTCGAATCCCGGTGAGGCATGGATGTTGTGTTTGTCTTACGGCACTGGTTCTCTTCCTTCCCTGGAATCAGTGACCCTAAATTAGGGACGGGCGACTGCTTATAGCCCATTGAGTTGCTCACGGTGGTCGTTAAACCTCCAATCAAAAAAAAAAAAAAAAAAAAAAAAAAGAACTAGCCATATCGTCAGACTTGTTAATATGGTATCTCTGAAACTATATGGTGTAAGAAAACATAATTTTTTATATTTTTGTGTCCTTGTTAGTTTTATCTCCTTGTGAAATTTCTTGAATTTCAGAGATGAATTATAATTACTAAAAAAAAAAAAAGAAAGTGGTTGGATTGACAAAGTGGAAGTGGAACTCCACATGCATTTCAGATATTTGCACATATCTTCAAAAGCAAGCTGAAAGCCACTGTTTTTTTTTTCTTGTTGTGTGACAGTATATGTCAAAGACCAATATACATTAAAAAAGAGCTCCCTCATACCTCTGCTATTTACTGTAGAGCCTAACATAGAATAACAAGTTTTTTTCTTAAATTTTCACTTTACCACTGTATTTAATTTATTTATTCAGTGTTTTCAATGAAATTTAAAATGATTTCTTATTCTGGAAGCTCTTTTGCATAAGGGTACAAAATTTTTTTCTTCTAAACTAAATAGCACTACAGTTATGCAGCATTTTAAAAAAAGTGGTACTCCGTCACTCTACGTGTGCGATTGGTGTTCAGTTAAACTTTGGAGCGCTGTATCTCAGAAACTATGTGGTGTAGGAAGTTAAAATCTGGTCATTTTCTATATCTTGGTGAAGTATACCTCCATGCCAAATTTCATCAAAATCTGAGATGGTGGGTTACATTTCCCAAAAAATTGGATGAATTGATGTGGAATGACCCGTACATGCTTTAAAACTACAGTGGTGTCAGAATTGGTTAGTGAAATTTTGGTCTGGAGATTTTGATATGAAAGATGCACCATACTCAGGAAGGCCAAGTCGAATCCAGTTGGCGTTTAATGACACAAGAGATTGCTGAGAATTTGAACATATCGAAATCAAGTGTTGAAAACCATTTAAAGCTACTGGGATATGTTAGTAAGCTCGATATGTAGGTACCACATGAGCTCAAGGAAATTAATCTCACTAAGCACTTTGACATCTGCAATTCGCTCTTGAAACATGAAGAAAACAATCAATTTTTGACATGTATGATAATAAGTGATGAAAAATGGATCATCTACAACAACCTCGAACGAAAAAGATCATGGAGCAAGCATGATGATGAACCTGCTCAAAGCATTTCAAAAGCAGATATGCACCAAAGGAAGGTTATGCTGTCAGTCTATACTCGGGGCAAACCTAACCTGTCATTGGAAGGAAGGCTACAGAGTGTATACTTCCACTGCATAAAATAGTTCCGGTCTAAAAGCTCGTACTCCAGCTTCAGCTGGCACTTAAATAGGGCACAGATATTCAATACATCGTGTTGTGTGTGTGTGTTCATTTAAAAAATTCAGATCTCAGTTTCTGCGGCATTTCTAAAAAATACAGATATTCGTGTTTTGGTGACGTCACTGATGGTTCTCTGTCACAGCATTCTTGTTTGGGTCAGAGTTAAGCTGTCAACCCAGGGGATATTTATTGCTGTGGGGGGTGGGGGTCATTAGCGGAAGGATGAGGGCGAGAAAAGTGTTTCCGTGGGCATTTCGCGTTTCTCCCCCTATTTTCTCCTTCTTGATTATCGTTTTAAAACACTCTTCTGTCTTTTCGCTATTTTCCAATGGCATCTGCCGGTCACTCGAGTGTATTTCAGCCGCATAAAGCTGGGAAACCAATACGAAGCTCTGCTAAGGTGATCGTTATGAATGTTTTCACTAAATTGATGGAAAAACATTCGTCGAATAAATCGGAAAATGAAATAACAGTTCTTACGGCAGAACTCACTGGTGTTTCAAGTCGCACCATTGCGAGAATGAAGGTTGAATTTAGTATTGAAGTACCTCAGATCCATCGGCAATTTATTTCTTCAAATTAATATACAATTCTCGCTTGGCTTACATAGAACGTTTTCTTGAAATTAGTTTGGAGTTCCCAATTCAGTTCTCAATATAGGCCAAGGATCGGCTATCTTTTCCTTTTGAACTTTTGTGCGCAGTTGCCTTAAACGCGTATGAACCGGCATGAAAATTCAGACAAATGAAAGAGTTCCTTCCACTGCCACACATAATTCGGAAACTTGGAAAACTGCCACACATTCAAAGTGTTCCTCGGAGGAACAGCAATTTGTGCCCGGCCCATCAATGAAAAACATGTGGCAATTTTCCAAGTCGCTGAAAGATGTGTGGCAGTTTACAGTGAACCCTAAAATATCATTTATCACAGAGACGGGCTCTTGTCCAGTACTTATGGCAACACAGGGTAGTTAAAAATGCATACACATTTAACGGGTGTCTGTTATAAAAAGATAATCTAATCAAGGCAAAATTTTGGAAAGAACGAAATTTTACGCATAACTGATGACATGGTAAAAATACTTTTAATTAAATCCCGCAGTTGGTAATCTTCAAGCAATAAGTATAAATAAATGAAATATATAATAAAAAAAATAGAAACATATGTGAAAACAAAATTAGGCCACTTAAGACTTCTTCCCGTGTTTATTTTATTTATTTTTTTTTTTTTTTTTGATTGGAGGTTTAACGACCACCGTGAGCAACTCAATGGGCTATAAGCAGTCGCCCGTCCCTAATTTAGAGTCACTGGTTCCAGGGAAGGGAGAGAGCCAGTGCCGTAAGACAAACACAACATCCATGCCTCACCGGGATTCGAACCCGGACCCCTTACGGACGAATGATCAGAGACCAACGCCTTAGACCACTGCGCCACCGGGGCGGCTTTCCCGTGTTTAGCAAAGATAATTTCATTTTAAAAGAAAGAAAGAAAGAAACGTTACACGTTCTGTAACATCTCAAAAAAAAAAAAAAAAAAAAAAAGATAAATAGAGAGAGAAAGAAATAAACTGCTTGTCTACAGGTCTGCAAAGCGAGCGGGGTGGGGAGGGGTTAAAATAGAGGGGTTTGGTAAGGGATCACGGTGACAGACAGCCAGCCCTGAGGGCTTGTGGGAGAAGTTTTCCGAGTGAAGGTTAATTACACACCATCAGTGCGGAGTAATACTAGGAGTGAAAAGGTCACCGTAGCTTCGGCTCCATTGCCAGGATAGCTTTGCCCCGAGTATAGTGGGATTTCAAAGGTATTTTGAATTGCTTCCAAGGAACCAAACCATTGCCGCCCCGGTGGCGCAGTTGTCTAAGCGATGGCCTCTGATCATTCGTCCGAATGGGGTCCGGGTTCGAATCCTGGTGAGGCATGGATGTTGTGTTTGTCTTACGGCACTGGCTCTCTCCCTTCCCTGGAACCAGTGACCCTAAATTAGGGACGAACGACTGCTTATAGCCCATTGAGTTGCTCACGGTAGTCGTTAAACCTCCAATAAAAAAAAAAAAGAACCAAACCATTAATTCGGACGTGTACTGCTGTCAGCTGGATAAATTAAGTGATGCAGTCAAACAGAAGCATCCAGAAATGGGGAATTGCAAAGATGTGTTTCACCATGATAACATAAGACCACATACAAGTTTGGTCACTCATCAAAAATTGTTGCAGCTTAGATGGGATGTGTTACCACATCCACCATATTCGTCAGATCTGGCACCATCAGATTACCATTTGTTTCATTCGTTGCAAAATGCCTTGAATGGTAAAAGCTTCACTGCTGATGAGGCTATCAAATCGTTCTTAGAACTGTTTTTTGCTGAAAGAAAACAAAAACTTTTTTGAGCGCGGAATCATGAACTTGCCTGCGAGATGGCAAAAGATCATCGAACAAAATGGACAAAATGTTGTTGACTAAAGTTTGTTTCCCATTCAAAATTTGTCTTTCATTTACACAGGAGAACAATGCAATTACTTTTTGGCCAACCCAATGTGGACCATTTCCATCTCAATTCAGGCAGGTGTGACCAACATGTGCTGGTTGACCACCTCCAATTTTTTGGAAAACATTATTTTAGCTACTCCAAATAGAGGTATAAAGTACTGCAAAAGAATTTTTCATAAACAAATTTTTTGGTCGAGCTACAGCATTTTGAAAATAGGCAAAAAATACACCAGTGGCGAAAATCATGTGAAATGCCAAATTTTGAAGTGCATACTGTTGCTGAACTATAACAGGTAGACTCAATTTTTTTTTATTATTAAGCTATTGAGTTGGCCTTCTTTCAAATTCACGGAAATTGATCAAACAAATATTGCCAGAGGGAAAAATATATATATATATATATTATTACAAAGAATTATTTTCCACAAATTTAGGATTTTTTTTTTTTTTTTTTTAAAGAAAAAGACCTATCAGGCGGCTCAGTGTGCCAACCTGCACCCTTACTAGGGTTTGTCTTAGCAGTAATTTTATTTGGCTAACCTTCCAAAAGTGGCCCGCTCGGCCGAGACCTAGTTCCAAAAGCAATAATAGATGGCGCCACAGTAGCACGTCACCTGTCCTCCGCTCTTCTCACACTTTCACGTGAAATGCATTATAGCTACTTACGTAACTTGGTGCTCCTCTGTTACGTAAGTTTTTTTTTTTTTTTTCGATCTCTCCTTCTGTGATATGTGGAATTAGAAACGGTTTTTTAATGAAGTTGGGAAGGATGAGGAAACCTCTATTCCTAAAACATGTGGAGCCAGGAACAACCATTTCACTGATCTGCAATTTTTCAACTTTTTTCTGTTGTTTTCAAATGAATAGGTGTACCTGAATGGATTTTTTGTGCAGATTCCGAAAATGACCTTCAAAATTCCATATCACGTCAGGTTTTTTTACAAATGACGGAAATGTGAAAATTAAAAAAAAACATTATTTTTTCTAATGACGTTGCTATATGGCAACGTTTGTAACATTTGACAATGCTCTCTGGAGGGTTGGAATGATTGTTTAAGGAATAGATAAACATAAATACATATTCAAAAGCAAACATACCTAACATTCGCCGTTGTGCTCCCCTTCAAACTTCCTCTTTTTGGATTGTCTTCGGTGTGCGTCCGTACAGTCTCTGTTCAACATCCAACAATAGTCGTCCATCATATGTACAGTCCACTTTCCTTGGTATCTCTTTTCCATCACTTTAATATCCTGATGGAAGCGCTCTCCATGTTCTTCCGAAAAATCACCAAAATTGTTAGGAAAGTAATTTAGATGAGCATGAAGAAAGTGAACTTTGACGCTCACGTTGCACCCAAGCAGTTCATAGGATTCCAGCATGTCCTTGACTAAAGGGGTGTAATTTGAAGCCTTCGTGTTCCCCAAAAAGTTGTGTACCACATTTCTGAATGCAGTCCATGCTCGCAATTCGCACTCACTCATGGTTTCCTCGAATATGTTGTCTGCCATTAATTTTCGTATTTGAGGGCCTATGAAAATGCCAGCCTTAATTTTTTCAGACGTGATTGATGCAAACTTACCACCAAGATACTGAAAGCATTTACTGTCCCTGCTTAAAGCTGTCACGAATTGCTTCATTAAGCCAAGTTTGATGTGTAAAGGTGGCAACAGTATTTTCGAGGGATCAACCAGTGGAAGTGAGTGAAACAATGTTTTTTTCGCCAGGTGTGAATGTACTTCTGACTGGCCACTGCTGCCGAACCCAATATTAAACTGGATTTGCTGGCATCTATGAACAACCTCTACTGTCCTGAATTGTAATTAATGTTGAAGTGTTTCATGACTGCCGGAATGGAATGTCTCTACAATATACCAAACCGCCTTCCTCAGCAAAAACGGAACCTATTCTGCTTCTCGGTGTCTGTACCAGGATAATCTCGCATTAGGACATAGTAAATTCTTTTCCTGAAGTTGTGATCCTAAAAGCTCTGCTGCGTCTTTAGGTAAATTCAGATCACGAACCAAATCATTCAGTTCATGCTGGGTAAATGGCACTGGGGTTTCATCCTCCATGCTGTCCGGTTGGTACATCTCATCACTTGTATCACTATCTGAATCGGTGTCTGTTGGGAGCTTGATATTGGACGGGGATGGCACAGGGATGGATTCACTATGGGGCACTGGTCTTATGGCAGATGGGATATTGGGATACACAATGTTACACTTACTGGTTCTGGTATGGCCCACGATATTTACTGTGTAGAAGTAGCAGTCGTCACTGTGATTTTTTGGCTCACGCCACACCATGGGTACACCAAACGGCATTGATGCCCTTTTTCCACTTTTCCAGTTCCTCAACCCCTCCACACGTGCACGGCACACATTGTGAGAAACCAAACTTTGTCCTGATCTGCTAGTTTAATGCCGAAGTGTTGAAAATAAGCATTTTTCACGAAAGGCGTAATGTTTTGCCTCTGTTTTTTTCCTGTCGTATAACAGCCACATATGTAGCAAAATATGTCTGGATGATTTACACAACCACATGAAGCCATTGCACACGCCACAAAGAAACAACCGAACGGGACCAGTCCCTTCTTTGCACTGACTAGTGTAACACGATCGGCCCTGAATGACGCCACATGTGACCAATAGAAAAAAGGGAGCAGTGGCGTGAGGTATGAGTCATACTGCCGTGCCAAGATAACATTCTCTCACGTTCCGCCCTTGTGAGTGGCGCAAATCGTGACGTCATACGGATAAAACAGTTGCATTTCCATTATCAACTATATATTTATGTTTATCTATTCCTTAAACAATCATTCCGCCCCTCCAGAGAACATTTTCACACGTTAGAAACGTTGCCATATAACAATGCCATTAAAAAAAAAAAAATTTAATTTTCGCATTTCCGTCATTTGTGAAAAAACTTGACGTGATACGAAATTTTGAAGGTCATTTTGGGAATCTGCGCAAGAAATCAATTCAAATACACCTATTCATTTCAAAATAACAAAACCTTGCATATTAGTGTTATGATGGACCAGTGGTCTGCATATCACAATCTGCCAAGCTGTGGTTACACTCAATTAACTGTCAACTACTCCCTCAACTTCATTGATCCCATCACAGGGGCGCATTCAGAAGGAGTCGAGAGTAATTGGCGTCCCCTGAAATATAAATTAACACAGTAACCAAAAAATGTACTTGGCAGACCATATTATGGAATATTTATTCCAACGGAATTGCCGTCTTTCCTCAGAACATTGCTTTGAAGTCCTGATTCGTGCGATCAGGCAGTTCTTCCCTGGCAGATAAAACTTTTATTCTGCTTGGTAGGCAGTTTCATTTCATGAGGAAAACTTATTCTTTCGTCATTATAAATATTTCACACACATGGCACAATGTACATTCATAAAGGCCCTTTTAAGGACCACCTTTCATCCATATTATTCACTTCCTTTGACACTTTCACAACGTAACACCACAATTTAGCGATAACGTGTCACCATCTATCGTCGCTTTAGATAACTACTTTCCGTGCCACTTTTTGAATGTTAACCTTTTATTTTTATCTTGTGATGCATGTAATTCATAAAATTACATTTTTAACATTTTTGAATTGCAATTATCTCAAAAACCCCATTTTTAAAAATTCTGAAATTTTGTCCAAATAATGTCCTAATAGTAGGTAGTTTACTGGGGAATCGGGTTACTGGATTTTTGCCTTGAATTTTTCCTACATATTTTTAAAAGTGACACTTTTTTTTTCAATTTCTTTTTTTCCAATTTTTGAAAAATGGCACTGTTTTTAAAAAAAAATTGAATTCAGAGAAAAAAAGAGAACTGTAAACATTATTTAGTAAATTTTTAATAGCAGGAAAACACAATTCCCGGCAAGGCTTGCACTAAGCATTCGCCAAATGTGACTAAAATTCGAAAATGGCGAGAAAAAAATTAGTAACAGTAAAAACGGTGGTGAATGAATTTATGAAACATAGGCAATTTTTGACTTGTGGGTAAACTGCAATTTGCGGTAATTTTTGGGCTAAACTGCAGCTGACGTGATTTCAAAGTTTGATTTTCCAAAGCTGTGGTGCTGAAAAGGGTGCTACTGCCTGTTGCAATTGTTATGCAGTACTGTGAAACACCTATCAAGGCTACTTGAGAGTCATTGGGGTAGTCAATGAAAATAAGAGCTACTGAAGGTGGGGGATATTGGGAGGGAAGAAACTCTTCCGTAATTTATAATGAGCGGATCCAGAGAGATGGGATAGCAGAGGTTAAACAGTCTGTAGCACATAGTCCAGTGTTGGTGTTGCACTTTGAATTTGCTCTGAACTGGTCTGTAATTCTGCATAGTTAGCTCCGCCCTTCAGACTACCAGTTGATTGCGCTGACCTTCGACGTAACGGAGCCATGCGACAGCCTGTGTTAGGTGTTGCTTGTTCTTAATCGCAGGTGTTTTTCTTATTCTTAATCGCACGTGTCTCGCTTCTCCTATTATGGGTGACACGGATTGTGTAAAGAAACGGATGTCCTATAACGCAGGATTCAAGTTGAAAGTGGTTTCTTTTGCAGAAAATACTAACAACTGTGCTGCTTCACGTCAATTTGGCATTAACGAAAAACTGATTCGAGATTGGCGTAAAAAAAAAAACGGACTTGGTGAAAATCGCAAAAAGGTGCTGCGCCGTGGAACGGCATCTTTCCCAGAGCTGGAAAGTGTCTTGAATGATTGGATTGTAGGCTGCAGACAAAATGGTTACATTGTAACGCAAACTGGTATACGTTTGAAATGAAACCATGGATGAAACCGCCATGTGTTTCGACCTTCCTGGAAATAAGACGGTGAACCAAAAGGGCGAAAAAAATATCTTTATCAAAACGACTGGCCACGAAAAATCCAGTTTCACTGTTGTTCTTACCTGTTTGGCCGACGGCAGTAAGCTACCTCCAGTAATTATTTTCAAACGCAAAACTCTGCCGAAAAGCGTTGTCTTTCCGTCTGGTGTGCTCGTTCGTGCCCACGAAAAAGGATGGATGAACGAATCCGGAACAATTGACTGGTTAAAGAATGTGTGGAACAAAAGGCCAGGTGCACTTTTGAGGAAACCTTCTCTTTTGGTGTGGGATATGTTTGTTGCACACCGTTGTGCAGAAGTGAAAAAAACTGCAGAAAATTCAAAAACAACTCTTGCTGTCATCCCAGGTGGGTTGACATCTGTTCTTCAACCACTAGATGTCTGCCTTAATAAGCCCTTCAAGGACAATGTGCGGAGGTATTGGGCAGATTGGATAAGTTCCGATTTGCCGACTGAAACCAAGGGCGGAAATCTAAGGAAGCCGGATATCGTTTTGATTGTGCGATGGGACAAGGATGCTTGGGATGCGATACCTGCGGAAATGGTCGTGAAATCATTCAAGAAATGTTGCATTAGTAACAAACTTGATGGCACAGAGGATGATAAGATTTTTATGAGCGATGATGACAGTGATTCTGATGACACAGGCATAGATGGGAATACTGATGTTTATGATGACGCGCCGATGACGGAGGAAAGACTTTTTTGAACTGTTTGGCGAGTCTGACTCTGAATCGGATTTTGAAGGGTTCCGATGAAGTTTTTGGGTATGCAAATTAAATTTAGTATTATATATATAATTTTTTTCGTTTTCAAATGTTTTTGAATAAATTCATTGAAATTAATAATCTAAAGCAACTTATGGGAATTTACTAGGAATTTTTTTCCATTTATAGCAAATTTTCGGAGAAAACTCTTCTCCTTCTTCAGGCTCTCTTGTTGTTGTCACTTTTTGCTTGTCACTATCATGGTTACGGTTTACCTTGACGGTTACGGTTAACCTTGACGGTTTAGGTTATTTTTCAACAGAGAAGAAGATATTTTAAAAATGCAAGGAGTAGTTTATGAAGTAAATTGTAGTTGTGGACTATCTTACATAGGTGAAACAGGTCGCAGACTAGAAACTCGTATAGCTGAGCATAAAGCAGCTATAAAAAATTGCTCCAACAAGACTGGATTAGATAGGCATGTTAGAGAAACTGGGCACAGCATGGATTGGAATTCCCTTAAAGTAATCAGTTTCCAAAGCAATTTCCAAAAAAGAAAACTGAAAGAAGGAATAGAGATTGAGAAAAATCAAAATTCCATCATCAATGACTGCAAAGGTTTTTCCCTGCCTAACATCTGGCAGGATTTGTTGAAAAATAACCTAAACCGTCAAGGTTAACCGTAACCGTCAAGGTAAACCGTAACCATGATAGTGACAAGCAAAAAGTGACAACAACAAGAGAGCCTGAAGAAGGAGAAGAGTTTTCTCCGAAAATTTGCTATAAATGGAAAAAAATTCCTAGTAAATTCCCATAAGTTGCTTTAGATTATTAATTCAATTAAACTAGGAAGCCATTTCTCAATATGAGCTTTATTCATTGAAATTTTTTTTTTTCTTATTCCGGGATATCGACTTGTACGCGAGTTTCCGATTTCTTACGACTTTTTTCCTCTGAAAGTGGGGGGGGGGGGTCGACTTATACGCGAGTATATACGGTAAGTCTTTCGTGGTAGCATGCAATGTATTTATTACAGATTTTTAGGAAATACATATTCATTTAATTTTTTTTTGAAAATATGTGTTTTTATGTAAGAGTATTTATCTAAAAATTGTTTCCTAATAATAGCAATAGAATAAGATGATTTAAAGAAAAATTAAAAATAATTATTGGGACATGAGAGATTCTGTTGGCAAAGACTTTGGGCATTGTATAACTAACTACGCTACAAAAATAATAAATAATGCAGAACTTGCTATATTTTTTGGCCATCTGCATCGATGGTAACTTTTGAAAACAACCATATTCACCATTATGCTGAAATCTGGTATGAGCAAGTAAACAGCTGATTTTTCACACTGCTGCTCTACGTTTCATCAACCAGATTCATTCAGATTTGTCTAAATTACTGAAACAGATTCATTGTTGTGCAGTGGGAGAAAAATGCTTAGGTGCCACAAGCTCTTGAGCAGCACCATTTGATATTGTATCATTCTTTCTACAGACGTAGGATTCAATGCTTAGGTGCTGTGAGCTCTTGAGCAGCACCATTTGATATTGTATCATTCTTTCCACAGACGTAGGGCTCAATGCTTAGATGCTGCAAGCTCTTGAGCAGCACCATTTGATATTGTATCGTTCTTTCCACAGACGTAGGGTTCAATTTTCTTTAACATTCCAAGGTCATCACTGTGACTTGCCATATGGCATGCTGCATTTTTGTTTTTAATAAATTCAATAGCTTAATTTAGAGAGAGTGCAGTTCTGTCTGAGAACAATGCTGTCCCAAGCATAACGCAGACACGCCAACTCTCCGGATTTAGGTGCGAGACTCCGAATTTTAAGCCCTTCTTCCCGCTCTTCAGATGAATGTCAAACTCCTGATTTTCACAGAGAATTAGCCATTAGGATGGTCAAAATTCCATCAACCACTATGATTTCGAACCGCTTGTGAAATCTTTTTCTTTAAACATTGATTCAAGGTTGCGGCATTACAGTCATCAGTTTTGTACTTTTCCTCTCTTGTCTGCAAAAAGAAAGCTGACCCGATGGCGCAGTGGTCTTGGTGAGATACATGTACTTGGAGTGCCACTTTTCCAAAATAAGAAATCAACGCTGCCAAAGTTATGTACTAGTTTTGTACACCTAAAAGAAAATTTTGTACACCACCGGAAGTGGTACTTTTCTGCTCTTTAAAAGTGGCACTCGAAGTACATGCTGAGTGCCACTTTTTCAAAATCGAAAATAACTACTGCCAAAGTTTTGTACTAGTTTTAAACAGTTTTGTACACCCAAAAGAAAATTTTGTACACCACCAGAAGTGGTACTTTTTGACTCTCTTTTGTGCCCCTTGAGCATGTACTTGGAGTGTCACTTTTCCAAAATTGAAAAAAAAAAAAAAACTGCCAGAGTGTTGTCATAGTTTTGTATACCCAAAAGAAAGTTTTGTACACCACCGGAAGTGGTACTTATTGATTCTCCTTTGTGGCCCTTGAGCATGTACTTGGAGTGCCACTTTTCCAAAATGAAAAAAAAAAAACAACACTGCCCGAGTGTTGTCCTAGTTTTGTATAGTTTTGTACACCCAAAAGAAAATTTTGTACACCACCGGAAGTGGTACTTTTTGACTCCCCTTTGTGGCCCTCGAGCATGTACTTGGAGTGCCACTTTTCCAAAATCGAAAATAAACACTGCCAGAATGTTGTACAGTTTTGTACACCCATAAAAATTTTTTGTACACCACCGGAAGTGGTACTTTTTGGCTCTCCTTTGTGGCTCTCGACCATGTACTTTGAGTGCCACTTTTCCAAAAACGAAAATAAACACTGCCTGAGTGTTGTCCTAGTTTTGTACAGTTTTGTACACCCAAAAGAAAATTTTGTACACCACCGGAAGTGGTACTTTTTGACTCTGCTTTTGTGGCACTCGAGCATGTACTTGGAGTGCCATATTTCCAAAATCGAAAATAAACACTGCCACAATGGTGTGCTAGTTTTGTACAGACAAAAGCGAGTTATGTACCCCTCTGGCGATGGTTCTCTTTGGTTGTCCAGCATGCTCTTAGAGTGTCATCTTTTGAAATTCGGAACCCAGCAAAAACAGTCTTGCTGTGCCAGCTCTGGGCCATTGCTTGCAGCCAGCACTGCCATCAATGGCCCAGCACTATGTTGCTGCTGCCGAACTGTCAATAAAATGTCCGGGCGGCCAACAGAAGGGCCAGCAGTTCAATGGCACCCCATCTGTTGTCATATGCCACAACAGGGCCATTAGTGGTCCATCACAGGCAGTAGCTGCCACAAGTGGCCCTTCAGTGGCCATGCAAGAACATGCCAGAAATGATGGCTATCCTAATGTGGTCCGCTGGTTTGCCGGTAGTGGCAGCCGGCAACCACGTGGCGTAACTGGTGGCTTGCCGAATCTTATCCGCCAATTTCCCAGTAGCACCCATAAAAAAAATCAAGAATAACCGCAATTTCCCAAAGCTACATCCCCCCCACCCCACCCTTACGAAACTTGCAAATTATAGCACTGCGCTGGGGAAATTTTCTCAACTAACCGAAAAAATGCCCGTTTCGATCTAAAGAGATTTGAACCAGGGCCGTTTGCGCGGGAGCTAACTCTGTATCGACCAGACTAATTTGCCACACGTGGGCGAGTGCTTGAAGCTGTCTGTTTCGTAAGAAATGTGTAATCAAATGGTTCCCTCTCATTGTACAATATTGCGAGGCATTTTTCATAAAAGCCAGTTTCATATATTTCATAAATTTATTTTTTCAACGTAACGATAGTTTTTTTTTACCTTAAGGGAACTTCACTCATTTTCCAAGAGTGTACATACTTAGTCGCTTTCCAAAGTTTTGTACTGCCCTTGTCGTCTTAAAAGGAGATTGTTGAATTAATCTATATTTACCAGGGTTCATGTCACATTCTGTTACATTTTTAACGCTGTATCTTTCCTTTCCGCTGTCCGAAGCTAAATTTGGCACTTGCTTGGAGACCCACAATTCATGGCGATGCTGCAGGGCCATCAATGGCTCGCCAACTAATAGTGCTGCCACCAACGGACCGCTACCGAGCCGTGAGCTGCAGATTTCAGCCTGCAGTGACCCAACACTGCCAGCTGGTGGTCAGCAGTTTCCCAGCACCTGTGTTTTTGCTGGGAAGTAAGCACTACTATCTTTTTCCAGTTCATTACATACTTTTACTCCTGTTCATTATACACAACCAGCTGTTTTTGTGTTCATTATACGCAACTTTTATTTGTTCAAGGTCGCAAATTTTCGTGCGGTTGTCTTGTATAAACTAAGAAATTGTCGGAGCCTTCATTTTTATAGTAAAGGAAGAAATCAAACAGTTTTTTGTTGCTTTGTTAAGCAATGCTTTCAGCAAAAGCATTTTGAAAACGCGAGGAAAAGGAATTCAAATCAGCGCATATCATCGCTTCCAGTCTAGCAGCCATGCCGAGCAAGGTTGGGGGAGGGGAAGTTGCAAAACACCTCGGCACATTCGCAGTGGCGTAACTAGCACCACTTGTGCAACCCCGGAAAGTTCATTTCAGCACCCCTAAGCATAATAATTTTTCCAGGATTTCGGACACTAGGGAGGATATGTTTTTCACTGTGTTTGTTTTGGGAAAATGGGGATGTCAAGAAGTTAGGGAGACTGTCTGGTAAAGTAAAGGAACTACCTATAGAGCCCTGTAGTTTTAACTTTTAAAATACATTTTGGAACAGAATTACATAATGCAAGGTTATCAATCAGCCAGTCAGATTTAACACGGTGAACTGTCAGATGCATAATCATGAATATATGTTTTATCGCATTGAAACGAATTCGGTAAAATATATTTAAATGTTTAAGGTTAATAACTATGAGACTTTAGTGATCATTACTGGATATGGTTGTATACAAACAGGGAATTCAGTATTCTACACTGCAAGAATGCAATATAGATTTCGTAGCTGCAGATATTAATTTGCATGTACAACAAAACTTCAATGCAGGCCAGGAAAAAAAGAGTGCGTGTGGAAATGCAATGTGCAGGTATGTGATGTTTACAAATATACGAGTACTATACCCAGTGTTCGAAATGGGCCAGTATGGCATACCAGTAGTTAACAAAAATGGAAGTGAGCATACCTGCAGTTTAAAAAACGTTATTTACTATCCCGGTATCGGTATGTAATAAATTATAAACCCTTCACAGACTACGTAAAGAATTAGGATGAAAGCAAAAATTTTAACGCAAAAATCGGCAAATTACATTTTTAACGGATAAAATTGATAATAAGCAGCTAAGACTGAAAGAGACCACAAACCCTTCAATAAAGTTTTTTTAATTTTTACATTAATTTTATAATATTATATACATTAATTTTTCAATACCAAAAAACAAACAAAAAACAATTATACGGAATGGTATGTATTTTTTCGAAACCTATTTATACTATATGGATCTATGGTCTGCACATACCGGCAGTAGCTCTGTGCCACTTCGACCACTGAGTTACCATATAACTACATAATATAGATATAATATAAATTATAATTATATGATTAAAATAAAAGTGGAAAAAAAAATATGCAATAAGTAGAAATTTTCATGTTTTTAGACCTAAGTCTTTCTTTCCAGCCTTCATTTTTTGGCGAAATTATTAAGCGTTGAGATCCATTTATTTGGCAAACTGCCTTTCTATGCAGTGACAATTCCTGCAGCCTATCTTGTGACATGATGCTTCTCAAATAGTTTTTACAAATTTTAATTTGGAAAACGATCTCTTTATAGATGCTACTGTGACGGGTAGCCGTGAGTGTTAAGAAAAACATCAAGGCTATAATTACATAGTTTAGTACAACCACCGACAATTGTAGGATCCACATCCTCCACGAGGAATCTCCATGTGGCCTCGCACTTTCCTTCAGCAGTGCACCAATAAGGCGATTGCAGAGCGATTGTATTACAACCCGGAGCCAAAGGGCCGAAAAACTTCAATGTGTAGGACATCCAGCAACCGAAAAATTGTTATGCTGTGTGTTGGTAAAATGTGGAAAGTGCGATGTATTTGTTTATTCAACTGACACCACATATTTGGGGGATTTTCACTTAGGATATCAGTGCTTCCAAAATGTACCATCCATTTTTCAATGTTCACAAATTTGGTACACATGTAAACAATAATTACTTATTTTACACTTGCAGGTGTCACAGCTCATCGTAAATTCAAACAACGCAAACTTTCAATAATAACTTTTGGAATGTCCTAATATCAGTGTTCCATTGCATTTTATTTTTATTTATCATGGCCTTAATTGATTGAATTTACTTTTTGTTTCGAAATGCATCCAACCGTCTCCCAAATTTTAATTTTCACCTAAAGTCAATATTTACCTTAATTTTAACATTTGCTAAATTTAACTATTAATTACACACATGAGCAAAACCTATCCATAACAGTTTGAAATGTGGTCAGGAAGGAAGAAACAAGATGATGGATGTGAAGACTAACTTTAGGCTTGCTCAAACACACTGGTCTGTTTCCTTCTGTTCGACAGGCTATTCTTATTGCTCAAACATTACCAGTAACAACCTGCCCAGTGGAGAGGTCCTTCAGCACTATGAGAATGGTTAAAAACTTGGTTAAGGTCAAAAATGGCAGATGGACGTTTATCTGGACTGTGCATGATGAGTATTCATCGAGAAAAGGTTTTTGAGAATAAACATGAAATCATTCAAAATGTCGTTGATAGATTTGGACAAAACCAAGACGTTTACAGTTTTTATTTCATAGTATCTCTTCTAAAGTGCAAAAAACAGAAAATTGAAGGCGGATTAAAAATAAACAGATAAATGTCTATAAAAAAAGGGGGTTTATACTCATACTCAATAAAGGACGATGGAGCAGTGCAACTGTTTTATGTAACCTTGAGTTAATGTTTCCATACAAAAAGACTGTATTAAGTTGATTATTAAATTTAGCAAGAAGCCTACAGTAAGGTTAAACTTTTGACTCAGATATGAATATTCAGTGGCCAGTAATTGGTAAATGACATAATTATTATTATTGTCCGTTATTTCAATACTAAATATTGACTATAGAAAGAAAGATGTTTCCAAGTTCCCAAACTTTTCGGGAGGCTAACAGTGCTCCGAACCCACTCCCTAGCTTTAGGGGCTCGATGCATTCGCCTGACCCAACCCCCACTATGCCATATAAAGACGCAGGGGTACTATAAATTTAAGTAATAATTATGATAGTGGGAGTATACCCGTTTGCCCCCTCCCCCGGAAAAGTTGCAGCGGACGCCCATGCTCATGGGGGATAATGCTGCGGGAAAAGTTTCCGGCCCTTTATATGATTTTTTATCACCAAAATGGTGATAAAACAAGTTTCCAAAGTTTGGCCAAATATTTTAAAAACTACGTGACAAAATGATTATGTACAATTTCGCATTTTCAATACATGAAAAAAAATCTTTACTTTTTAAAAACTATGTAGTAAATCCGAATGTTATTTTGTTTTATATTCATACCTCTATTACTCCTTCTTTATTATCATAGCTCTTTTCAAAGCAAATTGTTTACAAGTTGATTTCTCAATAGTATTTGAGTAAAATATTATCTAATCTTTGCTTGTTTAAAATTTGTCAAAGTCAGAGAAAAAACATAACTATGAACATTATTAAGTTTTGCACCATCTATTTCATGGCTGAACTACTACAACAAAAAAACGTCTGCACCATGAGTTGTAGCTTGCTTTTAAGTGCACGTTTTATTCAGAGCAATGATTGCGAAATAAATTTTTCATCCAAACCGAAACTTAAACAACAACGCTGACCGAAAGTAAACAGCATACCCTTCTCTGATGGGATGAAGGTTCAACTTTGGCTGCACCAAGAACTCAGTAAAGCTCGATTCTCTCAAACTTGTGATATACCCTCAAACTTGTGATATACCCTCAAACTTGTGATATACCCTCAAACTTGTGATATAACAGTTACGTATACGTAAACTAATCAAAGAACTGTGAGTTTGTGATAATCAGAAATTACAAAAGCAGCAAAAAAGCAGCAGCAGCGAAAAAAGCAAAGCAGTGTATAAATTAATTAATTAGCTATTATCGAATTGGAAAAGCTTAGAAAATACAGTAAAATATCTGGACTAATGCAGAATTACATATAAATGTCAAAAAATATAACTGGAGTACACATAGCCGAAGTTTCACTGAATATCTTTTTATTTCTACAAAGCAATGCTTAAATATAAAAACTTTGTTTAAACTGAAAGCCACTAGATTGAAAAAACATTGTGCAGAAATTCAAATTGCTTGAATTTCCGTCTGTGATGCATACCTGTAACTTAACCCTCCTTTCGAATTGCTTCTAAACTAAACATTTTCCCACCGAAGAGTTCGTTACTTCTCTACACAGCTTGTACATTTTAGCGACACTGACAGTGAGTCACAGCAAAATTTATAGAGACAACTTTGACTTGATTGCAAATAATGGAGGAGGGGGGTGTAGAGAGAGAAAGATTACAAGTAATTGTGGGGAAGTGATATAAAGAAAGAGATTTAAACGAATACGTATTGTTGCTATATGTTGATCTAAGAGCTATTTTGTGTCAAATGATGAATCACAATGTGACGATTTTTTATATAGATGACCTTCGAACTTTCATTGAGTGGAAAATTAAGGGAAAGGGGATTTTAAATATAAATCCTTTTGCTGATTATTTCAACTTGGCCATTTGGCTACTGGGTTATTACAAAAGTGTGTTTTATATGCAACAAACTAGGAATATTAATCAAATTAGTTAACCATTTAAGCTACTGCTTCGAAAATCAAGAGTCAAAAAGTACCACTTCTGGTGGTGTACAAAATCTTCTTTTGGGTGTACAAAACTATGACAACACTCTGGCAGTGTTTTTTTTTTTCAATTTTGGAAAAGTGGCACTCCAAGTTCATGCTCGAGGGCCACAGAGGAGAGTAAAAAAGTACCGCTTCCAGTGGTGTACAAAATTTTCTTTTGGGTGTACAACACGAGGACAACACTCAGGCAGAGTTTTTATTTTCAATTTTGGAAAAGTGGCACTCCAAGTACATGCTCGAGGGCCACAAAGGAGAGTCAAAAAGTACCATTTCCGGTGGTGTACAAAATTTTCTTTTGGGTGTACAAAACTGTACACAACTAAGACAACACTGGCAGTGTCTATTTTCGTTTTTGGAAAAGTGGCACTCGAGTACATGCTCGAGGGCCACAAAGGAGAGTAAAAAAGTACCACTTCCAGTGGTGTTCAAAATTTTCTTTTGGGTGTACAAAACTAGGACAACACTCAGGCAGAGTTTTTATTTTCAATTTTGAAAAGTGGCTCTCCAAGTACATGCTCGAGGACCACAAAGGAGAATCAAAAAGTACCACTTCCGGTGGTGTACAAAATTTTCTTTTGGATGTCCAAACTGTACAAAATTAGGACAACACTCTGGCAGTGTTTATTTTCGTTTTTGGAAAACTGGCACTCGAAGTACATAATCGAGAGCCACAAAGGAGAGCCAAAATGTACAACATTCTGGCAGTGTTTATTTTTGATTTTGGAAAAGTGGCACTCCAAGTACATGTTCGAGGGCCACAAAGGGGAGTCAAAAAGTACCACTTCCGGTGGTGTACAAAACTATGACAACACTCTGGCAGTGTTGTTTTTCAATTTTGGAAAAGTGGCACTCCAAGTACATGCTCGAGGGCTACAAAAGATAGTCAAAAAGTGACACTTCCGGTGGTGTACAAAATTTTCTTTTGGGTGTACAAAACTAGTACAAAACTTTGGCAGTATTTATTTTTGATTTTGAAAAAGTGGCACCCCAGCATGTACTTGGAGGGCCACTTTTAGAGAGCCGAAAAGTACCACTTCCGGTGGTGTACAACATTTTCTTTTGGGTGTACAAAACTGTACAAAACTAGTACAAAATGTTAGCAGCACTGATTTCTTATTTTGGAAAAGTGACACTCCAAGTACATGTATCTGTCTTAGTGCTGGCTTCTGACCTATCGTGCGAGACGGGTCAGAAAAATTTGCTTTAAAAAATTTCTCCCAGTCCAATAGTCATTCGACGCCTTCAGCAAAAGCTCACCTGCTCTGGCAGGCACTAAAATTCCTGGGAGGGTCAGTAATCAATTGACAGATGAGAGCTACCCTGCTTTTTCCTTACAGTTCAGTCTTTCAACCCCTCGCCTCAACAGAGCCGTGCTCATTTTAAGTGATGATCAACAGTTGAGTTGCATGAATTCACATAACGACAAAAGGGTGTAGTTACAGTTGGCCTCGCCTTGTAACGAAAGGTGATGTTAGTACGATGCTTCTTGTCATCTTCGCCTTCATGCACAACCTAAGGAAAAAAAACAGTTGGCTGCTTTTTTATTCGTAAAAAACAACATGCGGGCTATTTTACGTTTTTATTATCTTGCAGAATTGACGTACCTGAAAACGAATTTCAATAGGGGGAAGGGTGTTGCTTTTCGCACTGTTCTTTTTTTCTCCATAACTTTTAGTGGACGAATACTACTACTACTGAAAAATTTTTCCTACGTCTGAAAAATGTCGATGAAAAATAGTGTTCGTGTGACAGGGTTCCCACTCAACCTGGAAAACAGGGAAAACCTGGAATTCTCAGGGAATTTGAAAATGGTTCCAAAAATCAGGGCCTTTTTTATAAAAATCAGGGAAAACTCAGGGAAAATTACCCCTTTCTTTTGTAAAAATTAATGGATACTTTATTTTGCCAAAAAAAAAAACAAAAAAAAAACTTATTTTTTCAAGATTTCAAACTTTTGCTTGCAATTACTGCCTGCCTAGAATTTGGTAGATCTTACTTTCAGTTATATTAAGTATTTTCTTTATTCTCTAAAAAAAGATGCAAAATTGAATTTTTAAAATTGCCAGTTAAGCTTTTGTTCAATTTCTGCAGGCAGTTGTTATAACATGAAACAATTAGGCACAATGGCTCCTGCTTGAAGAAACATTTTACAAGAGAACCAACCAAATGATGGATCAAAGTCCTTTGTGTGTTGGTTCTCTTGAAACATGTTTCTTTGAACAGAGCCATTTCTTATGAACAGAGCCATTTCATCATTAAGCTTAGCTGCATTGTGTTATAGAAAAACTGAAACTATTCAACTGACAGATTTTTTCTTACATATGGCCTGTTTCTGTGGGACTGTATTTACAAATTCCGTGTGGGTGGTATTCACAAAAGTTCACGGAACTTTGGTACAGAAAATAATGTTCACAGTTAGTTGTTATTAATGAAAAGCAGGTAATTTTATAAAGACAAATTACTTAAAGAACTTACAAGTTTGTGCTTTGGTGAGAAAAATGAATGGAATGGAGTGAAATGTAACAATTCTTTGCAACATGCCACTCTGGAAAACTTTAAAAACCACCTGGAGAACCTGGAAAAGTTGGGGATTTTTTTTTTACTTTTGAGTGGAAACAACCCTGTGTGATTTTATGAGCTGTAAAAATCTCCCGATTTTCAGATTTTGAAGGTTGGCATGTCTGCATAACACTGCAGACATGCCAGAGTTTATCTCATTGTTATTGGAAATAACGACACACCTAGTTCAAAGCTGCAGGTTAACTTGCCAGAAAGGAATTTTTATTTGATGACTATTCCAACCCTATGCTCTCGCTGCTGTGGTAGCAGAGTATGTTTTATGACTTTCGTCAAAGATATAGGAGCTGGTAGGAAAACTATTTTTAATACACATGAAATCGCCTGTGCAACTCGCATCTAATAATGTCATAGGTGAAAGCACTGTAGACGTCCAGAAAGTTATGCACTGAATGAGTCATCATTACTTCCTCATTGCTGCCCTTGTGTAACTCTTCCATCTTGTGGATGAAAGACTTTCACACTCAATTTACAGGAGGAAGAGGTTACGTGAAAGACCATAAGTGTTTTACTACAGGGTGTTGTTGATTCCAGGAGGTTGGAGTTGAATGTCTGTCTTTTAGCCTGTTGTTGACACCTACAGTGGTTTGTGTTTAGAGAAAGAGACACCACTCTAATTTCATGCGTAACATAGTGTGCAATAGTTGAAGTGTACACAATTTTGTTTTCCCTGTTGTGTACTCACCGTACTGCACATAAGGCCAAAAAGAAATCTAGTTTTGTCCTCCCTTGTGTGAAATAAAAGAAAAAAGCTGACCAAATGAAATAAAAAAGCATTAAAACATAATTCATGAATTCCAAATAACAAATTATGCATAAAATATATCTCCGTAGTCAATGACATTATGGGTTTTTCATTAACACAGTTCTCCCACATAGTTAACCATAACTAGTGCACAGAAGTTAAAGTAAGTTTCCTGACAGATTACGGAATCACAGCACAGAAAGCAGATAATTTGAAGAGGATAATTTTTCCTTGAATAATTGTGCATAAAAAAACCCCCATAAACTTTAAACAACCAATTCAGAAGCAGGGTTCATTCTAGAATTAAAAAAGGGCAGGGTGCAGACTTTGAAAAAGAGCACTTTTTTAACTGAAAAGGGCTTCTTCATTCTTTATTTTTACTTATTTAGTTACCTATTTTTACTTATTTGCACTAGTTACTTTATTTTTACTTATTTGCACTGAAAGTCATGGGTTTATGAATTAATATTTTCAAAATATCTTTCTGGATAAGATTATTACTCTGGCACACCCTGACACTGGTACTTAGCCTAGATGTGATACCTTGTGAGCAGTGGCGGTTCTAGGCCTGGGGTCCTTACCCCCAAAATATAACCAAACTTTTTTTAGGAGTTCTATATTAATTTTATTAATTACCTGCACATGCAGGCAAAAATTTAGACTCCCTCAATTTTTTTTTTTTTTTTTTTTTGTTTAGAACTGCCACTAATTGTGAGTTCTTTTTATTTTACCATGTGTTTAAAGACTCATTCAGTTTGGGGCTTAGATAAATCTGCTTCCCCATGTAATGCACCACTCCCTAATTCCACATGAAAAGAATACTGGAAATACTCTTCTTGGAAGGGCCAAGCACGTGTTGATTCGAACAATGGACGTCTTCCCTCATTCTGGAAACAAACTATGATGCCCTTGCATACCAGCCAACTACTATGGATTATGTCCGTAGTTCCTACGATTTTTTTTTTATTTTGCTATCAGTTCATGATATACATGTGGTTTTTAAGCGGATTCGTGGAATTCCGCCTTTTTTTTGTGTGTGTGTCATCATATAGATCGTCTTCAAGATCGATGAAAACTGAAGAATTTTTTTTTTTTTCTTGGCGTCAGGGGTCTTTTTTTGTCTGAGGACCGTATTTCGTGTTTCAAAACTTATTAAAACGGTAGTTAAACGGAGTATAAAATCTCGCCGCAATCGTAATTTTTTTTTTCTCCCTATGTTGCCTTTGTGTCCACTATTCATCATCTCATTGCATAAATGTTGTTGCTTCAACAATTAGCAAAAACGGAAGTCAGATGCTGCAAACATTTTCCGGTAATGTTCAGACATGAGATTCTTCCGCGAAATTGTGGAATTCCGCCTTTTTCGTTATTATTTTGATCAATTATGAGAATGATGCACAAATAAAGAGACATTTCGTGTGTGTGGGGGTGTGTGTGTCAGAGAACGAAATTTCATCTTTATGAAACTGGAAGGTTGACGGAGTTCAGATTTTTTTTCCATAATCATAATTTTTTTCTCGCAATGTTGCCTCTCTCAAGTACTGTTAAATATCATTTTATTGCATAAATATTTATATTTTAGCTTCAAAATAGGGGGAACATTTCCAAAATCAGAAGTATGCCCTTATAATGCTACATAACATATGGTTGAGCAGAGGAAATGTTCCGATTAGTTTTTGTCCATTGCTTAGTTGAAATTAAGAAATGCCTCATTTTTTTCTATTTTCGAGAAGTGGGCATTTTTTCCGTGGGCATTCATTCTTCCCTCATGTAAGCACCGCACCACCCACGCTTTAACGGACAAAGAATGCTTACAGTAAGCACCTAAAACAAAATGCGATTTTGAAGCAGTCGCCTCGAAAAAAATGAATCGGAATTCGCAACAGAAACTAAAAATCATACGTTAAATAAAATGGAATAATCCAAGGCTTGAATAAATAGTCTGGCTAAGCATTTGGATTTGTATACTTTCAGTCATCTTCCTGTATGAATTTAAACTGGGCCATTCTGCAGGAATTGCCACTCAAAACATTAAGGGAGAATACTGCCAACAAACGAACCATTCCAAGTCTGCTGGATAGCATCCTAAGCCACCCATACACACCAAGATGATGATGCTCCTTGTCTGGTGGTCCACAGCTGGGATAATTCATCGGATTTTCTTGGCAAGTGGCCAAATCATCACTGCAGAACGTTATTGTGCTGAATTACACTAGATGCACCGGAAATTGCTACAGAAACAACCGGTTTTGGTCAACAGACGTGGTGTTCTGCTCCAGAACAACGCCCACCCTCATGAACTAAGTGCCTTGGACTATGAAGCACTGCCTGATCCTGCCTATTCCCAGGACTTTTCTCCGACAGACTATCATTAATTTCGTCACCTGGATCACTTCCTGTCCGGGAAACAGTTCACGACAGACAACATGGTTCAGCGTGCAGTTGACGATTTCTTCGGGTCCCAGCGACAAGACTTTTTTTCGTTCTGGGAGCATGGCTTTGCCGGACAGATGGCAACTATATGTTGATGCCAAGGGAGAGTATTTTGCCTAGGTCCGTTTCGCCATCCATGTTTGCCGGTTCTTTGCTGGGCGTTTCATTCGTACCAACGTAATATTTTTGCTGGAATCCCGCTATCCTGCCTCAATTTTAAGCCCTGTTCAAAGAGTAGAACTTTGTCAAGATAGGCTGCTAGTTACATCCAAATTTACCACTGTTTCTTGAAAAAATGAAAAAAAGAGACTGGTATCAAGTTTATACCTTTTGCTCATATTCCTTCAAAGTCCGTTGATGTGCCACCAATGGACTGTTATATTGTTTAAAAAGAGCAGACTTAAAACAAGGATTAGACTATGGAAAGCAGTGGAAGAGGAGTGGAATGAAATACCACTTCCAATTTTAAGAAATGCCCTGTTATCTTGGAAATCTAGATGTAGGTTCATGTCTAGAGAAAAAGCTATCAGACAGAACATTTAAGAAATAATTTTATTTTAAACACTAATTATATTGCTGGAAAATCCTTCTGAAAATGTGTGAACATTCTCTGTAGTTTTGTGTCTCATATTCAAGCACAAAATTTTTAGTTTCAATAGGTACTTATTTTGTTGTTCATTTAAATTTTGAGTTTTCATAATCAAACACTTTCGTTTTCCTGTTTATAATGAAAAACAGTCATATTTTGGGGTGCAGTTTAAAAAAAAAAAAAAGACAGCGAATATAGCTGTGCATGTTAAGATTACATTTTGTTTCAGCCACAGTACATGACAGCTAGCAACTGTTAAGGCAGTATTACTTTTATCTAAGTGCTAATTTTCTCCTAATTTTCCATGAATGTTTACACATTGAGTTATTTATTTGCATTTCTTATAGCATGTGCACCTGAGCACTGCAAGGCATTTTGTAAGTGTTACTGAGTGGTGATATTCTAAATTTTTCAGAGTAAATTGTTCCTTTTACTTCAAAATTGGGGCTTGTCGGCACGGTGACCGCTGTTCTCGTATCCATAACAAACCTACATTCAGTCAGGTATGATATCCTAATTTTGCCTAGTTTCATATTTCATTTGTTGCCTCATGTATTTTAAAGAAAAATTAAAAACTAAATTTTTTATGTTATCTTGTTATTGCTTTAACTGTTGTGAATGTATGTTTTTCTTTATATTTCACAGTAAAAACTTTTAACTGAATAAAAATGGTGTAAAACAAATATGTAGTTGTCAAGAAAGAAGTCATCATGTAAGGGATGCCAAACTTTCAAGACGAATTTAAAGAAATCAGTAACATTAATTCTTTCTTGGAATTTTATAATCAAAGGAGGATTTTAAATTTTGTGATGTAGAGAACAAAAATAGAGCGATGTTGCTGCAGTAGAAGTAAAGATATCTTAGTATTGATTACTAATCTAAAGCAAATATTATGGGAATTTTACGAGGAACTTTTTTCATTAATAGCAAATTTTCGGAGAAAACTCTTCTTCTTCAGGCTGTCTTGTTGTTGTCACTTAAACAACAAGACAGCCTGAAGAAGAAGAAGAGTTTTCTCCGACAACAAGACAGCCTTAAGAAGAAGAGTTTTCTCTGAAAATTTGCTATTAATGAAAAAATTTCCTAGTAAAATTCCCATAATATTTGCTTTAGATTAGTAATTGAATTAAGAAACTAGGAAGCCATTTCTCAACATGAGCTTTATTCAAAGAATTAGTATTGATGTTTAGTGCATTAAGTTTTTTTTGGCATGAAAATAATACTTTCCAGGTGAAAAAAAAATGGGGGGGGGATGTTCAGAGGAAAGGTGATAGCTGTACTGCTAAATTGTTATATAGGCTACGTTTTTGCAGAATTTCTTGCTTTTAGACTGAAAGCTTTTTAATCTTTCCATTGCAGCTAGGTTATTATGTTTCATATTCAGTGATCATTTTTTTGTTGTAAATTGCAATGACTTATAAAATAATATATAATAGTTGTGTAAGTTTGTGTTTAAATGTCTTTGCCAGAAATGCTCCATTTATGTTTATTGTTAAGTATTAGTAGATCATAGTTGCTTGGATGGAATAATTTTTTTCCTTTCAGCTTTTATTTTTATGAAGTTTTATCACTTCCCTCTTCCATCTGTCATATTTTTAAGACAAATGTTTTGCGTATGAGAAATAAACATACAGTTTCAAACTGCTGTTATTTTTAGATCATTTATTTTATGTTAGTCTGTTAAAAAGAATTGAAAGTATTCTAAAATCTTAGTAATTAGGCCTTGGAAAGCCACAAAATGTAGTGGCTGGTGTACAAGTTTGGAAATTGCTTTGAGAACATACCCGAACCTGCCCAGATTTGCTCATTTTGACATAGTGTGATAAGTGAACAGTGTAAAACTATTCAGAAGGGAATATTTATAATTTAAAAATATATTTCTTTAATTTATATATTTCATTTAAATATTTAAAAATATATTTCTTTCATATTTTGTAAAAAGAAAATAATTCCACGAATTCTTAGCCTGCCCAGTTTTGCACTTTTGGGCATACTGTGATAAGTGAACTGTGTAAAGCTGTTATGAGGGAAATATTTATTTGAGAAAAAATATTTTATAAAAAGAAAAATAATTCTACTAATTTTGTAACGTTGAATGCTTCATATCAGGCAACCACAAAAATATTTGCTGTTTTTGGAGACTGGGAAAGTGCAACACATATGTAGTAGAAAATCAAGTTATTCATAAAAATAATTACCATGGGCATCAACAACATTTTGCTGGTGTGTTAACGACTTATATATACCCCTGCGATAAAATGACGGTTCATGAGAAGAGAAAAAGTTTTGGAGGGCAGCCTGCAACTCATCAAAGTTAGAGAAGTCCTGTCTATGCAAATGATTGTTGGTGACAAAAACAAATGATAGTCTGAAGAAGAGACAACTGGTGAGTGGTGAGAAACCTATGTGACATAAAAGCTCCCATCCAAATTCTTTGATAGTGTTTCTGGTCAATGAAATGGAGTGGGCACGAGAATTATCTTGAAGAAGCAGAACTCCCATTCTGTGGACCAGTACTACTTCCTTCTTTCTTAGGTTCTCATCCACACGTTTCAGTTGTTCACAGTACATTGCAGCAGTGATCGTTTGGCCACATTTAAAGAGTTCATAATGAGCACCACGTGCTGTCAACCATACACACAGGATAGCTTAACGTGGAAGAAGTGCTGGCTTCGATGTGTGAGAAATTGAGTCACTGATGAGCAACCAATATCTGGAACGTTTTGGGGTGCTGTACTGGACCAGTTTCTCATCACATGTGAGTACCCAGAGTCACAGAATATAGACGTACACGTGTACGCAGTACGCGGATAATTTCCAAATTATTAGCAGATTTTGCAGATAGTTTTTTGCTTGTAGATTAAAAAAAAATAAAAATGTTATTTACAGGAATTAAAACACTTACTCAAGGCTTTACTAAAATTAATATATTTCTATCTTAACATGAGAATGTTCAATTATTTTTCACATCTTCCGATAGAGTTCTTTTGTTTCTACAGACGTTTCTGGCCTCTTGATTTTTTCAAGTCCTGTTCTCAATAGACAGGAACTGTAACAAAAGTTTCGTTTACACAGAAATATTTTTAAAATTTTATTGCCAGGTTATTCCAGCATTTGCCAGTTATTAAACTAAAATAACGTGGAAGAAAAATAATATGTATTTTATAAGTACTATTTTTGAATTAAGTTGTTGAAAATGCTATATATAATTTTTGAAGGTTCATTAACAGAACTGGTTTTTGTAGATATAAAAACTTTCTTTAATTAATTAGTCTCTTGTTTTTATGAAGTTCATAGTCCAAAATTTTAAAGTTTTGGCCTTAAGGTCCATTTTACACACATTTTTGCTGATTCAGTCATAATGTACTTTTGTCCTCTCTAGAATCTGTAATGTTCTAATAATTATTTATTGTTTTAGTAATGTTTCTTTAAATTATCTTATTCTATTGTTATGGTGATTTGCGGGTTTGCAGCAAATTTTCTGTTTCAATGGTTGTGTATGCAGATAGATTTTATTTTTATACAACTCTGTGAGTACCCCAAAATGGTTCCTAGTGAGACAGCAATGCAAGACAAGTTGAGACATGTTGTTTGTTCAATGCAGACAATTCGTGGGGGACTCACCTAGACAGCAGTGACAGACAAGCTGAGACATGTTGCTGTTTGTTCAATGCAGACAATTCATGGCTAACCCACTTAGACCAATTATACATCTTGCCTATTGCATGCAGATGTCTTCAAACAGTTTCATCACTAACACCAAATGACTGGGCTAGTTCTTTGCATGCTTGGCTAACTGTCCTGCTCAATAGCTACTTTCAGGGCTTCTGTGTTAAGGCTGACAGGACGACTACTCCAGGCCTTTCCTTGAAGGGATTCATCTCCATCTCTGAACTTTCAAAACCAATTCAGAGTTATGTGTTTCTTCACAGCAATCTGCCCCAAAGGCTAAGCAAATGCAACGAGTTGTTTCTGCAGCAAATGAACTGAGTTTAAATTTGATAACAAATATCCACAAATAATCTCCACTGCTACTGCTATTGTAATCGCATGTCTTTCCACTACTAAACTGTTTTCTCATCTGATTCTTATGCGCAGGGCATCTTGGGATTTCAACTGATATATTGCGGGCAGAACTCCATCTCTGTGCAAATTCAATCATTACAGGTTGTCTCTTTTGCTTCCTCGAAAAACTGCAAATACTTTTGTGGTTACCTAATAATTCTTCTGTGTTGTTGCATTTCAGGGGTTAATTTTTTTTTTTCTTTCACCCACTTAGTCCCAGACTAACTAGAATGAGAATTCTCAAGTCCCAACTAACTTTCATCTAGGCCAAAACAAATTAAGATAAATAAAACACTCTTTAACTATATACAGCAGATCTTAATGTTAATTTAAATTGCCAGTTACTGTTGAATTATGGACAACGATAATTATAAACATGTTATTACATAATGTATTATTTTTACTTTATTTTTAGCATAGACAAACATTGCATAATTTAAGAAGTGTTCGTGTTTGTTCTTCAATGAATTTATTTCTTCATTTGTGTTACATGACAGGAGTAGATTCAGGTTTTTACCCTTTTTGTGAAATTCTGCCTATTTCAATGAAATTTGCATGTTTCTGTGTTTCAAGCAGTTTTTGCCTAAATGTAATTAGATGATTAATTTATAGTGTTTGGGTGGTTATGAATTTTGTTGAGAAGGGCCAGAGAAAATTTCTCAAAGCAGTGCAGTAAAATTTCCCTTAACACGCACCCCCTCCTAAATGGTCGTTGTCTATAATTCCGGTGAAACAGCATGCATTGTAATGGAAATACTTTTTTTTTTTCCAGACCCAGGTACAGACATTGATCAGAACAGAGATTGCGACAACTCATCTACATGCGTATTTCACGCCTTAAAAACGCTGAATACGCTTCAAATTTAGAAATGCATATTTTTACACATTGGTTTTCCATATGCAATTTCTTTTTATAATCGGTGATTACACCGGGATTTTGCCATAAAATGACAATTTTTTTCTATCAAGAAATTATATGTTAACTTTTATGTCACAGTTTATGAAAAAATCATGATTTGATTCCCATTGCCGAGCTAGTCAGCTAGGGATCGGCTTTCGGCAATCATTCACAAGAACCTTCCGGGCAGAGCAGCTCAACTGATGGGCATGCGCATTGGTCGGACGTAACGATTCAGCCACATCGGGATTGAGACGCTAATGTATCGGTGCAGTGTGGTGCAGTTAAGCCTTGGCATGGAGGAAGTGAAAAGCGACATGTTTTGAAATTCGTTTAATTGCCATTTCAGGGCTGGATGGCGGGTTTCCCGCTGAAACAAAGCTGTTAAGCGGGGTCTCCCGCCTTACGAAAATTTAAGAACAAATATATATAAATATAAAATCTTGGGTCCGTTTTTGAATCGCTCGCAAAATTCGTGCGTTAAAATCGTATCCTTTGTAAAAACGCACGATTTAGAAACGGACCGTTTAGAGTTCCAAAAATCTAATACATCGGGAACATAATCAGTTTATGGACCCGTGAATCGGCTTCCATGTGTAGCCGTATGAGTAGTTCATTTTGCATATCGCAGAAGACTATTACGAATCAGGCATGAGATTGTTCTTCGGATTTGCGGAATTCCACATTTCGGTTATGCTTGAGAACGATGAAAAACAAACAAACAAATGAAGGTAATGTTTTATTTTCTGAGGATTGGGGGAGGGGGGGGTCTTTCAAAACTTTCGAAAACGGAAGTTAGACAAACTGCAGATTTAATCTGTAATCATAAATTTTTTTCCCACGCAATATTTCCTCTGCTCATTTTTATTGTAGAACATAATTTTGCTTGATAACCGATTGTGTGTCAGCTTGAAAATGAAGGGAAATTTTCTGAAATCGGAAGTCGGGCGGAGCGAAGATTTTTTTCGTAATCGTAATTTTTTTTTTCGCGATGTTTCCACTGTTCTGAATTATTGTTAAATGTTATTTTCCATCTATAAATAGTGGCAAAGGGAGAAGCTGGACATCCCTTATATCAGAAGAATGGTTGAATCAACCAAGTCTCAATTATGTGAACTGTAAACAATCTCATACATAGTATTCAAGAAGATATTTTTTTTTCAGAGCTGAAGAAAAAACATGCTCAAAAATAATAAATTAGTTGACCCTTGTAATACTAAACTTGCACATCACAATGTCCAATGAAGGTTTGTTTTATCTTTTGTGATTGAGATAGACTGTAGATTTCCTTCCTCCACAATAGAACTCATTTTGAAGGTTGAGTGTATTGAAACCGAATCTGTGAAGCAACACACACACACACACACGTTTTGGTACAGTCTTTCAAAAGCAAAACAAATTTTTTTGCAGCTTCATGGATAAAACAAGACAAGTATGTAAGATTTTGATAAATTACGATTTACTTATTTTATATAAAAGAAATTCAATTACATGCTACATGCTAATTCATGTTGACATATTTATATATAGATATAATTATTTGTTTTTATATTAAATATTATTTAGCTAAAAATTTAATGTGATAATTGTTCGTTCTCTAAAATTACTCCTTTGGAAAGAAAAATACTCCTTCAAAAAATGTGGAGTATTTTTACTCTTTTGAAAAATCCTAGCACGATCTCTAAATCAGAACATCCCAGATATATGTTTAGGATCTCCTAGTTATAGCTAGGATATGGTGGAGCATGTGACTTCACTTGTCTATGTTAGCAGTATGTCACAGACCATGGTGGCTGTCTAATTGACTAATCACTCTTCCCCTGTGATGGATGAACTGTGTCAAATGTGTGAACTTTGCTCTTACTAAAGGTTACCAAAGTTTTTTTCTGCGGGGGGTGACAACCTTGAGCAACTCCGAATGTTAAAAGTAGTCAGCTATACCTATTTGGGCTAATGGCACCAAGGAAGGGAGAGTGCCATAAGACAAGCACATCATTCATGTTTCATATAGGACATGAACCCAGGCCAAGCTTGGCAGATTTGCTGGAAACCAGTACTTCTCGCCACTCGACCACAATGATGCTTGCCAGTGTATACCTCTTACCAGATGCACTTCCATATCTGGCCTGTGTCGTCTGCTGCAATAGAGCAACGCAGAATCATGGGCAGAGTTCACCGAAAAAATTATTTAAAGGAGTATTTTAACTCCTTTGAAAAAATTTAGGGAGTAATTTTTTAAAGTGAGGAGTATTTTAGAAAAATTAAGGAATGGAAAAAAAAAACCATACGGAAACACCGAGAAATTATAAAACACCAATCCTGTTTTTATTCATATTAAAAAATATTTCACTACTACTGAATGTATTTGGATATATATATATATTGTATTGTATATAATACATAAACACTACAAGCACTACAGAACTCATAATAACTTTGTGACAGCCATAAATCATACATGGTCAGCCATCGGGTGCCAACCTTCATGAGAGGACACATCCGACGGCTGAACCTCTGACAGGTTTTGTGCGGATGTCTAAATTTAGCAACCCGGGCCAAAAAACAAACAAATGGACATCCCATCCTCCCTTCCTGTCAGGATATCAATATTAAAGTCATCTCAAATAAAAAATAATTATTCAAAGTGGACTTACCTTTATCCTTATATATATTTCATTTATGTTTTGTAATGACCATGAGCAACAGCAATGTGTTCAAGAAGTGAACACATAGCACTTTTAGAGATCCTTACAGACATCTAAAAATATCTAATAAACTAAGACTCTTGTTTTTAATCATACATTGAATTTATTGCTTTTTCCATTTTTTTATAGCTGCAGCAAAGTCCGTATTACACGAAACTTTTCCGTCTTTTTCAAAGAATTCAGGTCCTTCAGTAGAAAGTCTAGTTAGACTCTCTACATGCTTATCACCAAGGCGAGTGTGTCTCTTATCTTTTATCCTGTTCTGAGCAGCGAAGCCTCTTTCGCAAGCAGCTGTTGACAAAGGAAGTGTCATGCAATGGCCATTAATTTTACATGTTCAGGATATAAATAATCTGTCTTTTTCACCATATTTAATTTGATTGGTTTCTAGTATAAGCTGACAAAAGTGCAGCATTTCCATGCCTTTGTATTTCTCTAGTAACACCTTTACTTATATAGTGGATGCCACTTTTTGTCGCAGTATCTTGTGATTAAATTATCCACAGCTTCATCAGGAGTTAAATTAGAAGGGGGATACGATGGATTCAGAACTTTATCAAAGTTGACAAAAAGTTCCATGGTGTCCTTATCATTGCCGATGCCCTGAGGGAGAATGCTAGGCTTTTGAGAATACTTTTCAACGAAAACGTTCGTTTAAATAGACTTTTCCTGCAGACAGTAATTGATGCAGTATTATATTTGAGCAAACAAGAACTAGCGTTCCGTGGCCATGACGAAAGCATGGACTCGATAAATCATGGAAATTTCAAGGAATTGCTTTCATTGTTGATATCAAAAGTCCTTTAGAAATTTAAAATCAATACGAAAAGATAAAAAATGTCTTCACAGGTGACTCAAAAACTATTCAAAATGAATTAATTGAATGTATATCTGAATAAACACTGCTGGCCACCCAAAATGCAACACCGAACACGTTTGGTCGCTGATCGACAACTGAGTGGCCCGGCAAGCACCATCCGCGGCTATGCCTGATGAACTGTGGCAACGTGTGGAAGCAGCCTGGTCTGACATACCCCAAGCCCACATCCAAAGCCTCTTTCGTTCGATACCGCGGCGTGTAGCGGCCATTATTACCAACCATGGGGGCCACATGAACTATTGATGTCTGCGTGTTCCGCAAGTCGCACGGGCCTGTAAGCTCAATCGTTTCATCTTTGTGTATGTCGTTATGTGTCCAGTAAATCTGGCTTTGCTATCTCGTGTCCTTCTTGGTGTTGCATTTGGGTGGCCAGCAGTGTATAAACTATCACGTTAAAAATGAAATAAAGGAAGTTCAATGCTTTTCTATTCAAGTAGATGACACCACAGACACAAATCAGACTTCTCAGTGCTCTTTAATAATAAGATTTGTGGGTTCGGAAAGGTGTATTGGCTGAGCGATTTTTGGGTTTCCACGACGTGAGTGGAGATCGAACGTCAGAAGCTTTATACAAAATGCTAGACAAAATTTTGGAGCAATTCGATTATCAACACAAATTAATAGGACAATGTTACAATGGGGCAAGTGTAATGTCTAGACACTTGAATGGCTCCAGAAAAAAATCGAGGATAAAGCTTTTCAAGCTGTTTTTCTTCATTGCTTAGCACATCGTTTGAATCTTGTATTACAGCAGAGTTTTTCTAAAATTTCAAAGTGTCGTATATTTTACGCAAGCCTCACTGGAATTCCTTCGTTTTTTTCACCACTCAGTGAAGCAATCTTATACACTCACATCTACAACCGCAAGACGCATACCAACCGTAGCAGAAACTCGATGGTCCTCCACTTCGAAGTTAGTAAGTGTAATTGTTGAAGATTGGGATAAATTGAAGGAAGTATTCGAATTTCTGACAAATAGTGAGCAATCAGACAAAAAAATCAATTAAACTTGCCAAGGGGTTTTTAAACGATATGAACACTTTTGAATTTACATTTTTTGCAATAGTATTTAATGAAATTTTTGGCCCCACCGATCTATTATTCGAAATTTTGCAGAAAAAATCACTGGACATAAACTTGTGTAACTCAAATTAAAAAAACTCATGAAATTTTGAGTCATAAAAGGAACGATGAAGTATTTGAAACACGAAACACTGTTTGGAAAAGCTAGCAAAATCACAGAAGTAAGCAGATCTAAACGGGAATATGCTGCTCTTACACAAGAAACAATTTTTCAAAATTATAAACAATTGTATTTTGAAATTTTAGACCACATTATTATGGAAATGGATATAAGATTTCAAGACAGTGAAAAACTTCAATTTGTTTGTCTTGCTGACACAACCAAGACACAACCAAATTCGAACAATTTAATTCAAGCTTCCCTCTCACGCTTTTGAAAATGTACAACATTTTTACGGAAAAATATTTACTAAACTCCAGCGCCTTAAAAATGAACTGAGTCTTGTATATGCCAACGAAAAATTAAGGAATATATCGACTCAAGAACTTCTTCGAGTGCTTCATGAAGATAAAGACATTTTTACAGAAGCTTATAAATTGGTTGCCCTTATTTTAACCATTCCATCTACAAGTCTGTCAGTGGAAAAAAGTTTTTCTTGCCTTAAAAGAATACAAACTTACTGAAGAAACATTATTTCTCAAGACAGGCTTGCTTCTTTGGCAAATATTTCTATTCAGAAAGATATTTTATTGATGCTCACGAAGAAACAACCATTCAATGACGACATAATCGACAAATTTGCAGCTTTAAAAGAAAGAAGAATTGATCGAATATACAAAAAACAGGTCAGTCTTCATATAGTGATTTTCATTGAAGACAGTAGATATCTTTTCATATTGCTCTTGTAGCTCTTCACCTATTTTTTCAACCACGAGCCGCCACTGAGACACACACACACACACACACACACACACACACACACACACACACACACACACAAATAGCAGATATTTTAAACTGCTGAGAGCTTTTAACTGTGATGAGTCTCCTTCATAGGGAGTTTGACTTTATAATCCTTGAAGCCTGATGTGTGATTAAAGAAAGAAAAGGGAAAGGTTGCTTGATTCTTTAATTGTGTAATTTTAATTAAGCACTATATTCCTTCCCACAAGAAAGGCAAGTTGTGTGAATCTCTCTGCTTGAGCCTGTAATGATTTGGAAATTCTGTAGTGAATGTAAGTTTGAGTGTTCTTAGGAGGCATTTTTTTATAGTATCTCTTTGTCAAAACAGCTCATTCTAAGATTCTTTGATATAGTAAATTCATGTACTTTAAATTATCCTTATACTTATTCAGAGGTATCTGAATATCCAACATGTTTATCAGATTTCATATTGTGCAAAGAAAAGCAGGGAAATAGGGTTATTGCATCTTCAATGGCTCTTTACTAAGGTCATAGAAACAATTAGAAGCAAATTCCCAGCAGAACTAATTCTTCACAAATGTATGAAAGATTTATATGTATAATTTGTCTGAATATAGATGTCATATGTTTTTACTGTTTCCCATGTACCTATCCATCAGAAAACTTTGAAATTAAATTTCCCTGAAACAAGAAAGAGCAGTGTAATTATATAACATTCCTGGGCAATGTAATTTCAAGTTTCTTAAAGGATGGGTTTCATGGGAAACAGTAAAAACGCATGGCATCTATATGACAATAAATTATACATCTTTTCTAAGGGTTTGGTGTTGTATGTATTGTTGACTAAAAAAATTCTCTAAAATGTGATATTTGCCCATTTATCTTAATAATGTAAGCTCCAAAGTTATGGATGTTTTGTAACAATATTTAGCTGTGTTTGCTGGAAGTTACACACTGGAATTTTTTAGCCAATGTGTAATTTAATAAATTTTCATATGCAGTTAATTGGGTATTTAATACATGTAATTTTTGCAGAAAAGGATTCATTATAAAAATGTAAACTGCTTATGTCAGTTATATTATGCTTTGTAAGTTTTCAGGGTGCTATAATTATGTTTATTTTATTGTTAGCTTCAGTTATCATAGAAGAAGTTTGAATTTCTACTAATTTCAGTTTTCCTGTTGTTATTATTGTACTTTTCAGACAATTGTCCTGCAGAATTTGTACCACAATCCTCTTAATTCTGCCCAGTCTGCAGATGGATCACATTGCAAATTATGTAAGTTTCTTGAATTGTTATTTTATTTAGAGTTCATATTCCTTATTCTATCTTTCAGACTATTATGCTACAGAATTTGTACCACAATCCTCAAAATTCTGCCCAATCTGCAGATGGATCACACTGCAAACTTTGTAAGTTGCTTTATACTTCATTCGCTGGGTCTTTTCATTCATTTTGAGCACTTCTCTTTATATTTAAAATGATGTGTTCTATAGATTGAAATCTTTTTTTTTTTTTTTTTGGTGATAGTCATGAAATATCCAAACTTTTTTTCAAAGCTAAGTTAAAAAAAACAGTTGCCTTTTTAAAATCATGCTGGTATTCTTTTGCTCACCTCACATTTTTGCAGTGATATAACTCAAGCTGATTGGCAGAATTATGGACATGAGTACATATCTTTTATAAATAAAATTCTGTATGTTGCAAGAGCAGTAATCCATTAAATGGAAGAGAGGTCTTATATTTTGAAAAATCCATTCTTATACTAATGAGGTTACATTTTTATAATCTGAGTTCTTTGTCCATTGAGTTAGTGTGTTTATGTAGCCTATAAATTGTGTTACCCAATGAATGTGATACCCTGAGATAAGAGTTATGTTTTTTTTTATGATAGCATTTTTGAGCTGATTATTTATTACTTTGATGACATGCTTTTGTGATGTCATACATATTTGTGTTCTGGAATTCCAGATATTTTTAAAATCTGCTTTTCAAAGCTGTATAACCACAGTGAACTTTTAATATACACTGACAGGGAAAAAAATCCCAACACCAAGAAGGGGTTGTGTTAGATAAACGACAGTTGGTAGGCGGTGAGAGTACATCTGTAAGATGACGTCTATGCAAATTTCGCGCTCGGCGCATACGTGTGGCGCTAGTAGCGCCTCGGAACATGCAAAGCAGGTTTGCTGTAAATACGCGCTGTAACGTTCGTGAGTGTTAGTTATCGTTGAGATTCGACGTAGTGTGTTGATGTTAGTCAAGAATGCCTTTAAGAAGACGAAGAAGCCATTATCAACAGCTCAGGGAGTTAGAACGAGGTTGTGTAATAGGGCTACGAGAAGGTGGATTTTCTTTCCGCAATATTCAGAACGACTTGGCAGGAATGTAGCCACTGTGCATGATTGTCGGCAGCGGTGGTCAAGGGAAGGTACTGCCTCAAGAAGACCGGGTTCCGGCCTTCCACGTGGCGCTACTGAGAGGGAAGACCGCCATGTACGGCGTATGGCCGTGGCGCATCGTACCGCGTCTGCGGCAGCAATTCAAGCTGCAGTTGCCACCACAGTGACACAACGAACTGTTACAAATCGGTTACTTGAAGGACAGCTCCGAGCCAGACGCCCTGTAGCGTGCATTCCATTTACTCCAAACCATTGCCGTTTGCGACGTCAGTGGTGTCAAGCTAGAGCTCATTGGAGGACGGAGTGGAGATCTGTTGTGTTTTCTGATGAAAGCCGGTTCTGCCTGAGTGCCAGTGATGGCCGTGTGTTGGTTAGGAGGAGGCCAGGTGAGCACCTGCAACCAACCTGTCTGCGGCCGAGACACACTGGACCTATACCTGGAGTTATGGTCTGGGGAGCAATTTCCTATGACAGCAGGAGCACTCTCGTGGTTATCCCACGCACCCTGACAGCACAGTTGTATGTCGGTCTGGTGATTCAACCTGTTGTGCTGCCATTCATGAACAGCATTCCAGGGGGTGTTTTCCAACAGGATAACGCTCGCCCGCATACCGCTGTTGTAACCCAACATTCTCTACAGAGTGTAGACATGTTGCCCTGGCCTGCTAGATCACCAGATCTTTCACCAATCGAGCACGTATGGGACATCATTGGACGACAACTCCAGCGTCACCCCCAACCAGCATTAACCGTCCCTGTATTGACCGACCAAGTGCAACAGGCATGAAAGAAACTCCATCCCACAAACTGACATCCAGCACCTGTACGACACAATGCATGAACGTTTGCGAGCTTGCATTCAACATTCTGGCGGTTACACCGGTTATTAATGTACCAGCATTTCACATTTAAAATGGCTCTTCTCGCGCTTACAATAAGCTGTGATCTTGAAACCTTAATCGATTAAATATGTTACCTATACAAATGTATTGTTGCCATTTCATTCCTCTACAACTATTTTTTCGTGGTGTTGGGATTTTGTTTTCCGTCAGTGTATTTAATATATTGTCACACTGTAAGCAGTGTATCATATCAGAAACGCTAAATTTTCTCCCATTCACGCACAGTTCATCAGTAGGATTTGTGGCAGATTTTGCTGATGATTTGAATGTGTTTTCCATGGAAAATTTTTGTGTTAGCTAAGTAAATAAATAATTTGCCTTTCCTTCCTCCCATAGAGAGACTAAGGTAACTTTTGCCTCTAAACACTGCGCTCATACGTTTATGTCACACAGTTATTGAAATGGAGTAATTTAAGCAAGTAGCACAACATTTTAGATTAAAAAATTCATAAGCCAAATTTAAAGGAAAGTAAATATTTTTGTTATCACAGCAGCTACTAATGTGGTGAGGGAACAAATCAGGGAGCCACATGCTGCCAAAAGGCTTTGGAGAGAATACTAGTTTTTGTAGGCTTTGTCACTTGAGTGGTTCGAGCACACGCATAACCCTTCAATATATTTACATATAACCCTTCAATATATTTACATAACCCTTCAATATATTTGCATTTGGTTTGAGCACACGCATAAACTGTGTGTCAATAGATCAATAAGCCATACATTATAGGAGTTCATATTCATTTGCTCTTTCAGTTAAATACTGACCGAGAGTCTCAGTACATGAATTTATGATCTGTGGTGCTGTAGCCAATTTTGAATCTAGCTTGTCTCATATGTTTTCTGAGAATTTCAAGTCACTCTGCTGCTGTAACTTTCTTAAATACTGACAGAGAGAGTGTATCTGGTGTCCAGATGTCAGGGGTCACATTCACAATTGCATTGTTTGCCATTTGCGAAAGAAAAATCATATTAGTGATTGATAAAAAGTTTTAGCAAAAATATTGGTTACCTTTTTATTTGGTTCCAGTTCCGGTTGAAGAAATTTTCATTTAATCTTAATTTCACTCTGAGTTCTTTTGGATTTTTACAGACTTTTCTGGCCTCTTGATCTTAGTCAAGGCCTGTTCTCAATGTATAGAAGGATTAACAAAAGTCTTGTTTACATCTGTTTACTTCTACTTCAGACTCTTCAGAAGTAAACAAAACTTTTGTTAATCCTTCTATACATTGAGAACAGGCCTTGACTAAGATCAAGAGGCCAGAAAAGTCTGTAAAAATCCAAAAGAACTCAGAGTGAAAGTAAGATTAAATGAAAATTTCTTCAACTGGATACTACATATCACTAAGCTGTTCTCTGAGATTCAGAGGTTAGCTCCAAACAGAAATAAAAACTACCAGGTAGAACCAAATGGATATAACTGGGTAAAGCCTTGAGTAAGTGATTTAATACCTTTTTTAATGACATTCCAGCAAAAATAGTCTTAACTTTTATTCGATTTAGTATTTGAAAAATGAAATTCAAATGTTAGTTACCCTTTTCATTGTTTGCATTGTGTGTGAGACTTGAGGCGATTGCATGAAAAGAGTGATGCAATCAATCACTGACTTAAGAGTTATTATAACACTGTTTTTATGGTGTTTATATTCCAGGAGGGTGAAAAAAAATTGGCGACTTCAGATATTTTTTTTTTTTTTTTTTTTTGGCCAAATGTAAAGCTGTTGTAACTGCTGCCAGATGTCATTAAAAATGTTTGCACAATTTTCCAGGAGTTGTGTGTGTGTGTGTGTGTGTGTGTGTGTACATTTGTAAGCAACCAATTGCTTTGTAATGAAGTGTTGTGCACTTGTAAGTGTTCATTATCCTGTTGCACAGTACACATTCTTATCATTGGCAGTTTAAACCTGTGTACCCATACAGAAATTTTGCTGCTTTAACTATCTAAAGGTCAGAAACTTATACTAATTTGGCTGAATAGAGCTACTTGGCATATCTTGGCAGAACCTCTGTCATAAATTCCTGTAGTTTTATCTACCCCCCACATGAATTTGCTGCTATTAAGGATACACAATACCTGAACTTTTTGCTAACTGTCAGTGTAGCCCTTTGGTGTTGATGATGTTGCTGAGGAATGTGATAACTTTTTTAAATGCATGATTAATGGGAAAAGGGAGTTGAAAAGGCGTGGGAAATCATACAATAGACTGACTGGCATTCACAGGTATATGTGTATGAGTCAGGTCTTCATGGATTACATCGCTGTGCAGGGTGTAGATAGCAACTGAAATACAAAACTGATTTAAAAAATATGACGATTATGGGCAAAACACGATTGGCGTGATGAAGACCTAAGATAAGGTCGAAAGCTTCCAACTTACGAACTTTTTTTATAAAAGTTTCAGTTAACGTAACTAGCGTGATCAAGTTACCTTTATTTGATTTCAGAAAATTAGTATTCTACTGAATCATGTATTTGTTAAATCAGGATTTTGCCATATTCAAGAATTTGTGTTGATTACTATTGTTTCTATTTTTAAAAATTGCATTTTTCTCTTAAACAATGAAATACAAAATATCTACAGTAAAGGGATATGTGGGCAGTTTTTTAGATCAGTTATTCACAATGTGAAGTAGTGAATCACCTTGAAAGATTGTTTAGCATCAAAATATCAGAAAATCCTTGGGAACTCCCGAATAAAAACATTGGCATTTATGGTCAGTGATGAATAAATCATTGGCATTTATAGTCAGCCGAGGTGGCACATTTGTCTAAGTGCTGGCTTGTGATCATTCGTCCAGTGCTGCCCAGATGGCACATTTGTCTAAGTATTGGCTTGTGATCATTCGTCCAAGATGGGTCTGGGTCCGAATCCTGGTGAGGCATGGGTGTTATATTTGCCTTACGACACTGGCTCTCTCCTTTCCCTGGAGCTGGCGGCCCTAAATTGAAAATGTGTGACTGCTTATAACTAGGGCTGTCGATCGATCAATATTTTTAATCGGTTAATATTTCACTATTGATAGATTAATCGACCAATTAATCAGTAATTTGAACGAGTACAAAAAAATACTGTCACAAAAAATATACGACTATAAATTACATTATGCATTATTGTACTTTGGTGTGCAAAAATTAAGGACGAGAAGGAGAAATTAGCATAACAGTGGAACGAGCTGGCAGAACGGACCAAAGACCACCCAGGAGATAGATTAGGGTCCGGTACGATAGGGCATGCGCATATATGCAGCATGATGGGGGGGGGTCGAAGGGTATAAAGCACACGGGCGGTGTACGCTCAGCAATTCGGTGAAAGCTACTGCACGGTGTATATTGGTTGAACGACGTCGAGTTGCTGCCACCATGTGATAAGGCCAATGGCAATCCAGTAGATGACATCTGGATGACTTCACCGGAGGTTGCGTCATTGGGAAGTTGGAAGAAGGTTGAAGTGTGACTAGTGTGGCCGAGGAATTCAGGATTGCTCACAGCGTTGTTTCACGAGCATGGAGAGCATTTCAAATGACAGGAACAGCTGTCCGAGAGTTTAGCAGTGGTCGTCCACGAGCAACCACGGCGGCGGACGACCGGTATATTGTCCTACAGGCGAGAAGAGACAGACGGCAGACAGTGGGAGAAATCGCAAGGCACATCAACAGACAACTGGACGTCCGTTATCGCATTTTACCATGGCCTGGAGGCTGCACAAAGGTGGTCTATTTGCACGACGACCAGTACGGTGTGTGCCATTAACGCCTGCTCATCGGAGACGGTGGTTTCTGTGGTGCCAGGAACACAAGAACTGGACACATCAGCAATGGGGTAGAGTTCTCTTTACAAATGAGAGCCAATTTAGTCCAAAGAGCAATTCTGGATGTATACACATCTGGAGAGAGTAGGGAACACACAATCACACCGTCAACATCATCGAAAGGGACCGGTTTGGAGGTGGTGGAGTTCTCGTTTGGGGCAGTATCATGCTTGGTAGCAGTACTGACCTCCACATCTTCCAAGGAGGTTCAGTCACTGGTGTCCGCTATTGTACCGAGGTTCTCCTGCCTCACGTGCGTCTGTTTAGAGGTGCTGTGGGTCCTGAGTTCCTCTTCATGGACGACAATGCTACACCTCATGGTACAGTGGCTGTCGCAGAGCTGTTGAAGAGTGAAGATATTCAACGCATGGATTGGTCCGCAAGGTCCCCGTACCTAAATCCAATCGAACACGTGTGGGACCTTCTCAGGAGACGCTTGAAAGCACGTCACCAGCTGCCAGCAACGATTCCGCAGCTGTGATTGGCGCTACAAGAGGAACGGGCCGCGATGCCTCAACAGCTCCTTGACAACCTCGTCCTCAGCATGGACAGACGTTGTAAATCCTGCAACGCAGTCAGGAGTGATCATATCCCCTACTAAAGACTGGATTTTTCTTGGCAGCCGCCTGTCACATGGACGTTTCTGTCTTCTGTCCAGTTGTGCTCGAAGCTACCTTTTCAATAAAGTGCCTTTGTATCCTTTGGATTCCTTGTTTGGACGGTTTTGCTCACTTATCCCATATTCTTACATCTTGGGGATCTTATGGTGTGATTTGAGTCGATGTGGAGCACTTCTGCACGACGTTACATTCGAAAAACTGTCTCGTCCTTAATTTGTGCGCGCCAGTGTATTATTATATGGATACCAAATTCATTGTCTAAAATGTTAGAGTGTTGAATGTATCGTAGCCTGTTAATCTAGTAGTATTCATTGCTTTACTTTATTAAAAAAATCAGAAATACAAATTAATAATAATTACCTTAAACCTGGTTTGCAGTCACTGCTTTAGCCAAGATTTTAGGCACAAGAGCTTGTCAACATTGGATGGTTTAAGTGAAGTACGAAGTTTGTTAACAACAATATCAGCGGCACTAAACACTCTTTCACTTGGCTCAGGCGTTGCTGGAATGCACAACCGTTTTACTAAAATAGCAAGCAACAGCAACTGTAATGCACGAGTACTGACCGAAGAGGATCTGTAAAATCGTCGTTGAGTTCAGGCAACTCTGATAAACGTGAAGCTCTAATTCTATCGGTGTGCTGACAATTGTGTATTTCTTTATTTCTGTTTCTGGAATCGACAAATTCTGAAAACATAGTTTTCTTCGTTTATGTTGCACATTACTTTGTTCTTGGTGTAAGGGCAGCTGTTGATTTGTTCTACTGGATAAAATTCTGTTCCACACTAGCTCTCGGGTTTTTTCTGGTATACAGCGTAGTCTCGTGAATCGAGGGTCAAGGGCAGTAGCTTCTTCGTACTTGTTGTATAAAGGCCATTGACTGAGTCTTTCCGTCAGATCATCGAGCTACATAGCTTTAAATCTGCAAATATATGCTGGGTCAGTATCGGACAATCTCATTGCACTTTTGAGGTATGTAAAAGCGGGAATTACAACACTGGCAGTTACATACTTTTGTGACCTTGCAAGTAGGACCTCAGAGTATTTCAGTGATTTTCAAGCAAGGTTTCAATACGCTGATTAGCTTCTCAAGCACTTCCTACTGAACTGTTGTCAGAACAGGGGTATTCAATGCGTTGGCTACCAGAATGTTGTCTACTGCATTTTTAGCTTTCACAAGACTTTCCACCATGATGTAGGTATTATTCCAGCATGTCACGATGTCCTGTTGCAGCTTAGTGTCAGGGAAGACCCAGTTCTTTTTGCTTAGACTAAAGTGTAGCCTCTAAATGTGAGATGTGTTTGAAAGGTCCTACAATTTTTCGGCATTTAGCTAAAACCTTTTCCATCAATGCGAATGTAAGAGCTTTATTTATACTTAACTCTAAAGTATGTGCTGAACATCTTACACTGTCAAACTTGATCTGTTAACACCAAGTACAATATTTCTGGCATTATCAGTGCAAATGGCAACAAGCTTGTCCGTTAGTTCCAATTTTCGACGGGTTCCTCAAATTTAGTTGTACACTGATTTGCAGTATGCTTTCTCAATCACCTGTTTCACTTGAAGAGTTGCATTACAATAATGCTACTCATTGTCAACCCAGTGTACTGTTATTGCTAAGTAGCTGTCGTTGGCGAGCGAGGTCCAAAAATCTCCAGTTAAACTCACATAGGAAAGTCTCTTTAATTCATTAAACACTCTTGACTTCTGAATGTCGTAAATATGGACGATTTTGTCCAGACTATTCGGATAGTGGTGACTGCCAGATTTAAATTCCCATCGCCATAAAAAGGCTAGTTTCCAAAGAAGTGAAGACCGAGCACAAATTAGTGTATTCAACAAATTCAAAACTATATGTAGTTTTTTGCAAGTTCCTAATGAATTTTATTTTTATACTAATTTTTTAAGTAACCGATTAATCAGAAGAAGAAAGTAATTGGTGATTAAAAAATTGAAGAAAATAATCGGCAACTAAAAAATTTATTGATTAATCGATCAAACCTGGCAGCTCTACTTATAACCCATAGAGTTGCTCACAGTGGTCATTAACCCCCTTCTTCTAAAGCTACATACCCCTAGTCTTTTATTTGGAGGGGGGTGAAATATCATTGCATTTTGTTTTTATTAATTTTGTGTCAAGTGTTATCATCCAACAGTGTTCAGTTCCTCATTGGTACAAAGCATTAATGGAAGAGTTATGATCCTGATTAAAACATAATTATAGTATTCACCCTAGAATCTGAAAAGGGCAGGGTAATTTTCTGAAAAAGGGCACATTTGTATAAAAATAGAGGCACGCTATGCGTGCAAATTGTTGCAAGATCTAAAAAAAAGGGCACTTTTGTATCACAAAGGGGCACTTTTATGCCTACAAAAGGTTATATCTGAAAAAAGGGGCACTTTATGTATGTATAAGATATAGTTTTAGACTCCTCCACCCCCTGAAATAAAACCTCCAACACTTTTCATCCTAAACATAATAACTATTACATACAGTGTTGAGGTAGAAATATTTCAACGGGCTCTCTATGGGTTCTGTAAGTTTTTTTGTTTTGTTTTTTAATTTAAATACTATTTTTGTAGGAAAACCAAAAAATATAAATTTAAAATGATTTGAATGTATTGAAATGGTTTTGTTAACAATATTCATGTACTCAGTAGTTGCAGAATTAGATCTACTTTTTCATTACCAAAATAACGTAACAACTTTTTTATTTGCATGGATGACAAGTAATAAAAGAAAATGCTGCTTACCATACTTTTAATCAATGGATTATTAAATACATCAAAACATACAATAAAATTTATTGAAAATAACTTATTTGAACCGACGGTTGAAATAATATTTTATTTACTTCCACCCAATGTTTTGCTGCTCAAGTAGGTAAGAAACTTCATTTAATTTGATGGCCAACAAATTGCCCTTATTTTCATCGGGTAACCCAGATGAAACCATGAAATTAACTTTTCTTTTGAACCGTCGATTGTTTTGCTACTTAACAAAAACAAGTCTTTCACCATTCAATTTGATTGCAATTTTCTGAACAGCAGCCCTAGGAGTGAGAAATTCTGAAAGTGTCCAGAAACTGCTGTATGAAGTGTTCATTGCTATCTTAAGAGGTACTTACTCCCTTACTATCTGTTTTTAGACATTTTAACCATGGGAATTAGTGTGGCTACCCACAGAAAAACTATGAAAATAACCTTTTCTTTTGAATCGTCCAGTGTTTTGCTGCTTCACGGAAACAAACTTCACCATTCAGTTTGATGGCCAACAAGTTGTCTACATTTTCCACCTTAAGCCGATTTTTGTGATCAGTCAAAACGATTTTAACCTGCGAAAATATTCGTTTGACTTCAGCAGTGGACATTGGCAAAGTGCAAGCAATGCCCAGCAGTTTTTGGGTGTTAGGAAAGCCCGTACCAATTATTGGTTCATATTGCTTTAACACTTTGCACAGGCGTGATACTTAAAGATTCTGATAATTTTCAGAGTAGAATACTGATTTGAACGAGTCCCATTCTGCTAAAAGTTCGTCTTCATCTATGTTGTAAAATCCTGCCAACTCGGTCATCCCATAAAAAGCAAGCGATGATCCCTTTGCATGTGATAAGTCCAAAACACTAAGATGAGTTATCACTGGAATATTTTCTAGCCTTTTGGTAATATTTTCTGACAACAAATCAATGAATACTTTAGCATTTCTGATAAAATCCTGATCATCATCAAATGGTACACAAATTCCCATTTTTCTGGCACGATTAGCCATATCTCGACAGTATAGCCCACCAGGTTTTCGTTTCAGTCTTTTCAGCATATCTAAAGTAGTTGTCACTCAATCTTCCACGCAAGATAAGTCTATGTCCCTTTTCTCAAAAGCTAAACTCAGCTTAGAAATGACAGATAACACATCACAAAGAAAGTGGACCATTTGGAAAAATTTGTATGTTTTGATAATTTTCAAAAGGCCTTCTGCAGTGGGACCACACATACCTTGTACTGCTTTTGACCTTCCACTTGCTACTGCATTTTCCAAGTTTATTAATATGCTCTCCATATTAATTCAAACTGAATTGACAGCATTTTCATGTGAGAGCCATCTTGTATGAGCAGGCTTTTTTATGTTTGTACCCTCACCCTTTGACAACAGCTTCTGCACTTCCGACAAGCTAGTACTATTGACTGTGCTGTACTTGTAGTATTTAAATAAACTGATTAAAATCTCATCCACTTGAAGAAAGGGGCTGTTTTGAAAACTGTCTTTAGTTGCAAGTAGTACCAGACGATGATGATTATGGCAGTGAATTGAAATTATTTGCGCATTTTATCTTTTAACTTTAGCGGCAACACCATCTTTGCAACCAATCATGGCACTTGCACCATCACTACCAAATCCAGTTAATTTCTAGAAACCACCACAGTTTTTAACTTTTTCTGATAGTGCTGCAAATATGGTTTCAGCTTTGCCATCTGGGATTTGTTTGTCTTTAAGAAATACAGTTGCTGGTTCTCCATCTTTCAAATATTTAACTGCAACAGCTAGATGTTTTCTATTGCTGATGTCTGTTGTTTCATCAGTCATTACGGAAAAGCAGGGACTTTCATTCACAGACTTTAAAATCTCATTCTTCCAAAGAGTTGCCATATAATCGAGAAATTCTGAAACTGTCTGGTAACTGCTGTATGAAGCATTATTTGCTCTTTTGAGAGGTGCAAGCACAGGGAATTGCAGTTCATCTGTGCAGAAATCCAGAAATGTTTTAAAAACTGTTGTGTGGGGAATATTATGCTGAATTAAAAAATTTAAGCATTTCATAGCATATTCAACAGACTTGCACAAATGCAAATCTTTGATCTGCTCACTGTCTTCTGCACTGATGTGCTGCTCCATCTCTATTTAAATTGCGTGATTATGCATTTCTGAAGATAAATGTTCTTTCACTTTGTCCAGTCGCACAGTTGAAATGCCTTTTGCTACCCAAGGTGAATTTTGATATATTGCAGTTGCCAATAGGTTTTTTATACATAATGTGCAAACTAATGTTTCCTTACCACTTGTTTTCAGACATTTTAACCACGGGAACTTTTTTTCCATTCTGTACGAAACTCAGTCTCATGCTTACTGTTTTTTGTAGTTTTCTCTTTTTGGGCAGTGGTTTATTTGGGCTCCAGAAGGTGTAGCATCTTTTGTATCTAGGATGATGTTGGCAGTTGCTGTCTTACCTGTCACCTTGGTGATGTCAGACATCCTTTCTTCCTTGGAACTGTTATCTGGGATGATGGAATGGGTTTCAGATGTAACAGCACTTACAGATGCATTGGAATTTTCTTCATAAATCTCTTCACAAGGCACTTCATGTAGTATTTCAGCATCATAATCAATTGCAGTCTCATGTGGAATTGTGGTGGTACACACTGCTGGATTGTCTTTATTTTTATCATTCTCTGGAATTGCTGTAGCAGCTACAGGTTGATCATCTGGGTTTTCATCGTCTTTGGAGCTGCTAAAATATACTTAATCAGGTTGCTGTTTAGCATTGTTACTCATTTAATGGGGCAGCTTGCTGGAAGGTGTCTTTTACACTCTGCAAATTATAGAAAAAAAAAAAGTTTGAGTGAAGAGGAAACACTTTTCATGGGTCAATTAATGCTAGTACATGTTACATGTTCCAGCTTTATGAGCAATTTAATTAAGTATTTAATGATAATTTAAAGACTAATATACACTATCTACCAACAAGTAATTGGACACCCCTGCAATCGACGATATCTGCGGTCCTTGTGCACGTCACGGCCGCCGCCGTTAAATATCATGTGGGAAACAACAACACAACCAGTGGCATGCATGATGCCACGCAGTTCGGAGCTCTCTGATTTCAAGAAAGGTGTAATCGTCGGGTATCACAGAAATGGCCGATCCATACGTGACATATCTAGCGAGTTGAAGTACCCAAAATCGACAGTGGCCTACGTGATTGGCAAGTGGAAGATGAGAGGTGACTGTCGGAATGTGCCCCAACCCGGCAGACCCACAAAACTGGTAGTTAGAACCTGAATTGTGCTGGCCAGAGAAATTCGGAAGAAGCGCACCAAATCGATGGGCCACATCCGCGACGAGTTTCAACAGGCATCCGGTAGTGTTCTTTCGATGAATACCATCCGTAAGGAAGCCCATCTGCTCGGTTATCATGGACATGCTGCCGCCCACAAGCTTTTGATCACCAAGTCCAATAGCGCTGCTCAGCTAACGTGGTGCAAAGGACGTGGACAGTGGACCGTTGAACAGTGGAAACAGGTTCTCTGGAGCGGCGAATCAAGGTTTTCCCTCTACCGTTCGGATGGCAGGGTCTGGGTTTGGCGTCTTCCTGGAGAACGCCTCCTGCCGGAATGTGTTGTGCCAACTGTGAAGTTCAGCGGCGGTGGAATTATGCTATGGGGGTGTTTCTCCTGATATGGCACGGGACCCTTGGTTGCAAGCCTGGTAAACTCAACGCCGAGACCTACTGCACCATTTGGATGACCATGTGCTTCCTACGTTGTGGCAGTTTTACGGGGTGGACCCATGTTACTTTTAGGATGACGATGCCACCTGTCATGTTGCGAGGTCCACCATGGCTTGGTATGGTGACAATGGGGTTAATCGAATTAACTGGCCTGCGCAGAGCTCGGACCTTAACCCTATCGAGCACCTCTGGAACGAGTTGGAGCGTCGACTTAAGGGGTGCCCCCACCGTCCGAAATTGGTGAAGGAACTGACCTGTCTTCTCCAAGCCGAGTGGAAGAAAATACCGCTAGCCGTCGTACAACGCCTGGTTGAGAGTATGCCCCGGAGGGTCGCAGCCGTAATCGCCGCTCGTGGAGGCTCCACCAACTATTGAAGGTGAATAAACTTCGTTTTCCTTTGCTATCACAGGTGTCCAATTACTTGTTGGTAGATAGTGTATTTTCCAATAGCAAAATAACAGGATATGCAGCATGTAATATTTGCAGCCTTTTCAGTGTAAGCAATTCTATTTTTAGGATATTTTTTTCACCTAGTGCAACTACCAGTGTTCATTGTAAATCGATTGAATGACTGAGAGAAAAAAAGGAAATGAATAAACATAAATCAGTAAAATTACTTGCAACTAACAGGGTTTTTTTTTCTTGATTTTCTTGTGGCAAAATCTGCTATATCATACGTCAGTCACAATGTTTGACATTTGTTCGGAATGACAAAGATCTCCGAACATAAGTTATATATATACTCTTCATTCTTCACAGCTATATCTGAATAGTGAATATTCCATAACTGCACATTCTTCATTAATTTTTGAACAAAACTGATCTGCAAGGCTTTTGAAATACTGTACCAAAACTTTTGTTGTCTGTATTGTTTTATAGATTCAGGTTCCACACACTCAAAGTTCAAAATAAGTTGAAGAGGAAGGAAATCTGCAGTCCATTTCATTCACAAAAGATGAAATAAACCTTGACTTGACATTGTCATGTCCAACTTTTAGTATTAGAAGGGTCAACTAATTTATTATTTTTGAACATGTTTTCTTTCAGCTCTGAAAAAAAACCCATCTCTTCCTGAATACTACAAGATGTTTGCATTCACATAATTGGGACTTGGTTGATTCAACCATTCTTCTGATATGAGAAATATCTAGATTTTCTACTTTGCAGCTATTTATGGGGGAAAAGGGATAACATTTAACAATAATACAGACAGTGGGTACAAAAAAAAACAAAAAAACATTTAACAACAATAAAGGGCATAACATCCTAATATGCACTATATTGACAAAAGTCGTCAGACACCCTTTCAAAAGCAAATGAACAGATTCGCTGTGTTGTTAAGATGTGCGGTTCAACTGCAAACAGTATAAAAACAAGCCAGCAGCTGACTGCAATCGTATCGCACTGTGAGGTCGAGTGAAAATGTTGCAGCGGGAGAGGACTGACTTGGTGAAAGGAAAGATTATTGGGTGTTATATTAGTGGGTTGTCCATAATAAGAGAAACTGAGAAGCGTTTAAACATACCCAAGGCAACTGTTTTCGATGTACTGAATAAGTGAAAGACATATGGCGTGCCTGAAGCAGCAAAACATACCGGCAGACCAAAGAAAATCGGTGATAGAGGACGTCGATGCCTCAGGAGAGTCGTTACAGCTAATCGACGGAGTACTGCACAAGACCTCAGTGTACAGGTGAGTAAAAATGCTGGAACCTCAGTATATAGACGTACTATTCGCAGAGAACTTCATTCCATGGATAACCGTGGTCGTACGGCTGCTCATAAGCCTTTCATCTCCACTCTGAATGCTACTCGTCTATTAGCATGGCGTAAAGAACATTTATCGTGGACTGTAGATCAATGGACTAATGAATCCAGAGACATGATCCATCAGTCTGATGGCCGTGTGTGGGTATGGCAGTAGCCAGGAGAACACTATTTACCACAGTGTACTGTTCCTGCCGTCAAGTTTGGAGCTGGCAGTGTACTCTTGTGGGGGTGATTCTTGTGGTATGGTCCCGGACCATTGGTTATTGTAGACAAACCTGTTAACCAGCATGTCTGCCTTGATATTCTAGACAATTATGCCCTGTAGCAGTACTGTTGAACCGAGCCTTGTTGGTACCAGCAGGATAATGTACCGAGCCATAAAGCAAGGACTGTTACGGCATGGTTTGACGATAAGTTTGTATCGTGTGTGGACTAGCCAGCACAGAGCCCTGATCTTAATCCCATAGAGCACCTATGGGGTGAATTAGAGCTTTGCATAAGAAGTTTGAAACCAAGGCCTTCTACTAAGCAACAGTTAGCGGCAGCATTATGTATTGAATGGAAGCGCATACCTATTGCTATATAATTGTCACTTGTCTTACGGTGAACATTTTCTCAATCAAACTCTTACTATAGGGCCACACACATGTTTTTCGTGCACACTATGTTTTTACGCAGTGCAATTTCATTGCTTTAATAGGGAATGTGCCCAAACGTCTGAACTCCGCATAGTTTGCTTAATGGTTGAACCGGCCCTGACTATATTTCTGACATGAACGATGTATTTGATTGCAATTTTCGGAACTCTGAAGTTATCTAACATACTTAATTTTACAAAGGATATGTTTTAAATGATCGAATTTTATGAGTGGTCCAAAAATGGACTCAAGATTTTTTTTTATTATTATTAAAAATTTTTAAGGCGATAGACTCGCTCCTAACAATTTTATTTCGGCGGGAGTTGAAAATTTTTGGCGGCAATCCCGCCCAACCCTCCCTGAATATTAAGCTCTGTTCAATAGAAAAATGTGTTGCACTTTTTTTCTTTGCCTCAATAAAACTACCACGATTTTTTACAAAAACGTTGGGCCAGAAACATTTGCTCTTCCAGTTAAGGTAATAAACTTTCTCCGTCCCCTTACAGGAGACAGCCCGCGACAGCCACAAACACACTTGGCTCACTGCCAAACCACCTGCACGCTTTAGGGCCGATTTTAAACGCACTTGACTTCGGGAGTTTTCGTTTTCACTCACAGTAATGCACTGCTACACAGATTTAGCCCACTGGACTTCAGAATCACGCCACGATGAGAAGCTAGCTGCAGAAAATTATTGAAGGGAACAATTTAAACATTTGTTGCATCAATCCATACCTGCCAAACTTCAAAAACCGAAATCCGTAAAAGAAAAAACAACAACATATATTCGCAATTGATTAAATGTACCGAACATATCGATTAAAAAGCAATGTTACCTAAATCAAGTATCAACTTTTAATTGATATGACTACAGATGTTTGAATTTATCGGCACATTTATTTCGATTAAAATAAAATATGTACAGAATTTCTCATTACTATGCTATTATTATGATCTGTAAAGAGATAAAAAATTTATTTTTATGGAACTTTGCATCAAAAGGGAAGAATGTTCCACCCTTTGACCCCCAAATCCAATAGGATCGTATCCCACGCCGTCACGGAACAAACTAAAATGTTTTCAAAATCGAACCATTTTCATGCTAGGTTTATCCAAGGTCTTTGGGTTTATCTTACGGGGAGACTGACCATAGACAGTCAAAAAAAAAAAAAAAAAAAAAAAAAAAATGAAATAAATGAGTGACTAAGGGACACTAATTAATATATTATGCTCAACTGAAAACGAAGTGAACAAACATTTTGCACGAATCACATCCAGTTCATTACAACTTTTAACAAAAGAAGTTAATTTGGTATTTTTTTTTTCCCACGCAAGTCAACATTAGATTTATGCTTTGCACTAGAAATATGATTACTGATATCATTCCTTCCACAACGCGAAACGCTAAAATTACATCATCAACACGTAGTGCAAAATGCATATTTTTCATTTTCTGCAATACACGGGAATTTCGCAGAATATGCATTACGGAATGTTTGATAATACTTTCCCCCTTTTTTATATTACTGCTCATAGCGAATCACTAACACTAAATTTATTCACTTAAAAAAATGCGAGTAAATTTGTTAAAGTAAAACAGTAACAGCTTAAAGAGATGCAATTTGCAAAAAATAATACCCCGACATATGAATTTCGTTGAATCAAGCCAAGACATTTTTATGCACGTTGTCGTGCCGAGCAAAGCGTAGAAAACTTCCTGACTAACGGACCAGCAAAATAAATCATTGCTGGAGAAAAACTGGCTCGAATGAACATTGGACTTACTTTTTTAATTTTTTAACTTCCTATTATACCGCATTTTTTCTTTAGGTAAAATTTATTGCTAGAAAAGAAGTTACAAAACCATGCCCCAATGCATTTTTAATTTCACAAAATGGGCAGCTTTTGCTTAATTTTGTCATGTTGGGTATCGATCTGGGCTTAAAAATTCCACAGATTTAAAATCCGTTGGAATTTTTTTCTATGATGACTACGTTTTGAGATAGCATTTCGAACTGGGACTAATAGAGACACGTGCTCCACGCTGGCCTATTGTGAAGTTATGACCCGGGAGACGAACAATGCGTTATCTAAAAAGGAGAGGCGGGATACATAGCGAAAGAGAGAGCGTGCCAAGCCCAAGGTTAAACAAGACCAGCTGGTTGGTGCGGCGCAAGTTTTAGTGTCTGAAACGGCGCGAAACAATAAACGTAACACGTGGGAAACTGCGGCAAATGTTGCCATATAAACACGTGTAACTGAAAAGTTATTCGTAACTTGCTTTACTTGGAATGAATTAAGTTAAATAAAAAAAGTTTTAATAGTGGGTGCAAAATCATTAGAAAAAAAAATCTCGGAGAATCGCCAAATCCATAAAATTAACATTTTGCCCGTAAAACCAGTTGCATTTCTGTAAATTTTTCGGGTAAATCGTAAAAACTGGCAGGTATGCATCACGTTACTTAAAATTAACAATAAACACTTTAAAAAGTTTTACAGAAATTATAAAATCTTTCACGAAATGAAAATATACGACATTACACAAAATAGGATGTTTTTTTGGGGCATTTTTTTTTCAAAAAAAAAAAAAAAGATTAAATGTAACGACGAGTTACATTTAATCTTTCAGTGCATTCACAGTATATACTTTACTCAATAAAATAATAAAAAAAAACTCAAATAGAGCTTACCTTGTTCTGCAAACTGAACATGTCGTAGATCTTCTGACATTTGAAGCTTGCTTTTACTTTTTTCCCTCTCTTTCTCCTTAAGCTTTCTTTTCATTGTAGGCATTGCGCCAATGTTCGGTAACGAGCAAATAAATTGGTGCGGAGCTGAGAAAAAAAACCCGACAAAAAGCAACAAAACCACAGCCGGGAGTTCCAAGTCAGACACCAAAGAAAAGACAGTTATGGAAATGTTCCTCGTTTTATACCACTGCGTCAGCAATTTCCACGTGATCTCATTAGCCGCAAGTTTGGCAGGTAATAACAGGGGTGCGTTCATGACTGCCGCTGCGATCGTGGGCATGGAAAGGAAGGGGCAATACGAGACTAAGGGCAGGGTAAAAATAAAGGGAGCTGCAGGCCTTTTACCGTCCAAAAAACGCGGCAGGGCGGATTTTAACATGCCAAAAATAGGCAGGGCGCTGCGCCCCGCTAAAATGGCTTAGGGGAAACACTAAATTAGTTCTTTTTAAATGTGCCAAGGGTGATTTAAATTAGTATGGGTGTACTGTTGCTGATTTGTTGTACTTTTTAAGTGTTTGTTTGCACCAGGGCCTGGATGCTGACCAAAAATTCCTAAAAAATGCTCTTAAAAATTGAAGAAAAAGCCCCCTAAAACAGTTTGTATTATATTTTTTCAAAATTATAAATTAAATAAGCTTAGACAATTCATAAACTAGAATTTTGTCTTTTCTTATAAAAAAAAAAAAAAAAGCACTGTGAAACCTCAGGAGAAAAGAAGAAGAAAAAAAAAGCAAGTAAATACCTGTTGCATATGAATTGCAATGATCTGTATCCTAACCACTTGCAAGTACATCAGAATTACGCTGAATAATTACCGTATATACTCTCTATAAGTCGAGAAATTTGGGACAAAATGAGAGCTTCAAAGTAATGGGGTCGACTTATGCGCGGGGTCTAAAAAAATCGTAAGTCCAAAAGTTCTTCCCGTGAGGCAAAAGGCAATCCATCCCAAAAGAAATAAAAATGCCGATGCGGTATTAATTACAAAATTGCAACCCTCCGAAAGAAAAAGAAAGAAAGAAAAAACACTGATGTGGTAGAATTACGAAATCGCTACCCTCCGAATTTCTCCGCGCTTTGAAAAGTCTCCTCTCTCCTGGCTTTGCGTATCCACGGCGCAGTCACAGCAGCGCATAGAAAGCTCCGCCCTTCCGACTACCAGTTGATTGCGCTGACCTTCGACGTAACAGAGCCATGCGACAGCCATTGTTAGATGTTGCTTGTTCTTAATCGCAGGTGTTTTTCTTGTTCCTAATCGCACGTGTCTCGCTTCTCCTATTATGGGCGACACGGATTGTGTACAGAAACGGATGTTTTATAACGCAGGATTCAAGTTGAAAGTCGTTTCTTTTGCAGAAAATACTAACAACTGTGCTGCTTCACGTCAATTTGGCATTAACGAAAAACTGATTTGAAATTGGTGTAAAAAAAAAAAACCGGACTTGGTGAAAATCGCAAAAAGCGCTGCGCCGTGGAACGACATCTTTCCCAGAGCTGGAAAGTGTCTTGAATGATTGGATTGTAGGCTGCGGACAAAATGGTTACATTGTAACATTAACTGGTATACTTTTGCGAGCAATGAAGCTCGCAAAAGATGAAAAAGTTTGCAGCCGCAAATAACACTTTTCGTGCCTGACCAGGTTGGTGCACAAGGTTCATGAACCGCTATGGGTTGTGTCCACGCCAGCGCACCAAAATTGCACAAAAGTTACCTCGTGACCTCGAAGCAAAGATAATGGAATTTCAAAAGTATGTAATTCAAAAGAGAAAAGAGACTGCTTTTGAACTTTCCCAAATAGGGAACATGGATGAAATCGCCATGTGTTTCGACCTTCCTGGAAATAAGACGGTGAACCAAAAGGGTGAAAAAATATCTTGATCAAAACGACTGGCCACGAAAAATCCAGTTTCACGGTTGTTCTTTCCTGTTTGACCGACGGCAGTAAGCTACCTCCAGTAATTATTTTCAAACACAAAACTCTGCCGAAAAGCGTTGTCTTTCCGTCTTGTGTGCTCGTTCGTGCCCATGAAAAAGGATGGATGAACGAATCCGGAACAATTGACTGGTTAAAGAATGTGTGGAACAAAAGGCTAGGTGCACTTTTGAGGAAACCTTCTCTTTTGGTGTGGGATATGTTTGTTGCACACCGTCGTGCAGAAGTGAAAAAAACTGCAGAAAATTCAAAAACAACTCTTGCTGTCATCCCAGGTGGGTTGACATCTGTTCTTCAACCACTAGATGTCTGCCTTAATAAGCCCTTCAAGGACAATGTGCAGAGGTATTGGGCAGATTGGATTAGTTCCGATTTGCCGACTGAAACCAAGGGCGAAAATCTAAAGAAGCCGGATATCGTTTTGATTGCGCGATGGGTCAAGGATGCTTGGGATGCGATACCTGCGGAAATGGTCGTGAAATCATTTAAGAAATGTTGCATTAGTAACAAACTTGATGGCACAGAGGATGATGAGATTTTTATGAGTGATTCTGATGACACAGGCATATAGATGGGAATACTGATGTTTATGATGACGCTCCAATGACGGAGAAAGACTTTTTTGAACTGTTTGGCGAGTCTGACTCTGAATCGGATTTTGAAGGGTTCCGATGAAGTTTTTGGGTATGCAAATTAAATTTAGTATTATATATATAATTTTTTTCGTTTTCAAATGTTTTTGAATAAATTCATTGAAATTTTTTTTTCTCATTCCGGGATCGACTTATACGCGAGTTTCCAATTTCTTACGATTTTTTCCTCTGAAAGTGTGTGTGTGGGGGGTGGTGGGGGGGTCGACTTATACGCGAGTATATACGGTAGATGTTTTTCAACATTGTCAAAAGTGAAGGACTCATATTATCTGAAAGCAGGTTGTACCTTGAGGAGCTGTTCTCTGCTCTGGAGGTATTAGCAAGTTTTTATAACTCCAACATGTGTTACAGTAAATCTCTTCTTTGCTGTAACTTTAACTTCACACATTTTGTAAAAGAGAATTACTCCATCAATAGAAAAAATATCTTCAAATTCTTTAACTAGTGTTTTTTAAAATAGAAAGGTTTGGCAGGTGTGTACTTTGGCATATTTTAAAACAAACAACTGCTACTTCCCTTTCCAAATTGAAAATTATATTTTTCAACAAGTCCTCAGGTGTTCAGGAGAAAGATTGCACCCTAAAATCTAGTCAGAAGCAGTTAGTATAACGTTCTGCCAGGTAGTAAGTACATAAAGGGTTTGGAATGTCAGCCACAATAAAAGATAAGAAGCTCTGAATTTGAATTCTTTTGTTCACTATCATTCCCCACAGTCCCTTTCAAAAGTGGACTTTCCCCAAAACTGGATAGCATTAAACAGTGTGTTGAACAGTTTCCAGAATGAGCTGCTTTTGAAGGTTTTTTTGCTGTGGCCATTTGGCAGTCCTGGTTTTAAGTGTTGCAATTTGAAAGTATAATCATTATGAACATTTAATTTTTTATTTAAAAGAATGACAGAAATTTAAAAAAAACAACAACACCTGAAACCTTAAAAAATGCATGATATATACTGGCGTGCAAAAATTAAGGACGAGACGATTTTTCGAATGTAACGTCGTGCAGAAGTGCTCCACATCGACTCAAATCATACCATAAGAACCCCAAGATGTAAGAATGTGGGACAAGGGAGCAAACCCGTCCCAACAAGGAATCCAAAGGATACAATGGCACTTTATTGAAAAGGTAGCTTTATGCACAACTGGACAGAAGACAGAAACGCTTTGAGCACAACTGGACAGAAGACAGAAACGTCCATGTGACAGGTGACTGTCACATGGACGTTTTTACAACGTCTGTCCATGCTGAGGATGAGGTTGTCAAGGAGCTGTTGAGGCATCGCTGCCCATTCCTCTTGTAGCGCCAATCACAGCTGCGGAATCGTTGCTGGCGGCTGGTGACGTGCTTCCAAGTGTCTCCCCAGAAGGTCCCACACATGTTCGATTGGATTTTGGTCCGGGGAACTTGCGGGCCAATCCATGTGTTAAATATCTTCACTCTCCAACAGCTCTGTGACAGCCACTCTATGATGAGGTGTAGCGTTGTTGTCCATGAAGAGGAACTCAGGACCCACAGCACCTCTAAACAGACGCACGTGATGCAGGAGAACCTCTGTACAATAGCGAACACCAGTGACTGAACCTCCTTGGAAGATGTGGAGGTCAGTACGGCTACCAAGCATGATACCGCCCCAAACGAGAACTCCACCACCTCCAAACCGGTCCCTTTCGATGATGTTGGAGGTGTGATTGCGTGTTCCCTGTTCTCTACAGATGTGTATACGTCCAGAATCCCTCGTCAGACTAAATCGGCTCTCATCCGTAAAGAGAACTCGACCCCATTGCTGATGTGTCCAGTTCTTGTGTTCCAGGCACCACAGAAACCGCCATCTCCGATGAGCAGGTGTTAATGGCACACACCGTACTGGTCGTCGTGCAAATAGACCACCTTTGTGCAGCTTCCTGGCCACGGTAAAACGCGATAACGGACGTCCAGTTGTCTGTTGCATGTGCCTTGCAGTTTCTCCCACTGTCTGCCGTCTGTCTCTTCTCATCTGTAGGACAATATACCGGTCGTCCGCCGCCGTGGTTGCTCGTGGACGACCACTGCTAAACTCTCGGACAGCTGTTCCTGTCATTTGAAATGCTCTCCAAGCTCGTGAAACAACGCTGTGAGCAATCCCGAACTCCTCGGCCACACTAGTCACACTTCAACCTTCTTCCAACTTCCCAATGACGCGACCTCCGGTAAAGTCATCCAGATGTCGTCTACTGGATTGCCTGTTGGCCATATCACACGGTGGCAGGAACTCGACGTCATTCAAACCGATGTACACCGTGCAATAGCTTTCACCAAATTGCTGATCATACACCGCACGTCTGCTTTATACCCTTTCAGACCCCCCCCCCACCCCCTACGTCATGCTGCATATATGCGGATGCCCTACCGTACCGGACCCTAGTCTATCTCCTGAGTGGTCTTTTGGTCCGTTCTGCCTGCTCGTTCCGCTGTTATGCTAATTTCTCCTCTTCGTCCTTAATTTTTGCACACCAGTATATTACAGGGATGCTAAGTCACAGTTAATTCTATGCTTATTTGGCAGTGTGACTGAAGGATTTGTGTGAACAAACACTTGAAAAGTACAACAAATCCTCGACAAGGCAACATTTATATAAATTTATGTAAATGAATACAGGGTCATTCCATGCTATATCAACAAATTTTAAGAATCAAATTTTGTCACACCATTTTTGATTTTGATAAAATTTGGTAGGGGATATGTACCAATCTTCTGAACCCCAAAACAATTTCTGTTATACCTTAAAAAAATTTTGCTCCTGAGATATAGCCATTTGTTTGCTACACAGACAAGCAAAAAACACTATTTCAGACTTATTTTCTGAAAGCTGTAGAATTTTTATTTGAAGTAGCAGAGTGGTCAGATAGGGCTTATTGAATGAACTTTTATTTGTGCAGACTAAATTAAATTTAAGTTTTTTAGCTTAAACATAGGTTTTGGGGGCTCGAATCTTCGTTCATGAACTTTTTTTTTTTTTTTGTCATTTTAAGCGTAAAAAACAAAACAAAACAATGAAGGACTTGAGTAACAGCCCAATTTTTTTCCTGTTACACTTATGTATGAGAGGTATGTGCAGGAAAAAAACAGAGCTGTTACCGGTAGTCCTTCACTCTGAAAAAATTGCTCAAACTTAAAAAAATTTCAAAAATATGCTTTTTCATACTCTGAAAAAGTCAAAAAGTTCATGTGAAGTGAAGCTTGTTCAGCCCTTGGCATTTTTCCAGTCAAGGTGCAGAAGCTGTCAGTTGAAGCTAGACCCTCATTGTTGAAGAAGAAAGTTAGTAAAATGGCAAAATTTGTAACAGAAAAGTTAAGTAACTCTTTTGATTTGAACATTTCGACTGCTAATGAGGATTTTTCAATCAACATGTATACCAATTTAGCAAATGAGTATGAGCAATTGATTCACAAGCTTAAATAAGAAATGAAAGTTGTAACTTCTACACAAGAAAAAGTAAACATTTTAAGTTTAGCCCCTAGCAGGGTGGGTATTAGTAAAGTTCAGAGTGAGTTTTAATGTCAATCAATACCTAGTCTGCCAATCAAGAAATTTAGTGAAAAAGAATGGAATTCTGCCACAAATTGGGTAGTACAGGGCTAGAAATAGACTTGATGAAGTTTCAATCAAAACTGTACAAGACTTCTACGAAAATGACAAGTACAGCAGAATGATGCCAGGAAAAAGGGACTGTGTATCTGTTAGTGGACCTCACAGAGAAAAGATAAATTTTATGTAACCTTAAAGAGCTTTATGCATAAATAAATATCTCGCCCTTTCCACGTTCCAGAAACACACAGCGTCCGAAAAATTGTTTTTCAGCCGCCGCTGTGGAATTGAACCAACAGAACTCTCGATATCTAGCCGATCTTGTTACATATACGCCATGGTGGCCAACAATCCACGGTGCTATGTGTATTTTTAAGTCAGCTTCTGACATCATAAATCCGTAAAATGGGCTCAGCTACTGAGACGTCTCCATCTAGTGGGAATGAATGGCACTAGCTATATATACACTGACGGAAAAAAAAAATCCCAACGCCAAGAAGGAATTGTGTTAGATAAACGACAGTTGGTAGGCGGTGAGAGTACATCTGTAAGATGACGTCTATGCAAATTTCGCGCTCGGCGCATACGTGTGGCGCTAGTAGCGCCTCGGAACATGCAAAGCAGGTTTGCTGTAAATACGCGCTGTAACGTTCGTGAGTGTTAGTTATCGTTGAGATTCGACGTAGTGTGTTGATGTTAGTCAAGAATGCCTTTAAGAAGACGAAGAAGCCATTATCAACAGCTTACGGAGTTTGAACGAGGTCGTGTAATAGGACGAGAAGGTGGATTTTCTTTCCGCAATATTGCAGAGCGACTTGGCAGGAGTGTAGCCACTGTGCATGATTGTTGGCAGCGGTTGTCAAGGGAAGGTACTGCCTCAAGAAGACCTGGTTCCGGCCGGCCACGTGGCACTACTGAGATGGAAGATCGCCGTGTACGGCGTAAGGCCGTGGCGCATCGTACTGCGTCTGTGGCAGCAGTTTGAGCTGCAGTTGCCACCAAAGTGACACAACGAACTGTTACAAATCGGTTACTTGAAGGGCAGCTCCAAGCCAGACGCCCTGTAGCGTGCATTCCACTTACTCCAAACCACTGCCGTTTGCGACGTCAGTGGTGTCAAGCTAGAGCTCATTAAAGGACGGAGTGGAGATCTGTTGTGTTTTCTGATGAAAGCCGGTTCTGCCTGGGTGCCAGTGATGGCCGTGTGTTGGTTAGAAGGAGGCCAGGTGAGCGCCTGCAACCGACCTGTCTGCGGCCAAGACACACTGGACCTACACCTGGAGTTATGGTCTGGGGAGCAATTTCCTATGACAGCAGGAGCACTCTCGTGGTTATCCCACGCACCCAGACGGCACAGTTGTATGTCGGTCTGGTGATTCAACCTGTTGTGCTGCCATTCATGAACATCATTCCAGGGGTGTTTTCCAACAGGATAACGCTCGCCTGCATACCGCTGTTGTAACCCAACATGCTCTACAGAGTGTCGACATGTTGCCGTGGCCTGCTAGATCACCAGATCTTTCTCCAATCGAACACGTATGGGACATCATTGGACGACAACTCCAGCATCACCCCCCAACCAGCATTAACCGTCCCTGTATTGACCGACCAAGTGCAACAGGCATGGAACTCCATCCCACAAACTAACGTCCAGCACCTGTACGACACAATGCATGAACATTTGCATGCTTGCATTCAACATTCTGGCGGTTATACCGGTTATTAATGTACCAGTATTTCACATTTAAAATGGCTCTTCTCGCGCTTACAATAAGCTGTGATCTTGAAACCTTAATCGATTAAATATGTTACCTATACAAATGTATTGTTGCCATTTCATTCCTCTACAACTATTTTTTTGTGGGTTGGGATTTTTTTTTTCTGTCAGTGTATATTATAGCAGTTAAATCAAAGGGCGAGATCCAAGGTGAAAATACTCAAAATACGTGGCCACAGTTAATAAATAAATAAATACATCACTCTTTCCACGTTCCAGAAACACACAGCATCCGAAAAATTGTTTTTCAGGCGACGCTGTGGAATTGAACCAACAGAACTCTCGATATCTAGCCGAGCGTGTTACATATACGCCACGGTGGCCAACAATCCACGGTGCTATGTGTATTTTTAAGTCAGCTTCTGACATCATAAATCCGTAAGATGGGCTCAGCTACTGAGACGTCTCCATCTGGTGGGCATGAATGGCACTAGCTATATATATATTATAGCAGGTAAATCAAAGGGCGAGATCCAAGGTGAAAATACTCCAAATACGTGGCGACAGTTAATAATAGCTGCTGTTCATGCCCACCAGATGGAGACATATATATATATAGTGCCGTTCATGCCCACCAGATGGAGACGTATCAGTAGCTGAGCTCATCTTACGGATTTACGATGTCAGAAGCTGACTTAAAAATACACATAGCACCGTGGATTGTTGGCCACCATGGCGTATATGTAACGCGCTCCGCTAGATATTGAGAGTTCTGTCAGTTCAATTCCACAGTGGCGGCTGAAAATCAATTTTTCAGATGCTGTGTGTTTTTGGAACGTGGAAAGAGCGATGTATTTATTTATTAACTGTCACCAAGTATTTGTAGTATTTTCACCTTGGATCTCGCCCTTTGATTTAACTGCTATAATATATATATAGCTAGTGCCGTTCATGCCCACCAGATGGAGACGTCTCAGAAGCTGACTTAAAAATACACATAGCACCGTGGATTGTTGGCCACCATGGCGTATATGTAACGCGCTCGGCTAGATATTGAGAGTTCTGTTGGTTCAATTCCACAGCGGCGGCTGAAAAACAATTTTTTGGATGCTGTGTGTTTCTGGAACGTGGAAAGAGCGATGTATTTATTTATTAACTGTCGCCACGTATTTGGCGTATTTTCGAGCTTTATGCAGCTTTAAAAAAAAAAAAAAAAAAAAAAACAGTTATGAAAATAGGGGTTTTCAAAGTTTACAGAACTCAGCTCCAAATTCTGTGTTTTAACCAATGCGTCAGGCACACATTCTGTCTGCATGTACATTTTACACTAGAATGCAAAACTAATGCTTGCAGCCATGAAGGCAGGTATGGTCTGCAAACATCTGCTTACCTGTATGGCCCCGCACGGGGATAACTGGTTTTCCAGTTATTTGGGGAGCGGCGCCCCCACGGCCCGAGCTGACCTTGTGACGGTTTTTTTGCTTTTTTGTTTTTGTGCTTTCACGTTACCGCAGGGACAGCTGTTCATCCAGCTGATGGGGAGTAGCGACCCCACGGCCCTAGCCGACTTGTTATGTTTGATTCATCCCATTAGAACTTTGTGTTGCCACCACCTTGACAGCACCCGCCTCAGTTGTTGGTTGCTGAGGTTGTGATTAAGCGCCAGCCCTTTCCTTTCCTCTGGCTTTCTCTCCCTTTCCTGTTTTTACTTTCTTCTCCACTACCTGTTCTTCTTTTCTACTCCATTTTCTACTCGACTTGCTTCTCCATTTTCTGTTCCTCTCATGTTTTTCCGGGCTGGTTTTGCTAGACCTACCTGCACGTTTGCCGTGTGCGGTGACCCGTACAGGTGGAAAAGGGGATGCTGGAGGCTGAGGTTTCTGGTGGCCAGGTTGTTGTTGTCGCCAGTCGCCAACACTCCTCTTTGCCCCCTGCTTCACCCTAAACGGGCGGCTAGGAACTAACCCACTCCTAGTCAATCGGCTTGTTGTTTCGTACAACAGGGTGAGTTTGGGGATAGTGCGGGCATGCCAAAGGGGTGTTACCGAGACCTGGGAAAGTCTCGGTACTCGCTGAGCGCATGTCTGACCTATCAACATGCTATATCCGTTGCTTAACCCTAGAGTCGTGTCCTGCGTCCAATTGGGCTTGCGGACCTCCGGCTCTCCCCTGTTGGGCTCGGTTGTGGGCGGGGAAATCGGCGGACGAACTTTTCAATTCTATTTATGGATAACAAAAAAATTTCCCAAGAACTTCAAACAAAGCGGCCCATTGAGGAAGGGTCACCCCCTCCCAACAAGAAACCTACACCTGATTCTGCCAATGTTCGGTTCTTTTGCATCCACTCCTTGGACGCTTCAAACCCATTAAACACCAGAAGCCCCTTCTGGATAAATAAAGCATTGCAATCAATTGCCAGCTCTCCTAAGAGCGTTAAGAAGCTCCAATCTGGAGATCTTCTTGTCGAGATGTCGAGTCCCAGATATGCTACAGTGCTTTTAAACACCACCTCTTTTTTAGATTGTCCAGTAAAAGTTACCCCTCACGGCTACCTCAATTCCTCACGAGGTGTTATCTCTTCTCAAGACTTTCTGGAGTGCAGTGACCAAGAACTTCTGGAGGAACTGAAAGACCAGCAAGTGAGTGGAGTCCGGCGCATCCTATTTCGGCGAAATGGCCAATCTGTCCCATCTCGAAACGTCATACTGACCTTTAACACCCCATCCCTGCCAACATCAATCAAGGCAGGGTATCTACACCTTGAAGTGCGCCCCTTCATACCAAGTCCTCTACGATGCTTCAAATGCCAAGCATATGGTCACTCCCAGCAGTCTTGCAGGAGCACTGCCTGGTGTGGGAGTTGTACTGCAACAGACCACACTTTGCAAGATTGCCATGCCGAAGCCGAGCTGTGCTTCAACTGCAAGGGATCTCATGCAGCATCATCGAGAGACTGTCCAAAGTGGAAAGAGGAAAAAGAGATCCAACGCATTAAGACCGTTGAGGGAATCTCCTACCCAGAGGCCAGAAGAAAGGTCGCCCCAAACCAATCAAATCGGCGATCCTATGCATCAGCGGTTGTTGCAAGGACTACAGTCGGTACCCAGACTGATAGCCAAATCCCAGTGAATTGTCCCTACAAGCTAGACGACATCATAGCTGCTGGTCTGGCAGCACTACAATCCCGAGCTAGGGACGCGAAAGCTCCAACAACCACTGTGCCTAAACCTGCTGCAACTAACACCAGCACCACCGGAACTTCAACAACCCCAGGAGGAAAGAGAAAGGAAAAAGAAAAGGAGAAGAAATCTCCAAACTCCCATCATAAGAACCAGGATCGGGCAAGATCATCTGCGACACAGGAACCAAAATACCGCCCCATTTTACCACCAGAGACTACAGGGCGTCGGACAAAACAGTCCCAAGCGCAAATGGACATTGCAGACGAAATGATGGAATCGGACAACTTTTAGTTGTCCCAGTTTTTCTCGGGTTTTGTTTTTCGTTTTTTCTTTTTCTCATTCACCACAATTCAAACCATGGATCAAATCGTTCAGTGGAACTGTCGAGGCTTTCGAACAAGACATGACGACGTGAAACATCTGCTTTCGTCATACTCTCCGGTGTGCCTTTGCCTCCAGGAGACAAAACTTAAACCATCAGACCTCCTTTCAGTTCGAGGCTACAGTGCATTTCGGAAAGATAATGTTTCAGGAGATATTGCTTGCGGGGGAGTTGCCATCCTTGTCCCCCACAATGTTCCAGTTTCTCCCGTTGCGGTATCAACATCTTTACAAGCCGTTGCGGTGCGTATCTCCATGCCTGTGCCTCTAACCGTTTGCAGCATCTATCTGCCGCCGGATGAGGACGTGAGCGTGTCCGTTCTTGAGAGCTTAGTTGGGCAGCTGCCGTCACCTGCTCTTGTTCTGGGTGACTTCAATGCTCATAATCCATTGTGGGGTAGTGTCAGAACAGACACACGAGGCCGTAGGATCGAATCTCTTCTTTCCTCGACCTCTTTGTGCCTGTTTAACACCGGTGCTGACACTTACTTCCACGAGCCTACACGAAGTTTCAGTGCAATCGATTTATCTTTGGGTCAACCATCGGTTATGGCCGCCTGGTCGTGGACGGTGTGTGACGACCTCCATGGAAGTGACCACTTCCCAATTGTACTTAGGTATAATGTGAGCGTACCATCTTCTGCCTCCCGCCCTCCTCGTTGGAGGATGGATCGTGCCAAGTGGGAGGTCTTCACACCGTCCGCAATGATATCTTTTGCCATGGTGACCCGGGGGTCAATTGACGCAGCTGTTACTGATGTCACAACGTGTATCATTCAGGCAGCAGATCTCTATCCCAAAAACATCAACGACGCTCCCAAGACGTCCGAAGCCTTGGTGGAACCCTGATTGCGCAGCGGCTAGGAGAGTTCAACATAAGGCCTGGTGTACTTTTCGGCGTTATCCGACCGATGCTAATCTTGTTAAATTTAAAAGAGCAAAATCTTACGCTCGGTTGGTGCGTCGACGAAGCAAGAGGGAGTCTTGGATGAAGTACGTTTCATCTATCAATTCACGTGCCAGTTCAAAAACTGTTTGGGAAAAAATTCGTAAGATCCGGGGAAACTATAGTTCCCGCCAAATTTCAATTCTTGAGAATAACGGCTGCACGTATGCTGAAGTTGGGGAGATTGTGGATTGCTTGGGCGAAGCGTTTGCCTCAATTTCTAGTTCTCAGGCGTATCTCCCGCCCTTTCAGAGGATTAAAACAACCGCGGAACGCCAGAAATTCTCCTTTGCGCCTTTTTATAACACTCAGTATAACTCCCCCTTCAGCATGGTTGAATTACGGGTGGCTCTGCATCGGTCCGGCGCAACATCTGTCGGTCCCGACGACATCCACTATGACATGATTCGTCATCTCTTGCAGTCGTCTCTCGAGAATCTGTTAGTGCTTTTCAACCGCATTTGGTTGGAGCACAGTTTCCCGGACTCTTGGCGAAGAGCTTTTGTTTTACCTTTTCCCAAGCCTGGCAAAGACCCCAAGTCTCCCACTAGTTATCGGCCAATTGCCCTCACTAGCTGTCTGTGCAAAATCCTTGAACGAATGGTTAATTCCCGGCTAATTTATTTTCTTGAAGAACATCGAATACTGTCTCCATCACAAAGCGGCTTCCTTCGTCATCGTTCAGCTCCTGACCATCTCCTGCTCCTTGAGACGTCTGTTCGTGAGGCGTTCGTACGTAGGCAGCACCTGGTGTCTGTATTTTTTGACATCGAAAAAGCTTACGATAGAGCGTGGCGTCACGGTATCCTCCGTGACCTCCACGAGAGTGGGTTGCGGGGAAACCTGCCAACCTTCATTGCCAACTTTCTTCGTAACCGTGTGTTCCAGGTGCGCCTGGGTACAACGCTGTCCGCCTTTTTCCATCAAGAACAAGGCGTTCCTCAAGGCAGCATTCTTTCGGTGACTCTGTTCATCCTCCGCATTAATTGTTTACTCAAAAATCTTCCTCCTACGGTTTCGGCTACCATTTATGTTGACGACCTTCACATCTTCTGTTCATCATCCAGCATGCATTTCGTTGAAAGGCAGCTGCAGTCTGCAATTACCCAGATTGTTAAAGCCGCTAACAATAATGGGTTTGTTCTTTCTCCCGACAAGACAGCCTGTGTCCATTTCTGCCGGAGGCGTGGCCTCCATCCTGATCCAGAGCTCTATTTGGACCGTGCAGCCATTCCAGTTTTGCCGGAAACCAAGTTCCTTGGTTTGACCGTTGATCGTGCTCTCACCTTTCGCTCGCACGTTCGACGGCTAAGGACTTCCTGTCTGAGAGCCTTGTCAATCCTTAAGATCCTTGCCTCAGTCTCCTGGGGTGCAGACAGGACTTCTTTGTTCCGTATTTACCATTCTCTCATTCGGTCTAAGCTGGATTATGGCTGTATGGTGTATGGCTCTGCGCGTCCTACCGTTCTCCGGCCGTTGGATACCATCCACCATCAAGCGCTGCGTCTTTGTACGGGAGAATTTCGTACGTCACCCATTCCCAGCCTTTATGCCGACGCGAACGAACCGTCGCTTCATTTACGCCGTCTGCAGCTGTCTCTTCAGTTTTTCCTGAAACTTAAATCACTCACAGACCATCCTTTATACGATGAAGTTTTTCATCCCCAGCATGCTCGTTTGTTCGAGATCCGTCCCTCGTGCATTCGAACCTTCGGTCTTCGTATGGCGGCCGTAGCTCGTGATGCAGGGCTCGACTTGTCACTCGTTGGAGAGACCAGGGGCTTTGAGGATCCCCCATGGCATCCTCTTGGTGTCATGGTTGATACCAGCTTTACATCTTTTGACAAGTCCTCAACCCCTGCGTCAGTGTACCAGCAGCTCTTCGCTGAACACCGTTACGTAAATGCAGACTTTATTCCTGTTTTCACCGATGGATCTAAGGCGGCTGGTGTTGTTGGATCCGCCGCCGTCTGCGTTGACGAAGTTTCTGTTGCCCGCATTCCTCCTGAGGCCACGGTGTTTTCGGCGGAGATGCATGCTGTGTATCTTGCACTTGTTCACGTGCAGTCGAGCTCTCATCAGCGTGCTATTGTGTACACTGATTCGTTGAGTGTTGTGCAATCATTGTCATCTTTGGATTTCACTGGCTACCCCCTTCTTTTTACCGTACGGAGACTTCTTCGTTCTTTGTTCGAGGCTGATGTCCAGATTCGGTTCTGCTGGATTCCTGGGCATGTTGGGATCCCAGGGAACGAGTCTGCTGATGCTGCTGCTAGATCTGCCTCCTCTTTGGTTGTCACACCGTTGCCGCTGTTCCACCGTGATTTTCGCTTTCTTGTTCACGATCATATCAGACGAACGTGGCGGGGTCTGTGGGACCAACAGGTGGAGAATAAACTGCACCGTGTTAAACCCATCCTTGGAGTCTAGAAATCATCGTGTCGCCGGAACCGTAGGGAAGAAGTTGTTCTTGCGCGTCTCCGCATTGGGCATTGTCGCTTCACGCATAGCTATTTGCTGTGTGGCGACGCTGCCCCAATGTGTGAGGCGTGCGACTGTTTACTCACCATCTCTCATGTTTTATGTAGTTGTGTTCGGTTTTGTAATAATCGGTTTCACTATTTTCAGTCTCATCTGCTGGACGAGGACGCAGCTACGCTTCAAAAACTTTTGGGCGACCACTGCGACACTTTCGCAGTATTTTCCTTTTTAAAACAGATTAACTTTTTAAAACTTATTTAAAAAAAAAAAAAAAAAAAAGTTATATAATAAATATAATAGTAAACTGATAAAGTTATATATAAACCTAATTAACTAACTAGTCTTCACATCTTTCATCATCCTCTTTTCTAACTTTTACTAAGCCCGTCTGCTCTTAATCATTCTCCACGCTTTTAAAAATCTTTAGCTGATAGTTCTGTGTCTGGCGCTCTTTGGCCAAACCTGGCCCTTGCGCCACTAAAATCAATTAACTAACTAACTAACTTACCTGTATGGTCTGCAATGTTAATAATGAGTCGTGCGTTCTGTCAAAGTGTAATGAATGTCCAGGGAATTGCTGAATGAAAAGATGGCAATACAATAAACTTAGAGTCTGAAGAAAGCTTTATCAAGCTGTAAGTTTTTTTTTGTTTGTTTGGATCAAATTATATTTTTGCATATATATCTGAGTTAGATTTGACGCAATACAGCCTTTCTTTTGGTAATTATCTTGCCTGCTTATCCTATTTTCAATAGTGATCAAGTGTTGTTTTTTTACTTCAAAGGCTTGTATCTCCTCTATCCCTTAGAATCACAAGATGATGCTTTCTTTTTTATTTTATTTTTTTTAAGTACATTATAAGGGCTTCTTATCCTGGCATTTTCGAAATTTTTTGAAGTTGGAGCAATTTTTTTAGGGTGAAGGACTGTCTACCAGTAACAGCTGTGTTTTTTTTTCTGCACATACTACTCATGCATAAGAGCAACAGGAAAAAACATTGGCCTGTCACTTCAAGTCCTTCATAGTTTTTTTATGCTTAAAATGACAAAAAAAAAAGTTCATGAACGAAGATTCGAGCCCCAAAAACCTCTGTTTATGCTGAACTTAAATCTAATTTAGTTTGCACAAATAAAAGTCCATTGTTTAAGCTTTCAAAGCCCTATCTGACCACTCTGCTAATCCAAATATTCTACAGCTTTTAGAAAATAAGTCTGAAACGGTGTTTTTTTTTTTTTTTGCTTGTCCGTGTAGTAACCAAATGGCTCTCAGGAACAAAATTTTTTTAAGGTATAAAAAATTTGTTTTGGGGTTCAGAAGTTTGGTACATATCACCCACCAAGTTTCATCAAAATCAAAAATATTGTGGCAAAACCCGTTTGTTGATTTAACAATGACCCTACAGCATTTTAATTACCCAGTGGTCCGCTGGCCATTGTCTAGTAAAACTTCCGTCTGACCACTAAACTAGTAAAACTTTCCACTGACCATTTATGAAAGTTCCCATCAAAGGCCATGCTGTGATCTTTTAAGTTGTTTCTTACATCAAAGTTGGTATTAATGTATTTACTAGCCACAGCTGTCCAAAAATGATAGTTACAAAAAGGAATGAAATTAAATTAATTCAACTGCATAGTAATTACATTTTTTGTTAATGTACACTCTTCATGTATAATTCACGTCATCATCATTAAGCAACCACTGAGAGAAAAATATTTGTGATGTCACGCTTAGCTTTTCATGTTTTCGGGCAGGTGTTGAGTTACTGGAAATTATTTCCTGGATGAAATTATGTCAACTTGTGACATTAGTTAACTGGGTTATTCCATGGATATTCACCCAGGTGTTGTGCTGCATGATTTTGTAAAAATTTGAAACTTTGCTCATTTATTTGTTTGGTTGAATAATGGCCAAAAATAATTAAAAAAAAAAAAAAATTCACTTCCCTCCACCTCTATAGGTTGCTTCAAAGATGGCGGCCGTCACAATTTTTAGCATATTGAAGCCTTTCCGATATTTGTGATATCTCCTGAACCAATACAGATATTGGAATGATTCAAAAAAGGTTTTGTTAAGCATAAAATGAGGACTCTGTAACACTAAGAAAATGTTCAGAAATCTGTCACATTCTTTACTTAAAGCCCTTTAAACCTTGAAGATCGGATGCTGAGTTTGTCTTACATTGTGATTTTTTTATGAAACACAGGAAACATATGTAAAGTGGCAATTCATACTGTAGAAACCTTGTCCCTTGAAAAACACAAAATAATTAATAAATCCTGAAATTAGGTACCCCTTTGTGCTTCCCTCCCTGAATTTGAGAAAAATCACAGTTTTCCCAATTTTTGAGGTCTTATATCTCTGGTGGGGTGAGATACAAAAATCTGAATTTTGTGTACATAACCACCTATACCTATTAACTCACAAAAATTGGTTATTGTGTTCAGCCTAGTTTTAGATAAACAGGGCTTGCTATATCTGGGGAAAAATTTTTATTGGTACATTCGTAATGTACTTGTTTAAATGATATAAATATCATGTTACATTTTTTTTAAATGCACGCAAATGAAAAAATTAAAAGTTAGCCATAAAATGCTCCAAGAAAAATCTGTTAAATAAATTTGGTTCTTGTTTGCAGCCTAGTAACTGAAATACAGTAGCTCCAATAAGGGAAAAACTCAAAAAAAGGGGGGGGGGTAATATTATATTAAATTTGTTTGTCTTATGTTTATTAACATTTTATCAAATTACTTGCATTTAATGTCGCATTTTTTTAATTGCAAAAGGGTGAACATTTTTATGACCCAATATCTAAAGCTACATGTAATGGAGCAAAATTATTATAAACACTGGACATGTTTAGATAATGCAAACAGCAAGGGTTCAGGCAGGCAAAACCTGTCTGAACATGCCTGTTCCTGGCTTCATTGACAGCCAGCAGAAATCAGCATGCTCAGACTTTTTGGAAAGTGTCTTAACCTGTACATTAAGAGTTAGCCATAAATCAGCTGCAGTCTGCTGCTTGTCTTTGTGGAGTGAACATGCTAATGGTGTGTTCTGTAAGCTTCACAGTTTTCATGTTATTTTTAAGTGTGAAAGAAAAGTAAACTTTTTTATTGTTTTATTTATATTATTGGATTACTTTTAGACCCAGATCTTTGTGTTTGGGCTTTTAGACTGTGTTCTTAATGTTTCATTCTTAAACTGAATTCATTTAATTATTATGGAGTATATGCTGTTGGATTGTGGTGCAAAGAGTCTTGTCATAAGTTAAGTTATGGTCAAGTACCTCAGCAGGTGCTATAACTTACAGAGCTTAGTGAAGAGGACCAAAACCTTCTAAAGATCAGGACATGGTCGGCGATCACCTCTATACGTTTCATTTTTGTTAAAAGTACTGAGGTCCTTGCTCTGGAAAATACACTTGAAAAGCATTACGCTAACTTCAGAAAGTTGAAAGGAATACGTGAGTTGCACTGTGTTATTCCTATCTCAACAGAAATCAAAATACTAACAAAAACAAACTCAACATTCATGGACTTCAATGAACATCAAGTCAGTTGCGACTCCAAAACAAAGAGACGCTGTTGCATGCATCAATGGCTCTAACTGGTGGGTTGAACGTGTATGCGACACAATGGATTTGGAATCCTACATCGATTTTTATAGTCCTCCTGGACCTGCCACGTCCTTTGTGCCTAACAATGATGTCAGTAACATGGATACCAAACAGCAAAATCCTGAAGATCTTGACACCATTTGAGTTCTATACTTTCAGGTTCTCACAGAGTCTACAAAATTGATAAGAAACTGAAGAACAAGATATCTTTTCTCTTCACTCTAAAATCCAGAGACTTTGAATGTTGAGAGTTATAAATATTATAACAGATTTTTCTTGGAGTATTTTATGGCTAACTGTTAACCTTTTCATTTGTGAGCATTTAATAAAAATGTAACGTGGTATTGATATAATTTAAGCAAGTATTACGAATGTACTGATAACAATATTTTCCCTGATATAGCAACAAGCCCTGTACATTAAAAACTAGGCCGAACACAATAACCAATTTTTGTGAGTTTAATAGCCATCATAATAGGTGGCTATGTACACAAAAATTCAGAATTTTGTATCTCACCCCACCACAGGTATAAGACCTCAAAAACTGGGAATGCATTTTTTTCTCATTTGGGGGGGGGGGGGCAACATGAAGGGATACCTATTTACAGGATTTATTGTTTTTGTGTGTGTTTTTCAAGGGACAAGGTTTCTACAGTATGAATTGCAACTTTGTGTATGTTTCCCGTGTTTCACAGAAAAATCCCAAAGTAAGACATAATCAGCATCTGATCATCAATGTTTAAAGGGCTTTTTTAAAGTAAAGAATGTGACTGATTTCTGAACATTTTCTTAGTGTTACAGAATCCTCATTTTATGCTTAACAAAACCTTTTTTGAATCATTCCAATATCTGTATTAGTTCAGGAGATATCAGAAATGTCGGAAAGGCTTCAATATGCTAAAAATTGTGACAGCTGCCATCTTTGAAGCAATTTATAGATGTGGGGGTAGTGAAAAAAAAAATTGTAATTATTTTTGGCCATTATTTAACCACACAAATAAATGAGTAAAGTTTCAAATTTTTTCAGAACTATGCAGCTACACACTTTTTCAAAATTGGGTCATTCTGTATGGAATGACCCAACTTAATATTTTGGGTTATCAGTGGTTGTAATGAAAATAAATCTTATAATACTATTAAGACACTGTATCCACAGTGAATTAATTCACACATTAATTAACAAATATGGGTAAAGATGGATTAGCTTTGTATCAAATCATTATTAAATATTCAGTTCTTCAGTAAACAGCTCTGAAACAACTTTAAATGCATGCATGAATGCATTATTCAGTGTGTTTATTGCCCACGTGCAGCTACACACACACAAAAAAAAAGTTAAGGGAAATACATTGTTTAATTATTTATAAATCCATGTATTTGTTCTTCAAAGAGCATATATGAGTGGCAAAATAAAACAAATATTCATATTTGTAATGTCCCTACTTAATGCTGCTCTGACATGTCAGAATGTTTTGGATGAGATCACATGAAGCAGCAGCTGTGGAAAACTGGTTTTTCTCTCTGGCAGCAGCACACAGTATTTGCATTTGGATTTATGATGGAAATTATGAGAATAGTTAAATATACTGGGAACTGTGTTCGGGATTTTTGAGTAATATTACGTTAATGAGGTGTAGAAATCTGGTTGTAAAACATATGACCGGCTGAACAGAAGCTTGTTATGCCACAAATTCTTTAATACTGTGAAGAACATTATGTATAAAAAATATGTTCATGTGGTTACTTGTATTGTATGAATAAATATTCTGGACTGCTAAATAGGTAAAAAATGCTTACAGATCACTTATGTCCTGATACATTTACAGTATAATGGGGATTTCCTTCCACTTTCTGACCTTTATCTCACCCATAAAAATACTGCATTGGCAAAAGAATCAAAATGACAGAACATTTGTGTGACTATTAGTCAGCAGTAGCAGCATTACTTTCCAACCAGATAAGTACTAGCATTTTCTGAAACTTTTATTGAAGCAACATACCGAGTGCAGAGCTGCCAAGTGTCGCGGTTTACCTGGATTCCGCCCAATTTCAAAAATATTTTCCGGAAATCCGATTTTTCTACAAAAAGTCTGGTTTTGTGGTTTTCTTATGTTTTTTCTTTTCTTTTCTGTATTTATGTTTTCCCATTATTGATTATATCAGTGATCATTTTTCTCCATCGCAAATGCTGGCTGTGGGAATCGGTAACAAATGGAGACAAATGCTTTATTGTTAATCCACAGAACTTCAAGCACCAAGGTCGTGAGCCCCGCAATGGTAGCAAGACAGTCAGTGGCTTGGAAAGCTGGCGTACTGGTTTATGACGTTGCATCCGTGGCGCTTGTGCGGTGCCTTGTGCAGGGATCGGAATTCTGTGCCAATGTGTGCCAAAACAAAATATCATGCTTCTTTTTGCTTGTACAAATGGCAGATTCTGCGCCCGAATCGCCATGCTTCGTAGTCATTGTCGGAACTTCAGCACCGTAAATTCTCAGTGCACACTGTTCCGTTTGACGCTGAGGAAGACCATGTGGTGGAAGGAAAGATTAAGAGATTCCAAGTACTATGGATTTTACATAGTTACTATGGAAATTGTCAGTCCACTACAGACTATGGGAAGCGTCGAGTATGCTGAAATAGAAAATCTCAGTGAAATAACTTTATTAAACATCTGTGTAAAGTTTATTTTCGTATTTTCAAGATGTTTCAATTGAAAAAACAAGAAGAAAAAAACCCCAGGCTAATCTAGCAAATGATTGTAATCACACCGAAAATGGCTGCTGTAGCAGCGATAAAAATGTTGCTTTGTTTTCCATTTCTGCATATTAAATTTTCCGGCCCAGTTTTTTTTTTCTTTCTGATTATTTTTTTATTTTTTGATGTTTACTCCCTCTGTATGTAGCTGTGTGTGTTTGTGATCACGTTCCTCGGTTTTAATATCTTTGGTAATAGTGAAAAGGAGCGACTTCTTAATTTTTAAGAATTTTTTCTAATGAAATGCATGTTTCCCTATTTCTAATGCGTACTTCAAAACTAATCAAAGAGAGAAATCGTTTTCACTCCTTTTCCTCTTACTAAACAAAATAAAATTTTTAGATCCGTATTTAATCTATCCGTAGTGGAATCCACCCCATTGCCATGCCTCGTAAAATTGTTTCACGGCAGAGTCAGCTTGTTCTTCAATTTCATAGTCACTTATCACTCATATGTGAGATTCTTCCGTGGATTCCCGGAATTACGCTTTTTCTGTCATTTGGGCCATTCTCCGAGATCAATGCAAATCTGAAGGAACCTGGTTTTTTTTTGGGGGGGGGGGGTCTTAAACCTACAATATATGATTTTATTATTGATGCGCGCTTCGCTGAACGCGCATTGATGTCCCGGTTTTTGATTTTGAAAAGTTGACAGGTCTGAGAGTGGCAGAATGTAAACATGCGCTGTATGCGGATAGTTTCCAAATTATTAGCAGATTTTGCAGATAGTTTTTGCTCATAAATTTAAAAAAGTAATAATATTTATAGCAATTAAAACCCTTACTCAAGGTTTTTATTTAGATTAATGTACTTAATTAGATGACTGATTTCAAAAGTTTACCTTTCACATAACCCTTGTAGGTTTTTAACGCAGTGAAAAAATTGTTTGTTCGTAGTTAGTAAAAAGCCTTTTTAAAGTCAAACAATACTTATAAATCAGCTGAGATGGAGTATGCAGAAGCTGTTTTATACCTCTTCATTATTGCTATTATTGTTATTGCAACTGTTCATTGACTTATTGTTTTGTACTCAGTGGGAATTTTGATTCATGTTAGCAAAACTTTTCGTTTGGAAAAGGTTGACATCTTTTGGGGAAAAAAATCGTGATGAATGAGTAGTTTTTTACTAGTAATACGATGTTCCTACTGAATTAAATTTGATATCGGTCTTTATTATACTTCATGCATTAGTGACAAATTTGACGGAAGAAGAAGTCCAGGAGCATTTCGACAACTTCTTTGAAGATGTTTTTGTGGAACTGGAAGACAAGGTATGTTGGTAGATTCTTAGTGATGCAGATCTCTCACCTTTTTTAAAAAGTTATGTCTGAACATGCATTCAGTTTCATTTTTTATGGTGTGATACATTTTCTGCAAACAGATGACAGAGTCTTAAGTAAAAGTTGCTAGTTGTCTAAACACTAGTGTAGTTATGTGCTTTGTTTTCTAATCACCTGTTACCAGAGTTTGCCAAAATGCGTAATTACGTGTCTAGTATCAAAAAGTGTTTACACATCAAAATTTTACTAACGCGTTAAAATATGCATTGAGAATTTTTTGCTGAAAAATGTTTTTTATTTTGATCTTTTTTTATTCAACATTTTTATTTCAAACATGATTAGCGGTACCATTTGTTAGTTCGTGGCCAGACTCCATCTCATGTTGCACACGATCGAGCCTGGCCGTAGTTTGCTTGGCATGATGATGGCCAGCAGTGACCTGACACAGGCTGATTGAGGTACGATGTTTCTGCGCAGGCAGGAAGACATCGTACCTAACCGTGACGTCATCAATCTCCTAATCCCACCATCATTGCTGCTACAGCCAATAGTGATCAGGTGAGAGAAGTAGGCTCTTGCAGTTTTGAAGTCATAATTTGAACTTAGTAGTGTTAAATGATGTCGAAACAGCAAACCGTGATATGTTTGTTTGTTTCCCCCCCCCCCCAAGACTCGGACCGATGATGGAAAAAAGAAACAAAAGGCAGAGGAAAAAAACAATGAAAGTTGCAAAAAAAAAAAACTGTCGGTTGGAAATATGAAAGCAGCCAAAGAATGCAGACGCTGCATTAGATAGATGTACAAGAAATTCTTCCGCAAAATTCTGTTTTTTTTTTTTTTTTTTTTTTTTTGTCATTTAAGTAATTTGTGTAATCAGTGCAAAACTAAAAAAAAAAAAAAAATGAGAGGGGGGGGTAGTGGTGAGAGGAATAATTTTCTGTGTAGGGACGATATTTCGTCTTTCAAAACTTTTGAAAACGGAAGCAAACAAAGTAAAGAAGATTTATTAACTATATGTCAACAAAATAGTTTCCATATCATCTACTGTTTCGCACGTTATTAGAAATTCGAGCACGGGAAAAACGTCCATATAATAAGAAAATTTTTATTTCAACTTGTCACTAATATTCCTTTTTTCTTTTTGATGTTCTTTATAATAGTTTAGAATTTTATTATGAAGATTACAAATTGATATGAAAAAATGTTTTAATATGTGCAGTCAAATGCATCATAAGTTGTCAAAGTCCTCCAATACGTAGAGACAATATGTATTAAAAGATTAATATTATTCCAGTTTTTTAAGTCATGATTTATGAAATTAATACAATAGAAAAGAACTTTCGAACCTTTTGATTATGATGCGTTGAATCAGTAATAAGCCATCTTGTTATCGAAGAAGGCATGATTTTCCTTTCCTGTGGTATCAGCTTCCAAGTTGAACTTCGATCTTATAATTTCTTATTATAGATGATGGTTGCATGTTTTATTTTCCGTGGCTCGATATCCCAAACTAGTTTCAATTCCTTCTTTTTGGAATCATCTTCAGTGGGTATTATGATCTTCTCATACATGTTGTGTTTCGGCCACTTACATCGATTCTACTGGCAGCGTCCGACTTTTCACGGCAGTTGTACTCTTGCGCATGCTATTTTTGGTATTAATGCACGTTCTTAGTCGTGTTTTGATATAACCGGATGACATGAATTCCGACTCCAAATTAATTGGTGTTGCCATTCGTTTGTTGAAAATAATTAATAAGGTCTTTTATTATATTTTTTATCGTTAATTTCTTTTTCGATAAAATATTTCCAAGCGTACGGTAGATTCATTGGATCATTATTATTACAATTTATTTCTTTAGTTTTTTCAATCATTATCGCTTCTGAGGTTAATATTTGGTTTTTAGTTTTATGTGAGGTTATTAATTTTGCATCATACCAAACAGGATAAGCTTCATTTTCAATACAATGATTTATTAATGATGTTTTGTTTTCTTTTTTATTCCAGTTCGATATATGTTCTTTTAATCTGGTCTTAAATCTTCTTTTTGTACTTCCTATGTATACTTTATTTCTTTCATTTCTTTCTATTTCTGTATAATATTTTGTTGGTATAGAATATACTCCGGCTTTATCAAGCATTGATCTTCTTTCATTTCCATTAGTTAATATAGTTTCGTTATCTATGACGGTTTCTGCCAATATCATTTTTTCTTTAATGCATTCCTTCTTTAAGATATCTGTTATTGGAGGAATGTAGGGAATTTTACCAGCAAATTTTATTTCATTTTTTTGTTTATTTTTATTTTCATTTAAAGATTTCTTTATATTTTCAAGTATATCATCTATGATCTTTTTCTTGTATCCAAATTTCATAGCAGTTCTTTTTATCCAGTTAATCTCAATCTTTTCTTTGTGTTTATTACAGGAATGGGTTAATGCTCTTCTTATGTAAAATTGAAGTGCTGCTCTTTTATATTTCCAAGGATGATTTGAATCAATCGGAATTATCGTTGGAGTATAAGTTAGTTTTCGATATACTTCGTATTCAATCATATTATTTCGCCTGAATAAAGAAATGTCTAAATAGTTTAGTTGTCTCTTAACTTCTTTTTCCATAGTAACTTGTATTGTAGGATAAAAACTATTGTATTTGTTTACAAATGTTTCAAGTTCTTTTTCAGATTGCTTCCAGAAAGAAGATAAGGATATCGTCAACGTATCTTACGTATAGTATTAGTTGTTTTTGATTGAATGAATCCAAAAGTTTATTTTCTATGTCTTGTAATATTATTTCAGCAAGAAGTACCGAAATTGGTGATCCCATTGGTGCACCTTGTTTTTGTCGGTATATTTTTTTATTATATGTGAAGTAGTTATTTATCAGCTACTAGTTTCAATGCCTGGATAATACTAATTCTTTGTGCTTCAGGTATTTTTTCATCTTTTAACTTCTGATTTAACAATTGAATTGCTTCATAAACAGGTGTATTTGGATATAGGGAAACAATATCTAGACTGATCATCAGAAAATCGGTTGTTTTTAGTTCTTTAACTTTTTTAATCACTTCAATGGAGTTGTTAATTGTATAAATATGTTGAAAGTAATACTGTTTTAAATGTTTAAATAGTTCTTTTTCAAGGAGAATTGTTGGAGACGTTGTTTTATTTACTATTGGTCTTAATGGTTCTTCTTTTTTATGCGTTTTGATTTTGCTGAATATGCTTGGAATAGACGCTCCAACGGGCGGAATGGCTTTGTTTTTAATATTATCAGGTAAATGTCCATGGTTTTTTATATAAGCCATTTTTCTTAGAATTGTATCTGTTGGGTCAAGTGTAGTTTCATCGATATCCAATTTTTCTATAGCCGTTTTCATTTTTATATCATAATCATCTTTGTCTAATATAATAATTTGTTTGGCTTTATCAGCGCTTACGCATTTAATTGCTGGGTTGTTCTTGAGGTTCATTAGCTCTTGTCTCTCATATTTTATAGCTGGTATTTGTTCTTCTTTTTCTTTGTTATTGATTGCTCTTAATATTTTAAATCTTGTAGGGTTTTGTCTTTTATTTGGTAGTTTCTTGATGACGTCTTCTATATATGGGATTATTATCTCGGCTTTCGGAATTTCTTGTTTATATGCATATCTCGTTCCTCTATTGAGTGCTTTAACTTGTAGATATGTCAATTCATTATTAGATTTGTTAATGAACAGTGGTTTGTCTTCTAATGTTGGTAGTTTTTCTTTTCCTTCTTTGTTATTATACTTTTCTCTTATGAGGTTTTCAATTTTATGAAAGTGTCTCCTTCTGTCTTTAAATTGTTGTCTTTCTATAATAGCAAATATTTTAATTAATGCTATTTTTATTTCTTCTTTATCTTTCTCTTGCATGCATTGATTATATAATCTGTAGTTTTTCTTACTCAATCTATCAATGTCTTTTCGTTTTTCTCTAATAGAGGCTCTTAATCTTTTAATTTCACAAGTTTGTAAAATGGTTTTATCTTTATAATTCATTGGTTTATTTCTAATTTGTAAAAATTTAGGTGTAATTCCATTGTTTTTACAAGTTGTCAAAAAGTTTAAATGTTCGACTTCTTTGCTCAACTGGATTCTATTCTTTTTAAAGTTCGTGATATTCATTTTGTTTAGTTCGTATATATTATGATTTCAGCCGCGAATTTCAGATTCTCTCCAATAAAATCAACATTATGAGCCTTTTAAATCTCCAGTTTCCATAAATTATATTAATTCAACATTTGTCGAAAACATTGATTGAAAAAACTAAAGAAATAAATTGTAATAATAATGATCCAATGAATCTACCGTACGCTTGGAAATATTTTATCGAAAAAGAAATTAACGATAAAAAAATATAATAAAAGACCTTATTAATTATTTTCAACAAACGAATGGCAACACCAATTAATTTGGAGTCGGAATTCATGTCATCCGGTTATATCAAAACACGACTAAGAACGTGCATTAATACCAAAAATAGCATGCGCAAGAGTACAACTGCCGTGAAAAGTCGGACGCTGCCAGTAGAATCGATGTAAGTGGCCGAAACACAACATGTATGAGAAGATCATAATACCCACTGAAGATGATTCCAAAAAGAAGGAATTGAAACTAGTTTGGGATATCGAGCCACGGAAAATAAAACATGCAACCATCATCTATAATAAGAAATTATAAGATCGAAGTTCAACTTGGAAGCTGATACCACAGGAAAGGAAAATCATGCCTTCTTCGATAACAAGATGGCTTATTACTGATTCAACGCATCATAATCAAAAGGTTCGAAAGTTCTTTTCTATTGTATTAATTTCATAAATCATGACTTAAAAAACTGGAATAATATTAATCTTTTAATACATATTGTCTCTACGTATTGGAGGACTTTGACAACTTATGATGCATTTGACTGCACATATTAAAACATTTTTTCATATCAATTTGTAATCTTCATAATAAAATTCTAAACTATTATAAAGAACATCAAAAAGAAAAAAAGGAATATTAGTGACAAGTTGAAATAAAAATTTTCTTATTATATGGACGTCTTTCCCGTGCTCGAATTTCTAATAACGTGCGAAACAGTAGATGATATGGAAACTACTTTGTTGACATATAGTTAATAATTTCTGAAACCACGTAATGTTTTCGACAAATGTTGAATTAATATAATTTATGGAAACTGGAGATTTAAAAGGCTCATAATGTTGATTTTATTGGAGAGAATCTGAAATTCGCGGCTGAAATCATAATATATACGAACTAAACAAAATGAATATCACGAAACTTTAAAAAGAATAGAATCCAGTTGAGCAAAGAAGTCGAACATTTAAACTTTTTGACAACTTGTAAAAACAATGGAATTACACCTAAATTTTTACAAATTAGAAATAAACCAATGAATTATAAAGATAAAACCATTTTACAAACTTGTGAAATTAAAAGATTAAGAGCCTCTATTAGAGAAAAACGAAAAGACATTGATAGATTGAGTAAGAAAAACTACAGATTATATAATCAATGCATGCAAGAGAAAGATAAAGAAGAAATAAAAATAGCATTAATTAAAATATTTGCTATTATAGAAAGACAACAATTTAAAGACAGAAGGAGACACTTTCATAAAATTGAAAACCTCATAAGAGAAAAATATAATAACAAAGAAGGAAAAGAAAAACTACCAACATTAGAAGACAAACCACTGTTCATTAACAAATCTAATAATGAATTGACATATCTACAAGTTAAAGCACTCAATAGAGGAACGAGATATGCATATAAACAAGAAATTCCGAAAGCCGAGATAATAATCCCATATATAGAAGACGTCATCAAGAAACTACCAAATAAAAGACAAAACCCTACAAGATTTAAAATATTAAGAGCAATCAATAACAAAGAAAAAGAAGAACAAATACCAGCTATAAAATATGAGAGACAAGAGCTAATGAACCTCAAGAACAACCCAGCAATTAAATGCGTAAGTGCTGATAAAGCCAAACAAATTATTATATTAGACAAAGATGATTATGATATAAAAATGAAAACGGCTATAGAAAAATTGGATATCGATGAAACTACACTTGACCCAACAGATACAATTCTAAGAAAAATGGCTTATATAAAAAACCATGGACATTTACCTGATAATATTAAAAACAAAGCCATTCCGCCCGTTGGAGCGTCTATTCCAAGCATATTCAGCAAAATCAAAACGCATAAAAAAGAAGAACCATTAAGACCAATAGTAAATAAAACAACGTCTCCAACAATTCTCCTTGAAAAAGAACTATTTATACAATTAACAACTCCATTGAAGTGATTAAAAAAGTTAAAGAACTAAAAACAACCGATTTTCTGATGATCAGTCTAGATATTGTTTCCCTATATCCAAATACACCTGTTTATGAAGCAATTCAATTGTTAAATCAGAAGTTAAAAGATGAAAAAATACCTGAAGCACAAAGAATTAGTATTATCCAGGCATTGAAACTAGTAGCTGATAATAACTACTTCACATATAATAAAAAAATATACCGACAAAAACAAGGTGCACCAATGGGATCACCAATTTCGGGACTTCTTGCTGAAATAATATTACAAGACATAGAAAATAAACTTTTGGATTCATTCAATCAAAAACAACTAATACTATACGTAAGATACGTTGACGATATCCTTATCTTCTGGAAGCAATCTGAAAAAGAACTTGAAACATTTGTAAACAAATACAATAGTTTTTATCCTACAATACAAGTTACTATGGAAAAAGAAGTTAAGAGACAACTAAACTATTTAGACATTTCTTTATTCAGGCGAAATAATATGATTGAATACGAAGTATATCGAAAACCAACTTATACTCCAACGATAATTCCGATTGATTCAAATCATCCTTGGAAATATAAAAGAGCAGCACTTCAATTTTACATAAGAAGAGCATTAACCCATTCCTGTAATAAACACAAAGAAAAGATTGAGATTAACTGGATAAAAAGAACTGCTATGAAATTTGGATACAAGAAAAAGATCATAGATGATATACTTAAAAATATAAAGAAATCTTTAAATGAAAATAAAAATAAACAAAAAAAATGAAATAAAATTTGCTGGTAAAATTCCCTACATTCCTCCAATAACAGATATCTTAAAGAAGGAATGCATTAAAGAAAAAATGATATTGGCAGAAACCGTCATAGATAACGAAACTATATTAACTAATGGAAATGAAAGAAGATCAATGCTTGATAAAGCCGGAGTATATTCTATACCAACAAAATATTATACAGAAATAAAAAGAAATGAAAGAAATAAAGTATACATAGGAAGTACAAAAAGAAGTTTTAAGACCAGATTAAAAGAACATATATCGAACTGGAATAAAAAAGAAAACAAAACATCATTAATAAATCATTGTATTCAAAATGAAGCTTATCCTGTTTGGTATGATGCAAAATTAATAACCTCACATCAAACTAAAAACCAAATATTAACCTCAGAAGCGATAATGATTGAAAAAACTAAAGAAATAAATTGTAATAATAATGATCCAATGAATCTACCGTACGCTTGGAAATATTTTATCGAAAAAGAAATTAACGATAAAAAATATAATAAAAGACCTTATTAATTATTTTCAACAAACGAATGGCAACACCAATTAATTTGGAGTCGGAATTCATGTCATCCGGTTATATCAAAACACGACTAAGAACGTGCATTAATACCAAAAATAGCATGCGCAAGAGTACAACTGCCGTGAAAAGTCGGACGCTGCCAGTAGAATCGATGTAAGTGGCCGAAACACAACATGTATGAGAAGATCATAATACCCACTGAAGATGATTCCAAAAAGAAGGAATTGAAACTAGTTTGGGATATCGAGCCACGGAAAATAAAACATGCAACCATCATCTATAATAAGAAATTATAAGATCGAAGTTCAACTTGGAAGCTGATACCACAGGAAAGGAAAATCATGCCTTCTTCGATAACAAGATGGCTTATTACTGATTCAACGCATCATAATCAAAAGGTTCGAAAGTTCTTTTCTATTGTATTAATTTCATAAATAAATCATGACTTAAAAAACTGGAATAATATTAATCTTTTAATACATATTGTCTCTACGTATTGGAGGACTTTGACAACTTATGATGCATTTGACTGCACATATTAAAACATTTTTTCATATCAATTTGTAATCTTCATAATAAAATTCTAAACTATTATAAAGAACATCAAAAAGAAAAAAAGGAATATTAGTGACAAGTTGAAATAAAAATTTTCTTATTATATGGACGTTTTTCCCGTGCTCGAATTTCTAATAACGTGCGAAACAGTAGATGATATGGAAACTATTTTGTTGACATATAGTTAATAATTTCTGAAACCACGTAATGTTTTCGACAAATGTTGAATTAATATAAAGTAAAGAAGATTTTTTCCGTAATTGGAATTTCATTTTCCTGTGATTGCTGTTTTTGTCCAGAATTGTTGTTGTATATAATTTTATTCCATAAATATTAATTGTATTTCAACTTGAAAATGGAGGAAACATTTCTGAAAATTGGAGGAAAAATTTCTGAAAATGGAAATATGATGGCGTGAAAATTCCGCTATAATCTTCAGGCATGGAAGTGCCACGTCTTCGAGGAATTTCTCCTTTTCCGTCATAATTTGGGTTATTCTCAAGATCGACGCATACGTGAAACAGAAATTGGGGGCGGGGATTGGTAGTAGTGGAGGGTTGTTTTTCGTCTAGGACTTTCTAAAATCTGGAAAACGAAAGTTAGACGCAGTGAAGATTTCTCAGTGAAGAAAAATAGAATAACGATTTCTCCCATAATCGTTATTCTATTTTTCATGCGATGTTCCATCCATGTAGTGTTGTTGTTAAATATCATTTTATTTCATAAATTCAGTTTAAAAATAGAGGAAAAATGTCTAAAAATGAAAATTCTCCCGTAATTTTTTTTTTCCCCCAACAGTGTTTCTTCCATGTAGCCTGTGTTGTTCTTAAATGTTTCCCCAGAAAAGGTTTGCATTTCAGCTTGGGGAGGGGGTGTTCAAAAACGAAAGTGACGAAGCTGGGAAAAATTGTAAGAACTGATGCATGGTGTTAAAAGTATTCATATTCTCAAAGTTGCACTATTTATCTTTTATCTAAAATAGTGAAAGCTATTGTGCATTCTTGGCTCTCAGATTGAAAGTTCTTTCAGCATGATGGATGAAATTGTCATCCAAGATTATTAAAAAAAAGTGACAATAAAGAAATGGGAAGGGGCAGATATTGGTAAAATGAAAATTTAAGCACTTGATGGTGTACAGCTGCAGAATCAACAAAAGACCAAAAATGGCTTTGGAACTTGCTGAGAAGAAAGCTGAGCTTTCTCACAAGTGGAAACTTATTCTAGTAAGTAAAAGAAAACAAGAAAAAAAAAAAACTGTTTAAAGTAGTGTCCTTTAAAACTTTTATTTTGTTTTGAATTGTAATTTTATATTCTGAATACATTGATGTGTTCCAGTATATTTAAACAAATCACAGTAAACAAGTCTGTTTTTCACCTAGTTAAAAAGTTCAGCTTTTTTTCCCTTCTCCAGTCTCTTGTATGATTAGAAAATGAGGAATTCTTTGATAAAAATTATGTTTTCTGAGTTTCATTGACATCAAAGTTGGACAATCATTATCTTTTTTTTTTTTTAAGAAAAGGGTACAAAAAATTTCCATAGATTACAAAAAATTAGAAAGATATTCTGAAAAATTTTGCAGAGAAAACAAATTTAGGGCACAACGACAACCAAAGGATTGCCCTAGTGATAAGCATGCAAAGATTCCAACCAGACATTCTACTGAAGGACCTGAGCAATGTATGATTAAAAACAAGTTTGTTTATTAGATATCTTTAAGTGTCTATAAGAATCAAAAAATGCAATGTCTTCACTTTTTGAACACATTGCTGTTGCATGTGGTTCATTACAAAACATGATATATTTAATGTTATTGTTTTAAAATATTCATATTATTACTTATTACTGAAAAAAGAAGCAAAATGGTCCCAAATACATTGAGTGGTGGTTGTAAAATGTTTTTTAATATGAAAAAATATGGATTGATTTTTCATAACCAGCATTTTTGCAAAGAAAAATTTCATTTGATTTGTCTAAAATACTCCCCACTTTTAGAAATTACTCCCTAAATTTTTTCAAATGATAAAAAATACTCCTTAAAAAAATTCGGCAAACTGTCTGTTACGAGTTTGGTAGATTTTCCCCCTTCTTGTTCAGTCATGTGAAGCTGTTGAAAAAACAACTTATCTAGCCAAGTGCAGTTTTTAGCTTCTGCTTGTAAGCATTCTATTTATCACTTTTTAGACATATGTGGGTAACTATTTGCAGACATCAGACCTGTTTGTAATCCGGGCTTAGCCTGTAATCCCGGGGTTTTGTCATCTTCTAAAATTGGAAATCTCGGTTTTTAAATTTGAAAAGAATTTGAGATAACTCAGTCATTTCATTTCTAAAAATGCTACAAAATGATAACCAAAAGTACCTTTCGAGTTCCATTTTCTATGGAAATTGCAATGTTTGATTGAAAATACCTCGTTTCCATGTGGATGATAAATGTAGATGATTTGTGACACCTAGAAAGTTTGTTTTGTTATCAAACAAGCTCTGAAGATAACACAGCATGCTGAAAGGAAGACTTTTTTTCATCATTTTGGAAGTTGCATATATATCAAATAATTTGATTATATTAGATTCAGTTAATCCAATGAGCTACATTTAGAAATTGAATGGAAACCACTGTAGGCTTTCAGTAGACCTAATCTTCATAGATTTCACAATTAATATGTAATATAAAGTCGGAAATTTGTCTTCAAAAATGCAATATCTAAAGTGTTTCTAGCACACACAGAAAATTTGGTACAAGAAAAGATGGAAGTTAAACTGCACAGACACTAATGCTTATTTGTTATGTAAAGTAGCTAGTTAATATGTGCATAATATAAAAATGATATGCATTATATACATTTCGGCAATGAGCTCAGAGTTTCCGGGTATTTCGTTTCACCTCTCAATCACTCCTGAGACATACATCATACACATACATATTATATCCAAGATTATGTCAGAAAATATGGTATCAAGAAATTTCATATAGTAAGCGTAATTGCTTACTACTGGTTGTAACTTCACTTGTTAAAGTAATCCAATACTGTGTTCTGAAGAGGTGGTTGGTGAATCAGTGGCTACAGATTTTAAATGAAAGTGAAATTTCTAAATAAAAACATTTTTTGGGGTGATGGCGTAAAAGTTTATGGCTTTTAACTAATAATGCTGTGTGCGTTTATTTAAATGAAAGTGAAAATTCAAAATAAAAATCATTTTTTGTTTGATGAGTTAAAAGTTGGCTTTTAACTAATCATCCAAAAAATGGTTTTTATTTCGAATTTTCGCTTTCATTTTAAATTTAGTAGCCATTTATTTATGAACTTCTTTTGCATAATTGTTTAAAAGTTTATTACTTCTAACCAATCATTCAAAAAGTGGTTTTTATTTTGAATTTTCACTTTCATGAGCAATAATGCAACATCAAAGCTTATGAGTTCTTCAACGTAGACGTAAATACTTAATTCAGTACAAAAACAAACCCCAAATAAAACAAGTAGTATGCCCAAAGTTTTCAAATTGATATCATCTGATGTCAACGGCTTCACTTTGTTATCAAAGATATAAGTCAGAGTCTTTCTACTCATTGAGTTTAAATATTTCCAGTGCTCACCTAATTTTAAAGCAAGTTAGGTGAAGAAAGCCTCCTGGATTGATATTTCTAGAGAACTTCAGGTTAAAGCATGCGGAAAGTTGAAACAAAGTTTGGACATTTTAATAATTGGCAACTTTTATCAGAATTTTAATGGCACATTAAATGTAGTACATATGATTCACTATATATCTGTATAAGTGAATGATAAATACAGTATTTGTGGCTTTTCAACTTTGCATTGCATAATTAAAAGCTTCAGACATTTAAAATTAGTTGAAATTCAGTATCTCCAACCTTGATTTTTTTTTTTTTTTTTTTGAAATATAATGATCAAAACAATGGCAGTTTGACATTGCTACTAAAATTATACATACTGTGTGTGCTTATTTATAAACCTTGTTCAAACACACACACACACAGTAGAGTAGAGTAGAGTAGAGTAGAGTAGAGTAGAGTAGGCAAAACATTAGAGATAATGGTGATGGCCAGTTTTCATGGGCATTCCCCCGCACAGAGTGGAACAGACCCAAACCAAATGCAAGCGATAAATAGGCGGTCGGCAAGGCTTCTCAGCACTGTGTTGCAGTCGACGAACATGGGTAAATGTGGTGATCTGAGCGACTTTGATCATAGAGGCATTGTTGGTCATTCTGTTGCCCAAGTGTTGTGAGAGCTCTAGGGTTCTCTAGGGCAACCGTATCAAGGCTGTACCACGAATATACCATTGATAGATGTACCAGTGCCCAGAGAGCAAGCAGTGACCAACCACTCGCTATTGATGACCGGGGTCGATGTGGATGATCCGGGCTCGTACAGACCGACCGCTTGCCAACGGTGGCACAAATCACATCCAGAATAAATGTTGGAGGCCCAAGCAGCCATGGTTCATAAGCTCCTTGAAAAGTCCTTCAAAAATAAAAGTTCATTTTCAAGTCCTTGAAAGTATTTGAAAAAACTTAAAGACTGTAAATAGTACTTGAAATAAAAAGGTTTTTTTTTTTTTTTTTTTTTTTTATAGTGATGATACGAAACATTGTGTATAAAATATGAATAAATTGTTTGTAAAAAGTTGCATAGGAGATTTCTCTGCAGTACCGATAAAAAACACCAAGCTGATCAAATAGCGCAGAACTTGCGTTCAACTCAGAGAAGCCTGTGGACAACTGGTAACTTGGCTATGATATTACTATGGAGTAAAATGTCAGCCGTGAGAGTAAAACAAGTGAAATGATGTATTTGCGAATCATGATTGGTTTCTGTTGACTGGGGTTAGGAACGGGCTCTTGCTGGAGAGTGAATACGAAAATAATGTGCCCTTTCAAAATATTTCACAAAATAAAATGATTTCAAAAAACATCAAAATAAAAGGGCAATTCAAAGTTATTAAAATAAACTGGCGGGAGGTAACAGGCAGGTCATTAAAGGTGTGCCCATCCTAGCTAAGTTTAATGGTTTGAACTTGCTGAAATACCTACTTTACAGACCGACCGACCGACCGACCGACAGCACACATTGTATGATAATTTGGTTTTAAAAAGTGCTTGAATTTATTTTGCTTGGAAGAAAACGAACCTTGGCAGCAGGGTGCACAACCACCCATCCGCGGCGGTCAAGAATTCATTGCGGACGATTAATTTCCTGACCACAACGTCCGCGCAGACTGCCCTTTTCCCCACAAGCTTGCAGTATGATTGTGATTAGAACATTTTTATTTTACATTTTTTTTTTTTTTTTTTTTTGGCAATATAAAATTTGCGCATGCCAAGTGCCACAGCTTTACGAAATTATGCATTCTCTTAAGCGATTAGCCGTTCTTTGTTTTGGTGAAATAGTTCCGCTGCAACACCCTCCTTTCCAAAATTTGAACGTACTAAGGCAATGTCCTGCTTTCTCATTTCCTCTCATAAAGTTTTCCCATGTGAATTTTACACCTGAAGCGGGGGGTGTAAGGATAGCGAATTCGCAGTTCTTTTTTTTTTTCTTTCCTTCTCTCCCATTTATGTCCCCCCCAGTCATCCCTTGTTTAATTTCATTGGTTGACCCAGTATTAACCAATGAAACTAAACAACGGTTGCTTCTTCCCGTCACGTGTGATGCCCACCGTACTATTGGCTTTCCGTGCATTACTGTTTTCCGCATGTTTTCTGGCATCCTTGATGATGATCGTACCTAATGCCGCACGTGCACTATTCTATCTCTCATCTTTTGCCATTTTGCAGTTGCAAATTCTGGATTCTGTGTAACAAGCTTTTTGCTATGAAAGCAGAAATGTATTTATTTTCTGTATGTACATAAAAAAAAAAATTCTGTAAAGTGACAATATTTAATACGCACGTATTTCTCGACGTATCGAGATTAAAAAACATGTTTTGTATACATTATTCTTTTTCAGTTAAATCCATTCAATAGTGGTTCAACTGGTGGGACTTTTTACATGTAGTTCCTTTGTGTGAAATGCAATTTCTCAGTTGGAAATTATTAGTACTAACTGCGAACAAATACCTCGGTAATCAAATGTAATTCAAGGAAAAACTTTCCACGTTGTAAGTGGTCGATGTTCGAATCTTTGTATGGCTGTTCTCATCAGGATCTTGAGTTTAGACTTTTAAGAATTTAATTGGCACATTTTCTTCATGGGTTCACAAATTTATCGAATAAATTAATTTGTCTATCCAATTTCGGGACCTGTGAAGAAAATGTGCCGATTAAATTCTTAAAAGTCTAAACTCAAGAGCCTGATGAGAACAGCCATACAAAGATTCGAACATCGACCACTTACAACGTGGAAAGTTTTTCCTTGAATTACATTTGATTACCGAGGTATTTGCTCGCAGTAAGTGCTAATAATTTCCAACTGAGAAATTGCATTTCACACAAAGGAACTACATGTAAAGTCCCAACAGTTAAACCACTATTGAATGGATTTAACTGAAAAAGAATGACGATGTTTAAATTCTATGTAGTTATGGTATTTATACGAGTCTGATGGGTTACTTTCAAAGGAGGACAGGTACATTTCTAGACAAACCGTCCTCGAGGACGGGTAAAATTTCCGAGATTTTTCGTGCCCTGCTTGTGGCAGCATCGGCGAGCAAATAGTGTGGCCACACTCTGCATACCATGATCTGCGGGAGATGACACCTTACTCATGTGCCACTGGTGATTGTTCATCATTGGGAATTATGCCTTGCCCGGTGCCGGTTACATCAAAACTGGACCTCTGCAGAGTGGCACCACATCATGTGGTCAGACAAATCCCATTTCCAGCTGTACCAAGCTGACAGGAGGGTGCAGATGTGGCATTGACAGCACGAAGCCACAGCCCCGTCATGCCAGGTCGTCTCTGTTCAAGGCATTGGTAGCTCTGCGATGGTTTGGGGAGCCCTCTCGTGGGACACATTAGATCCCTTAGTGTGTCTGAAGAAGTCCTTAACCACTACATGCTACCAGCATGTTCTAGCTGATCACCTGCACCCGACAGTCATTTTCACATCCTGTGCCCGACGGTCTGTTTCAGCAGGCAATGTGCCACCCCCATTGGCCCGCAACTACTGAGGTATGGCTTGAACACTCATCTGAGTTTGGAACTATCCAGTTTCCCCAGATTTAAACCCTGTGGAAGTTCTCTGGGATGCCATGAAGCGGAGCATTAGATGCAAGGATCCTGGACCAATGTCTCGGGCGGAGTTTTTGACAATGCTGTGACAGGCATGAGTAGTATTACCTCTCCAAACCCTCCGGCATCCACTAAGTCACATCAAAAGAATTTTTAAACGAATAAGAAATCAAGAGCCCAACCACCATTAATTAGCACCACTACAAACGTGCAGCAACAGTGGTGATGAGAAATTTGAGGATGAACTGGCATTTTCTTCGTGTCGTAGTGATGAGATTGTGGCATCTAGGAACGCAACGGCCACCACTGATGAAAGCTTCTGTTTAATGTGGCAGAAACTCTTCTGGGATCGAGCCAAGGGAGGTGAATAATATCATTTCAGCAAAGATTGAACTACACGTCTTATGTAACATCCTTGTCCATGTTGATTTTATGCTTTTCTTGAATGTTTTTCAGGGCTGTCACTTATTCAGTTTTTTTGCTTGAATTTGATTTTGAATTTTACTACTTTTATTCAGTTGCTTTCGTATATCGATTTTAGTTTTTATATACGGTTTTATTCTACTCATTGAATTATGTAATGAGGGCCATTCAGAATTTCAAGGATATATACGATATGTCCATACGTATAAAGATGATGTGACATGGTACTTTGCAAGGTAAGATCTCTTGTTATATCTTGAATTATACATGAAGATCATCCTTGATACAGTAGTTTATTACGCTCAACCACAACCTCAGCCAAAGCTGAATTTTATATCTTAACATGTGACAATTTTGTCTGCTATATCAAATTGAAACATGATTTTTATTTTAATCTGTAACTTTATGTTGCACAAAATGATGCTGGGAACTTTTACAAATGCTGCACAATAATTAATTTTTTTCTTTAAAGTAGGTCAACCCTCTCTAGTTTCCCAGTTAGAATGCAAAACCGCATATCTAACTGGAAACATGAGAGGGTTGTCCATTATTATGCATTTTATTCCATGAATTATGCTTCTAAAGAAAAATTATATAACTGCTTGGCAATTTTTGAAGACAACTTCAACAGAATTGTGCAGAAAAACTCTGTCATTTCTTTTTTAAGGCATTCGCAAATGAAGGGTGTCCCACATTACAAAAATTAATATAAAAATATGTATTACAGGTACAAGAAAGGGACTGCACAACAATGATGGTGCACAAGTAAAGTTTTTTTTCCAGTGTCAGTACACCACATGGGTGCCATTTGTGGCCCGGAGGACATCTAATCGATATTCAATTTTATGCCATGTTTTGTTTAACATCTCAGCAGAGACAGAACCAATGGCTTCCATTATTCTGCTGTTCAACACCTCAACATCCGGAACACTGCTAGAGTAAATTTGATCTTGCACATAACTCCACAGGAAAAAAATCTAGAGGGTTATGCCAGGCAATCGAGGTGGCTATAACAAGAGACTGCACAGTTAATCCATCTGTCCAGAAATGTTGCATTCAGGAACTCGTGAACCATTATTGATCATTGTGGTGGGGCACCATCTTGTTGAAAAATAACCGAAGGTTGGAGTGCTTGCAACTGAGGTGCTACAAAAAGTTCCAGCTTGTCCAGGTACATGTTACTGTGAACTCTGTAAAAAGAAGGGTCTGATATTCTGTTATAAATCAGGCCACACCATACATTCACTTTCGGGTTAGCCCTCTGTTGTTCGATGACATAATGGATATTTTCTGATCCCCAGATTCGCACGTTGTGCCTTTTACTCTACCAGAGACGTGGAATGTGGCTTCATCTAAGAAACAGACACTGCAGATAATCACTATCATGAGCTATACGCCACAACATCTCTGTTGCAAATGCAGCATGGTGAGGCCGGTCATTAGGCTGAAGAGCTTGAACAATCTGTACTTTATAAGCATACAGATGAAGATGTTTGTGTAAAAATTTGTGAACTGTGGCACTGGGAATTCCAGTTTCCATTGAAGCACGACAAATGGATTTCCTGGTGCTTTGCAGAAATGTCTCCTGAACAACTGCAGCTGTTGTGTAAGTGGTGGTCAGCTTGCTCGGGGGAGATCGCCAACACTACCCGTAGCTTTGAACTTTTCATACCAAGCTGTTATGCTTTTTTGGTCTGGTGGTGATCGTCTGTACTGTTTTCTGAAATGACGCTGGACAATAACCACCAATTTGTCCCAGAACCACAACGTGCAAGCCACTTTTTTCCCCATGGACACCATTATTGATGAAATGCTTCTCTTATTCAGCAGTAGCACTCACCTAAAAACAAAAAAAAAAACAAAAAAAAAAACTTTGAGTGCTGCTGTATTATGTTGCCAGACATCCTGTATTTTAAGTTACATAGATTTTTTTATATTAATTTTTGTAATGTGGGAAAGACTATATGAGTACCCTGTATAACTGAACAGCTTGACTAAAAATTAAATTTGTTTGCGTGACCTGATCCTTTCACTAACCATAAAATGAAAGGTAACAAATGTGATTAACTTTTCATTAATCCTGTTTGTAATGTATGACAACAGATCTGTTAAGAAATCAGAATGTGCATAGGATGATAAAAAGATATGAACAAATTATTCCTAATTAAACAATTGCTACATCCAACTGTTAATTTATCAGCTGTTGTCACTTCATTAAATAAAGCTAGAGTTCATGTGATTAATAAACAGTTTTTTTTTTTACTTGCTGTCTGCATTATTTTGTTGAAAATGGACAATCCATGTATAAAAAAGTAGGAACCATAAATGTTTACAGATCCTTTTTCTGAGTAATTGTAGTGTAGTCTGATTTGTTTGTTGTCAGAAAGTTAGTTTATGGAACTTGAATTTTTCCTCAGTTAGCTTATTCAGGTAAATTGAAGACTGCATATGATGGCATCTGTGTCAGGATCTGACTGACTTGGACTGATATGTTTTTTTCTGTTTGCACATTTTCCTGTATAAACAAATTTTCATAGTATATTAGGAGTTAACCAAATCAATTGAATTTGTTTGTATGTATATTATATCTAATGCCAATGTATCCTACTTAGCACCAAAAAGACATTTTTTCAGAAGCATTCCTGCCTTCATGGGAAGCACTTGCATTGCTTGTAAGTACATGTATATAGTCAGTTTTGCATTAGCAAAACATTTATGCTGGGTTTTGTGTTTTAATCATGTAATTGTGGGGGAAAAAAATATAAACACGTCATTTCTTTCTTGGAGCATGTACAAATACAATATAAATGCTTGGTGCTTAAAATGCTTACTGAACATTTACATTCTGTACATGATCTCATCCATCCACTGTCATTAAATGAAAGCTAAGAACTGATTAACTTTTTATGGATCCCATTTGTAATATGAGATCTGCTAAAAAATTAGGTAGTTCATGGGATGATAAAGATAAGGACAAATGATTCCTGATTAAACATTGTCTTGTCTGATGCACATTATGTAAGCAGCAATTGTTAATTTATATATAATTTATGACTACAAACTTGTGGTGTTGAATAAAGTAAAAATATCAACGTTTACCACAATCAGTGATTTATTATATATCGACTATAGTTTCGCAGAGCTTCTGGCTCGGCTTCATCAGGACGAATGGAGCGTAAACATTCAAATCATTGTGACATCATCAGAATTCTGACGGTCACGGTTTTTGGTAAGTTGTTTCCACGCGCTTGAAAGAAATGGAGTCAACGTCATGTCAATGACAAGCAGTGAAAAGTTCCGGTATATGTGAAAAGCTTCTAATACATTAAGCTTCATCATTGAATCAGGTTTATCAATGAGCATAGCATTTCCGAACAGAAATTTATGGTTGGTTTCGTGACAATGCTGGGCTATAGACGACTTCTTCAGTTCACAATTCCGTACGTAGGTCTGGTGTTCCTTCACACGGAAAGTTAAAGCCCTGCGGGTCTGTCCTATATACGAGAGTCCACATTCACAAGGTATCTGATAAATTCCCCAGGAATTTATGTCTTCGACGTAATCTTTGGATCCAAAAAAATTATCTTGTTTATGGGTTTAAAAATAACTTTAAAATTAAAACTCTTGAGAATTTTGAAATTCCAAAGCAAATCTGTGGAGCAAATGGGATAACCGCCCAATTCTGTCGTATTGGGTGGTCTACCAGCGTGAGTGTGCAGACAGGCTTTGGTTTCCTAAATTTGTGGACAGCTTTATCTACGACGGAACGTGTATATCCTCTGTGTACTGCAATTCGCTTAAGAAAATCTAGCTATTTCTGCAAGGAATCCTCAGCTGAGCATATATGTATTGCATGATATACGTATGTGTAGAAGGCAGAGATTATTTGTTTCCATGGGTGATTTGATTTTGTATGTGGGGGTAAGGAAACAGCGAATGGTTTTCGATAAACTGTTGTGCTAAAGGATCCTTCAGAGCGTGACACAAGGACGTCAAGAAATGATAAGCAGCCATTATTTTCAGTCTCACATGTGAACTGTATATGAGGATCAATTGAATTGATGAGTTTGACCTTTGGATTCGATATGTTGATGATACTTTCGTTCTCTGGAAAGGCATGAATTTGGAAATACCTAAATTAGTGGAACTCATCAATTCAATTTATCCTCATATACAGTTCACATGTGAGACTGAAAATAATGGCTGCTTATCATTTCTTGATGTCCTTGTGTCACGCTCTGAAGGATCCTTTAGCACAACAGTTTATCGAAAACCATTCGCTGTTTTCTTACCCCCACATGCAAAATCAAATCACCCATGGAAACAAAAAATCTTTGCCTTCTACACATACGTATATCGTGCAATACATATATGCTCAGCTGAGGATTCCTTACAGAAAGAGCTAGATTTTCTTAAGCGAATTGCAGTACACAGAGGATATACACGTTCCGTCGTAGATAAAGCTGTCCACAAATTTAGGAAACCAAAGCCTGTCTGCACACTCACGCCGGTAGACCACCCAATACGACAGAATTGGGCGGTTATCCCATTTGCTCCACAGATTTGCTTTGGAATTTCAAAAATTCTCAAGAGTTTTAATTTTAAAGTTATTTTCAAACCCATAAACAAGATAAATTTTTTCGGATCCAAAGATTACGTCGAAGACATAAATTCCTGTGGAATTTATCAGATACCTTGTGAATGTGGACTCTTATATATAGGACAGACCCGCAGGGCTTTAACTTTCCGTGTGAAGGAACACCAGACCTACGTACGGAATTGTGAACTGAAGAAGTCGTCTATAGCCCAGCATTGTCACGAAACCAACCATAAATTTCTATTCGGAAACGCTATGCTCATTGATAAACCTGATTCAACGATGAAGCTTAATGTATTAGAAGCTTTTCACATATACTGGAACTCTTCACTGCTTGTCAACGACATGACGTCGACTCCATTTCTTTCAAGCACGTGGAAACAACTTACCAAAAACCGTGACCGTCAGAATTCTGATGATGTCACAATGATTGGTATGTTTACGCTCCATTCGTTCTGATGAAGCCGAGCCAGAAGCTCTGCGAAACTATAGTCGATATATAATAAATCATTGATTGCGGTAAACGTTGATATTTTTACTTTAATGGTTAATTTATCAGCTGTTTTCGCTGCCTGGTAGATGAAACTCACTGCATTGGATAAAGCCATAGTTCATGCAGTTAATAAACACGGGTCGGAGTTGTCCTTAAGTTCCTGATTTTTATTTTATTTTTGTCCTATATCCTGAAAATTTGAGTGCAATTTTAAGAATAAATGGTAAACTATGTATAGCGATTCATCATCCAGCATTTACAAGTACCACATAAATAAAAAAAATGGAACGAGGAGAAGAGAAAGTACTCTATCGTTGTGACGTCATCGCCAAGAACTCTCACTCTTTAATTTGTGATGTACTCGAATGCGTTCCTGCTTTTGTGAGATCGTTCGATAATTGAAACTGCCGTTATAAGCCACTTCCTACGGAGGACACAGAGAGATGCCAACCATTACGGATGACTAACGAAAAATTACGGATATTCAGATTTTCGCTGTTATTAAGAAAGTTTTACTGGTTTCGTAATTAATCAACGTAAAAGTTTCTGCACAAAGTTCGTAACACAGATCTTTTTTTTCTTTTTCTTTTCCCCTGAGGAGGAGGAATTTGTTTTGCTTGTTTGAAAGAGTGGGGGAGGGGAGCGCTGGGTCGAGATTATGTAGGCCCGGCATGCTTCTTTCGCCATGACCCAGGATTACATTGGCCCAGCATACTTCTTTCGCCAATGCCTGGGATTACATCGGCCTGAAGCCTCTAGATAAAGTTCGTGATGCAGCTTCTCTCTCTCTCTCTCTCTCTCTCTCTCTCTCTCTCTCTCTCTCTCTCTCTCTTCTTCTTCTTCTTCTTCTTCTTCTTCTTCTTTTACCGAGGAGAAGGAATTTGTTTTGCTTGTGAAGGCCAAGTGGAAAGTAATGACAACGCCGGGCCGAGATTATGTTGGCCCTGACGTGCGTCTTTTGCTGTGGCCCGGGATTGCTTCTGCCCGATGCCTCTGAACCAAGTTCATGACACACCTCTTTGTTTCTTTCTTTTCTTCTGAGGAGGAATGTGTTTTGCTTGTTTGAAAACTAAGTGGAAAGAAAGCACGGCTACAGGCCGGTATCACGTCTGCCCGAAGCCTCTGAACAAAGTTTGTGTTGCCTCAGCTTTCTGTTTCTTTCTTATTTATTATTTCTTTTCTTTCTGAGGAGGAGGAATTTGTTTTACTTGTTTAAAAGCTAAGTGGAAATAATGCACGGCCCCAGGATTACGTCAGCCATTATCATTTGGGGCTTTCTCATGATCAATGCACGAACTAAGCAGAAATATTGGGGGAGGGGGGTCATTTTCCATTTGAGGATGGAATTCCATCTTCCGGAAACGGAAGTTAATTGGAGTGAAGATTTCTCCCGTGATCGTAATATTTTCTCGCGATGTTCCTTCCGCTCAATATTTTTCTTAAATGTCCATTTATTCCATAAATACTTACATTTCAGCTTAAAAATCGAGGAAAGGGTTTCCCGCAGCGGAAGACGGTCGAAGCGAAGATTTCTCCTTTAATCATATTTTTTTATTCCCGCAATGTTCTGACTATCCTGTGTTGTTGTGTTAAGTGTTACATGTAACTATATTTTGAAGAAATTCCGACTGAAAAGGAAATTTCTGCTGCATGCATAAGTTGCTGATATAGGAATTAGGATGGAAGAAGCTTCCTTTTCTTCAGTAATGTACTTGGCAAATATTTTCCAGCTGCTGTTGTTAGTGACAGTGATCTTGACAAGTTGGAATTGGAGTTTGTCTTATATCAAACTGATGAAGAAGGTGCTTCGAATAGTCCTACAATTGATTACTGCATGGTCAAACATTTTGAAAATGACAGGTTCAATTAGTGCTTAAAAAGTATGAAGTTTTACCACACCTGATATATGCTATTCTTGTTGTGCCACACAGTAATGAAACTGCAGAAATAATTTTTAGCATTGCCCATAAGAGTCGAACAGAATTTAGGCCAGACCTAGCCATCGAAACTTTAAGGGCGTTGTTAGTCTTAAAAGTGAACAAATTCCTGCTAACAACTGGGCCATAATTTAGATAGCTTTTTAGTGAAAGAATAACATTTCTGCATTTGTACTAATATTTGATTTAATTTACTTGCCAGGTCCACCAAAATATGTCCTGAAATTTAAGAAAAATTGTGTCCTGAATTTTTTTATCGCTCCTACTACACCTGTAAGCATAAACAGTCAGTTTTTTTTATCACTTGCCATTTGCATTGTTTTATTGAAGGGCAATCCAGGAATTAAAAAGTAGGAACCATAAATGCTTACAGATATTTTCTTTGAGTAATTTCAGTGTAGTCTCAATTGTTTGTTGTCAGAATGTTAGTTTCTGAATTGGAATTTTTCCTCTGTTAGCTTATTCAGGTAAATTGATGACTGTATATGATGACATCTGTGTGGGAATCTCACCGACTTGAAGTGTTTTTTTTTTTTTTTTTTTCCTCTCTCTTGTCTAGTATACATTTTCCATTATAAACAAAGTTTTGTAGCATGTTAGGAGTAAACCAAGTCAACTGAATTTGTTTGTTTATATATTATATGTGATGTCAATGTATCTTACGTACGTAGCACCAAAAAGACATTTTTTCAGAAGCATTCCTGTCTTTATGGGAAGCACTTGCATTGCTTGTAGGTGTATAGTCAGTTTTTCATTGGCAAAAAATTTATACTGGGTTTTGTATTTTAATCTCATAATTGCAAAAAAAAAAAAAAAAAAAGACAAACAGATCATTTCTTTCTTGGGGCCCCCATAGCAGAAAATTCCTAATCAGTCTGTGATGGATATCATGGTGTCACAAAATAATCTGTTAGGCAGTCACTGGGCAAGGCAACAACTGGGTATGAAAAACAACAAAAATATGCACAGGTAAAAAAAGAAAATCACTACCTTACATTTCTTTTACCTAAAAGGCATATTCTAGGTAATGCAGTAATTGCAGTGATTTTGAAACAAGTGTTGATATAACAATATCAGCTGACAGCAAGCAGTGAACATCGTGAAAAAAAATAATAAAAAAATATGATTATGAAAGGTATCTTTAATTTGCCAAACTTCCATTTTCGAAAAAGTTTGAAACACTGAATTCGTCCCTGGATAAAGAAGTTACACCCCTGATTGGTGGGATTATGCAAGAGAGGAGTAAAAATCATTCAGGGTATGTCATTTTTTTCTGCAGAACCAAAATAAAGGTTCAGGGGATCCCGTTTTCTGCAGGAGCAAAATAAGATCTGTGATGTATGTCACTCGTTGCTGTGATTCTGCTATGGGGCTTGGGGCATCTGCAAATATAGTATAAATGCTGGTGCTCAAAATGCTTACTGAACATTTACATTCTGTACATGTTCTCATCCATGCATTGTCATAAAATGAAAGGTAACAACTGATTAACTTTTCATGGATCCCATTTGTAATATGAGATCTGCTAAAAAATTAGGTAGTTCATGTGATGATAAAGATAGGGACAGATGATTCCTGATTAAACATTGTCTTGTCTGATGCACATTAAGTAAGCAGCATTTTTTAATTTATCAGCTGTTTTCACTGCCTGGTAGACAACACATACAAGAGTTCATACAATTAATAAACAGCTATTTTTTTTTTTTCCTTTATCACTTGCTGTCTGCATTGTTTTTTGGAAGAGGACAATCCAGATATAAAAAGTAAGAAGCATAAATGTTAACAGATCATTTTTCTGAGTGATTTCAGTATAGTATCATTTGTTTGTTGTCAGAATGTTAGTTTATGGAACTGGAATTTTTCCTCAGTTAGCTTATTCAGGTAAATTGAAGACAATGCATATGATGACATTGTGGGAATCTCACTGACTTGAAGTTATGTATTTTTTTCTGTCTGATGCACATTTTTCTATATATATATATTTTTTATAGTATGTTAAGAGTGAACCAAGTCAACTAAATTGGTTTATATATATATATTATACGTGATGCCAATGTATCCTACTTAGCACCAAAAAGACATGTTTTTCCGAAGCATTCCTGTGTTCATGGAAGGCACTTGCGTTGCTTGTAAGTATAGGCCTATAGTCGGTTTTGCGTTGGCAAAAAATTTATGCTGGGTGTTTTTGTATTTTAATCACATAATCATGAACAAAAAAAATGCGTCATTTCTTTCTTGTGGCATCTGCAAACATCGTAAAAATGCTGGTGCTTAATAAAATGCTTATTAAATGTAGGTGCAGATTTTAATTTTAGAGCCATTCCATCTCAATTCAGGCAGACAGTATCAAAATGTATCGGGTGACCATTTTAGATTTTTCCCAAAAAATGACATTAGTTACAACTATTGGAGACATAAAATATCCTGAAAGGATATTCCTAAAAAAAAATTTTTTTCTCCATCTACAGCGTTTTGAAGTTTGGCTAAAATCTAGCGATCTTTGAAAAATAAGGAAAATGCTGTATTTTAAGACGAGCGCTGCTTCAAAACTATTTAATCTATTGACTTATTTATTTTTTATTTTGTAGCTATTGAATTAAATTTTAACTTGGCATAGTTTTAATGAGCCTGACTGACATTGTTAATAAGGGAAAAAAAACATTGTTGCAAAAAAAAAATTTTTTTTTTTTTTTACGTTTTCGAAAAAAAAAAAATTCCCCACTAAATAATTATTTTTCAGGTAAGTAAGGATGGCAATCTGAAGTGCCTCAATGGTAGTTTTACAGCAAATTTTATTTTAAACCTGGGATGCATGCAGTCCATAAAATTTAATTTTAAGTTGTGCTGAAGTTCAAAAAAGCTCAATTTTTAAATGACATTAACTCAAAAATCCCATTTTTTAAAAATCTGGGCATTTGATGTCCTCTTAGTTGTTAATAAATTGCTCATTGCAGAATAGTGTATTTTTGCCTGGTTAATTTTATATATTTTGTTTTAAGATTGCACGTTTTCAGCGTTGTTGCGTAATACAGCACAAAATGCTATGGATTGTCCATATTTCACTGAAAACATCGTTTAATCAGGTTTCAAAGTTAAAACATAGGTTACTGGTGTTTGATTAGTACAATTACATTATATTTTAAAGTTCAGCACAAAAACATATATTAAAAAATATTTGTAGAACATGGCAGTATGTTCTTGCTGGTTTCATTTCTTTTCTAGGAGAACTATTTGCAACCTCATACTCTCTCCCTCTCTCTATATATACTTTAAATTATTTATTTTGTTAAACTTGTTAATTTTGTAACCATCCACTGTTCTACTGATACTCCTCATAACTTTATAGCATTTTGTAATGAAATTGCACAAGCCACAATGCTGAAACAACAGGTTATGACAGGCTTTTGCAAGTACAAACATGTCCATTGATTGCTCACTGAACAGCCAATCAGCAGCTGTTATGTCCTTCATTTACTAATTCCCCACCTTTCTCCCACTCCAGTTTGCTCTTGTCTGTTGATGAGTGATGTTCAGTGAATAATTTATAATGTCTGATCATCATAGTTCTGAGAGAGTTAGATGTGTGGACTACATTAAAAGACACAAAAGAGTTGTGTACAAAACTAAGCTTGTTAGGTTCTGTGGTGTTGGTGATTTAGGTGATGAAATTCAAAGGATTGTAGGCCCATCTGTCTCTGTAAATAGAAATGATTATTTGTGTTGCAATTGTGTGGCTTTTTACAAAAGAAAAATTTTGGAATGTGCAAATGAAACTGAAGAAATTCCCACATCAGAAAGGGGTGTTTTTTTCATTCCCAGTCAGGAGATTGTGGATGTTTTAAATAGCAGTATTACAATGCTTGATGTTAATGTTTCACCATTTACAGCCCCTTCAGAAGTTAGGGAGGATAGGAGAGAAGCTTATGTGAAGAGGAAAAAGTTGACATTAGAGAAAACACTAACAACTTCAGCTGGGCAGAAATTAGAAGACATATATGGAGTTGGTGTTTCAAGTCAGTTGTCTCTTAAAAAGCCTGACTGTTCTACTTGTAATCAGTGGTTTTCTAATATTAATACAGCACTTCATACTTGTAACTACACTGAAAAAGTGCAATTACTGACATTGCTACCACAGACTGTTAGTAAAACTGATTTGAGGGGAGAGTTACCTACAGTATCAAAGTACCTCATAGATAAATCACACAAGGTTAGAAGAGAAAAGGGAATCTATGCTCATCCTGACCCCTACAGTGGGCATCCATTGTCTAGAGAAGCAGCAACTCTGGCATTGTCATACTACCTAGATGGTAGTACAGACTGTGCCAGGGATAGTCCTAACAAAAATGATGTTTGTGTTAGAGATGATAATGGTGGGAAAATTAAAAAGGTAAAAAGATTTATGACAAGATCAATCAAAGAGGCATACAGGCTAATGAAAAAAGACAACCCAAATGTAAAAATTGTTCTTTCAAAGTTTTACACTCTTATGTTTAAAGTGGATCAAAATTCAGCCAATACAAGCAGTATGCACTTGTATTTATTGCAGTAATCTGAAACTTATATGTACAGCTCTCCAAAATATAAACAAACACACAAATTGAGGAAGAAGTTTTTTTACAGAAGTTGTTTATGTGACAGAATAAGCAATGAAGATTGTTGGCTCCAAGAGTGTGATGACTGCCTCGGCACAGAAGCACTGACAGTTGAAACTCTTTGCTTGAATGAAGAAGAAGTTACATTTGCTATTTGGGAAGGTGGTGACCTCATAAGAAAATCTGTATCTGTCCAAAAATTTCTGCAAGATGTAAGACATTGGGTGAAGAAAGCAATTTCTCATGTAGCAAAATCAGGAAAATCCAAAGAGAAGGAATAGCTGCAGCAAAAATCGCTGTGAAAGAAAGTTCTGACAATTTAGTTTTACATTTTGATTTTGCTGAAAATTGGACAGTGATACTGCCCGATGAAATACAAAGTTACCACTGGCAAAATATTCAGATATCACTATTCACGTGTGTTGCATATCTTGAAAAAGAGATAAAAAGTTTTGTTGTAGTGTCTGATGATACAGCTCATGCTCTCTGTGTTATAGAGATTATAAAAAGAAATTTCTAAGTTGTGCCAATTAGAAAATATTAGATCACTTGTTTACATTTCCGATGGGGCTGCTGGACATTTCAAAAATAAATACCAAATTTATGAACTTTCTAAAAATAATCAAATTGAGGGAAAAAAAGTGGATTTTTTCAGCGACAGGGCATGGTAAAAGTTCATGTGATGCTATAGGTGGGCTACGTAAGCATTATGCAACAAAGTTTAATCTCCAAAGAGGGTCTGTGCAAGCCATAAGAGATGCAGCTTCATTTGTTGCTGAACTTTCTCATCTTTTACAAAATATAACATTACTGATTCTTGAAGGTAAAACTGTTCAAGCCTACAGGTCTTGTAAGGAAGAAGAATAGGGAGCCAATGTAAAACCTGTTGTAGGAATACAATCAAAACATTACCGGTTGGTTAAAAATAACGAGTCTTATATGGGACGTGCAATTAAACATCAAGTTGAAAAAGTTGAAACATCCAGCCAGGTAAAAAAACATTACTTAGTAAGTGATTTCCAGGTAGGTGAGTTTGTTGGGTGTGTTTATGACAATAATTGGTGGATGGAGCAGATTACAGGTATATCTCAAGAGCTCAATGACATTACTGTGTCATTTATGCATCCCCACGGTCCAGCTAAAGGGTTCCAGTGGCCAGAGGAATCTAGAAAGATGAATGTCCAATGCCATTAGAAAATGTGCTGCTTAAAGTAAGGAATCCTACTCCACTTGAACTATCTGCATGACTCCATACTTTTGACCAACAGGAGCTGAGAAAAATCAGCCACATCTGCTGTGCCTAATCCTTCTATATAAACCTTTTACAGTTAACTTTATTAATATACTGCTAAGAAATTGTTTATAATCTAAAAGGCTTTGTGAAAATTATTTTTTATGAAAGTAAAATTAATAAAAAAATTGCAATAATACCAAGTGTCAAAAAAATTGTATGTTATTGAATTACAGTGATGCTATAGTATAATATTGTTATGTTCTGCACATTTTTTAGTGTATGTTTTAGTGCTGAACTTTAAAATATAATGTAACTGTACTAATCAAGCACCAGTAACCGATGTTTTAACTTTGAAACCTGATTAAACGATGCTTTCAGAATTATACCTCTTGTTCTTATCTTCGACATGCACACATCCCACACTCCGACCTCAAGACATTGCCAACGTCGTTTCGGGAGCAAGAAAAATATAATGTTAAGGTAGAAAATGCTTAAAGAGAATGAACTCAAAATTTACATGAAGAAATTAAAAATGAAAGTTAAATTAGAGTATAAGTCATAAGTCTATAAATATTGAACGAAACAACTTTTTTTTTTTTTTTGCATGTAGAAGTGGCGAACAGAATTTAACTCTGTCACAATGAATGCATGACTTTCATCATATTGTTTTGCACCATGTTATTTTAAGTCTGTCACTGACTTTCAGTCAAGATAGAGTTGGATGTCTTTATGTATTTAAGTGTTTGTCAGAAGTTGTAATTAATTTCAAATTAATCTTGCTGAGATTACATTTTTATATTTGTATGGTTGTGTATTTTATTAGTTTCTGATGAACTTTCTCTCTCTCTCTCTCTCTCTCTCTCTCTCTCTCTCCCTCTCTCCCTCTAGTATGGTGAAATAGAAGAGATGAACGTGTGTGATAATCTTGGTGACCATCTGGTTGGAAATGTTTACGTAAAGGTAAACATTAATTCATTCATTCTAAAAACACCAGTGGCCTTTTTATGATATTCAGTTATGTGTATATATCAGAATTTTGACATAATGTTGATGGCATTTTTACATTATTTTTACATGGAAGTTAGTCAATTGACAACTTGTGTAGAATGTTATTTTGAAGCCTACTTTTTATGGTAGTAAAAGTTGAGTACCAAGTAAGGGTCCCCTTAGGCTATTAACTGTTGTCAGTATGAGAGTGAAATCTCAGTGGGAAATTGGTATTGTTGCGAAATCAGTTATGCAGATATTGGGCATAAGTGGAGTACTTTTGCAGATGGTGTTAGTGAAAATATGCTTAGGTGTGGAAAGCTTTGCAAGAGAGAATATGTCGAAGCAGCCATGCAGATGGGAAGGAAGACGTGGAGAAAGTTAATAGGTAAGCAGCAATATTTTTTTTTTTTTTTTTTTTTAACATTTTCAAGTTCTTATTTTTTGTTTTTGAATTGTGTGTCATCAACTTGAACACCTTTGGTTGTACGGCAGTTATCAGTATTTTTGCTTTGACCATAAGTACTTATTGGGTTGGTGCAAATCAAATGTCCAGCAAAGGACCAGCACATGTGGACGGCGAGAATGGAAAAGTAGCAACTTATTAAGCAAAATAATCCCCCTCGGCATCGACACATAGTTGCCATCTGTCCGGCAAGGCCATGGTCCCGGAACGAAAAAGTCTTGTGGCTGGGACCTTAAGAAGTCATTAATTGCATGTTAAACATCGTCTGTTGTGAACTGTTTCCCTGACAGGAAGTGATCCAGGTCACGAAACAGATAATAGTCTGTTGGAGACAAGTCCGGGGAATAGGCAGGATGAGACTGTGCTGCATAGACCAAGGCACTTTGTGTCAGCATCATTCGTTGTGCGACATAAGGGCAAGCGTTGTCCTGGGGCGGAAGAACACCATGTCTGTTGACCTAAGCTGGTTGTTTCTGCAGCAATTTCCAGTGCATCTGGTGTAATTCAGCACAATAATGTTCTGCAGTGATGGTTTGGCCACTTGCCAAGAAACTCCAGTGAATTATCCCGCCTGTGGGCAACCAGACCAGGAGCATCATATCCGTGGTGTGTAGGGGTGGCTTAGGATGCCGTCCAGCAGGCTGTGCCTTGCTTAACCATTGTGCAGGTCGTTTCGGATTATCATAAAGGACCCACTTCACATCACCGATGACGATTCGATGCAGTAGAAGCTCCTGTTTATTCTTGGCAAGCAGAGATGTGCAGACTTCCAATTGCCTAGTCTTGTTGGTAGTTGTCAACTCATGTGGCAGCCACATGTCCAGCTTTTGACCTTACCCAGCGCAGCCAGACACCGAACAACTGTCTCGTGGTGGACACCTACCTCTGCCGTTATCTCATAACGCGTTTCTTGCGGGTCCACTTCAGCCACACGTAACAAACATCATGAGAAACACCAACAGGTTGTGGACCACATGCTTCGTTTTGCAGGTCCTGTATCTTCGCTTCGAAACTTCACAAACCATTGGCGAATAGTTTGTTCGTTGGCTGTATTCTCCTCAAATGTTTTGTTTATGTTTCAAGCTGCAATTCCTCCCGAATGGCCCAGTTTAAATTCATACAGAAAGACGACTCTCAAATCCGGCATCTGCATGTTTCCTTTGCAAGCCACATTACATCCAAACAAACCACTCCTGAATCTTGTTCTTCACACACATGCTAATGATTTATAGTTACTTTGTGGCGTAATACCCGCAACACCTGTGGGTGGTTCCATTTCTGCTGTGGTGGGGGCCTGTCTCTACTGCTCGTTCGCGCCGGACATTTCATTCTCAGTAACCCGATACGTAGGATAATTGGATTGACAGTAAAATCTCACATGGTTATAAAGGCATAGCATAATCTTTGAAGTGGGGTATTCCATTTGTGAAGCTCATGAAATTTAGTCATTTTATTCATATAATGCAAGGAAGCTAAGTAAAACTGGTATACTCTCTGAACCCTTCGGCGACTTTCCAATGATATCACCAGAACATGAGAACATGCTTCCCCCCCCCCTTTTTTTTTTTTTTTTTTTTTTGCTCTGATATCTCAGTAACTACTGATCATGTTTATTGGGTATGTGCCAATGAAGTTCAGTGAATGCTGTCATAAAGCGTAAAAGATAGAAGGTTGTGAAAGGTGCGGTAACTTGCACAACATAGTTGAGTACATAAGTGAACAGGTCTGTAAGTATCACAGAGCTGTGAGAAAGGGTGTGGCACAGATAGTATGGCACAGCAGATATTGTTAGTGGGCAAAAATGGAGCAAAACAAAAACAGTAATACATTCTGCTTGAAATTGATCAACCCACCATATTCTCCTTGTATAACACTGGCTGACTACTTTTTTGCTTCCTCGGCTGAAATTAGCGCTGAGAGGGAAAAGATTGCTGACATTTCGGTTGTTCAAGTTAACATGATAACCTAGCTGCAGACAATAACAAACGATGACTTTTCTCATAACTTCAACAATTTTATGAATGATGCCAAAAGTATATTATATTCGGGGGCCCAGTAGAGTAAGTGTTCTTCAATATTACCTGTAGTGTTCATTTTTATTGTACATTCAGCAAACTTTGACACACCTAGTGTAGTGCTTCATTGTGCAAATTTCATTTGGAAAAGTGCAGCCTATTAAGGAAACCTAATCCAAAATGTTTGTTTGTTTCCATAGTAAAAACTATGTTTCTAGACAATTTTGCTATTCTTTGGGCCAGGGAAGCACTTAGAATTCAGCCACTGGAAATAATGATGTGGATTTTTAAGAGCTCACTGCATATGCTTTGAAGAGCAGTTTCAATAAGGATGAAACAAAATGTTGTTATAATCTTTCCGGTGTACAGTATAATAATGCATATCTGCCAAGTTTTCTGGATTTTGCTGTTTTCTTCCAGTTTTCCATACGGAAAAATAATTTTTACAGATTTCAACACGTTTTTGCATCTCCCCCCCCCCCCCAAAAAAGTACTGTAATGTCTGCAGGAAATTTTAGGCTGTAATGTACTGTGTATTTTTTTATTTTAGTTTTAAGGGAATTTTACTGGATATGCTGTGAAAACATTTTTTTTAAAGAGAAGTCCACGGGTGGGGGGGGGGGTGAGTGTTTGAAAGCACTGCAAAGAGAAAGCACGGAACAGACTAGGGAGGGTGAGAGAAGAGTTACAAATCCTTTCTCACGTTTCGTCTCCTATGTTTGGTGTTTATGTGTTTGCCTCTGACAATGAAGGCAACAATTAGTCGTTCCTGCTTCCTCCCTGTGGTCCTGAATAAGCCAATGGAGAGAACTCTCCCCTTCCCTCCCAACCACCAGTTCCAGTTTTCCAGCGATGTCGGATTTGGGACGATTCTTGACCACTGGAAACTCGCAGGAAATTTTTGGTACCAAAAGTGTGTACGCAGGAAGAAAATATTTTTATACAACCCTGCGTAACTTTTTCAGAAAAGAAGAGCAGTACATACTAAATGTTCCCAGATCGAAAAGAACATGTAATTAAATACTGTTCCATGAGCGTGCGAGAGTGCCGGAATTTCACCATTCTCGTTCACCATCTGACAACATAAACAGTAATAAATCAGTGTCTTTACTTTTTGTTTTCTTTACTGTCTGTTGGCTTACCATATCTGCCAAGTATTCCGAATTTCCTGGAAGTTTTGTGGATTTAGGGGTAGTTTTACGGCCGGAAGATAGTTTCTTTCGGATTTTCGCCAAAGTGGCTTGTGATTTTTTTTATTGATGGAAACTGATATTGTTGTTATTGTCGCTTAGTGTAAACTCATGCTTTTGTTTTGTTATGATCTCATAGCGATTGAACCTTATGTTATCTCATATTTCTAGCAGTAAGCGATATTATTTATAGATTGCACAAACCCCTCAGTGTTGAAATAGCTGCGCTAATTGCGCCAAAGTGCAAAAATTTTAATTCTGCGCCGTGTAGAATTCACCAAAATGCGTAATTACAAGTCTAGTAGGCATCTAAATTTTACCAACACATAAAAATACACGTCAGAATTTTTTTTTTTTTTTCGACGCTTAAAAATACACATTGGGACGGTATTTTGTCTTTCAAAAACAGAAGTAAAAGAAATAAAGATTTTTTCCGTTATCATGATTTCGTTTTCCTGTGATGTTGCCTCTGTCCAGTATTGTTGTTATACATCATTTTATTCCAAAAATATTTGTATTTCAGTTTGGAAATGGAGGGGGAAATTCCGAAAATGGAAATTCGATGACATAAAAATTCCCCTGCAATCTTCAGGCATGAGCATGCAACGGCTTTGAGGAATTTCTCCTTTTCCATCATAATTTTAGTTATCCTTGATCGATGCATAACTGGTCAGAATTTCGGGGCGATTGGTAGTGGTGGAGAATGTTTTTAGCCTGAAACTCTCGAAAACGGAAGTTAGGTGCAGTGAGGATTTCTCCCGTAATCATAATTTTATTTTTCATGCAATGTTTCCTCTGCCTAGTTTTGTTCTTAAATATCATTTTATTTTCATAAATATTTGTTTTTCAACTTGAAAATGGAGTGGAAATGTCCGAAAACGGAAATTGGACGTAGCAAAGATTTCTCCTGTAACTGTAATTTTTTCCTTCCAACGATGTTCCAAACATGTATCCTGTATTCTTAAATCTCTCCCCCCCCCTCCGAAAAGGTTTGCATTTCAGCTTGATGGGGTTCAGAAACGAATGTGACTGAGCTGAAAAAATGGTAAGAATTGATGCATGGTGTTCAAAAGTATTGAAGTTATTTCTAAAATTATGTCATTTAGTTAAAAAAAGGTATGAAACCTTAAAAATCATCACAATTTCAGAACTCATCTTTGAGTGACTGATACAGAAAAATAATTGAAAACAAGTATCATCAAACATACTGCTAGCATATCCCATATACATTATCTCTTCCCCTAATAATAGATAATCATGAATTATAACAGTTCTGGTACTGTTGCAAATCAGGTAAATCTTCTTGGTTTAGGAAAATTTTGGTTGGCAGGTATGCTAATGTAGTCATGGTGCATGTAGTTTTTTTTGTCTGAAAAGTTAGCACTTTTAGTATTATCTAGGATCACGAGCCTTCCTTTTGACTGAAGTTTAATGGTTAATACTTGATTCCTTGTTTTGTTAAGCATAAAATGAGGGTTCTGTAACATTAAGAAAATGTTCAGAAATCAGTCACATTCTTTACTTAAAAGCCCTTTAAACATTGATGAATGGATGCTGATTTTGTCTTACTGTGTGATTTTTTTATGAAACACAGGAAACATACACAAAATAAATCCTGAAATTAGGTACCCCTTAATGCTTCCCCCCAACCCCCAACTGAATTTGAGAAAAAACACAGTTTTCCCAATTTTTGAGGTCTTATATCTCTGGTGGGGTAAAATACAATAATCTGAATTTTTGTGTACATAGCCACCTATATAATGGCTATGAACTCACAAAAATTGGTTATTGTGGTCAGCCTGGTTTTTGATATACAGGGCTTGCTATATCAGGGGAAATGTTGTTATTGGTGCATTCGTAATACTTGTTTTTTAATGATATCAATATCATGTTACATTTTTTTTAAATGCATACAAATGAAAAAGTTAACAGTTAGCCATAAAATGCTCCAAGAAAAACCTGTTAAATAAATTTGGTTCTTGTTTGCAGCCTAGTTACTGAAATACAGTAGCTCAAATAAGGGAAAAACTCAAAAGAAGAAGGAAAAAAGTGGAAACTAATATTACATTAAATTTGTTTGTCTTATGTTTATTAGCATTTTATCAAATTACTTGTGTTTAATGTTGCATTTCTTTATTTGCAAAAAGGTGAACATTTTTATGACCCAATATCTAAAGTTACATGTGATGGAGCAAAATAATTATAAACACTGGACATGTTTAGATAATGCAAACAGCAAGGTTCAGGCAGGCAATATCTGTCTGAACATGCCTGTTCCTGGCTTCATTGACAGCCAGCAGAAATCAGCATGCTCAGACTTGTTGGAAAGTGTCTTAACCTGTACATTGAGAGTTAGCCATAAATCAGCTGCAGTCTGCTGATTGTCTTTGTGGAGTGAACATGCTAGTGGTGTGCTCTGTAAGCTTCACAGTTTTCATGTTATTTTAAAGTGTGAAAGTAAACTTTCTTATTGTTTTATTTATATTATTGGATCACTTTTAGACTCAGATCTTCCTGTTTAGGCTTTTAGATTGTGTTCTTAATGTTTCATTCTTAAACTGAATTCATTTAATTACTATGGATTATGCTGTTGGATTGTGGTGCAAAAGCTCAGTGAAGAGAAATTTTACTGAAATTTGAGCACCTTTATGAAAATAGTTGTTGTGGCCCACTAAAAATTCACAAAAATTCAGCTAAAAATAAAAAAAGGAAGACCAGAATATCAGATTCTCTGAGAATAATAACTGAAATGAGAGAACACTACAACTGTTATGTGTTTTTAATACCAGGGGAAGCTCTTTGTCTTTCGTGTGTTCTTGCTCTGAACAAAAAGTAACTGAACAACAAAGCAATGCAAATGATTATGATGATGACGGTGATCTTAGGCCTGCAATTCAAAAAGTGAAAGAAATCAATATGGCCTGCTCACTCCTGCGTATCTCTCTGATTTGCATTCAGAAATTGCCATCAAAACAAAGAGCACAGGCTATAGTGGGAAAATCTGAAAGGATAGCACGTGCAGCTAGGAGAAAATTGGCACTTACATTTGAGAACAGGAGTTATCTGATGACAATGACGTGAATGAGTTAAGTGAAGAGGATGAGTATGATGCTCTGATAAGAAAATTGAAAGAAAAGTTTACTACAGCTCATAACAAAGAAAAAAAAAATGCAAATAATCGGTCTAATACCACAAAGCTGGTCTACTGCTCACATCTGTGAAGAATTTAATTGCGCAGATTACATTGTAAAGAAAACTAAAAAAAATTTGGTATCCTACCTGACATTCCCAAGCCTGCAAAAAGGATTTTTTTGTCCTGAGATAACTCAGAAAGCCATACAGTTTTATACAGATTATGAGAACGACAGGGTTTGCCCTGGAGCAAAAGACTGTATTTCTGTTCGAGACAATGAAGGTAGAAAGGATTTGAAACAAAAGAGTCTCTTCTTGTGTAATATCAGAGAACTGTGCACAAACTACAAGAGCGTAAATCCAAATGACAAGATTGGTTTCTCCAAGTTTGCCTTTTTGAGACCGAAGTGGTGTGTTCTTTCTGGAGCAAGTGGGACACACTCTGTCTGCATTTGCCTTTACCGTCAGAACTTGAAATTAATGTTGCGTGGAACAGGAATGAATATTTCTTACAAAGATTTACTGGAGAGTGGTGTGCGTAACATTGAGAGTGAAGAGTGTATGATGAAAAAATCCTTAATTGCCCAGGACCAGATGTAATCAGGAATATGCTTGAAGAAATATGTGAGGATCTTCATGAACACACTTTGACTTTCCCTCAGTGGATGACCACAGACAGAACAGAGATGGTTAATGTCTCCCTTTCATCAGATGATTTCATTGAAAAGGTAATAGAAAAAGTGATGGACCTCAAGAAACACCATTTTGTAGCAAAACAGCAGTCCTCTTTCCTTAAAAGTACAAAAGAAAACTTAAAACAAAATGAATGTATAATAATCATGGGCGATTTCAGTGAAAACTTCACATACGTAGTCCAAGATGAGGTGCAATCTTTTCATTGGGAAACTGATCAAGTTACTCTTCATCCTTTTGTGGTGTACTTCAAGACCAATAATGAAGTCTCAAATGTCAAAGCTTCTGTGTGGTGAGTGACCATTTGTCCCACAATGCTAATGCTGTCTTTACCTTGCAGAAAAAGCTGCTGCCACAAGTAAAGGAGCTCACTGGTCCCCATCTCACCAAAGTGTTCTACTTTTTTTTATGGTGCAGCCAGCCAGTACAAATATTATAAGAATTGCTGCAATCTGTTCCGTCACAAGGTTGATTTTGGGCTTGATGCCGAATGGCATTTCTTTGCCACTGCACACAACAAGAACTCATGTGATGGGATAAGAGGTACTGTCAAACGTCTGGTAAGGAAAGCTTCACTGCAAAAAACCTATGCAGTGGCCATTCTTACAGCTCCAAAGCTCTTTATGAATTTTGTGTTGGTAATATTCAAGGAGTCCATTTCATTTTTGTTGAAAGTGTTGTGGTCCTTGCTCTGGAGAATACACTTGGAAAAACATTATGCTAACTTCAGAAGGTTGAAAGGAATACGTGAGATGCACTGTGTTATTCCTATCACAACAGAAAGCAAAATACTAACAAAAGCAACCTCAACATCTATGGACTTCAATGAACATCAAGTCAGTTGCTTATCATCAGTTGTGACTCAAAAAAAAAAAAAATGACTATGTTGCATGCATCTATGGCTCTAACTGGTGGGTTGGACATGTACGCGACACAGTGGATTTGGAATCCTACATCAATTTTTATAGTCCTCCTGGACCTGCCACACTTTTTTGCCTAACAGTCATGACAGGACATCAACATGGATACCAAACAGCAAATTCCTGAAAATCTTGATACCATTTGTGTTCTATAAAAATATTGTTATCGGTACATTTGTAATACTTGCAGTCTACAAAATTGATGAAAAACTGAAGAACGAGATATCTTTTCTCTTCACTCTAAAATCCAGAGACATTGACTGTTGAGAGTTATAAAGGTATTATAACAGATTTTTCTTGGAGTATTTTATGGCTAACTGTTAACTTTTTCATTTGTGAGCATTTAATAAAAATATAACGTGATATTGATATAATTTAAACAAGTATTACCAATGTACCAATAACAATATTTTCCCTGATATAGCCAAGCCCTATATATCAAAAACTAGGCTGAGCACAATAACTAATTTTTGTGAGTTAATAGCCATCATATAGGTAGGTGGCTATGTACACAAAATTCAGTTTTTTGTATCTCACCCCACCAGAAATATAAGACCTCAAAAATTGGGAAAACTGTGTTTTTTCTCAAATTCGGGTGGGGGTGGGGGGAAGCATGAAGAGGTACCTAATTTCAGGATTTATTATTATTATTATTATTATTATTTTTTTAAGGGACAAGGTTTCTACAGTATGAATTGCAACTTTGTATGTTTCCTGTGTTTCATAAAAAAATCACAAAGTAAGACAAAATCAGCATCCGGTCATCAATGTTTTTTAAGGGCTTTTAAAAAAGTAAAGAATGTGACTGATTTCTGGGCATTTTCTTAGTGTTACAGAATCCTCATTTTATGCTTAACAAAACCTTTTTTGAATCATTCCAATATCTGTATTGGTTCAGGAGATATCAGAAATATCGGAAAGGCTTCAATATGCTAAAAATTGTGACAGCTGCCATCTTTGAAGCAATCTATAGACGGCGGGGGGGGGGAGTGAAAAAAATGTTTTAATTATTTTTGGCCATTATTTAACCACACAAATAAATGAGCAAAGTTTCGAATTTTTTCAGAACTATGCAGCTACACACTAATGTAATATACATATTCATTAATTGGCATGCAAATTGTAATTAGTGGAAAAATATTTTGTAATGTTTGTACTCCATAGATGCCAACCAGTACAGTTTTTCCATAATATTAAAATTTTTTGGTTGGAATGAGGAAAATCGCTATTATCAGCATTTAATTTTTCTCTTTTTCGGAAACGGGCATGAGATTCTTTCTGATAATTCTTGAGATCAATGCTATACTGAAGGGGAAGGGGTCGTGTGTTTCATCAGGGGACCGAATTTCGTCTTTCACAACTTTTGAAAACAGAAGTTAGACAAAGTGAAGATTTCTCCCGTAATCAGTTTTTTTTTTTTTTTGAGTAACTCAATGGGCTATTATAAGCAGTTGCCTGTCCCTAATTCAGGGCCACTTGTTCCAGGGAAGGGAGAGAACCAGTGCCGTAAGACATATAATTTTTTGCATAAATGTATGTATTTCAACTTGAAAATACAGGCAACAATCACAAAAATAAGAATTAAAAAAGTTAGTTGGAGCAAAAGTGAAAATGTCCCTGTAATTTGTAAATTGTGCTTCTTGCGATGTTCCTTCTGCTCTTTATTGTTAAATATAATTTTTTGCCATAAACATTTGTATTTCAGCTTAAATGGAGGGAGAATTTCCAAAAACGCGAAGTCTGACCAAACGTAAATTTTTCACATAATCATAATTTTTTTTTCGGGATATTTCTACTGTCTTGAATTGTCAAATATTATTTTCCCTCATAAATGTTTGTTGCATAAATAGCTTGATAAGGGAAGGAAAGTTTTCCAAAAACGGAAGTGTGAAAGAAAATTTGTAAAGAATTGTATATGGTGTTGAAAGATATTCTCAAAGTTACATCATTTATCTAAATTGTAAGAGCTTTTATTACGCATTCATGGTCCTCAGACTGAAAGTTCTTTCCTCATAATGGATGAAATTATAGTCATAAAGTCAGGAAGAATGAACATCAAAAACTGTTTGGCTATAGCAATTGCAAACTTAAAACACAGGGTAAGTCTACAGTTTTGTTCTTCAGTAAAATTGGTTATATAGGAAAAGTAGTGGATTCCAACTTTTGCCAGAATATTGAGGGCATTAAAAGAGATAGAGCAAAAAGAAAAAAATTAAAAGATTACCTTCAGTAATCTTCCAGATTTTTTGTGTAGACCAATTTTAATTTTACCACTAGCAAATTATTGTTTAATGTGTTTTTCTTTTTGTGTTTTCTTTCTGTTTAATTGTTGTGAGAGACTGAAATTCATTGCTATGCTAAATACCCAAATTTGCCCTGGTATACGGGATTACTAAAAAAAATTATGTTTATTACTGAAAACAACTTCCAGGAAGTTGTTACTGAAAACAACTTCCTGGAAGTTGTTTTCAGTAATAAACATAATTTTATGGTACTCTATTACAGTGGTTCCCAAACTTTTTGTGTCACGGAGCATTCTCGTCGCCCTTATGCCAAAAGCATGTACATGTGCGTTTTAGGCTGTTTTTACCTAACTGCATTTTTCAAGTTGTTAATTGACATTTATCGGGCAGTAAAAGCACGAATTATTTTTCGAATTCTGAATTGCCTAAATTTTGATATGAACTTAATTTTTCCCATTGATGAAAGTCATTAAAAATTAGAACTTTAAATATAATTTTCTCAAAACATCAATTTTGCCCATACGTTTGGCATAACAGCGACAATATTTTTACCACAGTATTGACAATGGAAGGTATTTTTAAATTACACATTTGGGCATGTAAATGTCAAGTTTTATTTCATTTGAAATGTTATTTTCTGTACTAATTTCAGAGAAATCAGGAACTTAACTACATAAATAAAAAACACCACCACCACCAAAAAAAAAAAAAAAAAAAAAGTAAGGCAACATATTTGAGAATGAATTCAAAGCAGGTATTGTAAATCCACAATATGTTACCCACATAGATATGGTATTTAAACCCATTTTTACAGTTGCAAAACCAAAAATGTCATTTGGCATCGAAAAAGAACTGTAAAGCATAGCCAGAAACTTTGATTTTAATGAGAGGGATGGGACTGTTTTGATTAGCACAATGTGGCCATATCTGGTTGAATTTGGGACAGCTGCAACCGAATATCTGGCTCTGCATTGAGGCTGGATCTGTATTTTGCTTTTGTAGCCACATAGGCAGAGAATCCTAATTCACATAAGTAAGTTGTTGCAAGGGCCACAGGGATGATTTTCACTTTTTCTGACAAAACTTTAAATTCATCTTTTTAGCTGACACCAAAATTCTGATAATGACTTCTTAGTTGCAAAATTATCTTTCATTGCATTCTGATGTTAAGTCATTCAAGCATTCATACTGCTGTGATTTCAGACAGCCTGGGTTTACAACCCAAAAGTTTCTTTAATTTTTTCATGGAGTTCTTCCGGAAAATAACAGTTGAAACTATCAAGCAAGCTTAGCAGGTGAACGTAAAACTCATTTAAGATATCTCCAGGTATGTTGGAATCTACTTTTTAAAAAATTCTTTTACCATTGGGGAGCTGTCTAGATTTCGGTATTTCATTGATTCCTCCAAAAACCTTATTTTCTTTTTAAACACTTGTGCTTTAGTGCTGGCGTCAAAAACAGTAACCGCTTTTCCTTGAAGTGAGAGGCTTGCGCATTAACTTTTTTTTTTTTTAAATTTCTGCTAAATACGCCAATTTCATGAGCCAACGCTCATCACACAACCTGCCTCCCAACGTGAAGTCGTCGTCAATCGGGAAGGTTCTGACTTCAGCTTTCATATCGAAGAGCCGAGTCAAAGTTTTGCCACGAGAGAGCCATCATACTTCTGTGTGAAGAAGTAAAGACGTATGTAGACTCCCCATGTCATCACACACATTTTGAATAGTTTTGTATTTGGTCGTGATTTGATAAAATTAATTATTTTCACGATTTCATGCAAGACTTCTTTTAGGGAGGGCAGCATTTTTTTTTTCACACCAAGGGCATGGCGATGCAGGACACATTGGCTACTGCTGCATTGCTTGACTTTTTGTTTTATTCTGGAGATGACACCGAACGTATTCCCAGTCATGGCTTCCGTGCTGTCTGTGCACACATCAAAGCAGTTATCCCATGGGATGCCACACTGTGAAAAATTGGTCTAATTATTATTTTGAAAATTTCAGCGTTGGTAACGGCTTGCAGAGAAGCAGATCCTCTTTAAAAGACTCCGAAATATGCTGGCAGCGCACAAATACTATTAAAATCTCCAATCCAGCCACATCCATTGATTCACCCATTTGGAGTGAAAGTTTAGTTTTTGTGCTTTTCATTAGTGAAAGTAATGTAGCTTTCACGTTCTCTATGTCCCCAATTCATCGCAAGATTGAGTTATTTGACAAAGGAGCTATGCCTACTATTTTTGTGGCTTTTCCATCCAGCATACATTCAACTATGTCCTTTACGCAAGTCTTCATAGCTGCCTCGGTGGCACAGTGGTCTAAGCGATGGTTTCTGATTGTTCGTCTAAAAGGGGTCCGGGTTCAAATCCCGATGATGCATTGATGTTGTGTTTGTCTTGCAGCACTGGATCTCTTCCTTCCCTGGAACCAATGACCCTAAATTAGAGATGGGCGACTGCTTATAACCCATGGAGTTACTTATTGATTGTAGTCATTAAACCTCCAATCAAAAAAAAAAAAAAAAAGTCTTCATAAGGTTTTCAGCAATGGTATGGGCTTCACCAGCTTGAGCAACTTGGTAACTGACTAAGTAGGATGCCATCAAAGCCTTTTTGTTAACAGTTTTTGAGTGATTAGATATAATTTTCTGGGCATGTGTAAGTTCACCATACTTCCTTCTGAAGAAATCAGTTGGTTTACCCTTGCATTCTGGATGACCCCTCAAAATGGCGGCACATTTTGCTGGGAACATCGCACTGTTTGGCAACACTTTGCCACAAATTACGCATTGTGGTTTGTTATCACTGGTCTCAATGAAACCAATGTCCAAACTTTTTACTAATTTTATTTTCCCCGTGGCACTGGTCTCCAAAGAACTACGCAATTGGTTAAGTACTTCAGGAGCTTCTGGCGCATTCGTTGTTGCTGATTCGTCCGAAAACCCTTCGTCCTCTGCAGCAATTCTAGCACTAGCAACTGCTCCATTTACTTCCACACTAACATTGAAAAATAATAATTGTATCAGCTGGGTAAATAATAAGGGTCGGGTAAATAATAATAAAAAAATGACATAAATTTGGACATACCTGTTAGTTTGTTGATGCTTCCACAGCTACTGGGGGCACTGTGACAGATTTTGACAGATTTTTAAGGATCAAGACTTCAGCTCAGCTAGCAATTCATTGAAAGAAAAGCGATGATGTTTTTTGAATCACTATGTAGATGACCCAAAAGATATGCAACAGGCAGGCATTTAGTCCTCAAGATGGAAGATAAGAAAAGTTATATTAACGTAATTGTATACAATAAAAAAAAAAAAAACTTGAAAAGTGTGCACCGAAAGCTCTCATAAATAAATAACACTGCACTGTGACTTGATTCGTTTCGACTCTCGACTGAATGCTGACTCAACTGCAACTGAGTGAAGGTGCGAAGAAACACAAGGTTTTAATATGCAATAGAAACTTTCCAGATAATTCGGGTAAGGGGTTGAAACTTAACAATCGGATCTGAAAGCGTGGCAAAGTTCTCACAGAGGAGATGGGGTTAGTGTGGCGCCTTCGAGTCTGTCTGGTTTCGCCGTGTGCTGTCCGTGTGCTTCGCCAACGTTCTCGATGTTTTGCGTGGTTCCAAGAAGGTGCGCGCAGGCAAAGCTGACTGAAGTGGCACATGACCTGCACTTCGGTTATATTGCTTACTATCTATACTGCTTCGCAGCATGCTGCAGGAGCTAAATAAGTTCTACCAAATACTTACCTATGCAGAGTTCATGACTGTACAAATTCACAATTTTGAGATCTTGCCACATTTGTTTCATTTAGTTTTCTTTACAGTCGGAGCACAGTTTGGGAACCTCTGCTCTGTTATTTCACTTGAAATTAAAGCTAATACGTATACCCCATCTATAAGCAGAGCAGTAAAACTACTACAGTGTGTATGTGCGTACCTGCCATATTGTACGGCTTACCCATAAAATTTACGGTTATTTTACAGATCTCCTTTTCTGTGTTTTTCCCCAGGTTAGTGCAATTTTGAGTGAGTCCCCAAGGGCCATGGTGTCTGTATATTCTGATTTACCTCATCACATTTACTCTCACTTCTACATCCAACCCTGACATAAGACTCTGTTGGAAAAAAAAAAAAGCTGTAGGATTACTATTTGCCTAACTGTTAAAACAGAGAGAGAGAGAGAGAGAGAGAGAGAGAGAGAGAGAGAGAGAGAGAGAGAGAGAGAGAGAGACCCCTCACATAAGATTTAAACTTGCGTTTCTTGAAGGTGTACTACACAAGTACAACCCTACGTATATACGAGGGCTGTACCAAAAGTAGGCATAACTTTTTTATTAACTGACAGAGGTCGTTCAAATTGCACATTTTGATAGAGTAACTCTTCCTCTATAGTAACCCGTTGCTTCTGCTCGGAATCATGGATTCCGAGATTGCTGCAGATTGTTTACGGAGATGACACCATGATTTTGGTACAACCTTCGTATGTTCATGGTGTATATATACCTTAGCTGTTATGTATGATATCACACCAGGACTTGTACACAAAATCTTAAACTGGTAATTTTTTTTTTGTTACAAAACTTGAATCCTGCTCAACTATTTGTCAGGTTCTTAACTGTTTTACACTATTCAATTGTCCGTGATTCACTCCACCTCATTGTTGTAGGAAATTAGATTTATGGTTGTTGACTTGATGTTTAACTTTTCAGTCCTACTGTCATTTCATTTGTTCACTTATACCCATGAATGTGATGTTGCTAAGGAATTATAGCTTAACTCTTGTCTCTTGTATTTAAGTAACTTTGAAGAAAGAAAATGCTAAATATAAATATTATTGCTTTAAGTATTTTTTGTTCTGTAAAATGTTTTACAGAACAAAGTAGATTATATATATTCACTTACTGTTTGTTCAAATATCAACATTCCTTGACATGACCTTTGGTTGCTTATGATTACTTCTCACCAGTGTGCTTTACACAACAGTCACGCAACAAATTATTAAATTAAAAAATTAGTTAAAACACTAAAATAAACCATCAGAGCTCTGGCCGGTTCATGTAAATTACCTACTCAGCGTGGAGGATTCATGAAAAATTTTGGCACATCTGTTTTCATTTTTCAAATAAAAAACAAGGCAGGAATATTAAAAGAGCAGCAGAGGTGCAGAAAAACCATCAATAGCATGAAAAATTATCAACAGTCCTATCTACCTTCATCAGCATCCACATGTGGATGTTTTCTTCAGAGAGCATGCTGATGATGACATAGGACAGCTGAAATTGATACTGATTGATAAGTTTTTTCTGCAGTCTTTGCCATCGTTCTTAAGAGGGGGGGAGTTCTGGTAGCACAAGAACAAAACAGCTGCAATGCAGCATGCCTGTAAGGCTGAGCATCTTGAAATTAAAAAAAAAAAAAAAAAAACAGTGCATGTTGAAATGGCTCAAAACAGGCATGGCACAAGAGTATAACACTCAATGGACCTCTACTGTGATATAAAGAAAAATACATGACTTGGAATAGTGAATTTTGTCTTGTAATTAAAAACCAAAATGCTATGACTTCCAAAAATTATGTGGGGACGGTGCTGCCGTTAATGAATCTGAATGCACAGAATGGTTTGTGAAACTGCCTAAAGTAATTCAGGATTTAAAAAACCAGGGGATAGTTTTAATGCAAACGAAATAGGTTTGTTTTTCAAAGGCATTCCCTGGAGATAGTGTTTGCTTTTAAAGGAGACACCTGTAGGGGGAAGAAAGGTAATGAATGTGCAGCAATGCTTACTGGAACAAACGTAAATTGGACAGAAAACGTACCCCCCCCCCTTTTTTTTTTATTGACAGAAAACTTACCCTTTTTATGTTGCCAAGAAATTACAGCTTAATAATTGGTAAATCAGCCAAATCAAGGTGTTTCTCAAAAGTTGAGACTTTGCATGTAAAGTATGTAGCTAAAAAAACACACGTGGATGACTGCTGCGATGTATTGAAATTGGTTGAGAGAATTGGATAACAAATGTATGTCACATGTGCAAAAATTGAACGTTTTGCTTTTTATTGGCAACTGTATGGCCCAGGGTGTCATCCAAAATTTAAAACATTTTTATGACAGTGCAGTGGTTTCCAAAATTTTAAATGAAATGGATGACAATGGAAAAAGCTCTGTTACTTTTTTGGGTGCAATACACATGCTGAATGAATAAAGCCAGGAACGATCATCCAAGGCAAACAACAGTAATTAATTTAGGAAAGCTGGTTTCTAGTTTGATTTCGGTGAACAACTTGAAAACATACCTCTAACAGACCCTGATGTTCCTACAGAAGAATTGGATGAACTTTCCCAAAGAACACAGTTAGGAGTTTGGATGATAAAGTAACTGTGTGTGGCAACATTAGAAATATTTAGAAGTACAAGGAAGAGTTATTTGTGATTATTACGAAGAACCTGTACAGAAATGACAAGATGTGCCTTCTTTTACACAGTTACAGAAATCTATATCAGTACAGTACCTAAAAGGTTTGCTGAAGCCCAAGAAAATATTTATTCTCAGTGTTCAGATTTTTTAGACAAATTACACAATCTGATATGTAAAAAGATAATGGCAACATGGAAACAGCTAAAAGTAACCAACTCTAATGACTGGACATATGGGTACACTAAATTAAAGCTTTTTTTTTTTTAAACTTCCAATTCAAATTAATCAAGTTGTACTGTGTGTGTGCGTGGGCGTGTGATGATGTCTTAAAAGGAAAGTGTTTAATCAGTGCATCCTACCAGTTCTTACTTATGTTTGAGAGACATGGACTTTAACTAAGAAAGATATTCAGATTTTGCAAACAACTCAAAGACGCTAGCAGAGATGCATGGTTGATATAACCAGGACAGACACGAAAAGGAATGCACGAATTAGAGAAATGACAAGAGTTGATGACATCATGATTTTTAAGTGGAAATGGGCTGGACATGTTGCTAGAAAACTTACCACTGTTGGGCAACTGGTATACCAAAGTGGATACCATGAGAAGGAAAATACCCAGAAGATGACCATGTGGGAGATAAGTGGATGAAATTTGAAAGCATGCAGAAGTAATTTGGAAGATACAGGTTCCAGGTAGGAAGTTGTGGAAAAGGCTTGGGGGACCTTCATTCGTTTGATAATGGTTGATATATATATATACTGTATATATGGGGTGGTGGTGACTATTCTCTGCATATGATACAGCTAAGCGGGCCTGAAATAAGGTTACGTTATCAAACAGCAACTTTTTTCTGTCAGTTCTGTAATCTGTGATACTTCTTTTCTGTTCATCGTTCTCATATCATGATGAAAATAAAAATGGTAGTAATCAAATAGACTTGTTGATTAACTGTATTACCATTTCACTAGGTACCTTCAGCAATTGTGACTAATTACTGAATAACATGCATTGAAACTTAAGTCATTTAGAAGTCAACACATTAACAGATTAAATTATTATAAGCTTTCAGTATTGTGTCTCTTGTTTATAAATAATGTCTTTGTTCCAATAGTTTCGTCGAGAAGAGGATGCGGAAAGAGCCGTGGAAGACTTAAATAAACGTTGGTTTGCTGGTCGTCCAATTTATGCTGAATTGTCTCCTGTGACTGATTTCCGTGAGGCCTGCTGTAGACAATATGAAATGGGGTTGGTACACTCTAGGTACTTTTTATCTTGTGCATTTTATCAAGTGTGAAATGCATTGTTGAGTGCATTTTAGCTGTGCACGGCATGTATGCTTTCATTGTGAAACAATGCTTTTCAAATTAAAACTTCATTTGTGTGTTATAAATGTTTGGTTAGTTCTCGCTTTCACCTGATTTTTTTTTCTTTTTTTCTTTTTGGCATACACAGTTTATTTTCAAGTCAGAACAGCCCTTTAATTCCCAGCTGTCGTGAAGGCCTTTTGTAATATTTTAAGTATTATTCCCTGATTTCAATATTTATCAGATTTTCCATTTTGGAATTTCTTTCCCAGCATGTATTTCACAATCTTAATTGAAAACTGCATGTAGAAGTTTTCTAGAAATCTGCCATTCTAGATTTTTGTTTAAAGACTGCTAGCCTGGAATAGTAATTTTTACCTCCATAGCAAAAGCGGTACATTTTTTTTTTATAAAATGATGTGTTGATTTTCTGAAAATAATGATGTGTGTTAAAGAGTGTGTTCAGAGACTGCCCCTATGTGTCAGATGTGTAATCACCTGTTACTGTTATCAGTGTATTGTGTCATAATTTTTCTTGTTGGTGTGCTTGTTTTTCTTTTCCTTTTCTTTTTATTATTATTATTATTATTATTTTTTATTTTTTTTTTTGCTTATGTGAGACAACTCAAAAACCATGGGTTACCTTTTAAATGGAGCGTGTGATGTTTTGTCTGTGTTGTCTTTTATTCATTGTATTGGTTTCTTCTGGTTAGTCTAATCCATTATTTTTGTGTCTGCCCTGCGCACTGTTTCACATTGTGTTTGTAGTTTCTTGTTTTGTTGTCCCATATTTCTTTCTGTTTTCATGACTAGCCATGGTTCTTCTGTGTACTCTTTTGCTCACTGAGGCCCTTATGCCACTTTAAAACCAAATCAACCAACCAACCAGTATTGAAAGAAATTTTGTAGTTGAATGAAAAACAAATTGCAAAATATCTTAGCAGTAATGTGCATTTTATCTTAACATGCCTTATTTTTAATTATCACGTACACCGAAGATTATGTGAAACATTGTGACCAGCATTCCTTTATGCGAATCGAAGCAACTGCAAGTAAACAATGGCACATGTGAAGGGCATGAAAATGTATAAATAACACCTGATACTGAACCCTGTTAATCACTGTTCAGAGACTTAATGACTGGGTCAGAGAAATTTCTGAGACAGCAAGGCTTGTGGTCATCTGTGGTTAATACCTTCAAAAAGTGGTTCTTAAGAGGGGAAAACCTCCGAACCTCCCGCAATGTGTGGGCCAGCTACTGATCATCAATGCTAGAGGTGAGTGAATGCCATCCTATATGGTACAAGTCAATAGAAAGGATACTGTAGCACAACTCACTGGTAATTTGAATGCTGGTGATGAAAGTAATGCGTCCCAACATACAGGGTGATTCAGCTAAGTGTGTACGAACTTCTGGGAGGGGTAGGTTGCACAAAGACAAATCGGAATCACATAGCAATGCAGGGCCGAAAATGCCATCTTTATGCGGTAGATGACGTTGTTCAGCCGCAAGACTGCTCATACGTTCTTTCAGGATACCGCCATTTGTAAACCGCCCGCAGAGGTAGTAGGGCGGCTAAGTTCACGAACGTGGAAATGGCTGATATGCACCTGGCATACAGAGCAGCGAACTGCAGCGGACGAGCCGCCGTGTGACTGTACCAGGAATGGTACCCGATGAGACGGGTGTCAAACCACCAAGTGTTTGCGTGGCTTTATTAGAGCTATTGAACGAACAACAGATCTCTCAGTAGCTGCACTGTGCTTCCAGCACGATGGTGTACGACTCCCACATTGAAAATGATGAGGATTTTGTAGCACGCATCTCTGTAGCTGTTTCGGAAGTACGAGACACGGCAGGAATTTTCCAAAATGTACATGGTTCCATGCATCGATGCTGTCAAGCTGGTGTTACAGCGCATGGCCGCAACTTTGAACACTTTCTGTAACCTCAATGCATTTCGCAAATGTCTTGTGAGTGATAAAAAGCATTTTGTTCTCTTACGTGCTGCTCTTTCATTTCTCGTCCTCTCTGTACACTAGCACATAAAGATGGCGTTTCCGACCCCGCAGTGCTATGTGATTACGCTTTGTCTTTGTGCAACCTACCCATTCCAGAAGTTCGTACACGCTTAGTTGAATCACCCTGTATAGTACATCAAACCCTGCTGAAAATGGGGCTGCCGAGTACCCATGCTAGCTTCTGTCCACCATTGAAGGAGCCTACAATGGGCACTCAAAGCATCAAAATTGGACCCTGAATTATTGGAAGAAGGTTACCTGTTCATTTGAATCTCGTTTCCTGTCGCATAGTGGATGGCCAGGACCAGGTATGCATGTGTTGTTTACCTATGAAAGTGTTGTCACCAGAATGCACTGTGGGATGAAAACAAAGTTGGTGGAGAAGTTTAATGCTTTGGGCAATGTTCTGCTGGGAAACTCTGGGTCCAGGCATTCATGTGCAGGACTATGACTTCTACCACCTACCTAAACATCATTGCACACCAGGTACATCCTCTCATGGCAATGGTATTCCCCTCTAGTAGTGTCTTCTTTCAGCAGATAATTCACCCTGCCACATTGCTGGGATTGTTCAAGAATGAGGAAGACTTCCAGGTATTGCCTTGGCCTCCAAATTCTCCAGACATCAATCCAATTGTGCACTGTGGTTTGTTTTGGTACTGCAAATCCGACCAGCACTAGCTCGACCACGTAGCGTACAAGAGATTAAGGATCTGTTGGTAATGCATTGGTATCAGAAAGCACAAGGCACCTTTAAAAATCTTGTAGTATCCATACCTCATTGGGTAAGAGCTGCTTTGGCAACACATAGAGTATCAGCAACATTTCAGGCAGGTGGTGATAATGTTTTGGCTCTTTGCTGTATATTTGTCATTTTGCATAAATTTTGTTTATATGTACATGTTTATATTCAATACTCAGAAATGCTTGCTACACAAGAAATTTTTCTTATAGTCCATTTTGAATTTCCTTTTAAGAAACCAACAGTGATATTACATCATAGATGTATTGCAAGTAATCTTAGTTTTGTTTTTCCAATGCAGATTTATGCTGATGAAAACGCTCAGCCTGCACTTAATGTTTCCATTAATTTTCAGGAAAAAAATAAAATAAAATTTAGATGGTAATGAAGAAAAGGAATAACATTGCCATAAAGTTGACATCAGATTTTTATAATTTTCTTTGCAAATTGCATGTTCAAAATTCTGTAGCTTTGTTCCAAATACATAAACTTTGAGTAGTTTCTTATCTGAAGCCCAATAAAAGCTGTTTTTAGAAACAATCTGTTAAACTAGAAAGTATTTCGTTTCTGTTAAGCTAGGAAGTACTTCCATTTTTGCAAGGAAATCCTGAAGTTATCCAGTGCCTTTACAGAATTCTTTATTCATACAAATTAAATATGCCTGGAGAACTAACTTTCTTGGTTTGGTGAAGAGAACATATTTTACATTTGTCATGTAAAGATTGCTCCCTTTTTTACCATTATTTTAAAATGTTTTCCTCTTGCATGGCTGTCCCAAAAACTTATCAGACAGTAATATTTCATAAAAATCTACTATTAATCAACAAGTAATCTAATCATGTTAAGATCAAACCACAAGTATTCCAAGCATAGTCATTTGCTACACTAAGAATCTCAGTTGTACTTTTACACATTTCCTTTAAAGCCAACTGAGAGGAACTAACAAAAATTAGTTTCTACTGTGCAGCAAAACTGCCTTTAAATTTAATTTTGATGTATCATTTAATATGCATCATTATTTAGATTTGTATTTGATTTCAGTTTCAGCATAGTGTCATTTTTGTTCTAAATTGACACAGAATTGGCGCCTTTCATAGTGTTAATTGAAAGCGTGCGACACTTGATTCGGCCAGTGACACTGAATAAAGTAACAAAGCTTGCTCTTTGAATAATAACAGGTCCTTAAACAGGTTAACTTTCCTGTTAAATTAAATGCACATTTTCACTTACTAGATGGCAGTGAAATGTTGTTTTAGTAGAAGTTCAATCCATACATACATACACCTGAACACTAAATTACGTGGGAGATAGGCAATGTATATTAGGACAAAGTCCTCTCTAATACTGTTACAGACATAGTATACTACGTGTGTAACAGTATTATAGAGGACTTAGTCCTAATATACATTGTGGAATGTTGTGTTTGTAGTTCCATGAAGTATGCAATTTTTTCATAAGTTTTTGCCTTTATCACTGCTTTCATCCCTTTTTGTGTTACAACAATAAGTGCCACACTAAGGAAGCAAAATTCACAAGATGTGAAAAATGTGTGATGGATAAGTTGATAAACCAAATGTGAAGCTACTGTAAATCTGCTTTTGTTTTTGTTACGGGATAAAGGAATGTCACAGTGGGCCAGTTTAGCCAATTGATTGAAACGGAATTTTGATTTGAGTATATATATATCATCATCATCGTCAACCATTATCAATCCACTGCTGGACGAAGGTCTCCCCAAGTTTCCTTCACAACGGTCTGTCTTGTGCCAGTCTCCTCCATGTCACTCCCGCATACTTTCAAATTTTATCCACCCATCTCCCATGTGGTCTTCTTCTGGGTCTTTTCCTGTCCCTTGGAATCCAATACAAAATTTCGGCTGTCCATCGATGGTCTGTCCTTCTGGCAGTATGCCCAGCCCATTGCCATTTCAGGGATTTAACTCTGATCACGATGTCTTCCATTCTTCTCATTTTTCGGATCCACGAGTTCCTCTTCTTATCTCTCCTGGTTACACCAAGCATGCACCTCTCCATGCTTTTTTGAGTTGTCTGCAACCTTTGTATGTCTCTTTTAGTTAAAGTCCACGTCTCTGCACCATATGTAAGCACTGGAAGGATGCATTGATCAAACACTTTTTTTTAAGACATAATGGCATATTGCTCTTGAAAATTATGCTGTTTCTAACAAAAGCTCTCCAGGCAAGTTTTATACGCCAATTAATTTCTTCATCAATGTGACCCTCACTTGATATCTGCTGTCCAAGATAAACGTACGTATCTGTTATTTCCAGCTTTTCTCCATCAATCGATAAATCTTCATTTCGTGTAAAAGCATTGAACATCGTTTTTGTCTTCTGAAAGTTCATTTTTAATCCCACTTCTTTACTCTTGTCAGCAAGTTCCTGGATCATACTCTGCAGCTCTGATGGGGTAGTTGCAAAAATGACTATGTCATCAGCAAAACGAAGGTGAGTTAGATAATCTCCATTAATCGTTATCCCTTTGTTTTCTCAGTTCAGTGATTGAAAGACATTTTCCAAATGCACTGCTGGACAATTGCTAAGGACGCATCATAAACGGCTATATAGCGCATAAAAAAGTAAGTGTGGTTGGATGCCAAGTGAAATAAAATAATGTCAGAATGCCAGGACATTACAAGAAAGACAATTTATTGTGCTCTGAAATCCAGAAGGCTTTGGAACGTGTTCAAAAGGACAAACAGGCCATTTCGTGCAGAATACGTAAACGTGAAAAAAATGCAATTACCGTCCGCAGGCGTTCCGGCATAAGATGTCAATACGGGATATGGCCACCATGGAGGGTGATGCAAGATTCCACACATCGTGTCATGCTTTGCACAACATTATCAAGCAGCTGTTGGGGTAATTTATCCCATTCCTCTGTCAGTGCACAGATGAGGGTGTCCTTGTTTATTGGAGGGCATTGGCGACCAGCAAGACTCCTCCCCAAAGCATCCCACACATTTTCAATGGGATTCAGATCTGGAGAACGTGCTGGCCATATGAGACGTTGAATATCCTCGCTCTCAAGACACTCCTGGACAGCGATTGTTTGATGACATGTTGCGTTGTCGTCCATGAAAATGAATCTATCACCAACAGCACCACAGAACAGGCGAACATGAGGTAGCAGAACATCTTTAATGTATCGTTGGCCAGTCATAGTCCCAGTTGGAAGCACATAGAGGGACGTACGGCCATTGATCATGATGCCAACCCATACCATGACACTACATGTCGGATATCGGTCCCTTTCCTGTATGTTTGCTGGACAATATGCAGTACCACTATCACCAGATCAGTTGTCGTCGACAATTAGACGATAGACTGTATCTACTCTCATCTGAGAAGAGGACAGCAGACCAGTCGTTATCAGTCCAATTGCGATGTTGATGGCACCATTGCAAACGGGCGGTACGGTGACGTCTGGACAATGGGATGCACACAACAGGACGGCGGGCGTATAGTCCTCCTTCATGCAAACGTCTGGCGACAGTTTTTCGGGAGATCCGCTTGCCAGTAGCAGCCATAAACTGATTTGTTACCTCACTAGCTGTGCTGCGCCGGTGTCTTTTTGTTGATAGCACTATGTACCGATCTTCTGCAGGTGTCGTACTGCAAACACGACCTCCCCCGTGACGTTTGCTACACTCTCCATTTGTTTGAAATGATTTCCAAAGCCTTGAAACAACACTGTGGCTGACGTCGAACTCCCTGGCAACATCTGTTGTTTTTCGCCCTTCTTCAATCTTGCCAATAATACGGCCATGCGTAAAATCGTTGAGGTGATGTCGGGAAGACATACTGAATATTGCAAGTTCGTCAATTGATTCTTTCCCTTTCAACTTTGCGTTTGAACAACAATGGTCAATACGCGTCAAATCCTTTATATCTCTTATCAGCGCTATGACATCACGAACAAGTTCGGCAATCCAAAATTTGCATACGCACAACACGTCTTACTGTATCCCGCACTTATGCTAATTTCCACATTTTCCTGCCTTCCATTTTATGGTTGCTATCGTTGCTATTGTCATCCGTCCTTAGCAATTGTCTGGTAGTGTATATATACAGGGTGCATAGGAAAGTCCCTTTAGCCTGAAATAACTTACGAATGGAGAGGGGTACAGTTATGCAAGTTAGATAACGGTATAGTAAAGCGACTACGCCCGTTGGAATGCAACTGATAGCAGCTCCCCTAGTGGCGAAATGCGGAAGGTAGCCATTGCAAATCGAAAACGAAAAGAGATTAAACAAAATTTCCAATTACAAAGTTGTAGAGCATCAATTAATTAGTACAAAACAACATTTATTTCACACAGATAAGATAAACTGTCGCCTGAATACTCTAAAATATCCAAAATCGATGTGCGACTATTCGAATCTGCATATTCACATTTCGCAAATGTAGCCGTATGCAAATGCAGATTGTGGCGTTGTACCGTACGTACGATATAAAAACCAGTAGCAGGATGTACGCTGATCAGAAGTTTAGGTCTACGTACGCTGTGTGAGAATGGCGAGCTTCACTCACTCCCAATATTGCGAGATGGTGCTTATTTACGGTGGATGCCAACAGACAGAGATACCTCTAACTATTACAGGATATCATACCTGACTTTTTAGATGACATTCCCCTGTCCGCATTACGTTCCATCTGGTTTCAACATGACGGTGCCCCTGCACACCAGCCAGCAGCAGTGCGATGCTTTCTCACAGATTGTTTTGGGCAACGAATCATTGGGTGTGGTGGTGCTGTTGAATGGCCTCCATGATCGCCGGACCTCACTCCGTTGGATTTCTTCCTCTGGGGGTTACGTAAAAAATCAGGTGTATGCAACAGTCTGCTGGATCGATGTCGTCATGTTACAGATGCTTGCAATAGTGTGACACCTTCCATGCTGAGGAATGTGCGTGCAGAGTTGCTTTCACGAATACAAATGTGTATCGTGGGCAATGGCGAACTCTTCGAACATACTCGACAATAACTTTTTATCACTGTGCACCAGTTTGCCTTTTTTTGTTTTTGTTTTGTCTGGCGTCATCAAACTGTATTGACATAAGTACACATTTATGCAATAAATTGTGTGTATTTGCTCATACTTATGCCTGTTCCCTTCAAACGTTCACACGAAAGGTCGCACATCGATTTTGGACATTTTAGGGTACTCAGGCGACAATTTATCTTATCTGTGTGAAACAAATGTCGTCTTGTACTAATTAATTGATGCTCTACAACTTTGTAATGGGAAATTTTGCTCTATCTCTTTTCGTTTTCGATTTGCAATGGCTAACTTCCACATTTCGCCACTACAGCGCTGCTATCAGTTGCATTCGATCGATCATAGTCGCTTTACTATACTGTTATCTCATTTGTACCTCTCTCCATTTGCAAGTGATTTCTGGCTAAAGGGACTTTCCTATGCACTCTGCATATATACAGTGAAACCCTGGTTTTACGCTTTTCAGTGGACCAGCATAAAAGGTCGTATGATGCAGGACAATATAAAAGCGAGATCGAGGTAAAATAAACTTTAGAGGCATACATAATGTGTACAAAAAATTGAAACTAGTGTACACTAGTAGTACATACTAGTATGTAGTATGTATTGTAGATATATTTATGTAAGAACCAAAAAATGCAGTATAACTACATACATACGTACTTACATTATGTGGTGTTGGTTTGGAAAAAAGTGGTAATTTCTTTTTACTTCCTATTTTTAGTGTTTTACTTGAGAATCGTGACCAAGGAAAAAGTTTTTTACAAGTTTTAATCCATTTAATGTCGCTTTGAAAGAAGGCATAGATTCCAAAATTTCAGCTACATTGTCATCACATGTAGCACGCTCTTCAAAATCAATTGCAAGTTCATCGATGTAATCATTCTCTGGCTCAATCAGAATGTCAAGTCCATTTGAATCATCGTCTGCTTTCCATGGAAACTTCATGAGATGTTGGAAATCCGCCCTCCCCAAAAGAATGAGAAATGCAAGTGGTTGTCATACCATGAAAAAGATATGAAATGCTACCAATACATTGATTTTCTGCTTCCACACATCTTCAAGGTTTTTGGAATCAAGTTCAGACTTTTTTTTTCACTAACTGTTTCTCGTAAAACCCTTTGAAGGAGCGGATAATCCCCAAATCACACTGCTGAAGTTTGCTTGTGAAGTTTGGAAAAAAAAAAAAACTGTATGCGCACATTTCGAAGTTTCAAATCAACATGGGCCGAATACTGATCAATAAATAAGAATGTTTTGCCTTTGCAGTATCATTTTCTTATCTGGATTGTGCAAAAATCTTGAAATGTAGTTTGCATCATCCAGACCATTTTGTTTGCTTCATAGCTTGTTGAGAAACTTCACAAATTTGAAACAACGTGGTTTCTTAGAATTGCCAATCACCAGAAGTATTAATTCTTCACTCCCGTCGGCATTGCAGCATAAAACAATCACATTTTTGACATTTTTCCATTGTTGCATGTTTCTCCCTTCACAACATATGTTTTATCAGGCAGAAGATTGAAAAAAAGGCCAGTCTCATCGGTGTTGGAAATGTCCTTCGGAACATACTTTGCGACTAAAACTGGTGTCTACCATTCCTCATTTGTAATTAGATCAGTACTTTGCAGGTTCACCACAAAGTGATCAGTCGTAAGATTGTGGCATTTTTTAGTCGATCTATCCATCCATGTAAAGCTGTGAAGTAAATTAAACCAAGCCAAGCAGCAATTTCAAAGGCCTTTTCCTTCAGTATTGATCCATTTAGAGAGAGAAGTTTGTGGCTCAAGCTTGCCTGGAACACATTAAAATTGTTTCCAGTTCACCATAAGACGAACTTTTCAAAGTCCTTCTCTTATTAGCACAATGAACTAACATTTCTGAAGTAATTTTGATTGACTATTTCTGTTTTAAAGTTGTTTTCAGTGTTAAAACTGGTTATCCAAGGCACTTGGCTAATTAAACTTTAGTTTCATGAAATTTGCTAACTTTTTGTATGATGGAGGCTTTTTCAGCTAAGGAAAGACATTTGCGCTTCTTACTTGCCATCTTCACTCCCATGTCTAAAAAACGAGATTTAAACAGACAGGAAACTGACTAAACTGCTTTCAGAACCTCACACCGTTCTTTGGAAAGCTGAGACGCAGGCCCATTCAACACGGGGATGTATGGCACTACATGAGGCACTCCAGCAAAGTTGCTTGAATTAGACATGTACAGTCTGAGGAATGCGGCACAGCCCAACTGGTTGCCACGTGCTTTCGACAAATTCTGGGGAGGAACAACCAGTTTAAGGCAACCTGGTTGTTATATTATGCCGAGGAAGGCAGCAGGAGGGGGATGTAGGGGTAGAGCAATCTTACACGTACAAAAACCAAGAAAGGTATGAAATTAGAGGAAAATCAGGTTTGGCACCAAAAAATTTAATGATGTTCAATGCGGGAATTCATGTGATTGGAAAAACATAACATTAGGTAAGTGTAGGAGAATTGTTGAGACTTTGGACGGAAAAATGTCACTCGAAATGTAAAAATGTAAAATGTGGGGACGTAAGATCAGGGTTTCACTGTGTATATATTGGAATTGTGACTGTGTATTTTTTTTTTTTTTTTTGATCTAAATCTGCATGTAAAAATTGATTTAAAACTGCTGTTATCTTACTGGAGGTAAAAATTGTTTTGGCTAGCATTATAGTTTAGCTCAGTTCTAGAACTTTTTTTTAATAACTTTTTGCACATGTGGAAATAATATATTGTGAAATCTCAAACAACGGCCATTGCTCGAATGAGGGAAATGGCCGTTGTTTGGAGGTTGGTCCTAAGTTAACACTACTAGTCCACTGCGTTTGTACAAAAGCAGAGTAAGCATATGAAGTTTATGCTCAGTGGTAATGGTTGCAGCACTTTCTTCAAATGCTGAATAAAATTAAATATACTAATTAAATATATCATGGTGTGGAGGACTTCAGGAAAGCAGTGTCTGACATCTGGTCTTAAGAGTCCTCCATACCTTGTGAAAAATAGCTCAAAACACGCATTTGCAGAACGAAATTACATTTATAAAAAACAATTTAGAAATCCTTTTCACATGTACAGAATAAACATTGAACCACCTTCCTGCGTTTCTATATTAGCGTCACTTTGCGGAGTAATATTTTAATTAATATCCCAAAAAGTGTAAAATAATGGGCAGATTGGCAGTTATTTTGTAAAGCAATCTTACATGTACAAAAACCAAGAAAGGTATAAAATTAGAGGAAAATCAGGTTTGGCACCAAAAAAATTAAAAAGTTCTAATTTTGATATCTGCAAGGTTAAAAAGCAGAAAAATAGTTTGATATTTTCTCTCGAAATATAAAAATTTGGGAACACATATGAGTGACATGATATATTGATTTTTCCATCTGCATGATGCTATATTTGTTTCAATTTCACATTTGGCGGAATTGAAACAATACGGCGTATGGAGGACTCTTAACAAACCTTAGGAGTAGCAAGCTTGGGGCTTAGGGTTAGCCTATGCTATAGGAAAGAAAAATGTTAGATAGTGATGAAGTGTAACTGCACAGTTATTAAGCCGCACACTGGGAAACAGACACAGAACCCATAGGGACCAAATCAAGGAATAGCCCTGCCAATAGATTACACGACTGGCCTCACATAGAACTGAACTTTAACTCAGTTCCTGCAATCTAACCCATCCTTCTCGAGGCACAGTTTCTTTAATTATATTCTTTGTCCCAATCTTATCCCTCTCGCTGAAGCAGTGAAGGAACTATGTAAAATCCTGAGGAACAAGGTATTTGTTAGTCTTCCTTTTGGACCGACAGAGGTGTTCATTGACCATTGTTAAGAGGTTTCATTTTTCGGGTGGTATTTTTAGTGTTAATTATTCGGGGAGGGGGGCGGAGAAGTAAAGTCGTTTTTGGAAAAGAAAAGAAACACTATTTGTAACAGAAGAAATTTATTTCTTAATCAGTTATACACTATCTACCAACAAGTAATTGAACACCCCTGCAATCGACGATATCTGCGGTCCTGATACACGTCACGGCTGCCACCGTTAAATATTGTGTGGGAAACAACAACGCAACCAGTCGCATGCAAGATGCCACGCAGTTCGGAGCTCTCTTGATTTCGAGAAAGGTGTAATCGTCGGGTGTCACAGAAATGGCCGATCCATACGTGACATATCCAGTGAGTTGAAGTACCCAAAATCGACAGTGGCCTACGTGATTAGCAAGTGGAAAGATGAGAGGTGACTGTCGGAATGTGCCCCGACCCGGCAGACCCACAAAACTGGGAGTTGGAAACCGACGGGTGCTGGCCAGAGAAATTCGGAAGAACCGCACCAAATTGATGGGCCACATCCATCTGCGAGGAGTTTCAACAGGCATCTGGGAGTGTTCTTTCGATGAATACCATCCGTAAGGAAGCCCATCTGCTCGGTTATCATGGACGTGCTGCCGCCCACAAGCCTTTGACCACCAAGTCCAATAGCGGTGCTTGGCTAACATGGTGCAAAGAATGTCAACAGTGGACAGTTGAACAATGGAAACAGGTTCTCTGGAGCGACTAATCGAGGTTCACCCTCTACCGTTCAGATGGCAGGGTCTGGGTTTGGCGTCTGCTTGGAGAACGCCTCCTGCCGGAATGTATTGTGCCAACTGTGAAGTTCGGTGGCGGTGGAATTATGCTATGGGGGTGTTTCTTCTGATATGGCACGGGACCCTTGGGCGCAATTCCTGGTTGACTCAGCGCCGAGACCTACTGCACCATTTTGGATGACCATGCGCTTCCTACGTTGTGGCAGTTTTATGGGGTGGACCCATGTTACTTTCAGGATGACTATGCCACCTGTCATGTTGCGAGATCCACCATGGCTTGGTATGGTCACAATGGGGTTAATCGAATGGACTGGCCTGCGCAGAGCCCGGACCTTAACCCTATCAAGCACCTCTGGGACAAGTTGGAGCGTCGACTTAAGGGGTGCCCCCACCGTCCGAAATTGGTGAAGGAACTGACCTGTCTTCTCCAAGCCGAGTGGAAGAAAATACTGCTAGCCGTCGTACAACGCCTGGTTGAGAGTATGCCCCGGGGGTCGCAGCTGTAATCGCCGCTCGTTGAGGCTCCACCAACTACTGAAGGTGAATAAACTTTGTTTTCCTTTGCTATCACAGGTGTCCAATTACTTGTTGGTAGATAGTGTATAATTTCCATCATTACTGATCGCACTTGCCCATCGTGAAATCGAACTTTCAATGCCGCCTTTATAAAAAGACGGCTGTGATGCAAAGAAGTCTGAGAGCTCTGTTTTGACATCATTATTGTGGAATTTTTTCCCAGTAAGAAAGTATTACAGAGATCTGAACAAATGGTAATCAGGTGATGTGCACTATCAGGGAAATAAAGAGGGATGGGGCAGAACTTCCCACCAAAATCTCTGATCGTCTGCTGATTCCATCACGCCGTGTGAGGTCTCATGCTGGAGAATGACACCTTTTCTGCTGACCAGTGCGGGTTTTTTACAGTAACAGCTTGCTTCGAAACGGTCCAGTTTTTGACAATAGAGGTCTGCTGTTACGGCCTGTGCGAGTTCTAAGAGCTCAAAGTGAGCTATGCTAGCGGTAGTCCACCAAACACACAGCAAAACCTTTTTGGGGTGTAGGCCTGGTTTTGGGCATAGGAACTGGTGTCTCACCTAGAGAAAGCCAGTGGTTTTTGCATTTGTTGTTCATGTAAAGAACCCAGTTTTCATCTCCAGTGACAATTCAATGAAGAAGTGGATCCTTTTCCTGTCGGCTGAGTAAAGGGTTGCAGATGGGTCAATGCTGGGCTTTGTTGTTGGGTGAAAGTTGGTGTGAGACCCAAACTCCTTGTCTATAGACCTTCCCCATCTGTTGCAGGTGCTCCCGAACAGTAGACAATGATGCAATCAGATGTTGGGATAATTCATCAATGGTTTGACGAGGATCTGCCTCAACAGCTACATGGGCCTTCCTACACAAGGGGCATCATAGACGTCAAAATTGCCCGAATGGAATTGGACGAACCAACACTAACACTTGCAGAGAATTAACTCATTCGGATAAACAGCACAAATGTTATTGGTGAGCACGGTAGCATTATTCCCCTTGTGAAATTCATACAGCATAAAATGACAAACATGGCTCTCCTCGGGTTTTTTATCACTCATTTTGTTCTGCAAATCTGGAAGACTAAAGCACTTACATAAGTTAAAGATGAATAGTTCATTGACTTGTACATACACTTACTTTATATTGAACGTACATTAACACCTCACAACTGCTCCCCAAACTTACCCCCCCCCCCAAAAAAAAAAAGAAAACAACATTACTTTCCGGTCCCCCTCAATAGCAGCTGTTCTGTACCAACCTAAACTTACAGTTGTTTGGAGGTGTCCTTTAATGGAAGCTTCACTATATTTTAAGTTTTTATTTAAATTGTTTATAATGTGTAATCACCATGTCTTGGTAAGTGTGTAATGCTAATCATAATGACAATGTTTTTGAAGAAATGAATATCCATTTAAATAAATCTTAAAATATTCTGGAAAGTTGAAAGGCACGTACTACAGTAATGTATCCAAAAATGTGAATTTATCTTCCTCTTACGTTATACTGAGAAGTTAGCTGTGACAGCAAAATTAGATTTGAGATTGTTTGTGTTGTACCTAGTCATCTGTAAGATCACTATGATTGCTGAGTTAGTCAATTTTGCCATCTTATTCTCATGTGTCTTTAACTAAGTTAATTTAAAGAGCTAACATATGAAATAAATTTAAGACAGAAGAAATCTACGTTTAGTCACAATTTAATTTTTCGTGTCAACCACACTTTCATGCTGCTTTAGTCCGCTTCCTCAGTGTAAATGGCACTTGAATAATCAAATCACTGTGACATCATCAAAGGTGTTGTCAGTCACAGATTCTGGTTAGTAATTTTCCATGCGCTTGATAGAAATGGAGTGGGTGCCATGTCACTAACACATTGTGAAGAATTTTATTGTATATGAAAAGCTAAAATATTTAGAGCTTGATGTTGGAATCCAGTTCGTCAATAAATTTAGCTTCTCTAAATAGAAATCTATTATTATTTTCATAGTGCTTAGCTGTTGGCAATTTCTGTAGTTCAAAGTTCTGTATATAAGTTTTGTGTTCCTTAAATTGATAGTGCAAGGACCTATGATCTGCCCCTACCCTACATGCGTTGACCTCTGTTTTGCATCTATTTCAAGAAAATTTTGCTATTGCTCCATTTTCTCTTAATATTGCCTTCAGAATTTCAAAACATTTAATTTCAAGTTGTTTTTTAAACCCATGACCAAAATGATGTTTTTGGATCATAGTACTATGTCAAAGATATATCAAGAAGATTTTATGAAATCCCATGTGAATGTGGCCTTCGTATATGCAACAGACCCATAAGTCCTTGCATTATTGGTTGAAGGGACTCAATGATTACATACAGATCTGTGAACTTCAGAAACCTAAATACTGTCATGAGAATTATCATAAATTGTGGCAAAACTGTTCATTGAGGAAGTAAGATAATGTATTAAAAACTATTCCTCATATTAGGTGTCCATTGCCAAAATGTTTTTTTTTCTTTCTTCAAATTGTATTTTTAAAAGAAAGGTAGCAAAAAAAATGAAAAATACATTTACGTACCTTAGTGAGAAAACTCTTGCATCATTTAGAGAAGAAAAGATGCACAGACATAGTGTTCAGCTTCAAAGGAAAAAGATTGTGGGACTTTAAGAAACTGAATCACATATATTTAGATCTTATGCTGGCAAAATGGTACATCAAAAAAATAAATTTTTGCAGTTGGACTAGTTAAAGTGCAGACATGTTGCACCCACAGGATGAATGTTTTAATGCTAATGTAAAAAAAATGTGCTTCATGTGACAAAACATATACTGAACATCACTTTATGAATCAGTTTATAAAATATTCAATGAAGCAAAATTCAAGTTTTAAGATACAGTATTACTGTTAGATAATGCTCCAGGATGAGATGCAGAAAATATTGTGATCTTCTGTACTAATTTGAAATTTTTTTCACTGCTGAACACAATGTTACTCCTACAGACTCCCACAAGCATGTTTAAGGTGCATTATGTATGTGATGTGTATAACAGTGCAAAGAAAGCATTTGGATTCTGGTTGGTAAGATATGTTTGTGGATTTTTGGAAGACATTACAGTAGTGGCCAAAATTGTGGAAACCTTTTGGAAATAGTGTATTTTTGAGGTTTATTGGTTCATAATACCACTTTTTTTCTTTTTTTTTTTTTTTTTTTGAGTAATACCGTAAAATTATATATCAATGGGAAGATAATTTCATTAAGAATGCAATGCAATAACTTTTATGAAGGATTTTGTATTAAAACAGCAGTTATAAAGAAGAAAAGTGAAACACATAGAAAAAATGAGATACACAAAAATTCTCACCATGTCAGTTAATACTTAGTTGATTAACCTTTAGTGTTAATTACGGCCTTACAACACCTTCCCATGGAGTGAACCAAGTTTTTTAGTTCTGCAGCTGTTGTAATGGGGAAAAAAAGTGGTGTTATGAGCCATCAAACCTCAAAAATACACTTTTTCCGAAAGGTTTCCACAATTTTGGCCACTACTCTAAACATTCAAGACTGCACTGACATTGTGAAGATGCCTTGTGAAGAAGTGAAACACAGTTAATGATGAAGGAATGCTTGTTGGCACCAGCTTTGGCATGAAATCGTTACTCTTGCAAATTGCTAAAGCCATTGGAGGTGAAGATTTCAACGATATGCAGCAAGAAGCAGCAGAGAAACTTATTGAATTGCATGATGAACTTACAAAAAAGAAAAGAAAGAAAAAGAGAAATTGCTCGAGTAACAGCAAGTAGCAGTGACAAGAGGGTTATGACGAAGAAGTAGATGAACTGGCTGATCTTACTCTTAACGTGGATCTCATAAGAAGTTTTAAGAGAAACTTCGAAGGTATTTAGGTTTGATACAGAGAAATTTATGAAGATTTGTGTGTGAACACCAAATGACAGAAAATGACTGTCCTCTTCAGGAGGCCATGTTTAATGAGGATTTTTAGAGTAAATTCTGATTTATGATGTGTAGTTTTTTGAGCATATATGGGATTCATTTCATTTCATCATCATTTCTGGAAATTTGATACATTCATATAAGACGTAAAGGGTCCAAATACAGCTAACTGTGACATAACTACATTATTCCCATATAAAGTTAATTTTGCCTGACACAGTATTTTTAATGCATACCCATTGCATAGTTCATTGGAAACACGTCTTTCATGTGCATGCAGTTATACAAACAACTGTTCTGAACACAATGAGCGGGATGCTTCTTACTTAGTTGATAATACTGTACAACATGACAATCTCCCAAGTCTTAAACAGATTTGGTATTTGATTTGTTAAAAACAATGCATTAATTCAATGCATAATAGGTCTTAGGAAAATTATGCTGTCAGAGATCCTTAATTTCATAAAATCATGGTTAAAATTGCATTACTGTGTAGCATTAAATAAGGACATTGTTTTGTAAAATTATGCTGTGAACAAAAAGAAAATAAAGTCTGAATATTTCTAGAGCAAGTATAGAGTCATGGTTGTTTCTTTGATTAAAATCTGTTGTCTTATATCTAGTGACAACATATCCTGATATGCTTTTAAGATTTAATATATCATTATCAACAGAGAATAGATTTCAGAAAAACTTTTTTTATATGCTAATGATTTCAGAAGTATTTTCTAAAAATAGAAAAATATTTTCTTCAACATTAATGTAACTATTTTCTGTGATGAAAAGATAATGTTAATACTTAACTTACCAATCACAGCTATACATTTAATGGAAAAAAGTTTTTTGGGGTTGCAGTGGATAACAAATGTCTTATCCAGATTTCTCATTGCGAATTTATGTTTGTCACAAAATAATGACCATGTCGAGAAAATGATCGCTCCACACTACAGGAAGTCAACCTTACATATTTTAAGAGGGGAGATGTCATTATCACCTAAGCACTCAATTTCACCTACAAGCTGGCCTAAAATTTGCCTGACATCCTAAAATTTTAGTGACCCTACACATAGTTTGAAATCCTAGAATTTTTACCACAGTTGCCTGTATTTACTGTTCATGTAACATTGATCACATCGTGAAACTTGAAAAATACATCGCTGTGGAGCGGGAATCGAACCCGCTTCTCCCAATTTCCCTTCAAACAGGCTATCCATTACACCACCCAGGGCAACAAAGTTTTCAGTATCTGACTTAAAAATCAGAACATTCTCAAGAGTCTGAAATTCCTTTGATTTTTTCTAACACATACAGATTTGTTTCTTAGGGCTTCTATTTTTGAACCTTGAAAGTGTGTCAAGCTTCTTTTCAACATCCTACACTTTAACTGCTTCAGACCATAGGTTTGTTGTTTCTAATTTCTTTATCGAATGACACAAGAACTTAAATTAATAGATATGTATGCCTAGCCACTTTTTAATGTACGAGTCTTGAACCAAAAGTGGGCATAACTTTTTTATTAACTGACAGATCGTTCAAATTCCACATGTTGATAGAGTAACTCTTTCTCTAAACAAAGCTGTTACTCAACATAGTCTTCATCACAAGCAATGCATTTGCGCCATCATTGAACCCAACTCTTGAATCCTCTGAAAAAATCCAGGTGTAGACTATCGTACTCACTTCTCCACAGCCACTTTCCCCTCGTCTGTGTCATCAGATCATTGTTCCCGGAGACTCCTTCATTGGACTGAACAGGTGGAAGTCGACGGGTGCCAGATCTGGGCTCTATGGTGGATGGGGGCCACCGACCAGCCTATTTTGCTGATCGCCTGATTTGTTGCCAGAGATGTGTGTGGTCTCGTGTTGTCATGGTGAATGTAAATCCTTTTCAGATTCTTGTTTTCTTCCTCCTTATGGCTCCTCTAAGCTTCTTGAGTGTCTCCATGTACCGCTCGCTGATCACGGTACGTCCACTTTCCAGAAATTTAAAGAAAATGACACCCCTGTCATCTCCCCAAAAAGTCACCCTGACTGTCTGTGCTGATCGCTGGCTCTTAAACTTCTTAGGCCTTGAAGAGGTGTGATGCCATTCCATGGATTGATTTTTTGTTTTCAGATCATAATGATTTGCCCATGTTTGTGACCCTGTCACCAGATCGAAAAAAACATGTTTTCATTGGCTTCAAACGCTTCTAGCAGATGAGAGCAGACTTCCACCCTTCTTTCCTTCAAATCGGGTGTCAACTGCCGAGGTACCCACTTAGTACACACTTTCTGATACTCTAAGTCAGGGGTGCACAACCTTTTTATAAGTGGGGGCCAAGTTTATTTTTACATAATAAGTGGCAGGCCGCAAGTTACCTTTTCACATAGGCACTTGCCAAACCCTACCGCTAAAGCTAATTTTACTATTATCCGAATAACCTATTTTACCAGCAGACAAAAAATGTGTTTCAATACCATTTTTGTGTCCTCTAAATGGTTTAAATCCATTTTTGAAGTTTTTTGGCAAATTGCGTTATTAAGTTATCAAATTACTGATTTACAATCAACTTACTCCTAATTGGAAAAGGTTTAGGGGTATATAAAATAAAATAATACTATCACAAGGTTGTAAAATTTTTATTTTTACAAAAAACAGAATTCTTAACATCAAAGTATATAAAAAATTAAAATCAGTATATCGTCAAACTGACCATCAAATCAAGTAGTAGCCTAATGCTCCTAATGAGATGCTTGGCATTGTTTATTTTTCAATAGTCTGTCAATATCAGGTTCAATGTTAGAGATGGTAATGCGCAAGTTTCCCTCCAATAGTGTATCACTTAAACGGGAACGACACTTTGACTTTATTTGTTTCATCAAAGAAAACGATTGCTCGCATATAAGTAGGTACTTCCAAACAACATTGCCGTTTTTAAAGCATGATCTTTGAGCAATTTCATTTCTTTCGGTAAGTAATTTTTGTAAAATTCTAAGGAGAGAAACTTCAGAGTATTTTGTTTTTAACTCATTGTTACACTGAAGATCAATTAATTCCATCTGGAAATCTAGTGGCACTGACGCAACGTCAGTAGTGAATGGTAGAGAAAACATATCAAACAAAACCTCAAATTTTCTTATATCTTCAAATCGTCTTTTAAACTCATTGTGAAGGTCCACTACAAGAGATGCATATTTAGCCACATTTACATGGAATTCAGAACTTTCAACAAAACTTTTCATTGTTGGAAAATTTGCTAGTTAACGAAACATTTTTATAATTTTCTTATTTCAACTAGGGCCTACAATAATGGGAAAAAATCTCATCATTCACAATATATATATTCACGTTTTCAATAGTATAAAATATTTATCCGCGGGCCGCATAAACTGACTTTGAGGGCCGCGGGTTGTGCACCCCTGCTCTAAGTCTTCCACTTATTCTGCATGGCATTGGGACCACAGTCCAGTTGTGCGACTAGCTCACAGATCGTGACTCGTGTCAGTGATCGCAGATGATGGTCTCCCAGTGCATGGTTTGTCTTCAGTGCTGGTTTCCCCTTCTTTAAACTTTTTCATCCATCTGTGCACATTGCTGTTGTCAAAGGTGTAATCTCCGTAAACATTCTATAGGCTTCTGTGGATGTCAGACAGCCTGCACCCTTCCTTCGTCAAGAACTCAATGACGGCACGTTTCTGCTTGGAATTCATTATTTACCTGCAATGAAGAAGAAGGTTTACTATAGAGGAAGAGTCACTCTACCAATATGCACAATTTGAACGACCTCTGTCAGTAAATAAAAAAAAAAAGTTACGCTCACTTTTGCATTACTTTCGGTACAACCCTCTTAGTATCATTCATTAAATGTTGAACAGTCTCGATTGAAGAAGCATTGGCTTTGTTCATTTCACTGACAACAGATCTTTTAAAGCGGTCTGCAGAGTATACCATGTCATTGAGCCAGGTACTCCGCATGTAGGTGGCAGTCGGGTATCAGGATTCTTTTGTTTTTTAAAGATCATCAATCTTTATTGTTGATTTAACAAACACTTTTCCCCCGATGCCATACTAACGTGTCCATGTTAGATTAAAGGGTTTGGATATTTTCACACAACCTGTGCAAAGCATGAACAACATACATTTCATGAATCATTTTTAGAAAGCCCCAAGGAGGATTGTCGGTGGCTTTCTTCATGTATGCAGCTACATCCATCAGCAAGAGTAATAAATGTGTTGTCGTACTTCCTGCCATTCAGCCACAAGTGCATGGATTCTTTAAATAATCTAGCAGCTACAACATTATTTTTTGTGGAAATATCTTTGCATGCTTATTAAAAAAAGTTGGGAAAGGATTTCATCATTTTTAAACACACCAACTTTAACATTTCCCACTTTCCTGCCATTGGAATCTGCAGTTTTTATCAAATTTATGTATTTACACTGGCATGCAAAACTTAAGCACCATTCAGTTTTTTCGCCGTAGCTTCACAATGAAGCAGCCTGGATAGATGAATGTCATACCACCAAGACGTCAGTATGTACCAAACGGGGAATGAACAAACGCATGTGTAAAAATGGATACAAAAGTGTACATGGGACTTTTTACTAAGAAATGACCATAAAGCGGTACACACCATGGTACAGAGCCATCGTTTCCACACATGGATTACAGCAAAGAGGTGGTGGTACAGTGGTTTAAGCGATGGCTTCTGATCATTCGTCCGAAAGGGGTCCGGGTTCAAATCCGGTTGAGGCATGGATGTTGTGTTTATCTTACAGTACTGGCTCTCTCCCTTCCCTGGAACCAGTGACCCTAAATTAGGGCTGGGCAACTGCTTATAGCCCATTGAGTTGCTCACGGTGGTCGTCAGTAAGGAATATGATGTCCCCTAACAGCAATAGCTGCGTTGCAGCATCTAGCCATACTCAACACGAGGCTGTCGATGAGTTCTTGGGGCAACTTTGTCCATTCCTCTCGTAGTGCACATTTCAACTGATGGACATTTTCCAAAGGATGTGGGCGTGCCGCAAGACGTCTCTCCAGAGCGTCCCACATATGTTCTATGGGATTTAGATCCGGGAGTACGCAGGCCAATCCATACGAGTGATATCTACTGCACGTGTACGATGGTGTCTCGCATTATTGTCCATAAACATAAACTCGAAACCAGTGGCACCTCGGAATAAGCGTACGTGGGGAAGTACAACCATTCAGCGTAATGCCTCCCCAGAAGAACACACCAACATCACCATACTGATCCCTTTTGGTAATGTTAGCCGGTCAATAACGTGTTCCCACCTCTCTCCAGGTCGGCTAACATCCAGAATTGATCGTGGTACTGAAACGACTCTCATCTGTGAAGAGTACCGTACCCCATTGCTCTATGGCCCAATCCTTGTGGTCCTTACAGCATTGTAATTGATGTCTCTGATGGGTAGGCTTTAATGGGATGCAACGTTCAGGTACTTAGGCAAATAGCCCACCTTTTATGTAGATGTCTGGCAACTGTGCACTGTGATATGGCACGTCCTGTGGTCATCTGCAGTTGCTTCGAGATATTTCCCGCTGTCTGTGTTAATCACGCTCGGCCTGTAGGACCATATATCGGTCATGTCTTGCTGTTGTTTTCCTTGGCCGACCTTTCTAACGTGAAACAATGCTATGGGTCACGCCAAACTCGTCGGCAGCGCTTGTTACGGTTCGCCCCTTCTTCGGCTTTATGATTATTCGACCACGTGTAAAGTCATCTAAATGTCTCCGCGTGGACATTTTCTTGTCTGCGACACACTAACAAACCACTCAAACCTCTTTGCTACGGCGCACAATTTCGCTTTCTGTTTCCTGCCTTGTTGCGAGATACTCCTTATATCCATTTCAGCACTGTCGTGTGACCTGCAACATCACATTTCGGAAATTTGCATACGCATTGTTTTTCTACTGATTCGCTTGCGTTATGCAAATCGCCTCAAGCTTGTGTGTTTCACTGTGCAGCTATAATCTGCGGCACTAGTGTCCATTCTTAAGTTTTGCAGCTAAGGTTTGGATGTTTTAGTTTTCAGGGAAACCGCTTGCTATAATCTGCACCACTAGTGTCCATTCTTAAGTTTTGCAGCTAAGGTTTAGATGTGTTAGTTTTCAGGGAAAACACTGTGTTGCTATAATCTGCGGCACTAGTGTCCATTCTTAAGTTTTGCAGCTAAGGTTTAGATGTTTTAGTTTTCAGGGAAACCGCTTGCTATAATCTGCAGCACTAGTGTCCATTCTTAAGTTTTGCAGCTAAGGTTTAGATGTGTTAGTTTTCAAGGAAAACACTTGTGTTGCTATAATCTGCGGCACTAGTGTCCATTCTTAAGTTTAAAACAGACCTTAGCTATAACTACTTATATATATATATTAAAAAAAAAAAAAAAAACTTGTAGAGTTTTACAGCGCCAAATTTCCCTGTGTAAAATCGAGAAAAGGATCATTGTACTCATTTTGTTCTAAATGTTGTGTAGGCGTAAGTGTTTTACACAGTGGAAAGGGGATATTATTAATGGCATGTAAAATCTATTACATGTTAATGGCACATAAAATCGTCTGGTTTTGCAAGTAAAAAAGTGTAAAAATCTCCCGGTTTTTCACTTTCCAGGGTTGGTAGCTGTGTATTGCTATCGATCAATCATCAGTGTTCCTTCAGTGAGAACAGGATACACCTGTTCTCAGTGAAGGAACTTTCACGTCACCACAAGGTTTACATTCCTTTTAGGAAGACTATATGTTCCACTTTGGTAGACTTGACATCCTGTAGTGTATTTATGCTTGCATGTGTGAGTGAGTGTAGACTCATTTAGCTTGGCAGATAATGAAAAACTTTAAAAAAATATATAGTGGCATAAGTTATTGAAATTATTTCATCTGTGTTGAGTAAATATATATCAAAATGACTGACCTAAAAATGTTCAGCCAGCTGGAGGGTGAGATTGGTATGCGCCCGCATGGCTTTCTGAATCTGGTGCAGTCATGCGTTTTACTTAATGTTTTCTATTTTCTCTTCAGAGAATGTACCAGGAGTGGATTTTGCAATTTCATGCACTTGAAGCCTATATCCCGTGAGCTGAGAAGAGAACTGTATGGGAGACACAGAAGACGAAGGTAATTTTATTCATAATTTATGTGACTGTGTATGTCATGTTCTTTATATCTAGAAAGTCTAGATCTTTCCATTGTTGTTAATCAAATACTTCCAGCCTAAGTTTTAGCATAGCAAAACACAAGAAATGTATGCCACTAAAAGGAGGAAAACAGTTTCATGGTTTAAATTCAGACCATTTCATTTTGAATAAACAGATTATACATTGGTGTTAGTTATAACATCTGTTGTACTGAAACATTGTTCATGTCTCATCATTAAGATAAGCAGTGAAATAAAAAAAGATTGCTTTCAATGCTGATAAAGAATTCTGCTGTGTTCCTGCTCACTTTATACACAATTCATATGTTAGCAAGTATATTGGGTTGGAAAGAAAGTAATGTCCAATGACGAGGTACCCAGAGTTGAGGCGCTGGCCACGGCACACGTTGGCCACTGAGATTACTCAGCACAGCAGGTAGGTTGCTTGAGCCAGTGGCAGTTAGCTGTCAGGCCACCGTGGAAGTGGACAATGAGTGCATCCGCCATTTTATGCCATGTGAGTTTTGCTGCAGTAGCACCCCTGCAAGTGCTGTAAGGAACATTACCAGTGTGTACCCCAATGCCATATCACATCGTCAGTGCTGTCATTGGTTCAAACAGTTTCACAAATGAAATTGTGACCTGTCAGACTGACTGTCCGCCGGAAGCCCCGCAACAGTGGATATGGACATGCTTAAAGACCTTAGTGGAGACTAACTGAGGTGTGACCATGTAAGAGTTAGCCGAACAGCAGGGTACTACCAACATGAGCATTATCATGCACCAACTTGGGAAAGTGCACAAGATGGGAGTTAGGTCATAATCAACTCCATAGTTGAGCAAAGAGCAAATCACAGTGCATGTGTTTCTCTGCTTGCACATGACCAAGTTGAACCGTTCTTGAGCCACATTGTGACAGGTGATGAGAAATGGTACCTGTATGACGTGTCAGTGCCCAGAAACAATGGTTGGACCCAAAACAGAGGCCTATGCCGACCCCCAAAGCTTGCACCCATGTAAGGTCCTGCCGTTTGTCTGGTGGGATATGTGAGGTTTCATGTTTTTTGAGCTGCTGCCAAACAACAGCAGTATCACCACCGATGTTTACTTCTGTCAGCTCTACAATCTCGCACATCACTTGCATCAAAACGACCAGCATTGCTGAACCCCAAGAGCGTCTTTCTACAGTTGAATGGAGCGAGACCTCGTCCAGCACAGTTGACCTGTCACAAGATCAGGGATCTGGGTTATTCCCCAGACATTGCCCCAAATGACTACCACCTTTTCCAATCATTGCAGCATTTCCTGGATGAACAGCTGTTCACCAGCCGGGATGATGTCGAACATACACTTACTCGCTTCTTTGCTTTCAAAGCGCCGCAATTCTACAGGGATGGTATTTAACAGCTACCCAGATGATGGAAGCAAGTCATGGCAAATGATGGTGACTACATTTTAAACTGATTTGTACTTGTATATAGGATAACTTTTCTGTTGCCTTGTATTTGCAGACATTACTTTGTTTCCAACCCAATAATTCATTTTGATCTTTTCATATTTCATAATTTTTAATGTTATTCTTTAGCCATGGGAAAAGGCACTAAGGAAAATTATGATAATTTTGGACAGTTTTGTTATGTTATTCCCATACAAGGTTAATTAACACATATTCATAGGTTAATTATTGCATGTTTTTTAATGAGCTTGAACAGTATGTGAAAGTCACTGATTTTCATTACTTTCAAATGTAAAATGATAGTTGTTTATGATAATTTTGGACAGTTTTGTATTCATGGGTTATTATATGTTTTTAATTTGTTTTTGTGTCTTAACAGTATTTATTTACTCATTAGCTAAGCATTTAGGATATTGATTTCTCTAATGGTAAATCATACCCAGTTTCTTTTATTCTGTGTTTTCTCCTTTCCTAGAGTATCCTTAGTTAAGGATGGGGATACTTCAACTATCTTCAAGTTTTGTTTAGTTGAAAAATTCAATTATTTCTCCTCCTCTTCCTCCTGAGTTTTTTATATTCTTGCAGATGTTTCTGATGCCTGTTCTCAATGCTTCACTCCACTCCACGTTAGTTGTTAACATAAAATGCAATTAAAAATCTTGTCCAGATTAACGTTATGGCACTTTATAGGTGATTGAAGTGTGTCCAATATGATTGAATAATCATAAATGCAAACACTGAATATTGAACTAATGGTTTTTGTGGTTTCACTGATTGAACTTTTTTACTTGTGCTGTAGTAGGTACCGTAATTTCGAGTAAAAAGCTGCACTGGCGTATACGCCGCGGCGATAAAAAAGGGGCGGAATGAAAAAAAAATCACCATAAATGCCGCACCTTCGCAGTAAGGTAGAGTAGTACCACAGCGGAATCTTGAAAACATTATGTAGATAAAAATATAGTACCTGATCTTTCAAATAATAAATAAAAGTATCAATTAAACAAGATTCAATCTTAAGGATAACACTTACACTACCACCTGTTTTATAAAAATTTACTCGAAAAATTCATAAGCACAATTATAAAACATTTATACCTCAAGAATTTTAAAAATACACGCACAACATTTTATGACTGTCTACCAAATGTGTAGTTTATGTGTAAATATGTCAGCAACCACTTTTTTGTGAATTGGATTATTTTCCCAAAGAATAATGACCATTTGATAAATGACATTCCTCTTTTCCATTTGTTTCTTTAGTGTTGACATGTCACTATTCACTACATTTACCATCTTTGTTTGGGTTGTGGTGGATATCTTTATTTCTAGTTCTGAGAATTTGCTTATATTATTGTTCAATTTCTATAATTATCTGTTGGTATGTGTTTCATTGATTTATTCTTTTTTGGGATACTACTTTTTTTGGTTTGATTTTCCTTCCTTCTGCTTGAGTAGTACAGTGTTCAAAAGTAATTAGTGGATATTGTGACATCAGCATGAAGTAACAGAAAAATTGATGAGCTGAAAGTTCTCTCATGATGGAAGGTAGCCGCCCTCTGTGAGCAGCACTGACACATTTGTGTATCTTACAAAGCAAACCAACTACATAAGTATCACACTGAATCGTTCATTAGAAAAGTGCAGTGGAAGGTGTGTTTCAGTTGAGCAATGTATCAACAGTGTAATTTAGCAGAATCAACAGTAGAGTAATTGGAAAGTTGGCCAGATACAGGAAGTAGTGGAGAAGCAGTTTGGGGTTGTGTATCAAACAAAGCATCTTCATGGAGGCATTTCCAGGAAAGATCTTTTCTGAAGGACTTTTCAGGAGACCAGAACAGCATGAAAAAGACTAGGGTAGGGTTCACCAATATCAACACCACAACAAGATGACCAAGCTTCTGCATGGCATAGTGATTGGAGCACTGGTTGTCGCTAGAAGTTTCAGGTTGACCTTGATGAAGCATTGTTGATGGGTTTGTCTTACACCTCTGAGGCTCTTCCTCTGTCCTGTACCAGTGGCCCTAAGTTAGGGACGGATGGCTGCTTATAGCCGTCAAAGTTGCTTGTAGTGGTGGTGGTTAAACCTTGGGGGGGGGGGGGGAGTTTCAGTAGTCCGATATTTTGTGTGTACTGGCTGGTAGGAACTGTGAACATAATGCAACTGAACTGTAATGCATGTTTACTTCACCCACAGGACAATCTGTACCCACACAGACCATAGTCTGTCGACTCCACCAAAGAGGACTGTATGTCCCTCTTTGCACATCACTGGACATTCTGCACATAGCTGGCTGATGGCTATTACAGTTAGTACTGTGAACAGAAGTGCTTTGTTCTTTTCACAGATTAGTCTTGGTTCAGCCTGCAGCCTGATAATGTCCTTTTCTGGTGTAAATCAGGAACATGTAATGCAGCAAGAGATGCCTTCAGTAGTGGTAGAATACTATCATGGGTACAGATCGGAATTGTTGCTCATACATACCTCTAAATCACCCGGAATAGACCCCTAACAGTTGTCAGATGTTGAAATAAGATCTTGCAACCTATAGTTGGACCACCCTATGCTGCATCACTTGGAGGTATGCTTCTCATCATGGATGATAATGCATGCTCACATCAAACCCAGATGGTGGAAAACATGCTTTAGGAAGAGGGCATCAAGCGCATGGAGACTAGTCTTCATGCTGCCTGGTCCTCAACTCCATTGAGCACGTGTGGGATACATCGTGTTGCTGCTTGCCTGTCCCCTCCTGTTGAAGACAGCTAAAACATGTCTTCAACGAAGTGTGTCAGATAATCCTTGAAGATCTGCTGGATAATCTCATCCTTTTGATGTGCCAATGTTTTAGTGGTCTATGGTCGTCCCCTTTCCCACCTACTTTGAGGTTGGCGTTCATCCTTTTAGTCCATTTGTTCATGTTTAACTTCACTTCTGCCTCTGTATTGCTGTCAGTATGGTCAAACGGCTTATGCGTTGTCTATTTTGTTTTGTTTCATGCTCTGTCTGACATTCAGGTTTCTGATACCAGTCCATCGTGTCCTCACAGTTGCTGCCACTGTCTGACATTCAGGTTTTTGTTACCAGTCCATCGTGTCCTCACAGTTGCTGCCACAATATCCCATGATTACTTTGAGCTGCGAATATTAAAATTAAAAAGATAATAGTAATATATGGTTGTAGTCAAAGACTGTTCAACATGTAGTATTTTATATTAATGTTGACCAAATTTGTGTGGCATGATTTATAATTTAGCACACAGTATGGATCAAACGAACAATGTTTATTCACAATAGATTTTATTTTAAAATCTACTGTACTTTTAGTCTTTGACAAGGCTTCATCAGGACAATGTCATTTGTCCTGATGAAGTCGACCCAAATGCTCTGCAAAACTATAATAGACCTTAAAATAAAATCTATTGTGAATAAACATTGTTTATTTGATCTCTCTTATGTTCAAAGGGTTTTAGTCAAAGAATGTTCAACATGCAGTATGTTAGATTTTGATTGGCTACTGTCTTCATTGACTTAACCGATATTGATTTTGAGCAGGAACTTACACGGTTTTAAAAAGGATTATGATTAACCACCTATTTGTGACCATCAACTACTTTTTGAAGTTGAAAATAAAGAAGTTCAGACATGATGCATGAGACACCTGATATTGCCAAATTTTATTTCTTTAAAATGTAACTTGAGACCTAAAAAAAATCACCAAAAATGATATACAAGGTATAAGGCTTCCTATGCATTTTAAAGAGGTTTTATTAAAGATAACAAAATAAAATATTTCAAGCATGAAGATTGAACTATATGATCTGTACCTTTTGCTGGCAAAAAGTTACCACATCTTTGTGACAGCAAAACTTGGTCTAGGAGTTCTAGCATGTCATTTAATCAAAAAGTTATTAGTTGATAGCAACAATAAAGAAAATTCTGCCTGACACTCTGAGGAAACCTTTCCTGCTAATGAAATAATGTCTTGCCTTTTCTGTTTTAATCTGAACGAAATTCAAAAACAATATTTTTTTTTAATGCTACAATTCAAATTTTATTGTTTAAAAAAGGATGCCAGTGTCCTTTATCAATCAAGGATTTCCTTGTAATATCATGTCAGTTTAGGATTTAGGAGTCCCTGATCAAAAGTGATCTTTACACTGAAGTAAATGAAACTATTAGACATTTTATCAGCCTGACAGTAACATCAGATCCCTTTCTGCCATTCAGCCCCAAGCTAAGCAAGAACAAATATAATGCCCTAGAAGAATTTTGTTCAAACTGTGATAATATCATTACTTAAGACAACAAAGGCTGACAACGTTTTGTCTTGGACAAAAAGCAGTGTGAAGGCACAATCAAAAAGCTGATTTCCAAGATACCTTATAAAGAAATATAACATGATTTGTTGGAGAGAAAAAAAAAATAAAAGATACCCATACAGTGATGGGTTGTGTAACTCTTAACAGAAGCTTAAAAAGTAGTCTGAGGCCCTCATGTGCCTAATGTTTGCATTTTTTGTGCTAAGTTGGCCAATTTTTTATCTTCAAAACTATCCACCTTAGCAATTTTAAGCAAAACTGTTGTAAAAAATTATATTGAGTTTAAATCAATTTGGCTAAAACAAACATCCATATAGTAATTAAGAGGTTCCCAAACTTTATCGATTCGCGTCGCCCTTGCTGAATCCAGGTATTCCCAAGGGTGCCCTATGTCAAATTCTAACAAGTACACTTTGCCTATGTCAAATTCTAACAAGTACACAATTCTAAAAATATAAAAATTTTGTAATATTTCGCGGCACTCCTGTGAGGAAGCTGCAGCTCCCCAGGGCGCCGCAGCACACACTCTGGAAACCACTGTAGTAATTAGTTCATGTTACCTTTAGATGTGAAATCCATGTTTACAAATATCTCACTAAAAGGAGCTCTCAAATTGAGGCTAGTAGAAATTTGCATTTGACAAAAGTTTTGTTTTTTGTGGAAGATTTTACTAGCAGATTTCAGGTCTTTCTGTGGGTAGCTGCCTATTGACACCCCACCTTATATGAAGCCTACGTGTGTTATTTTGAGGAGAAACTTCCAGCTTGTGACATTTGACCTGTCAATTCGATATGTTGATAATAATACCATTGCTCTGTAAAATGGTGATAATCGGAAATACCCAGTTTAGTTGAACTTGTCAGTTCAATTGATCCTCATAATAAGCTCGTGAGGCTGAAAACAGTTGTTGTTAGGTTAGCACTCCTTGATGTGCTCATGTCAAGCTCAGAAGGATCCTTCACTACCTCAGTTTATCACAAACCATTTACTGTTACAAAACCAAATGTGCAAAGTCAAATCAAATCACTCATGGAAATAAAAGAACAGCACTTTCTACACATATGTATATCATGCTGTGCTTGTCTGTCCAGCTGAAAATTCTTGACAGGAAGAGCATTTGTAGCACACAGTCAAGCAAAGCAGTCCAAAAATTTAGGTAACTGAAGCTTGTGTGTACACTTAGACCTATAGACCACCTATATACCTCCTCAGATTTGCCTCAAAATTTTGAAAATTCTCAAAAATTTTAATTTCAGAGTTATTTTTAAACCCATAAACAAAATGTATTTTATGAATCAGGCTGTGTTGAGGATATAAATTGGGGAATTTATTAGATCTCTTGCGAATGTGGACTTTCATGTACCCACAGGGCCTTAAGTTTCCGTTTGAAAGAACACAAGACTTTCATACAGAACTGTGCCAACATTGTCATGAAAATAACCATATATTTTTACTTGAAAATGCTAAACTTATTGATAAACCTGATTTAACTGTCAAGCTATTTTGGAATATATTGCATATTTTACATACAAGGTGATTGTTAAACTCCTTCAACAAAACAAGAGGGGTGATATTACACATCAAGATGAACAATGTTTACAATGGAACCTAGGGCCGCATTCCACTCCTAGTGCCAGAAAAGAGTAAAGTCACATATCCACGTTGAACCTTCAACAATGAAAACAAAGAGACATACTTAATTTATGAGTTGCACAATTCCAATCGCATCAGAGAAAGACTCAAAGGAGCAGCTCGAACTGGCATCCAAGGGCGTTGTTTCACAGCCCACACAAGCGAATGAAGTACTGCCACACCCTCTCGTAGACTTCCAGTGTAATGTTGATGTTCGCAGCAACAGCGTTTCGCGCGACGAGATCTTCCAGGGAGTCCAGGGGTGTCTGGTACACCAATGTTCAAGAAGGGATAGCCAACGAGCCTGTTTCACGCAGTCTTCGATAAACACCGGCAAAAGTCGAATATTAAGGAATATGACGATTTGGAAATCTCTCACAGTACAGTTTTTGTGCTTCACGTCCATTACCACATGCTTGGCCGTGCATCAGATGCATGTCTGCCAATTTCTCATATGTCGTCCACCATGCCCTTCATGAATATGTCAATTCTCATGTGATGTTTGCACGGTAATATCACTGAACGAGTTCGGCTGCATTTTTAAATGTTTGCTCCTCATCGTCTGAGCACGTGTTCAGCTCACCTGATTTGCATCTTGTGCTTTTCATGCACTGGTTGCCTGCTGGGTGTTTTTGAACGTGCTCTTTTCTGGCACTAGGAGTGGAATGCGGCTCTAGGTTCCATTGCAAATATTGTTCGTCTTGATGTGTACTATCACCACTCTTGTTTTGTTGAAGGAGTTTACAACCACCCTGTATATCGTATGACTTGTCAACAATGCGACATCAACTACATTTCTTTCAAAATTGTGGAAACATCGCACCAAAATCTGTGACCTTCTGAGCATTAATGATGCCACAATTTTTAAATGTTTGCACTCCGTTTTGATGAAGCCCAGGGAACACTTTGCTAATCTGTAGTAGATGTAAAACTAAAATAAAGTTGTGAATGAGCATTGTTGGTTTGATCTAAATTTTGTCTTTACTGTGTGTTATAATAAACTCAAGACTTTTTTTTTTTTTTTTTTGAGATATCAGACTATGTAAATTTACCTCTTTTTGTTTTAATATATAGTTTTTGTTAACTTAAGTACTTTAGTCGATATTTACTGATTTTTTTTTCTTTCTAAATGTATATAGGTCTCGTTCTCGCTCCCCAAGATCTCGTAGTCGTGAGCGCAGGCGTTCTCGCAGCAGGGAAAGACGTCGACGTTCTAGGAGTCGTGAAAGAGAAAAGGACAGAGATAGACGAGATAGGGAAGGACGTTTCTGAAGTGTCAGAAAACATGTTAGTGTATATGTTATCAAGTTTATTGGCATATTTTGTGTTTGTACATTGTTGTATTCAAACTGAACCTTAACTGAAGGTTTGATTTTCATATTGTAAAATGGATACTTTTCACGTTCATATCAAACAGATTCATCCACTATTCAAAAGTGTAATTCTTTGTTTATACTGTTTGCATACTGAATGCGGCGTAGATCTATTTTGTTCAATAAACGAATCTTACGTGAAATGTAATTCAAGCTTCATTTCTTGTGTCAAGTAACTTTGGTGCAATAACACAGCCATTTTTTTCTTTCATTTTTTGTAATATACATTTCTCCATGTGCATTACATATGTTTTTTTTTTTCTTCTTTTCTCTCTCTCTCTGTTCTTGCAACATGAATTATCATATGCTTTGTTTGCATGAGTACATAATTTGTTAAATTTCTCCTTGAGTTAAAAAAAGTTTGCTATAGGAGAAAAGAAACCATAAACTTTTAGCATTTGCAATTTGTTTAGACAGCTGCAGGGGCTGTACTATGCCTCTTGAATGAATTTTTTATGTATTGTAGTCGTTGCCCTCTTGTGTGTGTGTGTACCTGAATGTAGTTTCTGTGTATGTGTGCTTTCTCTTGCCAGTCCTCTGTGTATTTTTGTGAGGTTTGATTCAAGTGAATGTGTTACGTGAGAGAGAGAAGGTGCTGCAAAATTCATTGTTTGGGGATAGTACACCAATATGCACAGAAATGAAAAATTATTAGGAGCACCCAAATAACACTCACACACGCCACCATCACTTATGTATGCTACTACAACATTCAGATGGCGTTATGTTTAATTAGCTCATTGCAAAGGATTTAGGCATTCACATACGTGAGATAATTCCGCAGATATGCGGAATCTCGCCCGCTTTTTTTGTCATCATTTGGATTATATACTTAATATAGATGCAAAACTGAAAAGATGTGGGGGTGGGGCGTTTTCGATTTAGGCACAGTATTTCAAATTTCTAAACTTTCGAAAACTGAAGTAAATGGAATAAAAAAATTGTTCCTGTAATCATAAGGTTTTCCTTGTGATGTTGCCTCTGTCCAGTATTGTTAAATATATCTATTACATGTTTGTATTTCAGCTTGAAACCGTAGGTAGCAATTTGCAAAAACGAAAGTTAGATGGCGCAAAAATTTCCCTGTAATCTTTTTAGGCATGGGATTCTTCCACAAAATCGAGGAGTTCTGCCTTTTCTGTAATCATTTCGGTCATTCACGAGGTCAATGATTAACTTAAAAGAAATATGGAGTTGGAGATGATGAGGGGAGGGGCTTTCAGAGGATGATTCAATTGCATCTGAATGGTGCTTTCAAAAACGGAAGGTTGATGAAGTGAAGATTTTTTCGTAATCATAATTTTTTTCTTGCAATGTTCCTTATGCCCAGTATTGCCAAAATATTTTTTTTTCCTATAAATATTGCAATGTTTCCACTCTCCTGCATCATCATTAAATGCCCCCCCCCCTTTATAAGTGTTTGCCTTTAAGCTTAATAAGGGAAGGAAAATTTTCTGAGTACAGAAGTTGGAGCATTTTTAAGAATTGATACGTGGTGTTCAAAAGTACTAATATCCTCAAAGCCACTTCTGGTTCTCAGGCTGAAAGTTCTTTCAGTATGATAGACGGAGTTATTGTCGTCTGAGGCATTAAAAAAAGAAAAGTGACAACGAAAATTGGCAAGGAAAAGATATCAGCAGAAAGAAAAATTATGTAATGGATGCTGTGCAGCTGTAGTCAACACAAATATGACCATAGATCATACTTGCTAAGAAGAAAGCAAGGCTTGCTCACAAGAGGAAACTTGAGCTGGTGTTGCAGTTAGTAAAACAAAATGAGGAAGAAAAAAAATCTCTCTTTCTTTGAAACATCTTTTAAAACCATTTTATTTTGTTTTGAATTGTGCTTTTATAGTGTAAACACAGTAACAATAATGTTCTGCAGTTAATATTTACATCAATTACAGTGAACAATTCTGTCTTGCTCAGGCTGTGTTACATTCTCACTTTTTGCTGCTAAAAAGTGTTTTTTTTTTTTTTTTTTCTTTCTTTGTCAGTCTCGTGTATGTTATGGTTTGATATACACCCACTACAGGGCTGTAGCCAGAAAGAATTTTAAGGTAGGGTTTGTGAAATTGAAAATTAATTTTCACCCGACATTATACATATGGTGAGTTTTTTTCTCTGTTAGATTGGGGGGGGGGCACCAAATTCTTCTGTTTAATACTCCCCATTTTCTCAAATGCTGACATATGTTATACTGCTCACACAAGTATACACCAATTAGCCATTACATTATGGCCACCTACCTAATAAGCTGTAAGGACCCCTTTAGCCTGCAAAACAGCAGCCACTCGTTGAGGCATCGATTCAATGAGGTAGTGATAGGTATCCTGGGGTATCTGGTACCATAATGTAAACAGCAGGTCCCCTAGTTCCTGTACATTTCGGGGTGGTGGTGATTTAGTGTGAACCTGCTTTTCCTAGTCAAACTACAAATGTTCGATTGGGTTCATGTCAGGTGAATTTGGAGGTCAGGGCATTAACAGAAAGTCACCAGCATGTTCCTCAAACCACTCCTTGGCGATTCTGGCAGTGTGGCATGGTGCATTGTTCTGATGGTAATGGCCATCACTTACAGAGAACACATTTGCCGTGAATGGGTGAATTTGGTCCACAACGATGTTCATATACCTGACAGCTGTCAGGGATTGTGCTACTGGGGTAATGGGACCTAAAATGTCCCAAGAAAAAATCGCCCACAGCATAACACCGCCGCCGCCAGCCTATTTCTGCCCAACAGTGCATCCAAATGCCATAGCCTCCGTTGGTAATCGGCATATCTGCTCTTGGCTGTCTACATTATGCATGAGGAATCTTGATTTGTCAGACCAGGCCACTTTCTTTCAATCGTCCACGGTTTAATCTTGATTGTGGGCCCATTTCATGCGTTGTTGGCGATTATGTGCAATGAGCATGGGGACCCGGCTGGGTCTTTGCTACGCAGGCTTAATGTGCAGAAGGCTGCAATGAACTATGTGCTGTGACACATTGTCCTGATCACCACTGTTGCAGCTGCTGGCGATTTGTTGCGCTGTGGCCCTGCGGTCGCTGGTAACAATGTGCAACAGTCTCCGCTTCCCCTGGCGTCAATGAGCTGTGGACGACAAACGGCTAGATGACAGTTCGTCGTTTGGCCATCGGTGCACCACTTTTGATACGTACTCCCTACAGTGGCATGTGAACAAGTGGCGCTGTGCCATCACAATTTGTCCTTTATCGAACTCTGATAAATTGGCAGCTTTTCCCATTCTGACTCCGAACACTGTACTAACCGAAAGCCGGTCCTGGGGTTTTATATATTCTTATATTCTGCTCTGTGAACTTCACCTACACTACCGTTCAGTCTCCCGGCGCACTCATTTTGCTAAGCTGGGGGGGGGGGGTCATAATGTTAGGGCTCATCAGTGTATGGATCTTTCTACTCTAATTATGGTGTATGCCCCAACATCTTTTTTTTATTAGTAGTAAATTGGTATGTGTATAGACTAAGTAAAGAATTATAGGATATAGATTAAATTATTTTTGTTTTCTTTATGTAAATGTAATACAGCTGCTTGTCATGAAATGCAGTAGCATAAAGTTCAAAGTAGTACATGTATGTCTGCCTTCTTCAACAAATCTATTGACGAGATCTTCATTACCATATATCGCTATGGATGCTCATAAGAACCAAGCCAGTTAACCTCCCTTGCCCTGTAGAGTTTTGTAACTATGTTTTCAAATGCCTGAGAGATGAAAAGGTTTGTTCTAGAGTATTAGTTGAAATAGGAAGAGTACTGAGCACCTTTAACAGAAAATGAACATTCGGGAAAAGATTTTCGTTACAATGAGACAATGTTTCAATTGCTATACCAAAAAAACGTTCATTTCTCATTATGGGTTCAATTTTCTTTTCCACTAATTCATCTCTGAGTGACAGAATCGTCCAAGAAAACCATTATCCAGGGACACTGGTGGTTTTGGTGAAGAGCCCTGTCAATTTTCTAGCAAAAATTTATAAAATAATATATTTTATTTTTAAGATATTTTAAACATTTTGGGGAGGATTTAAACCCTCAAAACCCTCCCTGGCTACGACCCTGGTCCACTATCAAAAATTAATTAAATCAGAGAACATATTCATTTGCAATGAGTGCTAATGATGAAGTATATAAAACGAGGTATGACATGAAATGTATTGTAATGTTTGTGGAAATATGGCTGACTGAACACTAACTACATACAGTGGTGTGCAAATTAATTGGGGCAAAATGAAAAAAGTTTTGAGTTTATATGGACATTGCTTGTTATTGACAGAAGTGGGCGTACTCAAACTGCGCAGTGGTGTGCAAATTAATTGGGGCAAAATGAAAAAAGTTTTGAGTTTATATGGACATTGCTTGTTATTGACAGAAGTGGGCGTACTCAAACTGCGCAGGAATCCAACTGTAACTGTCCAGAATCGGCTTTTGCTACTCTGCCAAGTGGCAGATTACGTTCAGTTCTGAGCCAGCGTTTGATAACATCATACACAAGTGAGTTGCTGGTGTAAAGTGCAGTAATGGATATTTTGCCAAGGAAATGCGCTAAAGTTTTAACGCTTAAGGAAAATACTTCGATGACTATTCATGAGATTTCTTTGGCCACAGACGTCCGTAAATCCAGTGTTTCAAGACTATTGAAAGACTACGAAGATAATGAATCGGTGTCACCAAAACGAAAAGGAATCTCTGGACGAAAACATTGAGACATCACCACGAACTGATAAATTGATAATAAGGGAAAGTAATATTTCTATCAATGACAAGTCAGGACTTGTAGAGAGAGTTAGCAGCTGGAGGTGTAGAGACACACTCATCCACAGTGCGCCGCAGACTATTAGAAGCTGGACGACCTGCGAGGAGACCTGTAAAAAAGCAGCTCCTGACAGCTTCAATGAAAAAGAACTGCTTGTGATGTGCTGAAAAATATAATCCCTGGACATCTGATGATTGGAAAAGAGTGATGTTTAGTGATGAGGTCAATTTTTTTGTCCGAGGACAGAGAAAATCTGTTGTACGATGAAGTAAAGGTGAACATGTCCGGGAAGCACATTTGCAACAGGAGGTGAAAGACCCAGTTAAAAAGATGTTTTAGGGATGTTTAACCTTTGAAGAAACTTGGAAGCCTTCTTCCTATGGAATAATAATGGACGGTTGCTCCAGAGGTGGAGAAGTTTAATGGTTCGCATGGCATTTTTCAGCATGACCTTGCTCCATGCCACCCTTCCAAAAAGTGCAGGCAGTGATGAAAGAAAAGAAAATTAACATTCTAGAGTGGCTTGGAAATCCACCTGATCTCAGTCCCATTGAGAATATCTGGGCCATTGTGAAATTTAGGCTCAAAAAGACTAATTATTCAACAGTAAAAGACCTTATTTCGAACATTATTCATGTGTGGTATCATGACCTGGAACTGAAATTTTTTTATCAGAAACTAATACACTGGCGTGCAAAAATTAAGGACAAGACGGGTTTTCGAATGTAACATTGTGCAGAAGTGCTTCACATCGACTCAAATCATACCATAAGATCCCCAAGATGTAAGAATATATGGGACAAGTGAGCAAAACCGTCCAAACAAGGAATACAAAGGCACTTTATTGAAAAGGTAGCTTCGAGCACAACTGGACAGAAGACAGAAACGTCCATGTGACAGACAGCGACCAAGAAAAATTCAGTCTTTAGTAGGGGATATTATCACCCCTGATTGCGTTGCAGGATTTACGTCTGAAGACGAGGTTGTCAAGGAGCTGTTGAGGCATTGCGGCCCATTCCTGTTGTAGCGCCAATCGCAGCTGCGGAATCGTTGGTGGCGGCTGGTGACGTGCTGCCAAGCGTCTTCCGAGAAGGTCCCACACGTTTTCGATTGGATTTAGGTCCGGGGACCTTGCGGGCCAATCCATGCATTGAATATCTTCACTTTCCAACAGCCCTGCGACAGCCACTGTACGATGAGGCGTAGCGTTGTCATCCATGAAGAGGAACTCGGGACCCACAGCACCTCTAAACAGACGAACATGAGGCAGAAGAACCTCGGTACAATAGCAGACACCAGTGACAACGGTCAACCTCCTTGGAAGATGTGGAGGTCAGTACGGCTACCAAGCATGATACCGCCCAAACAAGAACTCCGCCACCTCCAAACCGGTCCCTTTCGATGATGTTGACGGTGTGATTGTGTGTTCCCTGCTCTCTCCAGATGTGTATACGTCCAGAGTCGCTCGTCAGACTAAATCAGCTCTCATACGTAAAGAGAACTCAACCCCATTGCTGATGTGTCCAGTTCTTGTGTTCCTTGCACCACAGAAACCGCCGTCTCCGATGAGCAGGCGTTAATGGTCCACATCGTACTGGTCGTCGTGCAAATAGACCACCTTCGTGCAGCCTGCTGGCCACGGTAAAACGCGTTAACGGACGTCCAGTTGTCTGTTGCACTTGCCTTGCAATTTCTCCCGCTGTCTGCTGTCTGTCTCTTCTCACCTGTAGGACAATATACCGGTCGTCCGTCGCCGTGGTTGCTCATGGACGATCACTGCTAAACTCTGACAGCTGTTCCTGTTGTTTGAAATGCTCTCCAAGCTTGTGAAACGATGCTGTGAGCGATCCCGAACTCCTCAGCCACACTAGTCACACTTCAACCTTTTTCCAATGACGCAACCTCGGGTAAAGTCATCCAGATGTCGTCTACTGGATTGCCTGTTGGCCGTATCACACGGTGGCAGCAACTTGACGTCGTTCAAACCGATGTACACCGTGCAATAGCTTTCACCGAATTGCTGAGCGTACACAACCCGTGTGCTTTATACCCTTCCGACACTCCCCTCCCTCCCTCCCGCCATGCTGCATATATGCAGATGCCCTACCGTACCAGACACTAGTCTATCTCCTGAGTGTTCTTTTCGTCCGTTTTGCCTGCTCGTTCCGCAGTTATGCTAATTTCTCCTCTTCGTCCTTAATGTTTGCACACCAGTGTACATTCTATGCCAAAATGTGTTAAACAAGTTATTGCGGCCAAAAGTGGCCACATAAAATACTTGAAGGCTTGTAATCCATTCATGTATGAAAGGTATGCAGTAAATGTTGAAATCTAACAATGTCCCAATTAATTTGCACACCACTGTAGATCAGTCTCACAAACTTCACCTACACTGAAACATGGGTCATTCAAGAAACTTCAAAAAGTTAGTCTTTATTCTGCTACTAATCCTTTGGCAATTCAACAGGACGTAAATACAATTCTTTGTTCAATGTTTAATCCAACGAATGTAACACTTGGTTAAGAAAAACAACTCTAAAGTAGAACACACAAACTTCAATTTGATGACGACTCTTCCATAATTAGTATTATAATTTCCACCATCTCCACACTTTTGCTTCTGCTCAAACATTGTATTACATTCAGTTCTCATCATCAGACACATACGTACACACGTCATATTTTCTGACCTCAAGGTGTTGCCAACCATACTCTTGTGAGAGAGAAGATATCACGATAAGTTTGAAAAACGCTAAGGAGAAGGGACATAAATTTACATTTTACATACAGAAAGAAACTAAAAAGAAAGTTAAATTAGAGTATACATCATCACAGTATACTAATTGCCCCCCCCCCCTTCCAACTCCATTTGTGTTCCATGAAACCAGTTAGCACCTAAGACTATATAGGAAGCCCTGTTCATTGTTTAAGGCAATTTGTTCAATGGTAGGCACATAGCCAGGGCCATGGAGCAAACACACCACCCATGCCTCATCCAGAACTACTGGGATAAGTAACCAGAAGCAGGAGCCTCTAGGGAGGCCAGAGATTCTCTAAAATTTAATTTAAATTGTTTTTTGAGTCACCTACTAGTAATCATAGAAGCCCATCTGTTTTATGTAACATTTGACTGTCCTATGATGCTTTATGCTGTCTTCTGATGGAGAGAGGGAAGTGTGCCAAAGTTTGTGTTCTAACTTGGCATCTAGTGAATGTGCAGCCTTTCTCTCTCCCTGCTCATATGGTATTTTTGTGTGTCACCGTACCAATTTCCGATATTATAAATCCATTCGTTTTTTGTTTCTATTTTTTTCCCTCGGTATGGGAACTTAATCATACAGATTGCAAAATGGAGAAATGGGGACTACAGGCACTTTTAAAATACGAGTATTTCAAAGGCATATCCTCGCAGTTGGTTACTGATGATATGGTAAACACATTCCACACTAGTCAAGTTCACAGAGAATTTCATTATGGCAAGAAATCTTGTGATGATTCAGTTTAGTCCTTTGTAGATGATCCTCCACATCCACTTCGACCAACCATGTGCATGACTTCGGGATACAAGACGAATAAATGGCTGTTTGGTGTAGAGCTGACTGAGTCTGTTGTCATTTCAGTGTGCCATGTCGATTCAGTCCTGAGACTTCTTTGATGATGACCGAGGTCAGTATGCCATGGGTTCCACGAATGTTCCTTATCAACTTGAAAATGATTTTTGCTGATCCAATCAATTTCTGATCCCAGATTGTTACAATGCATGAAACAGAGACTAAAAAAACAGTCTAATGCGGAGTCGTGCATCTTCCGGTGGTGGCTCATCAGATGAATTCGAGCGATTTAGGGGATTCTTCGAATTAGTCATTTTTTATTTACAAGAATGTTTTCTGGAAAATGTTATGGATTTGAAACAAAAGCTGTCCCATTTCTAAATGCAAGCTAGAAGTGTGAGCATGTCGCTTTAAATGGCATTATGAACTGGTGAACGGACAACCTTGTAACTGCTAGTAGTCCGTGTGAAGAGATTCTACTTGCAGTTCCAAATCACTTCGCTCTGGCACGATGATGAGCACCAATGTAAGAACCTGGGGTTTACTGAATAAGGAGGTTGCTATGGCAAGCAATGACTTCAATGATCGAGGTGAAGTGACAGCCTGCTCCACTGATCGTCAATTCACCTCGCGATCACAGCCCCTGCAGTGTGGTTTTAAGTTTAGACAATTCTGGTTTTCTCCTTTTGTGTTTATGTAGTAACTGCGAGCGCGAACATTTTTTTCTTTTTTGATTGAAGGTTTAATGACCACCGTGAGCAACTCAATGGGCTATAAGCAGTCGCCCTTTCCTAATTTAGGGTCATGGGTTCCAGGGAAGGGAGAGAGCCAGTGCCGTAAGACAAACACAACATCTATGCCTCACTGGGATTCAAACCCAGACCCTTCACGGACAAATGATCATAAGCCAGAGCTTAGACCACTGCGCCACCAGGGCGGCAGTGTGAATTTCAGTGCTGTTCTGTTTTATTATTATTCTCTGTGTTCTGCTGGATTCGTTTTTTGTTTTAAACAAATTAAATGAGTTCACACAGAAAATTATGCACAGGGTTTGTATGGTCCTCAAAAACTCCTTAATTTTATTTCCATTTCTAAGGCCCTTAAAAGACCTTAAAAAGTTTTTATTTCTTAAAACAAGTGCTTATCTCCCCCCCAATCTTGTTTTTGACTGCAGTAATGGGCATCAGAACCCTGCTCCCATTTTTGTTTGTGTGTTTGTAAATATGCTAACCTGTTCACCAGGAGAGCTTTCTTCTAGCTCATTGAAGGAACATAATCCCCTGGAATGTTCTTAGAAATGATCTTCCTTCAATACCCCACCCCCAACCCCCACGTTTCCTATTGTAGCCTGCATGACTTACCGTGTCTGACCTCACCAGTGGGATTAACATCTGTGTTGCGTGCCTTTTCAGGGGTCAGAGGGTCACAGCAGGAGGGGCGGGGGGGGGGGTCTGTGTGACTTCTCAATTTATGATGTCAGTTGTTTAGTGTGGTCTGATCTATCTAGTGTCTACTGCTCTACTCAATTTACCTTGCTTCATTGTCTCCTGCTCGTCCTTTTTTTTTTTTTTTTTTTTTTGGCGTGTATTTAATTTTGTTCTTTGTGGACAAAGTAGTTTATATTTGGGGCAAAGTACCTGGTAAATGGCCACTAGTGCTCTTTAATCCCCTACATATGAAGAGCAATTGAATTAGAGATACCTGTCTAGTACCGTGTAGCACCACCTTTTGCCCTGATGACGGCAGCTATTCGTCTCGACATGGACTCAGCAAGACACCGGAAGCGTTGGAAAGCCATATGGATCCATGACCCCTGAACAAGCTCCCACAGTTCACGAAGATTTGATGGAGGGGGTCAGAGACTAGAACATCTCTCTCGATGGCATCCCAGATGTGCTCGATGGGATTGAGGTCAGGTGACTTAGCTGGCCAAGGAAGCGAGGTCACGTAGGTGGAGTGTTCATCCAACCATTTGGATACAATTCAGAAGCGATGGCACGGTGCATTGTCTTGTTGCAGGATGTGGTCCCCAGTGGGATGTTGAAGGCGCACAAACGGGTGCAAATAGTCGTCCAGGATATCCCGGTAATGAACGTTGACCTGTGAGGGACGATGTCACACGTACCAGGGGTCCTATTTCAGTCCACGTAAACAGTCCCCAGACGAGAATGCCACCCCCACCAGCTTTAAGACTACCTACCCTGCTGGCAAGAAGGATCCATCGCTTCATGTGGTTTGCGCCATACTCGTATCCTGCCATCCGCATGTACCAAAGTGAATCTCGACTCAGTCTAAGCAACATTTTCCCACATGTCTAGGGTCCAGTGGCGATGTTCCCGCGCCCATGCTAATCTTTTCACCCTGTGATGTATGGTCAGCAGCATTACCCTCGTGGGACAATGGCTTCTGTACCCCATAACGAGGAGATGGTTCTGGATGGTTTGGCTGTTTACACGTTTTTGTGCACCAGCGTTAAATTGCCGAGTGATTTCTTGCACTGTGGCCTGTCTATCCGCTGTTACAATGGGAGCTACCCGACGATGACCCTGCTCATCCACACATTGTTGTCCACGGCAGTTGGCCCTTGCAGGGATGGTTTTACCAGATTCGATGTACTCACGGTGCACCCGTGACACAGTGGCTCGTGAAAATTCCAGTGCCTGTGCGACTTCCGAGATGGAGTGACCCATTCGTCGGGCCCCGATAATTTTTCCACGATCAAATGCGCTTAGATCCTCCGTCTTACCCATACTGCGACCGACTCTTACTGATTCCCGTCGCATCGCTCCTTATATTGTCGGATCTCTGCATACGTCATGTCGTTTCCGTTTACAGGGCCGCCCACAGCGCCAGATTTGCATAACACCAGCTGTCTCTAATTAAATTGCAGTGTAGGTCCATAGAAAGTCCTTATTTTTTTTTCCACAGAAAAGGGTGTGAACCCTTTATACAGTATGCACGCTGTGCAGACGTATAATGTGCATAAGAATGTATTCCAAGAAGTGTATAAATTGCTTTTTCTAGTTCTTACTTTCTCCTCAACCACTGTGCCAGTAGAAAAAAGTTTTTCCTGTTTGAAATGAGTAGAAAATTACTTAAGGAACACTATTTCTCTCGCAGCAAAGACTATCATCGTTATCTAATGTCGTGATACATAAGAGAGCTCTCCGAACTTGTAGTTAAACAGCCATTTTATGATGACATCATTGACTTCTGTGCTTCCTTGAAAGATAGAATTGGCTTTCTTTATTAGAAATATATTCATTTTTCATGTATTCTCATTTTGTAACAGTTCACCTGTTTGTCTGGTCATCAGCTGCCACTGGCATCTTCGCCTCTCAAGAAGTTATATGTTACTCTGTCAGCCACCAAAACAATCGGAGGTTTTTTTTTTGGGGGGGGGGGGAGACGGGGTGCAGAAGGCATTATCGTGATTGACTAGCTGGAAAAAGGCACCTGTGCCCATAGTGCATACTATGCCAACTTCATACAGCCATCAAAAGAAAAGCCTTGGGAGAACGCAAATACAGAGAGTGAGTCGAAAGTTTTGCAATATTTGGGTCGCATTATGTCTTCATACGTACCTTACGACGAAAGCTGACTAGCATTCAAAGTAAAGGCCGTCGTGTTGCATTGTCTTAGCCATCTGTCCGTCAGTTCTTCGATTCCGCGGTGGTACCAGTTCTTGTCCTTCGAGGCGAAGAACTCCTTCACTCCAGCTCCCACCTCCTCCTGGTGGTTAAAGTTCCACCCGCGAAGGAAGTGGGCCATAGACCGGAACAAGTAGTAATCCGACGGGGCAAGGTTTGGACTACATGCTGGTTTTGGCTTCAGTTCGATGCCCTCAAGTTCCTGTAGTTTTGCCCGGGTCGTTCGCGCAGTATGAGGCCGAGCATTGTCCTGCTGTAAGAGAGCGTTGACCAGTGCCGGGTACTTCTCTTCCAAAACGGCACACATCCGCTCCAGCTGTACAGAGTAGAGGTTGGCTTTGATGGTCCGACCGTCTGGAACAAATTCGTAATGGATTATCCCCTATAAATTCCACCGGACATATAAAGTGCTCGAAGCACCCCCGGTTGGCGACATGTTCGGGAAGCTTGCCCGGGCTCAACCACTGCCATTGTGAGTTAGGATTACGGAAATAGAGCCACTTTTCATCACAGGTAACAATTCTCTTGATGAAACGTACATCGCACAGGTTTTCTAGGGAGTTTCATGCAAGTTTCCACTCTGCATTTTGCTTCAGCTGGCGTCAGTTCCTGAGGGACAATGCGGTAGCTCCTGTGGACCTTGCCGAGGTTCCTGAAGGTGACAAACCCCGGTGGTCTGTGATATACCCAGCTCGCCTGATAATCTGCGAGTGCTAATTGTCGGATTTGCCTTCCGAATTCACGTTTCATGGCCTACCTGACTTTGGCGGATCATCGAGGTTTCTGTCACCAGAGCGAAATTTCTTGAACCACCTGGTTGCATGGTTGCCGTGCTTGGGTCCACAGAACCTTCCTCTTTCACATGACAGATGTTTCGTGTTGCTAGAGCAGCGTTATGGCCGAGCTCAAACTCGTAAAGCAAAAGTTCCCTAATTAGCCGGGTGTGGCTGTTCATTTTTTGGGCGTACCAACCGCAGACAGAACAACGACCGACTGCCACTTTATACCCCTTTCGACTGTATGTAGTGAGTGACTTGAACTAGTTTAAACAAACACCTGATATGACCGCTGCAGCACATGCGTTTATGCAAATATTGCAAAACTTTTGACTTGCCCTCTGTAGGCGCATTTCTCCTTCACGACAATCTGTCGAGTCGCACCTCCCGTATTTCAAAGATTGCTGTACGATACAGACTGCAAGGTTTTAGTTGCATACCCTTCTCAAAGTTCTGAAAAACCTTTCAGTTGGTACAACTACTGTAGTTGGCAGTAATGAAAGGAATGTGATTAAATTTCCAATGACAGGGGAAAAAATTGCGCTGACAAAGTAAGTACTAGGGGTGTTCAAATGAAAAGGTACGAAACGTCATAAGAACATAACCGTTAAAATATTTGCCTATGCCGCTATGGGAGAACGTAGCGACACATCTAGGGATGCGATTGGAGTCGCCGGCGTGGATCGGAGCATGCGCAGGAGAGAGCAGAGGCTCTTATAAAGAGCGCCGTGCAATTGACGCGGCAGTGCGTGTGAGGACAGGATGGCGTTCACCTTGCAAAATTCGACGATTGAGGAGCAGCGAGGCGTTATCCGATTTCTGACAGCGGAAGGTGTTAAACAGGCCGCTATTCATCGCGGAGGGTGTGGTTCTGCTCCATGATAACGCGCGTCCACACGTCTCCAGGGTCACACACGCGGAACTGGCCAAGTTCCAGTGGGAGCAGCTTGACCATCCGCCCTACAGCCCGGACATGTCGCCTTGCGATTTCCATGTGTTTGGTCCCCTGAAAAAACATCTGAAAGGGAAGCGCTTCCACTCGGACGACGAACTCAAGGACGCTGTGCAGGACTGGGTCTCGTCACGGCAACAGGAATTCTGGGAACAAGGAATCCTTCGGTTCGTTAATCAATGGGATCGTTGTGCTATGGCCTATGGTGTATACTTTGAATAAAGTCTTCATTTATACCCACAGTGTCGTTTCGTACCTTTTCATTTGAACACTCCTTGTATATTACAAATGGATAAATTTGTTATCTCTGCATTCAGTTCGTTTTCTCTTTCCTCAATTTGGACCATGAATTAGCTTCTTTAAGGTTGTCAGTATTATCCCACCCCACATCAGCTCTCATTTTCACACTGAAATTAGTAATAGGACATTTTTTTCCTCCCATCGAACAGACATTCCAAAATTAAAGAAACTGAACAAGCTAAAAACAAGTATTCCAAAGAGGGCTCGTACTTTTTTTTTTTTTTTTTTTTAGTAAAGCTGGATCAATAGAATATTTTATTTTTGAACTTTAAATGTCATATGGATTTTTGCTGATAAAAGTCCGAAAACAAAACGCCGCTCCTGTCACAGAGTGGCCAGAAGCACAGGCTTCTGGCTCATTGTCAGAGTCAAGCCTGGACTCAAGTCAGAGAAGAGGTGTGGATGATGTTCGTACCTTGCAGAGATGGCTGACACCCCAGCCCCTTCATTGGATTCAAGAGTCCCAAATTGGGGACAGGCTTAGATTTAGATGCTCATGATTGTCATTAAGCTTGGAAACAGGCTAAATAAATATTTGCTTTAAAAAAAAAATCCAAAGAGGGGTTTTTATTCTTTTTTGTGAGTCTTGATCAACAGCATATTTTATTTTTAAACTTGCAACAACGTTCAACCGTTATGAATTTCTTTTGTAAGTACTAGACAGAAGTCTGCTCCTCTGACTGACTACTGTGGCAGAGGTTTGGGCTTTTGTCTAATCACCCGGATTAGGGCAAGTGTGTGTGGTTTGTTTGCGTAAAAAGCTTTTAGGATTATTAATTTCATGGTAGAGCACTGACCCTCGCCCTTCCTTAGATGTTCAGGGGTTGCATACCCAAAAAAAGTAAATGCAAAGTTATCCATGATCTTGGATTGATATTATAGGTGCTGCTGTTTGTAATTCCAAAGACAGTCGTATCAGAACTATGGAGGCGGCTGCCTCAGTACTCATTTACATGCAGCAACAAAACGCCACATTTGTCCCATCACTTTTCTTTCTTTTTAATTATTTCCTTTTGTCGGATAAATATTATGATTTTTTTCCATTTTCTGTCATTTAAAATTTCTAATGATAAAACTAAACATTTTTTTAAATTATTAAACATCTAAAACAAAAATGTTTAATACCATTCCTGAGACGTGGTTTAAACTCACCTCGTTTGTCCAACATGGGAAAAAAAGTTCACGAAGTGCCAGCTTTGTAGTTATCAGTATTAGAGAAAAAAGGAATAATTTTTTTTTTTTTTAATAAGGCTGAAACTTCATCTCACGAAGTATGTGGAAGGTCAAGCTCTGAGAGGGAGGCGAACTTAAATGATTGGCAGAGAGGGCGTGAGTTATGCACGTGGCAGAAATATTTTTCGATAGTCCCCAAAATGATCTGTGTACAGAAATAGATTTTGACTATGTTATTAATGAATGTGCAAAATTGAAGGCGTTAATTAAATTTGTAGGAAATTATTTGTTTCTGCAATGTACAGTGAAAATTGTGAAGTATTTTCTTTACCAAATAGACTATATATTTATTATCATACAATACAAATTTTGAAGATGTGTTCCCTTTTTTTGAATATTGTCTGACTTACCTTTTTTTTTTTTTTTTTTTTCGGATATTTTCTGGCTTATCATCCATGTCATGTTCACACCAAAAAATGGTTTCACATCTTCAAAATTTGTATTGTGTGGCGTAATCCCGTATTTCATTCATGATTTATCTGCTCCTCCAGGAAATCATGGGATAGAATTCTTAACCTCTAGATTCGCTAAACATGAATGCCGGTCGCTTCCACTTGCGAATCCTGTGACGGTTATATTCAAATTAATCGAAAACTTGGTCGTTCTGCATGGTGTAGTGGTTAGCGTATTCGGGAGACGCGGGTTCGATTCCCGCTCCAGGTCGACGAAATTTTGAAGTTTTCGGATATTGTCTGACTTACCATCCATGTCATATTACACCAAAAAACGGATTCACATCTTCAAAATGTGTATATATTTATTGTTTATAAAAGAAAACTATGTTTTTGGATAAGTATTTTGTCTTCGCTTTTGAACTTGTGTGTGTGATTAACCTTTTAATACCTCCCCCCCCCCCCCAGGCGCTCTTTTAATGTATGTCCATAAGCGTCCAACTAGCTCTGACTCTGGTACATACCAAAATTAATGTACAGAAGTAATTTCCCGAATAGTGACAACTACCAGGATCACAACGGCAGAATGAAGACTTTGGACTGAAATATGAGCTTTTTAGTAACTTTGTTCAGTTTCATAAGGACGAACAGAAATGGGATGACTAATATTAGACGCTGTGCCTTGTTTAGAAAGCTTTGCCCTTCATAAATGAGTCACTGTAGGGAATCTAATCACCTTGGTAGTTGTTAATTTGTATAGCTTGTGTTCTATGAGTGTGGAGGCAAATTATGTAGGATTCGATGTTTTATCCAGATAGGGGCTACAGGGAGCGAGCACCTGTTTGGTTTATTTCGAGCTGCCGTGTTGGCAAAAGTCGCCTGGCCCTGGGAGCGCTATTTCTGACAGTCACGAGACAAGTGGTATTTCGGCATTGAGCGGCGGGAAATGCGCTAACTTCGCTTCAGGCCATTGTAGGGAAACCGAACCTCGCCGAAATGGGTTGGCATTCCTCCCAAACTGCACACAACTCACTCTGAACGTAACATCCCTCCTCTTTCGCGTTCCAGCTTCGTTATTCAACGTACGTCGTCGCCTCCGTGTCACACTTTTGCATTCGATCTCCACTCGAACCTCGTTTTGTTCTTTTGGAATGCATTAAAGTGCCGTGGCGCCCGCCACTGTGGCGCGCAGCCACGAGTTGCGGCGCCGAAGAAGTTCTACTTCATTTTCTTTTTCTTTATTTCGCTTCCTTTTTTTTTTTTTTTTCAATTTTAATCAGTCTATTTTTCGCGCCCGCTTGCTAATTTTACTTCAGTAGGGATAACGCAATTGGGGAACTACTACGTGTGATATATCGTTATGCTGTGCTTTACGTTCCGCAAGCATCATTCAGTTATGCAATTGATAGCGGTTTCTGTTTTAGATTTCACGAGAAGCTTTTTTTTCGTTTTAGCAAAATGCAATTTGAACCAAAGACAGAGTTGTCGGAACAGAGGCGTAACTAGGCATTTCTGCGCCCGGGGCAAGCCGTAAAATGTTGCGCCCCTTCGTTTGTCTTTCTATCTCACACACGCGCATAAACAAAAATTTCCACATAAACATACACTCTCAACAAAACAAAATTAACATCACATTTATACGTATGACAGACACAATCAAACTGACTATTTGGTTTTTCCCGACTACTTTGGTGACGCAGTGGTCTAAGCGATGGCTTCTGATCATTAGTCGGAGATGGGTCCGGCTTCGCTTCCCGAGGCATGGATGTTGTGTGTGTCTTATGGCACTGGCTCTCTCCCTTCCCTGGAGTCAAGTGGCCCTAAATTAGGGACGGGCGACTGCTCATAACACACAGAGTTGCTCACGGTGGTTGTTAAACCTCCAAACAAAAAACAAAAAAAACTTTGGTGCCACATCAAACGGACCGAATGCAGCTGGCAGTTGTGGCTCGTAGTGGTAGTAATGTTGGAATAGCCTCCAGAGAATCTTCAGCAATGTGACCAACATCCTTATCTTCCAACTTACGTACAACCGCGGCCTTTATTCCTGAACGCGAGCACCTGACATTCCCTGAACATTTTAAGGGGGAAATGCTGATTTTACGCTGCGAATGCTACCGAAAATGGAGCAAGATATTATAAGCAAATTCTGTAAATCGACAAATGACAAAACGTGGCGCGAAAAATCTGTACCAGGGCATGGTGTAAAACTTTTAATTCCAGTTTTAATCAGAATATAAGCAGTAATTTTCGCGTCCTCTCTTGAGCTGCGCCCGGGGACAGCCCGCCCTTGTTGCGCCTCTGTGGCGGAATTATTTCTTGACAACGAAGACAAAATTTTTGATCGAAACGTAAAATTCATCGTACTATTATAAAAAAGGGGCGTGTTGGGGTCATTGGAAAAGCTGCAAATAAAACGGTTATATCGATGTAGAGTTTATTTGTATAAACGGTGTTGAGCTACATTGATTTTGATACTTTCGCATTGGTACAAATTCCAAAGGTATATACACTGAGTGGCCACTTTATTATGACCACCTGACAGTTTTAAGCAAATGAGTTATGGCTGCACGCTGTTGCCGCCAGAGGGCGAGGCCAGTATAAAAAGGGAAAGCTTAGTGCTTGCGACAGTAGTAGAAGTGGTTTTTGGGTGACGAGATGGGTAAAAAGTGCGATTTGACGGACTTTCAACGTGGGATGATTGTAGGAGCTCGGACCCATGGAGCGAGTATCATCGAAACCGTCGCATTCGTGAAATGTTCCAGAGCAGCTGTTGTTAAAGTGTTTAAAGACTGGACTGTCAGCCAAAAAACTGGATCTCTACGTGCAACGTGTCGTCATCGACTAGTGACTGCTCAGGCGGAACGGAGAGTGTCCAGACTGGTAAAAGGCAACAGTGCAGCAAATTACAGACCATCTTAATCAAGGTTCCCCTCAAATGATCTCTGCACGCACTGTTCGCCGTACACTGCATCGGATGGGATATGACAGCCGAAGGCCTGTTTGAACACCTTTGCTGTCTGCACTTAAGAGAAAACGTCTCCAGTTCGCACAGGAGCACAAGGATTGGACAGTCGTAAATTGGAAACAAATTATGTGGTCCGATGAATCACGTTTTTAGTTGCACCATGCCGATGGCCGAGTGAGAATTTGGCGGAAACAGCACGAAAGCATGGACCCCAAATGCATTGCTACAACCCTTCAAGCTGGTGGAGGCAACGTTATGGTATGGGGAATGTTTTCCTGGCATGCTTTGGGCTCTTTAATTCGTGTTGATCAACGTCTGACACATCATATCTAAACATCGTTGCGGACCAAGTGCATCCTGTCATGTGGATGGTTTATCCCAATGGCAATGGTTACTTTCAACAAGATAATGCGTCCTGCCATAGTGCTCGTATTGTACAGGATTGGTTTCAGGAAAATGCCGGTGACTTTACTTTGCTTAGGTGGCTCCCACAATCTCCAGATCGCAACCCCATTGAGAATTTGTGGGATGAAGTTGAAGGAGCCATCAGACAGCTGGATCCACAACCCTGCAATCTCACACTCCTGGAAAGTGCTATTCATCAAGCATGGTCTCAGATTCCACAAACCACCTATCAACATCTCGTGGAGTCCATGCCGCGAAGAACTGACGCAGTATTAAAGGCAAAAGGTGGCCCAACGAAGTACTGAGGGGGTGTTCATAATAAAGTGGCCACTCAGTGTATATCTCTTTCCTTAACCTACTTCAATTTCCCTTTCTTTTCTTTTTTTTTTTTTTAAGAAGAAAACAGAATGTGTTGTACCTAATGAAAAAGAAAACGTTGCTGGCCTTCGAACAGGATCCAGTTCTCTGGACAGAGCTAGGACAGTTTAAGGTGGACGTGTAGTGATTTTGCTTCCGAAGGTGCGTCGCATAAATATAGCGACAGTCGACTTTGCGCCGTGAACGCAATGCGAATATAGGAAGGAAGCTGAAGTGGTACGTAATTAGACATAATGCTACAACAAACGTTTCGATCCGTCGAGATGACCGGATTGTGTGAAAAGAAACACCACAAAGTGAAATAGTGTAATTTTAGGTGTCTCATAAATATAAAGACAACTATGTAAAGTAGCCACATGCAAATGAGATGTACAAATTAGCATGTTGTACGCACGCGTATGGGCCGTAATTCGGTCCAGCTTACAAAAGACAGCAGACTTGCCGTCAGACATTCATTTGCCGAAATACCACGCAACAGTCAACTTTATGGTGAGGAGGTGCAGAAGATTTGGAGATTGAGAGCAAATGGATTGCCTGTAGCGAAAATTTGTAAAGCCATGGGGAGGAGTAGGGCAGTCATTTATAAGACTTTATCGAAACGCGATGCGTTAACTGCCAGAAAACGGCATGGAAGGCCTCGGATAACAAACAAATGAGATGATCGTGCCATCATGCGTTTAGTTTCATCCCAAAGGATATCACTACGTCAAATTTCTCGGACTGTTGGTGTCACCGTCTCAAAGGACACAGTTCATCGACGAATCAAGGAAAGTCGCAACACTGTGTGCTGCGTAAAATGCGCCGTCTGACACACCTCACGCTGTGCCACAAGGAAGCTAGATTGTTATGGGCAAGCAGCCACATGCACTGGACGGACGAGTGGACCACAACTATTTTCTCCGATGAGAAAAAGTTCAACCTGGACGGTTGGAACTGCTATTGGCGTGATTTACGACGCGAGCCACACACCTTCTTCAGCAGACAGAAAGGAGGGGGATCTGTGATGGTCTGGGGAGCTTTTGCGTTCAATGGGACAACGGATATCGCTTTTCTGCAAGGCAGGCAAAACTCCGAAACGTATCAGGACATACTCAGCAGCCACCTTCTACCGTTTTCCGAAACTCTAGCGGGTGTTGATTATCTGTTCCAGCAAGACAATGTCTCTATCCATCGTTCGGCACCAACGAAAAGCTGGTTTAACACTCATCATGTGACCGTAATGGATTGGCCAGCACTCAGTCCACATCTGAATCCTATTGAAAACCTCTGGGGGTATCCTAGCTCGTGATGTGTATGCGAATGGACGGCAGTTCTCAAGTGTGGTGGTATTGAAAGAGCAGATTGAACGAAGCTGGTACGCACTCCGCCCAGAACACTTACATCACTAGATGGACAGCATGCCCAATCGGGTTTTCAGTGTTATTCGGAACAACGGCTCCACTATTCGTACCGGAGGTGCTCATAACTAAGTAAGTCTTTATATTTTTGAGACAGCGTATTTCTGTTTTTTTTTTTTTTTTTTTTTTTTTTTTTTGTACTTGGCGTTGGAATTATTATGTTTCCGTCAAACTATTGTGCATCTGCGTGTCCTATGCTATTTTTGCTATAAATATGAGGTGTACATTTCAGCTCTTTGTTGTTTCTTTTTTATTCGAGAATTTGTTCTGTCTCTATATTTATGCGACGCACTATATGCTTCCAATGAAAAGAATTTGGACCCAATTTCCTCAGCGAAGAAAGATTTCCGATACATCAAAATTTGTCCTCTGGTACAAAACCTCCTAACTTACGAGGGTCATTTCAAAAGTTTTGCACACTATGCGTTATCTCTTAAAAAATGAATTTATTTCACAACATACCTTTACAGGCCTTCGAAGTAATCTCCATGTTTCTTTACGACAGCGGCCCAACGTTTGAGCAAGTCTTGTATTCCTGTCAGGACACCTCCATTCAGGGGCGCATTGGGACAACCAAACCAGGCCGGAAAATTTAGTCTTGCGGCCCATTACAAAAACACACGTACCTACAGACTACAGAGGTGGTACACCTCACACACTTCCTCATGAAGAAAAAAAATAATAATCTGTTAGATCCTGTGGGAAAGAGAACTGTCGAAGTATGCATTTTAAAACGAGTTTGGTCGTGAACAAATCTCAACAACAATTTAACGATAAAGTAATTTGCTAAATCTGCTCATGATTGAGGGTACCATCAAATGACGCTCAAAATGATGTGTTGCGCTAGACAACTTTTTACTTTGAAAATTTTGGGTTTGACAAAAGTCAGAAGTCTATTGGGGATCCCAGTTGCAAATGACATAACAATTTTTCAACGCAATAAATTTTCGGATGTATTTCGTCACTGATCTACTGCGTTATCAGTTACCCTATTGGTACCTCTATTTATTGTATTACTATGTCCTCCTTCATTAGACCCGTTAGTTTGACACATATGAGTCATTTCTGTGACAAGTCGTTGTTGCTTTTAAGACAAATGAGTGAGAGACGGTTTTCGTAATATCTCTGCCTGATAATCGCTTTGTATATACACTATATTGACAAAAGTCGCCGGACACCTAGAAGAGAAACACAACATAGCATTTATTGACATACATTAGTACAGTGTCGGTCCACTTTAGGCCTTAATGCATGCACTGACCTTTCGAGACATGTTTTCGACAAGGTTTTGGAACACAGCGATAGTTATGCGCTTCCATTCAGTACATAATGCTGCCGCTAACTGTTCTTAGTAGTAGGCCTTGCTTCCAAACTTCTTACGCGGCGCTCTAATTCATCCCATAGGTGCTCTATGGGATTGAGATCAGGACTCTGTGCTAGCCAGTCCACACACGATATGGAATTATCGTCAAACCACGCCGTAACAGTCCTTGCTTTATGGTTTCTTGCATTATCTGCTGGTACCAACAAGGCTCGGTTCCATAGTATTGCCACAGAGTTGGTAGGGCATTATTGTCCAGAATATCGAGGTAGACGTGCTGGTTAACAGGTTTGTCCACGATAACCAATGGGCCGGGACCATACCGCGATAAACACCCCCACACGAGTACACTGCCAGCTGCAAACTTGACCGTAGGAACAGTAGTACACTGTGGAAAACAGCGTTCCCCGGCTGCCGCCATACACCCACACGGCCATCAGACTGATGGATCATGTATCTGGATTTATCAATCCATTATACCCGTTTCCATTGTTGATCTACGGTCCATGATAAATGTTTTTTACACCATGCTAAACGACGAGTAGCATTCGGAGTGGAGATGAAAGGCTTATGAGCAGCTGCACGACCACGGCAACCCATGGAATGAAGTTCTCTGCGAATGGTACGTGTACATACCGAGGTTCCAGTATTTTTACTCACCTGTACACCGTCAATTAGCTGTAACCACTCTCCTGAGGTTTCGACGTCCTCTATCACTGATTTTCTTTGATCTGCCGGTATGTTTTGCTGCTTCAGGCTCGTCACGTGTCTTCCGCTTATGCAGTACATTCAAAACAGTTGACTTGGGTACGTTTAAACGCCTCTCGGTTTCTGTTATGGACAACCCACTAATATAACACCCAACAATCTTTCCTTTCTCAAAGTCAGTTCTCTCCCGACGCGACGTTTCCATTCAATCTCACAGTGCGATACGATCGCCGTCAGCGCTTGTTTTTATACCGCTTGCAGATGTACCGCGCATCTTAACAACGCAGCGGATCCGTTCATTTGCTTTTCAATGGGTGTCCGGTCAATATAGTGTATGTGGGATGATGGGTGGTCACAATGGATACTAGTGTCTCCGTCAAAATTACAACAGGATGGTTAGAATCTACCATGGCCCCAAGTCCAATGACCTGCGTCTAACTGTAGTTAGCTTTTGCTTAATTAAATTGTAACAGTGTACTTAGCCCGGCTCCACTTTTCTCGCAGAGAACTTTGCTATGCCAAGAGCAAACGCCCATACTATAGATAGCAGGAAACGTTTTTGTTCTTAAGAAAACTTTTCAGACAGATATAAAGCACAATTGAAGTTACCGATTGTTATTCATAAGTAGTGAAATAATTGTTCGTTAAAAAATTTAGAACGAAAGATTTCGAGAAAATGGGCCGTTTCACGCGTGTTCCACCGGGAAATGTCCCGGTGGGCCAATCCGCCCCTGCCTCCATTGTTGAGGCGTCGGGTCACCTCATTAGGAACATCCTGAATCGTGTCCCGTGGAGCGGTTTCTTCAGTTTTGGGACAAGTCGTAGTCTATGGTCAGGACTGTATGGCACGTGGGGAAGCAATTCTCATCCATACTTTCCCGAAATGTCTCTTAGTGTACGGGAAACATGCGGACTTGCTTTTTGCAAAATAATGACTCCAGATTCGAGCAAGTCGGGCCTTCTTTGGACGTAAAATATTTTGCAGAAACCTTCTGTAGTATTCCGCTGTTACAGCGTCCCCTCGGGCACTCTTCTTCCAAAATGCTGTTGATGATAACCACAGAAATGTCGTCCATTGCATCTGATGGCCGGCCGCATCTTGGGTCATCGGTGCTTTCGGACCTCGGCGGAAACGGGAAACCCATCGTGACACTGTGCTACGATCCACTACACTAACCCCACAAACTTCACACAAAGCTTCATAAATTTCGGTAGGGGATTTTCCTCGCAAAGTTTCAATTTTAATGTAGGATTGCGGGTCGCTTCGCGAGATCTGACCTGACTCACTTTTTTTTTTTTTTTTTTTTTTTTTGATTGGAGGTTTAACGACCACCGTGAGCAACTCAATGGGCTATAAGCAGTCGCCCGTCCCTAATTTAGGGTCACTGGTTCCAGGGAAGGGAGAGAACCAGTGCCGTAAGACAAACACAACATCCATGCCTCACCGGGATTCGAACCCGGACCCCGTTCGGACGAATGATCAGAGGCCATCGCTTAGACCACTGCGCCACCGGGGCGGCCCTGACTCACTTACTTCCTCTATTTCTAGGCAGAATTTTTCGGAACAGGGACAAATTATTATTATTATTATTTTTTGGATTGGAGTTTTAACACCGTGAGCAATTCAATGGGCTATATAAGTAGTCGCTGGTCCCTAATTTTGGGTCACTGGTTCCAGGGAAGGGAGGGAGCCAGTGCCGTAAGACAAACACAACATTCATGCCTAACCGGGATTGGATTCGAACCCGGACCCCTTTCGGACGAATGATCAGAGGCCATCGCTTAGACCACTGCGCCAGGGACAAATTAGCCAGCAAACGTAGATACGGCTTTGTTTACTGAAGTCTGACTCACAACAGGCGCAACGATTGGAGCGATTGCACCATCCTACGAGAAGTGCCTGCGGAGTGTGCAAACCTTTTGAAATGACCTACGTAGATTGTGCAATCGGTGTTTTTTTGCAAAATCGATGTAATTGTAAAGAAGAGTGACGCCACCTTCCTTACAATTACAGGGTTATTGATTTTTAATATAGTTCAGGGAAGTTTTTCTGGTCGCCCCGGTGGCGCAGTGGTCTAACCAATGGCCTCTGACCATTCGTCCGAAAGGGGTCCGGGTTCGAATCCCGGTGAGGCGTGGATGTTGTGTTTGTCTTACGGCGCTGGTTCTCTCTCCCTTCCCTGGACCCAGTGACCCTATTAGGGACGGCCGACTGCTTATAGCCCATTGAGTTGCTCACTGTGGTCGTTAATGGTTAGCGAGTCAGACTATCAGTGCAAGGTCCTCAGGTTCGAACCTGGGCTGATCTTTCAGAGATGGTGTGATTTACTAACAAGCGCTGAATATCTGCCGTGCATCGGACGAGCACGTTAAGTGACGGCCTGCAGGCTGGACCCACTGATGAAATGGGTATCCTTTCCTATGCCCCCCCCGAAATTCTCTCACCCCTCTGTGTGCAACATCGTACTTGTACGGTGGCGCCATCTACTGTACTCTAATCTCACTACAAACTATTCTGTCAAAGTCGCTAGACTTGCTCTCATTCCTTCCGTTTCTGTGTCCTGCCCAAAAGGCGATCTCGCTGTAGGTGGCTAGGACCTAAACTCTACTCACTGTGGACGGAAGTCCTACAAGAAAATGACAAATACTGTGTGGTAACGGTGGTCGTTAAACTTTCAATCAAAAAACATTAAAAAAAGTTTCCCTGCGAAAAACACTGTTTGTACAATCTAAGTTAGGATCCGTAAAGGTTAACCGTAACCGCGATAGTCACGGGAAAAAGTGACAACAAAAGACAGAGTGAAGAAGGAGAAGAGTTTTCTCCGAAAATTTGCAATTAAAATAAAAAATTCCCTAGTAAGAATTCCCATAACAGAAGTTTGTGATTAGTAATTGAATGAAGAAACTAGAAAGCCAATTCTCAACATGAGCTTTATTCAAATAAGTTAGGATGTTTTTTATCTGTGGTCCAATTTTGATGTATGGGAAATCTTCGCTAAGCAAATAGGGTCCAATTTTTTTTCCATTGGAAGTATACGGAGCAAAATCACTAGACGTCCACTTTCCATGCGTCACAGAAGTTGCATTAAAAATATTTCAGATTTCTAGACAGCTCATGGTAAAAATGAAGAACAATCGGTAATGAGTTTTATCGAAAGGAACTTGACGTGGAAAAAAGAAATTCAAATGTTTGAGATTTCCAATCAGAACCATAATTTGAAAAGGAAGGAAACTGAGGGGAGAAATGTGATGGCTTACCCTCGCACTCATATGCGTGCGGGGGAAGTTCCGACGCTGCTGACCAAAGACCTAGTTATGTAAATCTGCTCTCGTTTGGAGCTCGTTTTTTTTTTTTTTTTTTTTTGATTGGAGGTTTAACGACCACCGTGAGCAACTCAATGGGCTATTAGCAGTCGCCCGTCCCTAATTTAGGGTCACTGGTTCCAGGGAAGGGAGAGAGCCAGTGCCGTAAGACAAACACAACATCCATGCCTGACCGGGATTTGAACCCGGACCCCTTACGGACGAATGATCAGAGGCCAGCGCCTTAGACCACTGTGCCACCGGGGCGGCCGGAGCTCGTTTGCCTGGGATGGTTGGGGTAATTAGAGCTTTTTCTTTGCTCGTTCTCATGAGTTGTTTGTTTTGTTTTCCTCCAGTTTTTTTTTTTTTTTAATAATTTATTAGTGTTTTGCATTTTTTTAGTGTTCCTTGCATTTATGCACTTCCCAAACAACGTACAGAACTGTGATGGTCAATGGGAAGGCACTAATACGTATACAGTAGATCCTTTTAAAACGAGTCCGGATTTAACGAGCAAAACAGGAACTTGCGTTGGTGTAATTTTAATTCAAAGCTAATTTGGTCGTTTTTAACGATCACAATTTAATGATATCCCCTGATTTAACGAGGGAGGGAAAAGCCATGAACAACTTTAACAAGCGAAATAACAAAATTTAATTAAATTCCATATTTAAGAGGCAGAGAAAGCCTGCTACGCATTGTCATGGAATGGAAATGGCAGCATGCAGTATGAAATTGCAACTGCGCAGTGGAATCTTGGTTTGCTAGTAGAAGAATTCTGATAGAAAAGCAATGGATAGAGACTATATCAAATGCTCAGCGCCACTCCGTTGGCGCAGTGGTCTAAGCGATGGCTTCTCATCATTCGTCCGAAAAAGGTCCAGGTTCGAATCCCAGTGAGGCATGGATGTTGTGTTTGTCTTTCGGCCCTGGCTCTCTCCCTTCCCTGGAACCAATGACCCTAAATTAGAGACAGGCGACTGCTTATAGCCCATTATTGTGTTTTGTGTTGTGTATGGGGAGGATACTATTGCTCCGAGGACAGCCTGCAAATGGGTTGAGCGGTTCCAAAGTGGCAATTTTGACCTCAACGACTCTCCACGCTCAGGTCGTCCAACTCACTTTGATGAGGATCGTTTGAACCATCTCCTTCACTTGAATCAAACCACACACGAATTTGCCACTGAGATGGACTGTGATCAGGCGGCTGTGGTGCAACACCTGGAACGTGTGGGAAAGGTCCAGAAATTTGGGACTTGGGTGACTCTCACCGAGGACAACAAGAATCAGCGTGTTGCCATATGTGGTTACTTGCTCGCCCGTTATCGCCAATGTTGTCAGCAACACAAACCCTTTCTGTCACGTATTATTATTGGAATAGAAAAGTGGTGCCTGTACGTGATTTTCTGGCATCGGAGGGAATTGTTAAGCCCAAACACACAGATAAATTCCTTGTGTAATTTACTTTGGTATTTAGCTCCAGTGCCGTAGCTACCGGGAGGTCAGGGAGGGCGGTTACCCTCCCAGAATGGTTATTCCAGAAATAGAAATAGAAATTTTAATTAAAAAAGAAAGTTACACCGTTCAGTATTTTCTTTTTATTTAAAGACTTTAGTTAGTCTCAAACAGTACTCCATACAGTTAACCAGGGTATAGAGTGAAATACACTAAGAGGTGTGAACATTTCATACCCATGAAGGCAATTTTCCAAAACAGTGAATGGAGGCATGGAAAACAATATGCTGATATGTCTAACCTCCATGATCTTTCCGAACATGTTGTTGGGATGAAGAGCTAATTCATCATTTGTGCTTGTCGTAGAAAGTTCTGTAAACGTTTAACCTTGAACGGAATTTTTCCAAGCCCTACCCCTAAAGCTTCTTTCTATTGTTACGTTCACTATCCGATATTTATTCGTTCTGCGCGGGTTTGTTTTTCTTTCTGCATTTCTGTGGAGTGTTGTTTGTGTTGTCGTTTTTTTTTTTTTTTTTAATTGGATGTTTAACGACCACCGTGAGCAACTCAATGGGCTATAAGCAGTCGCCTGTCCCTAATTTAGGGTCACTGGTTCCAGGTTGTCGTTATTCACATAACGTTTACGCTTTACTTGGTATTTTCAACCTGTGGTTCTTATGTATTTACCTAGTTTTTTTTTTCATTTTTAATAAAATTCTGTCAAAAGCCGGAAGTGCGATTTTTGAAGGATCATAATACTTTCCTATGACGGCGGTGTCAAGGCGATTTTAGATCTTTTGGGGCCCTAGGCGCTAAAAGATTCAGCCCCTTCCCCTCCATATTCTTCTGGCCTCATTCATCCGTCAGTTTAAAGAAAAAAAAAGTAAAGCCAAGGAAAACGTTTTTACGCTTTTTAAAATGCCGTTCTATCTTCCTATTTTAGAACGTTTTGTAAGGAACAGTGCTAATGTAATCATTTTGTCTGTCCGTGCACATCGAACTTTTTTTTTAGAGATATTTCAAAAAAAATTTTGAGGCTAATAGGAAATCAAAGTATATTAAATTTGGCACTTTAAATATCCCATATACTTCATGAATTTACTGCAAAGGGCTGTTAAAGTTGAAAATTCAAAAAAATAAAGTTTTATTGCGAACAAACTATTCAACTCAGTGAAAATTTTTATTTTTATGCCTTTCAGAGTAGGCTTAACTATCTTTCTCAAGTATTTAAATTTTCTAATTGGTTCGCTAATTTCCTGCTAGTGGAGCTAAGTCCAAAGAATTTGGTTTTCACAAATTTTTCAAAAAATATTTTTGCGAACAATAGGACAAACATTCATCAAATTTTGCCAATTTTAAATTTCACTACCCGGGTACTGGCCCCCGGTAATAAATAAGGGCTTGTACCTCACTTCTGTGTCACTTTCCTATCTGGCTCTCTAGCCCAAATCTCGTAGCTTCTTATTTCTAAGGGTTGTTTAAAACCTGGGGTCAGACACTCCCTTCCTAAAATCCTCTACATATGATCTCTGCATGTATATTTCGTATTATGTAATGTGCATTACGTGACATCTCCAGCACTATACATCAGTGAAAAATTTTGTTTCGACGAGGTCCTCGCAATTTTCCTGGCCCTGGGACCCCAAGTAGCTTAGTCGAGCCCTGCCTCTCTGAACAAGACATTCGTTACATTCTAAGCCAGGAGTCGGCAAACTATGGCCCGCGGGCCAAATCCGGCCCACACCTCTTTTTGTACGGCCCGCGAGCTCTAAGAATGGCTTTTACATTTTCAAATACTTCAAAATGTCAAAGTACGCGCTATAACGGAACAGCTGACCGCCCCACCGAGTTGAGGAGTTGCGAGATACGACCGTATGCGGCTCTGCTATAGCTTTGCATTCGGTGGCCTCTACTGTGACGCCACGCAGTTATAATTTGGCAGCGTTTCCAGTGTCACGTGTATCGCTGTTCTGTGGCATTTTGTCCTCGTTTGATTACCCTTGCATATCTATCAAGTCACGGTCAAAACCAGAAAAGAAGAGAAAGGTGGATAAGCTATCTGTATTTGGCAGCACCTACCTGTGTGAAAAGACATTTTCAAAAATGAAATAAGTAAAAACTCAATACTGGTCAGCATTAACAGATGAACATTTGCAATCAGTTTTGATGGTAGGGAGTACTGACTTTGAACACCAATTTTGTGAAATGTTACCCCCCCCCCCCCACCGGCCGAAAAAAAAAGATTTCATTAGCTCATTAGTAGAGCTATATTTTAAACAATTGTAGCCTTCTTTTAGTCTGCTTATTATTATTATTATTACGTTACATTTTGTTCAATAAATTTGTAAAAAAGTTTTTTTTTTTTGTTGTTATTTAACTAGACTTAATTACTTAAATAACAAGAAAAAAAAATTAAATACCTACATGAATATCATTGAGTTTGCCCGCAAAGACTAAAATATTTACTATTTGGCGCCTTACAAAAAATGTTTGCCGACCCCTGTTCTAAGCAAATCGACCGAAAATCACACTCCTGTCTCTGCGCTCAGTTTTAGTGTAGTATTCAGCTTGAAATTATTAAAAATGATTTTTAGTCCGCCTGCATTTAAATTAGTAAATTTATACATGAAGATGACATATTTGTAGTTCGGGTGGAATAATTACATTTCAAAAATCCAGATCACATTTTTTTTTATTTTTTTTTATAAACGAGGAGCTCAATTGTATGAAAATAATATTAGAAATAAAACATACTAGACTGTGGGTAGCGTGGCCGAGCGGTCTAAGGCGCTGGTTTAAGGCACCAGTCTCCTCGGAGGCGTGGGTTCGAATCCCACCGCTGCCATAGAATTTTTTTTTTTTTTTAGACACATTTTATTTTTTACGTTGTTTTATATATATATATATATATTTTCTTTTAATTTTTTTTACGTTTTATAACACATTTATTTTTATATTTATTTTTGTATTTATATATATTTCCACATTTTTTTTTCTTACATTTGCTTTACTCATGGGTCAAGACGATATGTTGCAGTAATTGAGAATAATTTATAAAACAAATTGTTATTTTTTTTTCTTAAAACATTATAAAGCAAGAAAAAAATATAGAAAGCAAGGTGTTAAAACATTTTCGGGCTGACACTGAGGTATAGTACATTTAAATTTTAATAACTGTTTTCTTCTTCATAGTGAAGAGTTTTAAAGTTTTCTCCAGACCTGGGAGTACGGGGGTATATACATGTATAAAAATTGATAACATTTTTTCGCCAAATATAATAACTATAATTACTTCAGTAGAGTGCCGTTATTACTCTTGAAGCATCGTTAGAAACAATCTTGTTTTTTTAAAATGTTGCCTATGGTGGTAACCGCAAAATCACGCTGAGGATTGTATTTCGATCATTTTCTGACGAGCGCTTTCCTTATTCACACCTTAGCAACTGTTTATTATGGTTTGTTTGTTTTTTCTCTCTTGCTGAAGCTCAACTCGGGAATTAAAACCCCATAACACGTTTTTTATGCTTGCTTCGACTCATCACCATTTCTTTTGATCTTACAAATTTTATATAAAAAATTCGTATTTCTCAACTTAAGATTACTCATCTGCCGCCGCTCCAATTTGTGTTATTATTTTTTGTAATTTGTTGCCCTACAAAAAGAAAAAATATCTGCATAATTTGCTTTCATTTTGCTGCTGACTAACCTTATTTTTCCACTCGTTTTGAAAAAGAAGTGCTATATTACGGTAATTTTCGAAATAAAAGACGCACCTGAGAAAAATCTTTATTTGGGAAACAATTTCGATGTAAGCGACGCACCCCGAAATCTTTTAATCTTTTATCCATCCATGTAAGAGTCTCGACAAACAACGCCGCAACCCGTTTGAATCACTACTTGAATTTCTTCATATTTTTAAAATCCATTTTCCATCATTTCATAATCTTTTAAGTAGTTTTCGGTAATTTAATGAGTAAATTTATTACAAAATGAAATGAGTGATGGCTTAAAAATTCCCAATGTTCTTTCCTTTATTATCATACTTACACCGATGAGCCCTTACATTATGACCACCCCCAGCCTAGAGAAATGAGCGCGCCTGGAGACCGAACGGTGGCGCATGGGGAATTTACAGAGCAGTATATATACAATCCGAGAACCGACTTTCGGTTAGTAGAGTGTTTGGAGTCGGAATGGGAAAAGTTGCCGATTTATCGGATAAAAGACAAATTGTGATAGCACGGCACCTCGGAACTACGATCTCGGAAACGGCGCGGCTTGTGGGTTGTTCATGTGCCGCTGTAGTGAGTACGTATCAAAAGTGATGCACAGATGGCCAAACGACGAACCATGGTCCAGCCGTGTGTCGTCCGCAGCTCACTGATACCAGAGGGGAGCAGAAACTCTCGCGCATTGTGCACAACAATCGCAGGGCCACAGTGCGGCAAATCACCCGCAGCTACGACAGTGGTGATCAGGGTAATGTATCACAGCACACAGTTCATCGCAGCCTTCTACGCATGGGCTTGCGTAGCCGAAGACCCAGTCGGGTCCCCATGCACTGCACGTCATCGCCAACAACGCATGAAATGGGCCCAAGGTCATCGAGATTGGACCGTGGATGATTGGAAGAAAGTGGCCTGGTCTGAAGAATCAAGATTCCTGGTGCATCACGTAGACGACCGGAAACGGATACGCTGATTACCAACTGAGGCTATGACACCGGGATGCACTGTTGAGCGGAAATAGGGCGGCGGTGTTATGCTATGGGCGATATTTTCATGAGGCACTTTTGGCCCCATTATCTCAATAGCACACCATCCCTGACAGCTGTCAGGTATCTGAGCATCGTTGCAGGCAAAGTTCACTCATTTATGGCAACTGTGTACCCTGCTGGTGATGGCCATGACCAGCAGGATAATGCGCCATGCCACACTGCCAGAACCGTCAAAGAGTGGTTCGAGGAACATGCTGGTGACTTTCTGTTAAGGTGGACGTCAAGTAATCTTGCTTCCTATACTTCCAATGGAAAAACTTTTGTACACATTTCCTTCACAATTAGTCTGTTCCCAAGGATGAGAATTTGAATATCGATTAAAATAATTTCATATTATAACTTGGAATACTTCATATTTTCTAAAACACAATCATAATTATATTAAAAATCAATAACTTTTCCTTTGGTGGTGTTGAAACCAGAAAAAAGATGGCGCGACCTGTATTTTGATGACGTCAGTAGACAAACAAATGTTGGATTGCATAATTATGGTTATGTTTTAAAAAATATTAAGTATTCCAAGTTATAAAATGAAGATTTTTTAATCGATGCTCAAATTTTCATCCTTGTGAATGCATTAATTGTCCAGAAAAAAGATGGCGCGACGTGTACTTTCATGACGTCAGTAGACAAATTAATGTTGGATTGCATAATTATGGTTATGTTTTAGAAAATATTAAGTATTCCAAGTTATAAAATGAAGCTATTTTAATAGATGTGCAAATTTTCATCCTTGGGAACGTATTAATTGTGAAGAAAATGTGTACAGAAGTTTTTCCATTGAAAGTATAAGAAACAAAATTACTTGACGTCCACCTTAATGCCCTGGCCACCAAATTCACCGGACATGAACCCAATCGAACATTTGTTGTTCGACTTGGAAAAGCGGGTTCGCGCTAAATCACCACCATCCCGAAATGTACGGGAACTGGAGGACCTGCTGTTGACATTATGGTACGAGATACCCCAGGATACCTATCGCCATGTCATCGAATCGATGCCTCACCGGGTGGCCGCTGTTTTGCCGGCTAAACAGGGGTCCTACAGCTTATTAGGTAGGTGGTCATAATGTAATAGCCCATCGGTGTATTTATGTGCGGATAATACACAGTGTGGCAATTAAGTAATGAGGCTGAATTAAAAAAAAAAGAAATCGAAAAGCAGGAAAGGTTGCGTGAGTATATTTTATTCGAAGTACATTTCTCCTGCGTTAATACAAGAAGTGGCACGATCAGCGAAACAAAGAAAGGAATTGCAGAGATCATCTTTTGGTATGGAGTGAAGAGCTGACGTCACAGTTCTTCGTATGTTTTCAGTGTCTTGAAAAACTTTTCCTTTTAAAGGCGGCTTCAATTTAGAGAACAGAAAGTAGTCACACGGTGACAAATCTGGAGAACAGGGGGAATGGTTCTGTACACATACTTGTTTTCGTGCCTGAAATTGTTGTACGCTGAATGCTCTGTGTGCGAGAATGTGCCTTATTGTGAAGAAGGGACCACCGTCCGTTTTTATGCTCAGCCCTGACACGAACAATCTTCTTCCACAATCGTTCCAAAATTTGATATGTAAGCATTGCCAGTGACAGTTGTGCCTTCAGGAATGAACTCGTGATGCAGAATTCCCTTGCTGCCGTAACAGCACATAAGCTTTGTCTTGATATTAGACTTCTGTAACCTCTTCTTCTTTCCTTTGAGTGACTGCGGCGACTTCCACTGAGCACTCTGACGCTTCGTTTCAGGATCATAACGAAAACACCATGCCTCGTCACCTGCCGCAATGCTTTAGAGAAAATTTTGCATTCTTTCTATAGTCTCCAAGATGTATTTTGTGTATAGTCGAATTTTTTTACTTAGAATGATGATAAAGGAATCGCCTATTTTTCGTGGTGCAAGCATTTTGGGTGCGACGTGTTGAAGGAGGTGATTTCCGATGCTCAAAGACGACCGGGGAAAACTTCCCCAATCACTTGTTCTCTGCGGGGCTAAGATTTTAAGACCCATTACCACGGCAGTCCCACCCTTTGGTTCATCTCCCACCCACTCCATTGTTGTCTCCCCCATTGTCTCACATTGCTTGCTGGGGACATAATCGCTGTGGAGAGATCTCTCACTATTCCCTTAAGAATGATCTCTTAAGAGACAAAGAAGCCCCCCCCCCACTTCAGATCAAGCAATGTTTACTGCCACGCTTTCCGCAAGAATTTCGCCCTAGGGTGAGATTACTACAGAACCCTTTGCCTGCTCCCTTCTTGCTGCAAATCACATCTGTTTAAACCCGGGAAGTGCTTGCTTCACCCCCAAAATCAGGCGATTCCATTATTGTAAAGTGCCAAGAAAAAAAAATCCGACTATACTCCACTCTTTCATATTTCTTGTCGTCTCACAAAGCGTGCGGAACAAAACGAACACAAACAAATCTTACACTAAAATTTGACGAATCGTCTCCTTATTAACACCGAGCTCATAGTGCAGCATCCTCAAGGTCACACAACGATCACTTTTTATTCTTTCGCAAACTTTCTCAATGATTTCAGACGTGCGCGCTGAAATCGGGCGTCCGGGCCTATCGTCATTTTCCAAATCTTTCCACCCATCCTTGAAATGAGCATACCATCGGAATATTTGTGCACGAGATAGGCAATTAGCCCTATACACATCACGTGACAATTCAACGGTCTCAGATGTAGTTTTACAGATTTTCAAACAGAACAGGATATTTGCTCTGCTCCATGACAGGACAATGTTGTTCTTCCACCGAATGACGTCATGCACAGCGTAAGTAATTAGCTTAGCAATTCTCACGCAAACGCTGTTGCCACCCCATATCTGATAAATGATTTATAAAAAACATGCCTTCCCAACCCGTGTGTTTTACCAGGATTTAAAAAAAAAACTGGTTTGGCCTATCGAAAGACATCTGAATTCAAATAAAGTGAGAAGCATTAAATAACCATTTTTTACAAGAATGTTCATGAAAAAAAGGTGAAAATAAACGAATTGATGAAGCCGAAGTGCATAAAAAAAGAAATAAAATTCAATTATATTTTTAATTTCAAGTATTTTTATTGCCTGTGTGAAAACCACTTATACTACACCGCCGAAAAGTGAAAAAAATAACACCATTAAAAATTGCAGCTGCATCTGTGAGATTTATGTCGTAGCAACAACTTGTTAAGAAAGGAAAGTGATCACACGTGTGAAGTGATCCAATGTTTATTTTACCTTTTAATGACCGGTCGGAATCGTCAGCCACGAAGGCGCAAGGGTCTGTGCCGGCACCCAAGGTAAAAAAGGTGGTGTCAGACAGGAGACATGTGCTCCTGGTCTATCCCACAGACGAGGGCAAGTCATCTGATGACGTTAAACCGACTCTCCTATCCTCAGTGCAGCCAGCAGAGCTGCAAATAGGAGTTAAAGGTGTACGTAAAGTACGAAATGGTGGGGTAGCGGTTGAGTGCTCGAGCTTAAGCGACGTCAACCGTTTGGAAGAGGAGTTGAAAGCCAATCCACTGACCAAGGATTGTACTCTTCCAAAAACCCCAGTAAGGAGACTCCCTCGACTCATTGTGTACGGAGTCGACGGCGAGCTCTCACAACAGGCGCTCGAAGACGGGATAAAAGAGCAAAATCCCGACATTGAAGGAGAACTTAAAGCTGGGTTCCCCATCAGGGCAAAGGGGGGTCTACTGGGTGTTGGAGGCTGAGCCCCTAGCGTTTAAGACCCTTCTCAAAAGGGGTAAAGTCAATCTGGGATGGTCAATCCTAAGGTTGAAAGAGTTCTTGAGGGAGGTACGCTGCTTCCGATGCAATGGCTTCGGCCATTTCAGGAGCAGCTGCCAAGAGGTTGAAGATAGATGCGGTCTGTGCTGTGAGGTGGGTCACCTGCACAAGAATTGCGCTGCCACGGCCAAGTACAGTAACTGCACGGCAGCCAATCGAAAATTCAAGCTGAAGCTGGATACAGGTCATTCCAGCTTCAGCAAGACGTGTCCCAGTCTAGCAAGGGAACGTGAATTACTGAAAAGCCGCATCAACTATGGCTGATAGGGGTAAGAAAACTGGAATAAGGGTTCTCCAGCTGAATGCCCATCACGCACGAGCTGCAGATTCTTAAGACGGCCAACTAAGAAGCTGCAAAAATCCTGCTCCTGCAGGAACCCTACCATTCCCACGGTAGAATCGCGGGGTTCCCTAACTCCTCGAGAAGGTATTACTTCCGCTGTGACCGACCCCTGGTTGTCACGGTCGTTCTAGACCCGGACTTGGCCATTCTGGAGCTGGAATGTACACCCAATGTGGTAGCTGTGGGGCTCGAGAGTGGTGGGGGAGGTATTTTCTCATCAACGCGTACAGTCCGCCTACAGGTGCTCTCTCGGATGTGCTAGATCTGATCACCAGCTTACTGGAAGCTCACCAGCAGTACGAGGTGATCATTTCAGGTGATTTCAATGCAAAAAGCCCCCTCTGGGGAAATCAGGAGGAAGACGGGAGAGGTAGTGTTCTTCTGGACTTTGTCAGCTCCTCAGAACTGACAATACGGAATGATCCTGACAGTATCCCCACGTTCCAAGGTACACTTGGGAAGTCGTGGATCGACCTCACCCTTACACGGAGCACGGTCCTCTCGCATCTCCAGGACTGGCAGGTGTTGGATGATGTGAGCTGTAGCGACCACTTAGCAATAACCTTCAAACTTGGTAGGTAAAAACCTGGGAAGACACCCAGAAAGAGATTCACCGCCCGGAATCTCAGCTGGCCGGATCTCAAAACCTTGCTAGCCGATCTGCTTGCCGAAAGGAAAGCTTCAGATCTAAACAATGTGGATGACCTGAATAATTTTATCAGTCATCTCACTGATGAGATAGTCGCGATTTGTGAAGGTTGCAGGAAAGCGAGGGACAGGCAAAAGCCCACGCTTCCCTGGTGGTCGGAAAACCTGAGCCTGCTTCGCGGCAAGGCCAGGATATGCAGACGTAGGATGCAAAGGGAACGGTTTGACCCGGTCAGGAGAGAACGCCTGAAAAGGGAATATAACCAATCCGCAGGTAAATACAGACGTGCTATGATCGCATCTAAGAGAGAGTACTGGCGTCAACTGTGCGAGGCAACCCCCGTGGAGAACCCATTTGGAATCCCGTACAGGGTTGACAAGGGTTCTATCTCCGGTCCACTGTTACTGGCATCCGTCAGAACAGAGGTTGGCACCCCCACCACCACCCTGGAAGAGACGGTGGAGGTTCTCCTCAACCATCACTTCCCGGCCGACGAGAAGTTAGAGGACACCCCTGAACAACGTGCGATAAGAGATCGATGCAGGCACCCGCCGGACACTGAGAACAACCCGCCGTTCACGGAGGCCGAGGTTGGGGCGGCGCTAGTAGCCTCAACTCGGGGAAAGCTCCGGGTAAGGATGGGCTGGATCTGGCAGTTATTCGCGAAGTTTTCGCGGCCAATCCACGGTACTTTGTTTTCTTACTCAACAAGTGCCTAGAGCGAGGTTGTTTCCCTTCTTTGTGGAAAACCGCGGTGCTCGTCCTCTTCAGCAAAGAAAATAAGAGCCGAACAGATCCCGCGGCTTACAGGCCGATTTGCCTGCTCTCCGCATGGAGTAGGGTGCTGGAAAAGGTCATTGTGATCCGAGCAACCTATTACCTAGTCGGCCTAGGTAAGCTCTCCAGCCTGCCGCCCCGGTGGCGCAGTGGTCTAAGCGATGGCCACTGATCATTCGTCCGAAAGGGGTCCGGGTTCGAATCCCGGTGAGGCATGGATGTTGTGTTTGTCTTACGGCACTGGCTCTCACCCTTCCCTGGAACCAGTGACCCTAAATAAGGGACGGGCGATTGCTTATAGCCCATTGAGTTGCTCACGGTGGTCGTTAAACCTTCAATCAAAAAAAAAAAAAAAGCTCTCCAGCCGCCAATTTGGTTTCACACCAGAGAGGTGTACTAGCCAAGCGCTAGCTAACCTTACTCAGCAGGTAAAGCTGAAAAGAGATATGGGTATGCACACCTGCCTCGTCTCTCTGGACGTGCATGGTGCGTTTAATAGTGTCTGGTGGCCTTTAGTGTTGGATCGTCTTAAAACACTGGGCTTGCCCAGGAATCTGTTTCTGGTAGTTAGTGACTTCCTTCTTAACAGGAGGGTCGAATTTACTGTGGGTGATAGAGTGTTTAGCAGAGAATACACAAAGGGGTGCCCGCAAGGCTCATGCTCGGGTCCCCTTTGGTGGAATGTAGTAGCCGATACGGCACTTTCACTCCCGTTGGAAGATGGAGTGCAACTGCAGGCTTACGCGGATGACCTAGTCCTAGTAGTGTCTGCAACAGGCAGACATGTGATTGAGCGGAAGGTACACACCGCTCTTGCTAATCTGGATACTTGGAGCTAGGAGTGCAAGCCACGCTTCGCTCCTGAAAAAACGACGCTTATGGCGATAGCGAAAAAGGGAGATATGGTTACTCCCCCAAAGTGTCGCTTCAATGGGTACACGGTGAAACCTGTGAGGGACATGCGATATCTAGGCGTCATCCTAGATACGAGGCTTTCTGGGCGCCCTCACCTTTGCTATCTCAAAGGCCGATGCTCCCTGATTCTTAACAGGCTCAATGGCATGAGACTGTCAGGAGCAGCCAAGAAGGTAGTGTACAAGCGTGGGGTGGAGAGAATTCTCACGTACGCGTGCTCCGCCTGGTGGACGGACACAGTGAGAATAAGAAACGGAGTCAATCAGATTCAGCGCAGAGCGCTGATGGGAATAACACGGTGCTTCCGCACAACATCCTCGGCAGCGCTACAAGTGCTAGCCGGATGTGAACCAGCAGACTTAGTGATCGCAAGGGAAGTAGTGATGCAATCCCTTAGATTTGGCAGCAATGCTCAACTACTTGGTGACCATTATCAGTCATCTGACGTAGAATGGCCAAGAATTGACTGGGCGTGCCACCCAGCCAAAGAAATCTGTCCCACATGGGATAAAGACCTCCCAATAGGAAGGGGGAGCGAGATCTTTACCGATGGCTCTAAAACCAACGGTAACGTAGGGGCCGGATTCTGTGTGCTCTCAGATGGCAATGAGAAACACACGGAACAAATTAAACTCTCTCCCAACTCCTCTGTGTTTCAAGCAGAGTTGTTGGCGATCAGAGAGGCACTGCACTGGGCTAGGTTCAATGTCAGTGATGTGGATGTCAAGGTCTTCTCAGACAGCCAAGCGGCTCTTAAAGCACTTGGACAGTTCGGGAGTAAAACTCCCCTTGTCAGAGACGTTAAAGCCTTAATCGACCGAAGGAGTGGCGTGGTAGTCTCGTTCCACTGGGTCCGAAGCAGTGTCGGAACCAGTGGCAATGAAAGGGCAGACCATGCTCGCGAAGGAAGCGGCTAGAAAAGATAGTATAGACTTTGAATTGAGAACGCCAGTGCAAAGTGTTCGCACAGGGCTTAAAAAGGCCGCGTTGTTGGAGTGGCAGTTATGATGGGATGAGGGGGACACGGGTCGGAAGTGTCACCGTATCTTCCCCCGTGTCTCCATCAGGCGCTTAGAATGTGAAGGGTTCCTGAACCAAATATTCACCGGTCATGGCGTTTCTCCGGAATATTTTCGCCGCTTTGCGATAAGGGACAGAGTGTGCGGCTGCGGGGTTCAAACCGCAGACGTCGCACACATGATTCTAGAGTGCAGTTCTCTTGCAGGTCGGAGGAAAGTCCTCGCCCCCGACATATGGAAAACGAAGGATCTCTCGTTCTTGATAGCGTATCCCAGAGCGCGTCAGGGTCTCATCGAGATGGTCAAAGACTTCGTGGCGAGGCAGGAAGAAATACTCATTGAAGAATAGAGAAGATTGAAGAGGAGTGACGACTTGCCCTAGAGTCGCCTAGCAGCACGGACCCTAGTGCTGCCATGTAAATTTGTAAATATTTCAGTGTAATTTTTCTGTGTATTTTATCATTTCTCTGTGAGGGGGTACGTGAAAATAAAGGTGTGTACCCATATGCACGGAACCCCCAGTGTATATATGTGCTTGTACTTTTATAGCCAGGACCTAATAAAGGGCTGTTGTCCCCAAAACACTCGCGTTGGCGGGCAAATTATCCTAGCTAGACGCAAAGTTAAAAGCCCCTGCCATTTAGCACGTCTCACATACGGGCTTTGGCAAAGGGGGGGGGTGTGGTCCCGTGGGGGTGGCAGGTAACTGCTGGTCTACGGGCCGATCCTGTCCGGGTGAAGGACTGCCGGATCCTGGTAGGATTGCTCTCGCAACGCCTTTACTACATTCTTTGAGAGTTCCATATTTCCCTGCGAAGTCCGCATTTGGACGGTGTAGGTAGAAGTCATCAGATTGTTACCTTTTAATGTGTATTACAAGTGTACAGAAAGCACATTTTAATAAGGTGTTTCACCTCCTCCAGTAGCAATACAAGCTTCCAATCTGGCATGTAATCGATCGTACAAAAATATCACGCTGGGGGATAGCATTTCATACGTTTTCAACTTGGACACGTAATTCAGAGATGGTCGCTGCCTGCCGGGGTCCACGGAAGAGTGTCCGATCCAGATCCAGTCCCAGATATGCTCGATTGGAGACAAGTCTGGAGAGTGTGCTGGCCAAGGGAGTTGATGCACAGCCTGAAGAGCATGTTGAGTTGCCCCGGCGGAGTGTGGGCGGGCTTTATCCTGCTGGAATCAGGCATTGGAGATAGCACTCAAAAATGGCAGGACGACCGGCAGCATGATGTCTCTGACGTACGTACTGCTATTCAGTGTACCCCGCACAAACACCAGACTCGTACGAAAGTGATAGCTAATCGCTCCCCACACCATGATGTTCGGCGTGGGACCTGTGTGTCGTTGGCTGACGCACGATGGCAGAAGCCACTCACCTTGTCGCCTACGGACGCGTACACGACCGTCAGACGCTGCCAAGCAGAATCGGCTTTCATCACTGAAGACAACTGACCGCTATTCTTCCCTCCAATGAACTCGTTCTTGATACCACCGCAAACGTGCTCGATGGTGACCAGGGGTCAGTGGTAACCGTGCCAGCGGCACGCGTGCCGCTAGTCTTGCTTCCAGCAACAAACGATTCCGTATCGTTCTGGTAGACACCCTCGGTATGATAGAGGATCGAATTTGTAACGCCGTAGCCGTCCGCTCTGCCAACGCCGCCCTCCCGGTACGCCGATCCTCTCGTGCGTCCGTAACTCTGTGTTGCCCGGAACCACGTCTGCGAGTGTGCAAATGCTCCTCTGACCACCGACGCCACCATCTTGCCACGGCCGATACCTCTCGTCCCACTAGGTCCGCAATTTGACGGAAGGACCAACCTCCTTCCCGCAGACCCACTATACGGCCTCGCTCGAACTCCGATAATTAAACAAATGTTGAGCGCCTGCGTCGTCCACGCATGATAACTTCTTCCATGAGCACTGAACAATACGACACCAGACGAATGACTTCGTTCAGATCAGATAAGATCATATGTAGAGGATTTCAGAAAGGGAGTGTCTTACCCCAGGTCTATAGGGAGCTAGGAGATTTGATCTAGAGTGCCTGATAGGAAAGTGACACTGAAGCGAAGTAGAAAAGGGGAGGAAGACGCCCTATTTATTATCAGTGGGGCCAGTACCCAGGGTTCGACGGCCTAACGTGCCCATCCGACACACGGCGGATATTTAGTGGTTCGAGTGTACCTGCCTGGGTTCGAAGGACCGCGGGTAGCTTAGTGGTCAACGTTCATGACTGCCACGGAGAAGACCTCAGGTTCGATCCCAGGCAGGTACGAACGCTCGAACCACTAAATATCCGCCGTGCTTCGGATGGGCACGTTAAGCCGTCGGGCCCCGGTAATAAATAAGGGCGTCTTTCTCCCCCTTTCTACCTGGCTTCCGTGTCACTTCCCTATCAGGCGCTCTAGATCAAATCTCCTAGCTTCCTATATCTAAAGGTTGTTTAAGACTTGGAGTCAGACACTCCCTTCCTAAAATCCTCCATATGATCTGATCTGATCTACCTGGGTTCGAACCTGAGGATTCTCCGTAACAGTCACGAACGTTGATCACTAGGCCATCCGCGGCCCGAATGACTTCGTTCTGCGCTCCCCAGTCCTTAAATATGCGCTGCGTACATTTGCATGTTGTCGTCCGCAGTGACGTCATTATTTCATCCAATGACGTTTCGAATAGGATCATGGTTTCTGCTGCCCGTAACAATTAACAGATTATAACATGACGTTCCTACAGGCATTCCCTTTGCGTGTTTTTTTTTTTTTTTTCCACTTGCCGCAGTGTATTTGTGTATTTTTGATAACAGTTTTAATATCGTTTTCACGAACAACAAGACGCAACGCTACGGGTGCGCTAGCATGGACTTCACCACACCCACCCAATTTATCTTTCAGTCCTAACCTCTAGCCCCACGGAGGTATTTAAGCAGTTAGAACGCATGGCGAGTGCAACCAGGGCCGCGGGTGGCCTAGTGGGCAACGTTCGTGACTGCCACGGAAAGGACCTCAGATTCGATCCCAGGCAGGTACGAACGCTCGATCCACTAAATATCCGCCGTGCGTCGGATGGGTACGTTAAGCCGTTGGACTACGGGGACTGGCCCCCGTAATAATTCCTCCAACCTTTCTACTTCGCTTCCGTGTCACTTTCCTATCGGGCACTCTAGCCCAAATCTCCTAGCTTCCTATTTTTGAGGGTTGTTTAAGACCTGGGGTCAGACACTCCCTTCCTAAAATCTTCTACATATGATCTGATCTGCGAGTGGAACCATCTAAGATTTTAAGGAACTTAGATGAACGTATGTGAATTTTTCGAATTCACAGAAATTTTAATATGTAAAAGGAATTCTTTTTTGTTTTAAATTAGGATTGTATTCGTCTGTGAAATGGAGGAAGTCCCCTGAGCTGATATCAAAGATATATATATGTCTTGCGCTTGTATCAAACTTAGTCATTCAGGATTGCTTGCAGTGCTGTGTTAGTGCCTAAAATCTACTCGGCCTGATTAAAAAAAACGCTGTTTTCTTTTTAGAATCATACAAACGAGCAAATATTTAGACAACTATTGTCAGTGAAAACGGAACAAGTGGTGATAAATTGCAAAAACTGAAAAAAAAAAAATGGTACTTCTAGTTGGAACGGTACTGATGGGCGTTAAGAAGTATTTCCAAATCGTGATCCGATAAAAAAAGAAAATGAAATTTCCCGAGATAATTACTATTATGCGATAGGTCTGCCTCAGTTGCTGTTTTAGAGTATGCAATATTATTATGCGTACTCTAAAACAGCAACCGAGGCAGACCTCGTATGAAATTCTATGTATAGCTTTTATTTTCCTTTAGCTGTTCAATGAAACAACTCCTTTGTCAAAATACCTTCAAACAAAGGGACTGGATCATATTTTGCTGCCTGGAATCAATAACCTGGAATCAAATAACATATTGATTTCGAGGATGGAAACTCATCGTTCCATATTTTTCTGCCTGGAATCAATAACCTGGAATCAAATAACTTATCCGATGGACAGATTGAAGGAACTTTCCGAAGAAAAATACTATGCTGCTCTTAAAGTAAGTTTCTGCTTTAATAGTTTAGAAAACCGAAAAATTTGGAAGTATTTTTGTTGAAGAAGATTTTCCACTTACTCGAATTAAGAGAGTAAAGAAAATGTCTGGCGAAAATACACGGTCGAGTCACATGATTGTGACCACCAGCAAATATCCAAAGTAATAGCCGTGTGCAGCGCTGACAGCAGCTAGACGGGCTGGAAGTGACTCAATAAGATGCTGGAAGGTGTTCACAGGTATGTGGAGCCATGTTGACTGCAGTGCATCTGACAGCTGCTGGAGGGTGCGTGCTGGAGGATCCATAGAGCGAACAACACGATCGAAGTGGTCCCACAGATGCTCAATTGAGTTTAAGTCTGAGGAATTAGGAGGCCAGGGAAGTACTTTGAAGTCTTCATCGTGCTCTTCCAACCGCTCTCACACATTTCTAACGGTCTGACACGTGTCATTGTCATGCTGGAAGATCCCATCCACTCCAGGGAAGACAATCAGCCTGTATGGGTGTACGTGGTCTGCAAGGATGGATTCATAACGAATTCGGTCCATAGTGCCTTCCACAGGTATGAGTGGACCCAGAGAATACCACGAAAACATTCCCCACACCATAACGCTGCCCCCTCCAGCTTGTGTTCTTCCAGCAATGACTGAAGAGTGTTTGTTTTCCGATGTTTCTCGCCTTATACGCCAATATCCATCCGTTCGGTGAAGCAGAAAACGTGAATCATCGGAGAAGGCAATCCTTTGCCAATCAGCGAAGGTCCAATTCCGATATTGCCGTGCAAATGTAAGCCTTTTCTGCCGATGCACCTTCGTTAGTATAAGTGCAGTGACCATCGGTCCGCATCGGAGCCCCATACGCCGCAGGGTTCGCTGAACTGTCGTTTTAGACACACTTCCGATAGCCCCCTGGTTCATTCGCCCAGTGAGTTGCTCTACTGTTGCGTGTCGATCGGCCCTCACGCAACTTCGCAGCCGACGTTCAGCTCTCACATCAGTGGCACGTGGTGCTCCGCAGTTTCCACCTCGCTTATTCGCAATGGTGCCATTTCTCCAATCAGGATACATTTTAACCACAGCAGCACATGAACAGTTTACAAACGGCGCTGTTTCAGAAATACTGCCACCCTTGGCCCGAAAGCTGATAATCATCCCCTTCTGCAAATCTGATAAATCGCTCCTTTTATCCATGACAGCAACGAGTAATATGTTTTCAGATGATCATGATCATATGTAGAGGATTTTAGGAAGGGAGTGTCTGACCCCAGGTCTTAAACAACCCTTAGAAATCGGAAGCTAGGAGATTTGGACTAGAGTGCCCGATAGGAAAGTGACACGGAAGCGAAGTAGAAAGGGGAGGAAGACGACCTTATTTATTACCGAGGGCCAGTACCCAGAGTCCGACGGCTTATCGTGCCCATCCGACGCACGGCGGGTATTTAGTGGATCGAGCGTTCGTACCTGCCTGGGATCGAACCTGAGGCCCTTCCCGTGGCAGTCACGAAAGTTGACCACTCGGCCACCCGCGGCACCCAATGTTTTCAGAATGCCTACAGTACACCTTATATAACCTCCAAGCCAGCTCACGGCTTGGATGGTATATAAGGTGTGCTGTAGGATTTATTGAAAACGAAAAGTTGATTAATTATCTTGCTTATTTAGATCAGCGCCGTTTTGACGAAGTTCCTTCGAAGTTTCAAATTGATGATAAGACTCTTTCATATTTGGCTGGAAAGGGTTTCGTAAATTACGGGGAGCTACAGGAAGAACTTTGCCATTTTGCACGTTTATATAAAACTGTAAGAAAAGCAATCATTTTATCGCCTCTCGGCAAAGTAAGACAAGCGAATTTGATATTGATTACTCTGACTGTGACGCCGAATACGTGTGAACAATGTCTAAAGCCAAACTACACAAAAGAAAACAAGAAAAATGACACCGAATTTTCGGTTGTAATAAGCACGTCTTTTGAATCTATTCTCACGCGAAAGAAATTTATCAAAGCTATTCAAAGTGAATATAACCGATTAGGAAAAGAATCAACCGGTTTCTTCAGTCGATAAAACATCCAGAAACACAAACATCTATTTAGTTCCCCTAGCGGCTAAACAGCATGTTACGAAAATTTATGGCGGACAAAAAAATTTAAAGCACAAGGAAGGTATCAGAGCCAAACAGATTTTCAAATCGAACAGTTAAAAGAAGAAATATAGAAGGAAATAAGATATAATTCTACGTCTACTAGCGGAAGAATTTTGCATAATGCAAAAGTTTAAAAATAGGCGAAAAATATTCTTCATGGGAAAAGCTATGCAAAGGAAAAATAACTTTTCAGATACGTCTCCCAGAAGCAGAGTTAGCGAAAAATAAAAAAGGTTTTTGCCCTTTACGCACCTAACGGGAAATTTGTGCATTATTTACAGAGAAAAATGCTCCACATATCTATTGTAGCGAATGGCATACTGTACAGAAAAAAGTTCTCAATAGTGTTTTTAGAAGCGGCGATGCAGCTGCGAACAAAAGCACACAAACACCACCTACCGACAAAACTGTGAACTACAAAACTCCTCGTACACTAGCCTAAAGTGTTCTACAAGGTAAATGGCATCCGGTGTTAAAAGAATTTTTTAAATCGCACATGTATAAGCAAAGATATTGAGAAAAACAAATTAAGCATTTGCGCCCCTAGCGGGGAAATTGTACATTATTTTGGGAAGAAAATTCGCACACAAATTTCGCATTGTTGGTAGTATCTGACTGAAGAGAGAGTTTTTTTAATCTGGTTTTTACTCCTGCAGATATTGTTGCAAACGGAAAAGTGAACTTACGCCCTCTAGTGGCAGACTTGTGCGTTAACAAAAATTTTAATTTATTTGAGAAACATTTCGCAGCGGAAACGCTCTCTCTACAACAAAAAAGAATTTTTCAAATCGGACTCTTAGAAGCAGAGATATGGACATAAATAAGGTATGCATCTACGCCCCTTGGCTGAAAAAACATGCGTTATTTCAAGAAGAAAGTATTCTCAAAAGATTTTTCGATGTGAGCGGTATCGGTCCAGGGAACAATTTTTTCAGTCGAGTTTTCAGGAGCACAGATTTTGCTGCAAATAGATCAGAAGCAGAAATTAACTCTTACGACCCCTGGTGGCCAAACCATGCTTTATCAAATATTAGAAATTACGTGCAAAGCATTTCCTATCAGGAGCTGTATTCGGCGGAGAACGAATTTTTCAAATCGGAGTTTTAGAAGCAGAGATATCGATGAAAACGCAATTTATTTTTACGACCCCTAGCGGAAAGTCTATGAGTTGCTTGAAAATTTTGCAATTATATGAAAAACATTTCGCACCGGAAACGCTATTCAACACAGAAGGCATTTTCAAATTGGAGAAGTAAAGATATTCTCCGCCAGGAGGCGTAGATGTATATCTTATATTAAAATAAGATATACATCTACGCCTTCCTGGCGGATAAACCATTCATTATTTTAAGAAGAAAATATTGCGAAAAGGTTTATCGACGTGACTAGTATCGGTCCACAAATGAATTTTTTCAATCGAGAATTTAGAAGCTTCGATTTTGCGGCAAATGCATGAGAAGCAGAAATGAACGCTTACGCCCCCTGGTGGCCAAACCATTTTTTACAAAAGGTTAAACATTACATGCAAAATATTTCCCATCCGGAGCTGTTTGCTCTGCAGAATATTTTTTCAAATCGGAGTTTTAGAAGCAGAGATATCGGGGGGAACGTAATTTACCTATACGCCCACTAGCGGAAAGTCTATGAATGCTTGAAAATTTTGAAATTATATGAAAAACATGTCGCACCGGAAAGTATCCAACAAAGAAGGAATTTTTCAAACCGGACTATTAGAAGCAGAGATATTGACAAAAATAAGATATACATGTACGCCCCTGGCGGAGAAACTATTCATTATTTTAAGAAGAAAATATTGCGAAAATCTTTATCGACGTGACTAGTATCGGTCCATAAATGAATTTTTTCAATCGAGAATTTAGAAGCTCATATTTTGCTGCAAATACATCAGAAGCAGAAATTAACACTTACGGTGTCCAAAGCATTCTTTACCAAACATTAAAAATTATATGCAAAGCATTTCCCATCAGGAGCTGTACTCGGTGCAGAAATAATTTTTAAAATCTTGAGTTTTACTCGTAGAAGCAGAGATAGCGGGGGAAACGCAATCTACTTTTACGATCCCTAGCGGAAAATCTATGCGTAACTTGAAAATGTGACTATACTTAAAATACTCTTTGGCATAATAGAAATCGAAAAGTAAAAGATTTTTTTCAATCGGATGTTTAGAAGGAAATATATGGAATAAAATGTATTTTGAATTCGATATCATCTGCATTTACACCCTCTTGCGGCGAAATTCTACATCGTAAAAAAAAAAAAACGAAATAAATGATCATCTTACGCATATTTTAAGCTTCCTAATGCAAAAAGAATTTTTCAAATCGGACTAATAGTTGCAGAGATATGGTGTTCACAGCCGGACGGACGGACAAACCGATAACATAAGCGCGATCTTTTTTTACACAAGTTAGTAAAATCATGCAATGCATTGATTATGATACGCTTTCCAACATACCAGAAATCATTACTCAAGTTATCACTCAAGTTATGAGAATTATGGCTGTGGAATAAATCTCGGTCCTGTGCCCTGACCTTTGATCCCATTTCGATGATATTCAACAGAACCGGTTCGGTATACCTCCAAAATAACATGAAAAAGTTTTGTCTTTCAGAATCGCTTTATTGTACAACTAGGAGTGTACAATAAAATAGGGCACAAAAACATGAGCAAAGGACATACGACACTCGGACAAAATCACAGGCAATAAACATAGGACATACATGGGGAGAACTAAAGATAACGAAAAAGAAATCGTGGGCACTTGTATTATAAAATACTAAGTGTATACAATAACACTAGGGCTGAGAGCTGGAGCTAATATCAAGGCAATAGCACGGAGGAGTCACAGGCAATTGCGTGAGCATTCATGGAAAAAGAAGCATACATAATGAACGCGTGGGCTCGCAGGCCACTCTCAAGAAACGAGGGCGAACAAGAAAACAATAGGAAAGCACGAGGAATTATACACTAAATGGTACATATGAATGCAGGGCAAACAATAAGAGTATACATAATTCGGGCACATACATACTACAGGTGATGTCACTATAGTGAACGAAAAAGTATGAGCAAAATCGAGAAACCAATATAGCACATACAAAACAAACCGGGCGATACACAGTTATAACATGTAGTATGGACAGAGTAAGGAGAAACATGAGAACATGGGCACGCAGGCCGCGCTCATAGTACAGGGGCAGCATAATACAACAATTACATAGTGAGCGACAGGCCATAGCATGGGATTATAACACTATAACAGGAAGAACATGAAGTATGCATAAGATAAGGAAGATACAATACAACGTGGGCACGCAGGCGATACTCGTAGAACAGGAGCAACACAATACAACAAGATAATAAACACGATGAATAATACACGTGAAGTTCAAATGATGGGTGTAGCACAAATCCGAAAACCAGAACGATAGTACATGGAACGCCTAGGCAGGAGCAAAGTCAGACTAATAGTAAAGGTCGGACGAATGTAATTCTTCCCAAAGAGTGAAGGCGTCAATGAAGTCATCATCATTGGCAAAGTCTTGTGGAAATGGCTGTGGTGGAAGTCTAGAACATGGTACAGACACAACAGGAACCGCTGAAGAAACTTTGATTTTGGCACGACGTTTCCGCGTGCGCTGAGAGGAGCGACGTACACGTTTCTTTGGAATGGCCCCTGTTAAGCGCGCCGAAATAGAGGGCTGAGCGGAAGACGACAGGTCGAGCGGATATGAAGATTGTAGAACAACAGAGGACGGAGGTGGTGCAACAATTGGACGCGGAGACGGTTGAATGGAAACGGAAATAGGCACTGACGGAGCTGCAGATGCAGTTGACGAAGGCGTGACAGAGGGCTTGGAGGACGGACGCAGATGATCAAATCGCCGAGCCATCGACAAGTCCCTATCTGCCGTGTACGGGAGGTTGAAGTACGATCTGGCAAAACACCAGGAGTCTAGAGCTTTGTTATAAGTGATTCGAGAGCTACAATTCTCACGAAATGGTACAGGGATCTTAATTAAGGTGAGATAATGGAGAGCTTTCTTGATATCCGCCGGAACAGTCTCATGGGGGTGCTTAGCACAAAGAAGTTGACACTCGGAAGCAGAAAGATGTGCTGAGTAGTTCGGAGGCAGAGAAGTATCCGAGTACTCTGTAGGATCAGAACCTGAGTCCATAGCTGAAGAAGTGTCCTAGGAAACTGTGGAAGAAGCAGTTGAAGAATGTTTCGAAGAACCGGCGGCGCAAGAAGACAAGCCGGGCAATGATGAACGTACTAGTGTGTCGTCAAGTGATGCGGAGATGATGGGTGAAGAACTAGAGGCTGGTAACGACGGGTCAGAAGAGCAGTGAGAAGGAACAACGGTCGAAACCAAGTCCGGCCCGACGGTGACGTGTTCCGTACTCGGCGGAGGGGAGACCATCGATGTGCTCTCACCAGAGTGGGACGAGTCCAGGGGCGATTGCAGAAGAAACGCCGGGGAGTCCACAAGGAGCACAGTGGAGATCGTAGCAGCTGAAGATGAAGCAGGCATTGTAGAAAAATCCTGGTGCAAAATGGTGAAGGAACCAGGCCGAGGCAACAAACTGGAATAGTCCTTGAGCGGTGCAATGAAAGGAGCAGATAGAGACGGTGAACTGTTGAACTGAGAAAGAGCTGAAGAGTCTTGAGGAAACACATTGGTGGAAGATGGGTAGTCCAGAGGAACAGCATTCACAGATGGAATAGGTGTACCCGAACTGGAAAGCAGCGGTTGAGGGAAAGAAGCTGGGTATGATGAGAGTAAGGAAGAACTTGTCGAAGTGCTGAAGTCCAAGGCCACAGAGAGTGGAGAATGTGACACAGGAGGCTGGTACAGAGGGTAAAGTACATGCAGTGTAATAAAACAATAAAGATGCAGACTGAAAAGGCTTAGCAGATGATGTAGTGAGAGCAGAAAAGCCAAGAAGTGCAGGTGATAATGCAGCGTTTTTAGCTGGGCAAGATGCACGGAGATGAGTAGGTGATTTACATATGAAGCAATGAAGAGCAGTATAAACATTCACAGCACGAATATGTCTACCACAGACTACTTGGAATGTGGTAGGACAGGAAATAATCGAAGCTTCGTCCGGAAACACGACGAGAGCCTGTCGTCGGAAACTAAGATAAGGACGAGCTCCTTGCATGTCCAATGCGGCAGGTAAGGTACGAATTGGACCAATAACAAGTCCACAACGAGAAAGAAAACCAAGGAGGGCATCATCAGAAATTTCCGGTGGAACAGGAGACATGCTTACAAAGATAGGGCACTGTGCGAGAGGAATGGCGAACAGACTTTGATCACCAACAAAGATGGGAGAAGACATAACTCGTGCAACATGAGCGGGTAAGGAAAAATAAATAAGCACAGAGCAAGGTTTACGTGCCGCATGTGTAATGGCATCTGGAGGAACAAGTTCATGCAGAGCTGATGTGTACACAGTAAGTTTTGTATTGGGGAGGGCAACATATTTCACCCCTAAAGCTAAAGAGGCTAGTAGAGGCTTACCTCGGGGCGAAGATTCAGGAAGATGAAGAGTAAGAGTTGAATCCTGACGAGAAACAAGGAAGTCCAGGCATGACGGCAAAAGCGTTGAATGCGTGGCAGTAGGGGCCGACAAAGAGTGCTGAAGTTTATCTTGAAGCAGAACATTGGTGGAGGCGTCAGTGGTGGAAGATATTTTGTTGATATTGCACAAGCCATGAGCGGTGGTAGACTGCACAATTGCTAGGAAGATAAATGGGGAAGGCACAACGAACAGGTGAAGGAAGGCTGAGCGACAAACGATGACGACACAAGTAGAGCTGCAAGAGAGATGTCACAACTGTGAGACCATGACGTCACCGGAGGACCACTAATGGAAGATGACGTAATGGGAGAAGGTTAGATAAGCTCAGGAAGACAAGCACAGAAGGCAACGTATGGGAACGCTGAAGGAGAATAGAATACAGTCAAGGCGAGTCACGATGGCCAGATGGTAAACAAACCCACCGAGATTAAATATGAAGGAATATCGCTATAATATTCACTTACGGGTGCGGAAACGTAGCTGGGAAGATTGCTGACAACTTAATACTTGAGCGAGGTGCACAGGAAAGGAACAGAAGGCACTGGAACGTGTACACAGGGCGCACCCTTCAGAACGCAGAAAGGCGTGGTCAGCAGGTAATATTACTATGAAAATCAAGTATATATGCACAGTTCGGCTAGGAAAAGTGGTGAGAAAGATAGCACATACCCTTATGCATGATTGGAGCACAAAATTCGGGAGCAATAGGCACTTTTACCGAACATACTGAGCAAAATGTGAAAAGCTCGAGAGAGCACGTCCAACGACAGTTTTGTCGCAATCGAAGCATTTTTACGTAAGTAATGATGCATAAGAGCTATGGAATAGATCCCGCTCATGTGTCCTAATATTTGACCCCATTTCGCCCATTTTCAACAGAATTCGTCCCCAGGCAGGCCACTACAACATACTAACATTTTATCCAAATCGAAGCATTTTTACGTAAGTTATGACGCATAATGGCGATGGAAGTGATTCCGCTCCTATGTCGTGACCTTTGACCCCATTTCGCCCATTTTCAATAGGGTTTGTCACCAGGTGGTCCCCTACCACATACTAAAATTTCGTCGAAATCGATCTTTTTTTACTTTAGTTATGGCGCATAACAGAAGTGGAATGGATCCCGCTCCTATGTACTGACCTTTGACCCCATTTCGTTCACTTTAAATAGGGTTCCTTCCCAGGTGATCCCCTACCAAATACTAAAATTTCATCGGAATCGAACGATTGTTACGCGAGTTATCGTGCGGACAGACATACGCACACAACGCGTGACGTAATGAGGCAGATGGGAATCGTGACCATCTGCTCGCCGCAAGAGTGTGACGTCATAAAACTTTAATAGGATCCACACACAACGCGTGACGTAATGAGACCGATGGCGTGACCGCGCGCCAACATTCTCAAACGCGAGATTGTGATGTCATAAGATTTCTAAGCATTGGTAACATTAATGGAACGACGCCATGCCAATAAAAACGTTATAATTCGGGTTGGGTATTTAACCCATTAAACGAATTTTCCTAAAGTCGAGAACAAGCTAAATCCATTTCTAGTACCAGAAAACTGTAGGTTAACGACTTTCATCAAAATTCTTAGAGCCGTTTAAAAATATAAAATGTACATACAAGAATTGCAAGAATTGCTACTTTAAGGTGAACGTCAAGTAATTTTGCTTCCTATACTTCCAATGGAAAAACTTCTGTACACATTTTCTTCACAAACAATGCGTTCCCAAGGATGAAAATTTGAACATCCATTAAAATAGCTTCATTTCATAACTTGGAATACTTAATATTTTCTAAACTATAACCGTAATTATGCAATCCAACATTTATTTGTCCACAGACGTCATCAAAGCACAGATAGCGCCATCTTTTTTCTGGTTTCAACACCACCAAAGGAAACATTATTTTTTAATACAATTATGCTTGTGTTTTACAAAATGTTAAGTATTCCAAGTTATAGTATGAAGTTATTTTAATCGATGTTCAAATTTCCATCCTTGGGAACACACTAATTGTGAAGGAAATGTGTACAAAAGGTTTTCCATTGGAAATATAGGAAGCAAAATTACTTGACGTCCACCTAAATAGTGTGGGATAAGGGCGATGGAATCGATCCGGATCCTATGTCCTGACTTTTGATTCCATTTGTCCCATTTTCAATAGGGTTACTCTCCAGGTGGTCCCCTACCACATACTAAAATTTTATCGAAATCGAACCATTTTTACGCACCTTATGCTGCGTAAGGGCAATGGAATACATCCCGCTCCTATGTCCTGACCCCACTTCACCCATTTTCAATAGGGTTTGTTCCCCAGTGGTCCCCTACCACATACTAAAATTTCATTGAAATCGAACCATATTTACGCAAGTTATGACGCATAAGGACAATTGAATGAATTCCGCTCTTATGTCGTGACCTTTAACCCCACTTCACACATTTTCAACAGGGTTCGTCCCCAAGTGGTCCTCTACCACATACTAAAATTTCATTGAAATCGAACCATATTTACGCAAGTTATGACGCATTAAGGACAATTGAATGAATTGCGCTCTTATGTCGTGACCTTTGACCCCACTTCACCCATATTCAATAGGGTTCATCCCCTGGCGGTCCCCTACCACATACTAAAATTTCATCGAAATCGAACCATTTTTACGTGAGTTATCGTGCCGACCGACGGACAGACAGACGGACGGAAAAAGCTGGAGCATATACGCTTCTTCAACCTACGGTTGGAAAGCGTAAAAAAGACGTGCAAAATATATGAATCGATGACATGGCGCTATAAGGTATAGCATGCTTGATGTTCAGTATTTCAAAGCATTGCATTTATTTTCATGCTGACTAGCGGAAAGATAATATTTTTCTGAGAAGATGAATAGTAGAAGTAAGCTCCATATTTCTCTGTGTTCACGATAATATATTTTTTTCACTGCGTGTGGTGTTGAAACCCTCATATCACTCCCGCACGCTTTCGAATTTCATCCCCCCCATCTTCCATGTGGTCTTCTTTTGGAACTTTTCCTGTCCCTTGGAATCCAATCTAAAATTTCGGTGGTCCATCGGTGGTTCGTTCTTCTGGCAATATGTCAAGCCTATTGCCATTTCAAGGTTTTTACTCTGATCATGATGTTTTCCACTCTTGTCATTTTCCTGCTCCACGAGTCCCTCTTTTTATCTCTCTTGGTTACACCAAGCATGCACCTCTCCATGCCTCTTTCACTTGTCTGAAGTCTTTGTATGTCTTTTTAAGTCAAGGTCCACGTCTCTGCACCATACGTAAGCACTGGATGAATGCATTGATCAAACACTTTCGTTTTAAGACATAATGGCATATTGCTCTTTAAAATTGTACTGTTTCTTCCAAAAGCTCTCCAACCACCGATTAATTTCCTCATCAATGTGACCCTCGCTTGATATCTGCTGCCCAAGGTAAATGTAGGAAGCGATTATCTCCAGCTATTCCCCATCAATTGATAAATCTTCATTTCTTGTAAATTTCATTTTTAATCCCACTTCTTTATTCAGAGTTGAAAAAATATTCTTCTCATGATACGTGGTAATTACAGTCAATTCGGCGATGTCCGATTGCTGTGTTAATTATCATACTTCTTTACTCTTGTCTACAAGCTCCTGGATCATACTCTGCAGTGGTAGTTGCAAAAATGTCATCAGCAAATCGAAGGTGAGTTAAATAATCTCCATTAATCTTTATCCCTTTGTTTTCCCAGTTCAGTGATTGATAGACATTTTGCAATGTGTCATTAAAGAGTTTGGGAGATATGGTGTCACCTTGTCTCACTCCAATTTCTAGTTTTTATTGGTGCTGTACCCTCAAATAGCCAAAACTTTTCCACTTGGATTTTCATAGATGTTATTAATAATGCTAATGTAGGCATCTTCAATACCGCAGGATTTCAACGTCACTGTAACTGCTGATGATGGTTTCACGGAATCAAAGACCTTTTCATAATCTATAAAAGCCATGCATAATGGGAGTTCATATTCCCTCGTTCTTTCAATTAGTTTTCTAATTACAGGGATATGATCTATGGTGCTGTAGCCACTCCTGAGTCCATCTTGTTCTTTCGGTTGAGCCATGCTGAATGTTACCTTCAAGCGATGGAAAGAATCTTAGTGAAGAATTTATAAACCACTGATAAGAAGCTGATGTACCTGTAGCTCCTGAGATCCTCTATGTCACCTTTTTATTATGTAGCAGGATCACTGTAGCACTGTTGCAGTCCTCAGGAATCTTACCTTCATTGAGACATCTATAGTGAAAACTTGGGCGAGTGTAGTTTCTATTTTTTTTTCATTTGCTTCTTAAATGATGTCCACGGTAATTCGATCTTCTTCTCGAGCTCTTCCATGTTTCATGTTCTTAATTGAATGTGTAACTTCTGCTGGGAGGATTCGAAGGGCTTTGGTTCTGGTACTGTTCGTAATGTCTGGAGTATATGTATAATCCCTTTCATATAGTTTGGAGTAAAAATCTTTCACTCTTGTCAAAATTTCGCCTCTATTTCTTGTTGCAGTACTATTTCCTTTTCTCAGTGCCACAATCCGTTTTTTTCCTTACTGAGATGTCCTTTTGCTGTCTTCAGACTTTGGCTGTTTTCAATTGCTTTTGTCACTAGTTTGCAACTGAATTTCATTACGTCTTCAGTAATAATTTTCCCTATTGTCTTGCATAGCTCTATGTATCCATTTCGAAAGTTACATCTTCTTTATTTGTACTCATCTTCTCTTTTGCATCAGCATTTTTGTTTTTTTCTGATCATTTCTTATGCAACTTGTTCTTAGTACTACCTATTATTGTTGATATTTCTATAACAGCTTTGGTTAGTTTTCTGTTAATTTCAGAGACGTCTACTTCTTCCAATGTCCACCTTCTAGAGCAGAGAATCTGTTCCTCAGTTCCAACTTGAAGGTATTGTGATGTTTTTTTTTAAAGTTGGTCGTATCAATACTTTTTGTTTGTTTTATGAGCTCGAGTTTAATGTTAAGGTGCATCTTACATCTCACCATTTTATGGTCACTACCTGTGTTGAACCTGTTCAGCACAATGCAATCTTTGATGACAAATTTTTTGTTGCACATAATAAAATCAATTTCACATGTCATCCCATTGGGATGCTATCACGTCCATTTCTTTTGTGGCTTTTTCTTGAAAAAAGAAGTTAATGATGAAAAACCTTTCTGCCTCTGAAACTCTATGAGAGTATTTCCACGCTAGTTTGTGTTACTGTGATCGAGTGTACCTATCGAAGTTTCATTCTGTTTCTGTTGCCCTATTTTCGCATTGAAATCACCCATGATGATCTTCAAGTGTTGCTTGCCTTTTTTATTTAGATGCCAAATTTCCTCGTAAAATTCTTCAATTTCTTCCTCAGGATGACTTGTGGTGGGTAGTTAAGCTTGAATAATAATCTGAGTCTCGTATGGTTTTGAGAGTAGGATAACGAGTTGCGCAGCTCTGTCCGAGGAACTTTCAACTTCTAGAACATTAACATTGTGCTTCAGTTTCTTGTTTATTATAAAGAAAACACCACTATTTCTGTCAGTATCTGTCACGCAATAGTAGATGTGCACTTTTCAATAAGATCTCCTTTTCTTTTTACCTCACTTAGTCCGACGATGTCCCACTTGATACTTTGGAGTTCCTCCTTCAATACAAGGAGCCTGGAATCAGAAGATGGAGATCGTCCATTAAACGTTGCCAAGGTCAGCATCTAATGGCGACCTATTCCGGACTGGGGATTCTTAGCACCGTTTGCTTTCATGTCACTCTGGCCGCTGCCTTAGCCAGGTATATTCCAGGTGCCGGAGACTGAGGGCCCAAGTTTTAAGTTGAGGAATCATTTTCTGGGGGGAAGGGGGAGGAGTGGACATAATTCACCACGCTGGCTAAGCGGGTTGTTGAGTGTGGGATAGCATTTCCTCTAATACCGGTGGTATAGTTACACCGCTACTAGCGGTCGTCAGACCCTCTTTAGTGGGAACAGGATGGACAGCGACAAGGCGGGGTTGGAATTTGTCCAGGACAAGCTATGATATGATACATATACAACGGCCGTTCCATAAAAACTGAGAGTAAAATCACAACACAAAATGAAGAAATATAGGTACAGCAAAATATATGTTATTCTTTCTCAAAGTATCTTCCCTCGGATGATATGCAGTGGTCCCATGGTTCAGTCCACTTTTCAAAGCATGTGGCGAAGGCATTTTGTGGAAGCTGCTTTAGAGACCCCTCAGCTTGAATAACGTCAGCATATGTGTTGAATGTTGGGCCACGGAACTTCTCCTTCGTTGTTGGAAACAACAAGAAATCGCACGGGGCGAGGTCAGGACTGTAGGCAGGCTGTGGCATGATTTCAATACTGCATTTCGTAAGAAACTGTTGAACGCAAGCAGCCACATGTGGGCGGGCGTTATCATGGTGTAGGGTCCACTTGCCTGCCAGTTCCGGTCGCTTAATTGATATGTGTCATCGCAGACGCTTCAGGACTTAAATGTAATACTCGGCATTGACAGTAATTTGTGGTCGAACGGCAAGCTGGTAAACTACACCTTTATGATAAAAGAAAATTAGCATCATCATCTTCCCAGCTGATTTGGTTAGGCGGACTTTTTCAGAGGAAGCGATCCTGTGTGTTTCCAGACACTCGTTGCGCTCTTCGTGATTGGGTCGAAATAGTGGAACCATGTTTCATCGGCAGTTGTTACTGTGTTTAGAAAGTTTGGATCCTTTGCAATCATTTGTCCACTCATGACACACCTGAATTCTGTCTAACAATTGATCTTTCGTCAGGTGACGGGGTACCCATCTGGAACACACACGATGCAGCAGTAATTTGTTGCGTAGAATGCGGAATGCCGACGTTTTTGAAATATTAGTTGACGCCGCTATGTCTTCACACGTCATTCGTCGATCTTCTTGAAGGATTGCCCAAACAGTGTTAACAATACGCTCCGTGACAAGACTTTCAGGTCGACCAGGCCTAGGAGCGAATTCTGCGGACAAACGCCCTTTTTTTAATTCATGGTGCCATCTAAAATTCGTTGGATGCTACAGAATCAAGTGTTTCTGTAGCATTTTACCCAAACGATAGCAAAATTATATCGCACGACGCATTTCACTTCTTAACTCTGAATTACTCACCTCCATAGCTGTATGGCGAAATGCAGACGTACCTTAAACAACTGCGCAATAACAAGACCAGAATCATCTGCTAAGACTAATAACTGTTGCCATATATATTTCCTTTATTCAGTTAGTCGTCTGCGTGGTTATTTTTTCCCTTCGCACTGTTGCCAACTCAAAAAATAAAAAAATAATTGCTCTCAGTTTTTATGGAACGGCCGTTGTATATTATCCCGGCCGTTCCATAAAAACTGCCAATGTCTTTTTCTAGAGCAAATTTACCGTCTAAATTTTCTACTTGAAAAATGACATCTCTCTATCAAATCTTCCGATATCTCTAGCCCAGCGCAACGTGTGCACGATATTTAGAGCGCTTCTACTCTCTCGCCTGCAAACGGCGTGAGAGGAGTAAGCGTTCTAAAAAAATAAAAGATCTTCGATTTATACAGCTTCAATCAATCAGCTGAATATATTGCAGCCGATCGAAGCTGTAACGAGATCGAAGCGCTTCGGCTTTTCTGCCACCACCGGTCCCGTGGGATTGCAAGGTTTCAGTTCGCGAACAATCAACTTTTGCACTGAGCTTGTCTCACAAGCGGCTGCCAGCAGATTCTCATATGTCACAGAGAACGTTTTCAATTGTATGTTACAGTCGACAGTTTGCCTTCAGGGATGCAGACCGATCCACCAGGGGTGGATTCAGAAACTTACCTTAGGGAGCGGTTACTCTGGTCTAAAAAGATGGATAGAAAGACTTTGTGGATATGTCTCTCGCTCTCGCTCTCTCTCTCTCTCTCTTACACACACTGTCCCTCTCTGATTTTGCACGGCTTTTTAAAATGTTTCCGTTAAAAAAATTGCACATAAATGCATTAATCGCAAAGTGGGAAAAACAAATGAAATATCAGCACTATTTTAAAGGCGTTCAACTGCCTGCTTTGATGCGAGGAAACGAGCTCCGCGCTTTTTAAATATCAACTGTGGATAGAATCTTTCGAAATAAATTTGAGCCTTTCTATTCGGCCGGCTTAATTTAATATAATAATTTTCAGCTTGAGTCATCGAATTATTCCTGAGCAGTATAACCATTGATTCCACTTTAAAATGGTCGTTCATTCTTTCGCAATGCATGATTCCCACTTCTTTTGATAGGAACTTCCATTTACTTCACTCCATCAAGTCATTCTTGCATGTGCTATTCATTGTCTTACTGGCGATTTTCTCACGGACGTTTTTGGAAATATTACATTAAATAAAGCACACCTATTGCTTTTAGTGATCAGCCCAAATCTCTTTTCCCTTTCGCTCTCAGCTTCCTCTGTTTCTGAAACTCTAGTTGTTGTTCTCTCTCTCTCTCTCTCTCTCTCTCTCTCTCTCTCTCTCTCTCTCTCTCTCTCTCTCTCTCTCTCAGAAGCTCGAACAGAACGTTTAATCTCCAAAATCACAACAAATTTTAATCGCTATAAAAACTTTTTCGAGGATCTGCATGTTTACTATAATTTTACAAGAATAAGTACATTAATTATTTACGATCTTGGCCGTTTTAAGAAGAAAAGTCTGTTTTAGGTGAGGGGGGGGGGGTCTCCCAGTAGTCTGCCGCTGTATCCGCTAGTGCCTTCCGCACGACTCAATAAGACTGTACTTTTGTTTCTGGACTGCTCCATGATTCGACACTTGTATACCGTGCTTCTTCTACTGATAAACAATCACTCCCACATTTGTAAATATTGTCATCAGTTTCATCTCATTTGAAAATATTCCTGTTTTTTTGTGACTTTTTTTCTCATCTCCTAATCGCGTTTCGTGTAATAATTTTGTGTTCAAATACGTAGTTCTGAGTTCAAGGTGACAAAGCTTGCAGGCTAACGGTTTCACGCGGTGCTAATAGTAAAGTTCAAAATAATTCCCTTTTCACACGATTTTTTTTTTTTTTTTTTTTTTTAGTTTTGTTCTTTATTCAAGTATCGGATTTTTTTTTTTTTTTTTAATTTTTAACAGCAAAGAAAGTTTAGAATTAAGGGGCCCGTAAAATGGAAGGGCTCACACGCAGTGAATAGCTTGAGGAGGGAAACGCTACCCAATATGAGCCTTCGGAGAGTGGTGCCAATAGTTCAAATCTCTCCGAACAGTTTCGGTTTAAAAAAAAAAAAAAAGAAAAACGCATTTTTCACTGTTTTAAACACGCCCCACTTTTAACTTCAGCTCTTCCGCAAATCGTTTTCAGGACTATTGGTGTCACGAGGTCTAACACTAATGAGGTCACGTGTCTCTAATTTAACCCCTCAACCCTAACCAAAATAATTCATCTGTGTATGTCCCTAGTACGCAGTAATTGCTCTCGCTTTCCACATACACCAATATTCATATCAGTTGTCGTTTCGCATCACTGCTTCGTGGTAGAAGAAACTTTCCCGCCAAAATGTCCTCCGAAAAATAAAAATAAAATAAAAAATGTTGTAATAAGATCTCGAGCACGAGCCTTTGGCTGAATACATTCGAAGAAACCCTTATCATCACAAAAGCACGCGTTCAGGCAATTTGCCAACACACGTGCTGCCGGCAGAAATGGCGTGCTCTTTCAAGGAAGGAAGTATGGGAGGGTTAGCATATGAGAAGAGTACGCTGTTAGGGGGTGGAGCGACACAAGGTCATCTACTACAAGGGAGATTACGAGATCCCAGTAATTCTGTTTTATTTATTTATTTATTTGCTATGTCACATGTTCGATGCAAAACGACAAAGAGAGAATTTCCTCCGAATTTTCCTCCTGCGGCAGAATCTATTACGTAGGCCTGCCGAGATCTCCCAGCAAGCCGGAGCCAGCTGTAATCGAGTTACCTGTGTAAGAAGCGAGTTCCTCCCTTTCGTCAACCCAACTGTGTACACACGCAGAAGTGTGTCGAACTTTAACATCTGCTGAAAACCACACACACACTTGGCATCTCTGCCAAGTCCCATATAGCACACCGTACCTGTTGTTCATCGAATTACGCCAAAATTTTATCACGGTCATGTGATCCTCAGGTGCGTTAAATAAATAATATCCTAACCGGTGTGGCGACAGGCTCTGAAAGCGAGCTGGCAAGATTTTGCGTCCCTGGGAAAATCCTTGTAAAAGGCTGTTGCAGGAATTTTTTTCTTCTTCTTCTTTTTTTTTTTTTTTTTTTATTGGCTTGTGACGACTGATGGGGAAACACTGAGTTTAAACTGACGAGTGGCACATTATCATCTTATGGTGCAGCCGCACCAGGACCCTTATCTTATAAATAAATAATGCCCGGATTGCCGTTATCTAATTTAGTTCTTAATGGATAATTCTTCAAATTTTAACAGCACGAATTTTTAGTGTTCATAATTAATAGCGCAGCGCCGTTCCCAGGGTTGTCAGAAGCGTTAGTTTCTGGCTAGTCGTCTGAGTTAGGTCCAGATTCGAACCGCCGCCCCGGCGAAGCAGTGGTCTAAGCGATGGCTTCTGACCATTCGTCCGAGATGGGTCCGGGTTCGAATCCCGGTGAGGCATTGATGTGTGCTTATCTTACGGCACTGGCTCTTTTCCTTCCCTGGAACCAGTGGCCCTAAATTAGAGATGGGCAACTGCTTATAGCCCATTGAGTTGCTCACGGTGGTCGTTAAACCTCCAATCAGAAAAAAAAAAAAAAAAAGAAAAGATTCGAACCAGAGAGGAATATGGGTGATACACGTCTCTTTTTTACGCTTTCCAACAGTAGGTTTAAGAAGCGTATATGCTCCCGCTTTGTCCGTTCGTCGGCTCGATAACTCGCGTAAAAATTGCTCGATTTCGATGAAATTTTAATATGTGGTAGGGACCACCTGGGGACAAACCCTATTGAAAATGAACGAAATGGGGTCAAAGGTCAGGAGGTAGGAGAGGGATACATTCCATTACCCTTTTCCATCACAACTTACGCAAAAATGCTTCGATTGCGACAAAACTTTATCATGTTGTTCCGGAGGTACACTGAACCGGTTCTGTTGAATATCAACGAAATCGGATCAAAGGTCAGGGCACAGAAGCGGGATTTATTCCATAGCCATTATCCTCATAACTTGACTAAAAGTGATTCTATTGCGACAAAATTTCAGTTTGTTGTTCAGGAGGTATACTGAACCATATATGTTTAACATCATCGAAATGGGGTGAAAGGTCAGGACACAGGAGCGAGATTTATTCCACGGCCATTATCCTCATAACTTGAGTAATTATTTCTGGTATGTTGGAAAGCGTATCATAATCATGATTTTACTAATTTGTTTCATGTTTTTCAAGAAACAGAGTAGTAGATTTGAATGTATGACTGGTAGTCGGAGTTCTTCTCGTTGAAGGCTCTGTGGATAAAGGAATTGTATTTCCTCTTCAAATGTAGGAGTTAAAACATTATTTTGGTAATAATGAAACGCATCATCATCATTGTCAACCATTATCAATCCACTGCTGGACAAAGGTCTCCCCAAGTTTCCTCCACAACGGTCTGTATTGTGCCAGTCTCCTCCATGTCACTCCCGTATACTTTCGAATTTCATCCACCCATCTCCCATGTAGTCTTCTTCTGGGTCTTTTCCTGTCCCTTGGAATCCAATCTAAAATTTCGGCTGTCCATCGATGGTCTGTCCTTCTGGCAGTATGTCCAGCCCATTGCCATTTCAGGGATTTAATTCTGATCATGATGTCTTCCACTCTTGTCATTTTTCGGATCCACGAGTTCCTCTTCTTATCTCTCCTGGTTACACCAAGCATGCACCTCTCCATGCTGCTTTGTGTTGTCTGTAGCCTTTGTATGTCTCTTTTAGTTAAGGTCCACGTCTCTGCACCATACGTAAGCACTGGAAGGATGCATTGATCAAACACTTTTCTTTTAAGACATAATGACGTATATTGCTCTTGAAAATTATGCTGTTTCTTCCAAAAGCTCTCCAGGCAAGTTTTGTACGCCGATTAACTTCTTCATCAATGTGACCCTCACTTGATATCTGCTGTCCAAGACAAACGTACGTGTCTGTTATCTCCAGCTTTTCTCCATCAATCGATAAATCTTCATTTCTTGTAAAAGCATTGAAGATCACTTTTGTCTTCTGAAAGTTCATTTTTAATCCCACTTCTTTGCTCTTGTCAGCAAGTTCCTGGATCATACTCTGCAGCTCTGATGGGGTAGTTGCAAAAATGACTACGTCATCAGCAAAGCGAAGGTGGGTTAGATAATCTCCATTAATCTTTATCCCTTTGTTTTCCCAGTTCAGTGATTGAAAGACATTTTCCAATGTGACATTAAACAGCTTCGGAGATATGTTGTCACCTTGTCTCACTCCCTTTCCAATTTTTATGTGTGTTGTATTTTCAAACAGCCGAATCTTTGCACTTGCATTTTCATAGATGTTATTAATAATATTAATGTATGAATCTTCAATACCGCAGGATTTCAGAGCCATTGTAACTGCTGACGGTTTCACCGAATCAAAGGCTTTTTCATAATCGATAAAAACTATGCACAATGGAAGATCATATTCCCTCACTCTTTCCATTAGTTCTCTCAGTACGTGGATATGATCTATTGTGCTGTAGTCACTCCTGGATCCAGCTTGTTCTCTCGGTTGAGCCATGTCCAGTGTTACCTTCAAGCGGTGTGAAAGAACTTTAGTGAAGATTTTATAAATCACTGATAGGAGGCTGATAGGTCTGTAGTTCCTGAAATCCTCAATGTCACCTTTTTTATGCAGCAGGATCATTGTAGCGTTGTTCCAATCCTCAGGAATCTTCCCTTCATTAAGGCATCGAGTGAAAATTTGGGCGAGTACTGTTTCGATTTCTCCACTTGCTTCTCGTATGATGTCTACAGTAATTCCATCTTCTCCTGGAGCTTTTCCCTGCTTCATGTTCTTGATTGCATATGCAACTTCTGCTGGGAGGACTGGAAGAACTCTGGTACTGGTACCTTTCATGATGTTTGAAGTACATGTATCATCCCTTCCATATAATTTGGAGTAGAAATCTTTCACTCTTGTCAAAATTTCACCTCTATTTCTTGTTACAGAACCAACTTCTTTTCTCAGTGTCATAATCTGTTTTCTTCCCTTACTGAGATGTCCCTTTGCTATCTTTAGGCTTCGGTTGTTTTCAATTGCTTTCCTTACTAGTTCACAGTTGAATTCCCTTACGTCTTCATTGTTACTTTTTCGTACTGTCTTGCATAGCTCTATATATTCCACTTTGGAAATCGCATCTTCTTTAGTTGTCCTCATCTCTCTTCTTTTTTGCATCAACATTTTGGTTTTCCTGATAACTTGTTCACATGCAACTTGTTCTTAGACCCAGCTAATGTTGTTGCTGTTTCCATAAGAACTTTGATTACTTTTCTGTTAACTTCAGAAATATCCACTTCTTCCGATGTTAGGCCTTCTAAAGCAGAGAACCTGTTCTTCAGTTCCAACTTGAAGGTATTATGGTGTTTTTTAAGGTTGGTTATGTCAATACATTTTGTTTGTCTTATGAGCTTGCCACGTTTAAGTTTAGTGTTGAGGTGCATCTTACATCTCACCAATCTATGGTCACTACCTGCGTTGAACTTGTTTAGCACACTGCAGTCTTCTACGACGAATTTTTTGTTACACATAATAAAATCAATTTCACTTGTCGTCCCATTTGGATGTTTCCATGTCCATTTCATGTGTGGCTTTCTCTTGAAAAAGGAGTTCAAGATGAAAAACCCTTCTGCCTCTGCAAACTCAACGAGAGTATTTCCACACTGGTTTCTGTTGCCGTGACCGAATTTACCTACTGAAGTTTCATTCTGTTGCCGTTGTCCTATTTTTGCATTGAAATCTCCCATATTTATCTTCAAGTGCTGCTTACCTTTATTATTTAGATGACGGATTTCCTCATAAAATTCTTCAATTTCTTCTTCAGGAGGACTTGTGGTGGGTGCATAAATTTGACTAATCTGAGCCTGGTATCTTCTCGAGAGTTGGATAACGAGTCGTGCAGCTCTGTCAAAGAAACTTTCAACTTCTACAACTTTATCCTTCAGTTTCTTGTTTATTATAAATCCAACACCACTAGTTCTGCCAGTATCAGTCCCACGATAGTAGAAGAGATGTCCACTTTTCAGTTCAATGAGATCTTCTCCTTTTCTCCTTACCTCGCTTAGCCCGACGATGTCCCACTTGATCCTTTGTAGTTCCTCTTCCAATTCAAGAAGCCTTGAATCAGAAGATAGGGAGCGTCCATTATACGTAGCCAAGGTCAGCATCAGATGGCAGCCTAGTCCGGTCCTCCGGGGATTCTTAGCACCCTCTGCCTTTATGTCGCACTGGCCGCTGCCTTGGCCAGGTACATTCCAGCTGCCGGAGACTGAGGGCCAGTATTTAAGTTGTGAAGTCATTTTGGAGGGGTTTGGCCAAGCGGGTTGGTGAGTGTGGGATAGCATTTCCTCTAATCCCGATGGTATGGTTATACCGCTATTGGCGGTAGTCAGAGCCCCTTTAGTGGGAACAGGATGCACCACGAGAAGGCGGGGTTGACATTTGTCTATGAGAGGCTGTGATGTTACGCATCACCTGACCTTACAACGCATATAGCGTATTAAATTCGTTTATTTTTGTGATGTAGTCAGCACAAAGATTCGCCAAACTTTCACACTGCACTGGAAGGCTTTTTCAAGGCAATGGTAAAGGTAGACAAAGCATTTTAAAGTCTAGCATTGCCTTGAAAAAGCCTCCCAGTGGAGTGCGAATGCTTGGCGAATCTTTGTGCTTACTATACCACAAAAATAAACGGATTTAATATGCTATATGCGTTTCATTATTATTAATGCCTGGTGTATTGAAAATAAAGTTACATTATTTTGGTGATATGTAGAACTGATTTTAAATTCTTTCCAACTTTTCTTAACTTTAATTTCCCATTGGGCGAGGAACCAGCAATAATCATAAATTCTTTACTGAAACTTTCTTTGGATTCTTGGAACCAAGTTTGTAAATCTCTTTCTGCTCTTTTGCGATTGGAAATCGATCGTTTTTGGTTACAGTCGTTTAGGTAGATCCATGCTTCATCAATAGTCACAATAAATTTCCATCTGTCTCCAGCTAAGTCATTTTCATAAAGAAGTCTACACTGTGTTCTGCGCTCAGCTACGTGCCTAGGCAAAATACGGTGAAAATTACGTATATTGCGCTTTCCAACCGTAGGTAGAAGAAGTGTATATGCTCCCGCTTTGTCTGTCTGTCAGCACGATAACTCGCGTAAAAATGGCTCGATTTCGATGAAATTTTAATATGTGGTAGGGGACAAAGTAGGGACGAACCCTATTGAAAATGAGTGAAATGGGGTCAAAGGTCAGGACATGAGAGTTAAATAAGTTAGTAAAATCATGCAATGCATTGATTATGATACGCTTTCCAACATACCAGAAATCATTACTCAAGTTATGAGGATAATTGCTGTGGAATAAATCTCATTCCTGTGCCCTGACCTTTGATCCCATTTCGATGATATTCAACAGTATACCTCCGAAATAACAGTATACCTCCGAAATAACAGTATACCTCCGAAATAACATGATAAAGTTTTGTCGCATTCGAGGCATTTATACGTAAGTTATGATGCATAAGGGCTATGGAATAGATCCCGCTCCTGTGTCCTAACCCTTGACCTATTTCGCACATTTTTAATAGGATTCGTCCCCAAGCAGGCCCCTACAACATACTAACATTTCATCCAAATCGAAACATTTTTACGTAAGTTATGACGCATAATGGCGATGGAAGTGATTCCGCTCCTATGTCCTGACCTTTGACCCCATTTCGTTCACTTTCAATAGGATTCCTTCCCAGGTGTTCCCCTACCACATACTAAAATTTCATCGAAATCGAACGATTTTTTCGCGAGTTATCGTGCGGATGAACATACGCACACAACGCGTGACGTAATGAGGCAGATGAGAATCGCGACCATCTGCTCGCAAGAGTGTGACGTCATAAAACTTTAATATGATCCACACACAACGCGTGACGTAACGAGACAGATGGCGTGACCGAGCGCCAACATCTGAATTGCAAGAGTGTGACGTCATAAGATTTCTAAGCATGGATGACATTAATTAGACGACGCCATGACACTAAAAACTTAGTAATTCGGGGTGGGTATTTAACCCACTAAACGAATTTTTTATAAAGTCAAAATCAAGCTCAATCGATTTCTAGTACTAAGAAAAGAGTAGGTTAACGACTTTCATCAGAATCCTTAGAGCCGTTTTCAAAATAAAATGTACATACACACAAGAATTGCTCCTTTAAGGTGAACGTCAAGTAATTTTGCTTCCTCTACTTCGAATGTAAAAATTTCTGTACACAATTTCTTCCCAATTAATGCGTTCCCAAGGATGACATTTTGAACATCGATTAAAATATCTTCATTTCGCACATTGTTCACAGCGACCGCAGGGCCACAGTGCGACAAATCAACCGCAGCTACAACAGTAGTGATCAGGGCAATGTGCCACAACACACAATTCATTGCAGCCTTATTGCACATGAGCTTGCGTAGCCGAACCCCAGCTGGGTCCTCATGCTCACTGCACATCATCGCCAACAACTCATGAAATGGGCCCACGATCATTGAGATTAGACCGTGGATGATGGAAAGAAAGTGGCTTGGTCTAACGAATCAAGATTCGTGGTGCATCACGTAGACGGCCGAGCGCGGATACGCCGATTACCAACGGAGGCTGTGGCACCTGGATGCACTGTTTGGCGGAAACAGGCCGGCGGCGGAGGTGTTATTCTGTTGGCGATGTTTTGGATCCTTTAGGCCCCATTGTCCCAATAGCACAATCCCCGACAGCTGCCAGGTGTTTGAACATTGTTGCGGACCAAGTTCACCCATTCATGGCAAGTGTGTTTCCTGCTGGTGATGGCCATTACCAACAAGATAATATGCCATGCCACACTGCCAGAATCGTCAAAGAGTGGTTCAAGGAACATTCTGGTGACTTTCTGTTAATGCCCTGGCCTTCAATTTTACCTGATAGGAACTTAAACGAACATTTGTGGTTCGACCTGGAAAAGCGGTTTCGCGCTAAATCACCATCACTCCGAAATATACGGGAACTGGAGGACCTGCTGCTGACATTATGGTGTCAGATACCCCAGGATACTTATCGTTACCTCATCGAATCTATGCCTTACCGAGTGGCAGCTGTTTTGCTGGCTAAAGGGGGTCCCACAGTTTATTAGGTAGGTGGTCATAATGTAATTGCTCATTGGTGTATTTCCATTGTGTAATAATACAGCTTTAAGGCTCACCTTAGGGTCATCTATAAATAGTCGCCACTCTTCAGGAACGTGTCTCATTTTATTTGCTCCAGTAGTTTATCAACATCATTACTGAAAGTGAAGTCACCTTTTGTTTGATAGAATATTTCCAAATCTTTATTTCAGGTACGAAATGTTACTTTCACATAATGGTCCAGGGGACTCCATTGATGTAACCTTGATGCTAAAAGCTCAGCCTTATTCTTTGGCATTTCCAGATCTCTGATGAGGTCTTTAAGTTCAAACTGTGTGATCATACGACGCTCTAAGGAATCTGGGTTTGGACAAATTTCTGGATCTTTTCAAGTTGATGGCTGCTGTGATTTATTGTATAAACCATGTTCATTAATGACGTCTTCTTCATCAGGGGTCACGGGAAAATATGCAGACGATTCGGGAATAAGTAGCCCTCGCCATGAGCCACGGAACGAATCGCTGACAGTATATCTGTATATGAAACTGTCTTTCTGTTCTTCATAGTCATACCGTTTTTGAGAAGAGGAACCATACAGAAATATGTGGTGTGGTTTGTTGGTTTTCTCCAAATCATTGGCACTGCAATGGCCATAGAATGACCTTTACCGTTCACCATGCACTCAGTTTTGAGGCACAGGTATTGCAGCATGCATATGGGGGTCCATTTCTTGTCAAGATTGCCGATTTTGCAACCGAAATACAAGAAATATGAATTTTTTTAGTTGCACATATGGCACACTTTCTTGGCGCTAATGTCAATTCTCCACATACATAACAGAGGCTATCTGTATTATTCACAAATTTACGCAACATTTTTAATGTTTCAAGGCAGAAACGAAACAAAAAGAAGTTATCTGAAAATTTTCAAGACTTGGAAGACGCTGAAGAACTGAAATTATGTTTACTAGGTAACAACTGAAAGCATTGACCTGATCTTGAGAGAAGCGACGAATAGAAAGGATCACGTGATCAGCACGAGGTGCTACGCCGACTGAACATTTGGTGCAGAGAGAGCCTGCTGGAATTTTAGATCATATGATAAGACCTTGTTGCCACTAAAGGACAGGTTTTGAAATGTTAACCAATAATGTGAAACACTCATAATTTGATGCCAGAGGTGTAATTTGAAAATTAGAGCTAACTGGTAATTTTAAATGTCATTTTCGTATTCAGCACCCTAAAATTAGCTGAGATTGGAGATAGTTTTGAGTTCATAACATTTTTCATGTTGACCAGTGTTATTTTACCCACGGTTCCTGAAGAACTGAATACATGTAACGTAAGAACAATATATGCAATACATAAGATTTATGTTCTTCGCTTATGTATTTATTTCATTTTAAATTTTCTTCTGAGGGCTTTTTGATAAAGTTCATTACTCCGAAGAGTCCATACACGATTTTTATTTAACACTTTGTACGACCCTGTCACATAGCAACGATTCTAGGAATAACTTCCGCTGGTACATCCTTCAAGTTCCTCGCGTATTTATATCTGATATTGATCCTTCTTCGGTGATGAAGGCTACTTTTTGTTGTTTTTCTATTCCTTGAAGGATGTACCAACGGAAGTTATTCCCAGAATCATTGCTTTCTTGTTTCTTCCTTCCTTTCTCTTGAGATACTGCTGCAACATCAGCATCTTCTCAAGGCCGTAGCTAGGTCAAGAACAATACTTATCTGGGGGAGGAGGAGGGGGCTCTATTTTCCACGATAAACTATGTTAATCCAGAAGGCAGATGCAACTTTTGCTTCGTATTTTCGTTCCTTCTGTTAATTTACTTCACTACCAAACAATTTCTCCATGCGAAAAACTAAAAAAAAAAAAAAAAAAAGAAAAAAAAATGAAATTCGAAATATGAAAAAGGGGAGGGGAACTTTTGAAATATAAAAATTAAATCGCCTTACCTGAATTTGTGTCACGGTGGCTGAGTTTCAGGGTCATTATCGCTGTAGGAAAGATAACTCCCAACTAGAACGGAAAACTATTTATTTTATAGTTTGCTATTCTGGTTCCTTTCCGTGGATCCACACGTCGGCATCGAGGAGTTAGTTATTGATGCAGAATTTCGATTCTTTCTTTTTAATCTTTAAGGTGGTTCCACCTAAAATCTCTGCTTTATGTTTCCAATGGTAAAACTTCTTTACATATCCATAGCTTCAACGGCGTATGCCGTATAATAATACTGTTACTCACGTCGTTTCGTAATTGGGTCGATAATGACCAGCCGACAAAGTATCCTATTGTTTCACTATTTATTCCCGATATTCCAATGTATATTCGCGTTTAAATAAATTCTATCTGTTAAATAATGAAAACACTGTACTAAAGAACACTGTAAGTCATTACAACAGTTCAGTATTGCCATTCAAATTGTCCGCAGTGAAATAAGTGCATAACAGCACTAAAACTCAATATCCTTAAAGTCTATCACACTATTAAACAAAAGTCTGCCTACAGCAATGTGTCGAAATTATTACAATGCACATATAGTCATTAATTGTTCCTTATCCACAAAGTTCAAAAAGATACTTAATCAACTGTAGTTTGCGTTCACTATTCCACCTCGCGACAATAAGTTGAAATGTAGACAGAGTGTAAGCAGTATTTTTTTTTTTTTTTGATTGAAGGTTTAACGACCACCGTGAGCAACTCAATGGGCTATAAGCACTCGCCCGTCCCTAATTTAGGGTCACTAGTTCCAGGGAAGGGAGAGAGCCAGTGCCGTAAGACAAACACAACATCCATGCCTCACCGGGATTCAAACCCGGACCCCGTTCGGACGAATGATCAGAGGCCATAGCTTAGACCACTGCGCCACCGGGGCGGCGCAGTATTTCACTAAAGCCAATTCCACACAATAAACAGTTGAAAGAAGTTCATTATCAACACAGTTACGAATCAACATAAGTAACAGTATTATTAAACGACATACGCCGTTGAAGCTATGAATAAGTTGTGTGGAATTGGCTTTAGTGAAATACTGCTTGCACTGTGTCTACATTTCAACTTATTGTCGCGAGGTGGAATAGTGAACGCAAACTACAGTTGATTAAGTATCTTTTTGAACTTTGTGGATAAGGAACAATTAATGACTATATGTGCATTGTAATAATTTCGACACATTGCTGTAGGCAGACTTTTGTTTAATAGTGTGATAGACTTTAAGGATATTCAGTTTTAGTGCTGTTATGCACTTATTTCACTGCGGACAATTTGAATGGCAATACTGAACTGTTGTAATGGCTAACAGTGTTCTTTAGTACAGTGTTTTCATTATTTAACAGATAGAATTTATTTCAATGCGAATATACACTGGAATATCGGGAATAAATAGTGAAACAATAGGATACTTTGTCGGCTGGTCATTATCGACACAGTTACGAATCAACGTGAGAAACAGTATTATTATACGGCATACGCCGTTGAAGCTATGTATACGCCACCACGTATGTGTATACTTTCATGTGTTCGCCTTATTCTGGGGTAGACTTTATGAAATGTAAATGAGGATTCTTTACGTATTTTCTTTACAGTTAATGTATTCCCAAGGATGAAAATTTGCACATTGATAAAACTAACTTATAGCATAGGATACTTAATACTAGCTGAAACATAACCATAATTATATTAAAAATCAATCATTTGTCTTTGGGTAATATTCAGACTTGTTAATAGATGGCGCGGCCTATGCATTGATGACGTCAGTAGACAAACAAATATTGGATTGCTTAACTATGGTTATATTTTAGCAAGGATTAAGTATCCCATGCTATAACTTAAAGTTAGTTTTATCGATGTGCAAATTTTCATCCTTGGGAGTATATTAATTGCAAAGAAAATATGTAAAGAAGTTTCACCATTGGAAACATTAGGCATAAATTTTAGGTGGAACCATCTTGAGCGCGCATTCCCCTTTGCTGGTGCTCGAAGGTAGGCTCTTCTTGACGTAGTCAACAGTCAAATTCCCCTTATCCACTCAAAAACCAAAAGCCTTCAGATTCCCGCCAATAAACGCTTCTTATTCCACACGTGCGTCGCAAAACCACTTCTACTATACTGGCGGCAAAACAATGAACAGAAAGAAGTTGAAAACTCTCTCTCTCTCTCTCTCTCTCTCTCTCTCTCTCTCTCTCTCTCTCTCTCTCTTTCTCAAAAAGATTTCTCTTTAGCACTGTTTTACATCGTCTAAAATAGAGGAATACATTTAGCTACGAAAATGTTACCACGACAATACTTTTTTTGTAAGCAATTAACCGCCTGGAAGCTTTTTAATAGCAGCTTAGCATCTATACTCGGAGCAAGGCTAACCTGACTATGGAGTTAAAATTACGGAATGTGTATTTCCACTGAATAATGTAGTTCCAGTTTAAAAGCTCGTGTTCGAGCTTGAACTGAAACCTAAAAATGGATATGCAGATGTTCTAAATATCGTATGTACGTAAATTTAGAAATGGAGATCACAGTTTCTGTCGCGTTTTCAATGCGGAGGCCATAGGACCCGTCTTGCTGGAAAACGACGTTGTCAAATCTTTTGATCTGCGGTATAGCGAAATTTTCTAGCACATCCAAGTAAATGTCACCATTTATGGTTTTTTCGCAGAAGAAGAAAGGGCCAATCACTTCTCTTTTTTGATAGGGCGCACCACACATTAACTTTTGGAGAATCACGTTCCAGTTCAATAGCAGCATGAGGCGGTTCACTACCCCATATCCTACAGTTGTGACGATTCACAATACCTGATACATGAAATGTGGATTCATCACTAAAAATTATAGTACTGAGAAAGTTTTCGTCGTTTTCCACTCGATTCAGCATGTCCACAGCGAAATCGTATCGCAGAGTGTGATCATTTACATGCATCTTTTGCACTATTTGAATTTTATAAGCATGAAACTTTAATTTCTTGTGCAAGATATCGTGAACTGTCGATTTCGGAATGCACAGTTCTCTGCTTGCTTTACGAATGGATTTCCTGGGGCTTCGTCGGAAACTTTCATTAACTTGGTCAACCGTCTCACCGCTGACGCTAGGCCTACCGGCTCCTCCACGATGTTCCACATTGCCAGTTTCTTTAAACTGTTTCATCCACCGCTTAATTGAATTCATTGACGGAGGATTACAACCATACTCTAAACGGTACCGTCTTTTAACTTTAATGACAGACTTCAATTCCGCAAGCCATAACACACACATCGCCTTCTGCTGTACCGATGACATGACTACTGATTGCGCATTTCTCATACATTCCTCGTCAGGCCACACCTAGCGCCATCTATCGGATTCTGGGAATAACAATTCTACAAAACAAAAATATAGAAACCGTGTTAGTAATACGTGACATAGAAAAACGGACAATGCTCATAGTTTTTTTTGTACATAATTTTGTAATGTGTCCAATAATTCTCGGACACCCAATATATATATATACAAAAGCCACCGGACACCTAGAAAAGAAACACAATATATATATATATATACAAAAGCCACCGGACACCTAGAAAAGAAACACAATATATATATTGACAGAAGTCACCGGACACCTACAAGAGAAACACGACACAGAATTTATTGACATACATTAGTACGGTGTCGGTCCACCTTTAGTCTTAATGCATGCACTTGCACTTCGAGACATGCTTTCATCAAGGTTTTGGAACACAGCGATAGGTATGCGCTTCCATTCAATACATAATGCTGCCGCTAACTGTTGCTTAGTAGTAGGCCTTGGTTTCAAACTTCTTATGTGGCGCTCTAACTCATCCCATAGGTGCTGTATAGGATTAAGAACAGGGCTCTGTGCTGGCCAGTCCACACACGATACGGAATTATCGTCAAACCACGCCGTAACAGTCCTTGCTTTATGGCTCGGGGCATTATTATGCTCGTACCAACAAGGCTCGGTTCCATAGTATTGCCACAGAGTTGGTAGGGAATAATTGTCCAGAATATCGAGGTAGACGTGCTGGTTAACAGGTTTGTCTACGATAACCAATGGGCCGGGACCATACCACGAAAAACACAACCACACGAGTACACTGCTAGCTCCAAACTTGACCGTAGGAACAGTACACTCTGGTAAATAGCATTCCCCCGGCTGCCGCCATACCCACACGCGGCCATCAGACTGATGGATCGTGTATCTGGATTCATCAGTCCATAGGACCCGTTTCCATTGATCTACTGTCCACGATAAATGTTATTTACACCATGCTACATGATGAGTAGCATTCCGAGTGGAGATGAAAGGCTTATGAGCAACCGCACGACCACGGTAACCCATGGAATGAAGTTATCTGCGAATGGTATGTGTACATACCGAGGTTCCGTCATTTTTACTCACCTGTACGCTGAGGTCTTGTGCAGTACTCCGTCGATCAGCTGTAACGACTCTCCTGAAGCTTCGACGTCCTCTATCACTGATTTTCATTGGGCTGCCGGTACGTTTTGCTACTACAGGCACGCCATGTGTCTTCCACTTATTCAGTACATCCAAAACAGTTGACTTGGGTATATTTAAACGCCTCTCGGTTTCTCTTATGGACAACCTTTAACACCCAACAATCTTTCCTTTCCCAAAGTCAGTTTTCACCAGCCGCGACATTTTCACTCAACCTAACAGTGCGATATGATCGCCGTCAGCTGCAGGCTTGTTTTTATACCGTTTGCAGCTCTGCCGCGCATCTTAACAACGCAGCGGATCCGTTCATTTGCTTTTTAAAGGGTGTCCGGTGACTTTTGTTAATATATAGTGTATATACAGTATCATCATCATCATCATTGTCAACCATTATCAATCCACTGCTGGACGAAGGTCTCCCCAAGTTTCCTCCACAACGGTCTGTCTTGTGCCAGTCTCCTCCATGTCACCCCTGCATACTTTCGAATTTCATCCACCCATCTCCCATGTGGTCTTCTTCTGGGTCTTTTCCTGTCCCTTGGAATCCAATCTAAAATTTCGGCTGTCCATCGATGATCTGTCCTTCTGGCAGTATGTCCAGCCCATTGCCATTTCAGGGATTTAACTCTGATCATGATGTCTTCCACTCTTGTCATTTTTCGGATCCACGAGTTCCTCTTCTTATCTCTCCTGGTTACACCAAGCATGCACCTCTCCATGCTGCTTTGAGTTGTCTGCAGCCTTTGTATGTCTCTTTTAGTTAAGGTCCACGTCTCTGCACCATACGTAAGCACTGGAAGGATGCATTGATCAAACACTTTTCTTTTAAGACATAATGGCATATTGCTCTTGAAAATTATGCTGTTTCTTCCAAAAGCTCTCCAGGCAAGTTTTGTACGCCGATTAATTTCTTCACCAATGTGACCCTCACTTGATATCTGCTGTCCAAGATAAACGTACGTGTCTGTTATCTCCAGCTTTTCTCCATCAATCGATAAATCTTCATTTCTTGTAAAAGCATTGAACATCACTTTTGTCTTCTGAAAGTTCATTTTTAATCCCACTTCTTTACTCTTGTCAGCAAGTTCCTGGATCATACTACATACATATATACATATATAAATGTACAGTATATATTAAACAAAGTGGGTAAAAATTCCGAAAAGAACAAGGTACAAATGTTGGTGGGGTAAGAAATGGAAGAGCTTTTAAAAGAAAACATGGCTAAAAAGAAAAGAGTTTGCTTCGACTTCGTCATTTTTTGCTAAGTAACTATTTTGATTTAGAAGAGAAAATATATTAAATTTGTCATCTGAGTGCAAAATTATTTGTTAGTTAGTGCAATATCAGTGTGCCATGTTCAGATAAATGAAATCCGAAAGTTTATTTACTTACCTATTTCGACCCTTGAGAACTTCGGTAAACTGGCTTTCAGCTTTTCTTTATTAAATCACAAACACGGATTTGTTGTGCTCGTATTTATCTAGTAAAGACTCCATTTATAATTTCGAAATGCGGGAACGGAATCGAAAGTGGTTGTGCAAGTAGAAATGCTAGTAATAATTTAAAAAAGTTAAAAAAGATAGTAGATGAACTCTGAAGCGTTCGTTTTAACTTGAATATCAAACCCGGGATAAATTCTATTCCGAATAACTTTTGCATACTGACATTAAAAATACCACAAAAACGTTTTCCATATAAACATGGTTGTTAACTTCCAAAAAGCTAACTTAATCATATTTTAGTTGCAGCCGGCGAGAATGCTTTTCAGCAAAAATGTCCGTCACTTCTTCGGCTGTTATGGACACCTGTCGTGAATGTTCAAAATAGCAAGTCCGTTCAGTCTGTTTTCGCATATGGTTGATCGAAGTTAGTGTTTTGTGCGTCTCAGTGTCGAAAACGACCTTTCTGCAGAGCATGTTTTTACAGAAATTACACGCAAAAGTTTTACCAGTTGCGCGATTTTCGGAAAAAAGTTGCTGGCTTCCGTGTAACTTTGTATGGAGGATGAAGGCTTGAGTTTTTCATTTCTCCAACGCTGTCTCCATAATTTGATTTCTCCTCGCAGTTCTTGCTCGGAGGAGCCTTAAAAAAAGAAGTTAAAAAAAGGAGATGCGGAGATCATCTTATCAACATCAAAATTTTCTGCTAAAAATGACGGTATTAACTTTTGCCCCTTATTATATGTTCATGTTTTCTAACGCAAATCTGTTAGTCAGTTCGCTGATTGAATGATCCAGAAAGGGAATATACATCGAAACTCTGTAAAATGTTTCCGGATCATCACAGCGATAAATGGCTCTATGTTTTTGATGGAGAGCATTGCGAGAAAGCTTCACATCAACTCCCAAACTTTCCGATAATTGGGATGCACTCTCGAACATCGTCGTAAAACTAGCTGCGCTGTTTTCGCGCCGTTATTTTAGTGTCTATCAAATGCTGGATTACGTTGTAGACTTGTGTTATGTCAATTTTGGGTTCCTGGAGATGACGAGACGCTGGAAGAGTTAACGAAAAGAGTTGGGCAGAAATTTCGACAGCGATTATATTAATAAATTCAAACCTACAAAATGAGTGGATTAGCCCATTTGTTTTCGAGAGAATTTGGCGCTGAGAGCTCTCGGAAATTACTTCCAGAGCTTCAAAAATTGTCTGCAGAAGTTCTCTGAATTGAAGAACTGCATCATGTTTTTCGACCCATCTGGTCTCTCACAGTTGCTTTAATTTAGTTGTCTTGACGTCAGGATGAGACAGCTTTATTTTTTGAGAGATAACATTAATTCTCTTTGGTGAATCCCGAATAAAATTTGTTACGTCATTGATTATGCCAAAAACATTTCGTATGGCTGATAACTTGCAAGCTTTAGCGAGGGATAAATTAAGGCAATGAGAAGCACAGTGAACATAGGAAGCTAAAGAGTATTCTTTTAAAATACGAGGCTGCACACCCCTTAAACGTCCAACCATATTAGCTCCTCCGTCATATCCTTGACCCCTTAACATTTTCATATCAAATCTGAAGCTGTGAAGCTGCCCAATGATTGTAGCAGACAGTCCTTCTCCTGTAAGATCATTTACCTGAAGGAATCTAACAAAATCTTCGTGGACTTGTTTATTTTCATCGTCTACATAACGAAGAGCCAAGAACATTTGTTCTTTACCGCTTACGCCAGCAGTTTCATCAACTAGCATAGAGAAAATACCACGTCTCTTAACAGATCTCAAATTGACATCACCACAGATATTTATTATTTCATTTTGTGTGGTTTTGCTTATCCACGCGCCATTTTTGGGGCATCCTTGCAAATGCTCTTTCAGTGCTTCGTCTCCTGCATCGACTCTGCATTTTAATAGAGCTCGGAAATTCCCTTCATTCGTCTCATCCTTTCCATCAAAATTTAATTCCCCATCATCGCGATATCCTCGCAAAGCTATATTTTGCCTTCCACAAAAAATCATTGTTTTCACAATAGGGAGTAATCGATTCCTATTTTCACTAACAATGTCTCTGATATTACTGTAGCATTAATTGCTAATGCGATGCCGTCTTTCTTTGCCGACCATATACTAAGCTAAAATTCTAAGCTTTAATTAGTGCTGTTTTGTGATATTCGTTCTTTTTTTATTTGAGGTTTAACGACCACCGTGAGCAACTCAATGGGCTATAAGCAGTCGCCCGTCCCTAATTTAGGGTCACTGGTTCCAGGGAAGAGAGAGAGCCAGTGCCGTAAGACAAACACAACATCCATGCCTCACCGGGATTCGAACCCGGACCCCGTTCGGACGAATGATCAGAGGCCATCGCTTAGTTTCAATATTCGCTTTTATTCACGTAAAAGAATTACAACAGAACATCCCCAACCTCACACGCAGTGTGAGAGAAGGGGAGAAATAAAACAAAATGTAGATATTTACAATGAAATGATAATTGTACAGATGAGCAATGACAGGCATTGCATTATTTGCTGTAAACAGCAGTAGCTCTGGGATAAATGTTCATCGAAGTCTTGGAACATCACTGGAGCGAAAAATTTACAGAAAAAAAAAATCTGTGCAGTTCTAGTGACATGGGAATCACTGGTGGCAGAGAGTCACTGTGCGGATGAAGAGAACTGTGTACAAAAGGTGACATCAGCAGGAAGCAAACACAATCCAGTTCCAGGAGAAAACATGGTGAGGGAACAGTAAAAATTGAAAGTTCCGACGTAGGTTTATTAAAACAGCAGATGAACAGTCTGGGCACTAGAAAACTGAAACCAGGGACGACACGGCGACCATGTTGTGAAGAAGGCAGGTAACCGTGCCGTATCTTTCGCCAAGGAATATTCCAGGGTGAGTCTGGCTTTAACCCTGTTGCGGTAGTGTGCAACCAAGGAGGTAGAGAATGTAATAGGATCTGGATCTTGTAACAGTAGCAGGTGAGAGAAAATAATATATTTAGCTAGAATAAATAAATACGAACAAACTGGTAAAATAGAGCAGAAACTTGTAGAACTGTGGCCGAGGAAACGATAATCTTCTAGGGTGAGATCACTGGTACAAGAAGGATGTGCAAGTTGGAACATACTGTGAAATAGTGGGAGCAGCGTCGGACAGTAAACAAACATGTGTAAGACGTCGCCAACGACGTTACAAAAAGGACAGAGATCTGATGATACTATATTTCTCCGGAACAAAGTCGAAGGGACAGGCAGTCGATTGTGCAAAAACCTCCAATGCACATTAAGTTCTGAGGAGAGGGCCGGTGAATGTTGGGCAGTAGACCAGACTGAGGTTAGGGCAAAATAAGGAACAGAGGGAATAGGGCAAGGTACCGCAGAAGAAGAACGGAGAAAACGGTACAGGGTGCGGGTGGAAAGACTGTGGAGAGGGAGGAGATCACCGGAAAAGGGAAGGAAGAACGGAAAAGGGAAAGAGGCAGAGGAAACGGAAAGGAGGCCAGAGGAATCGACTAGGGAAGGAAAAAGTGATTGAAGAGCATGTTTAAGTTGGAGGAAGTTATCAGAGAGTTCGGGCGAGGGTGGTAGGGTGGGAAAAAGTTCGGAAACGGGTTTCCATGAAAAATCGGGGAGGACCAGTTGGGAAACGGAGACTACACCAGCGTGTAGCCATGCGGGGAAAAATAAAAAGTTGGCAGTAGGGGGGTGGAGGACGGAGGAGAAAAAAGAGGCTCGGAAAGGAGATCAAGAGTGGAAGAGGGGGGTTGACGAATGAGCGGTAAAGAACGAAGGAACTGAACAGCTTCATGGTAGACTAGAGGAAAACGGGGTGGAATGACAGTGTGAATATCCGTCTTGAGAAGAAGATGGACGGTGAGGCAGGGATTAAGGGGGGAAGTCAGAACATTAAGCAGAAGAATGGAAGCGGAAGAGTCTGGTTGAACTGTCAAACGGAGGAAATTGAAAATTCTTACAGCTTTATAACGTACGGTAATCTCTGGCATATTGAGGCCACCACAAGTCGAAGGTAGAGACAATACTGAGGAAGATAACCAATGAGTAGATGACCAAACAATGCTGAGCATTGCTGATGTTGTTGCAGTTTGAACGTAGGCTGGTGGCGGTTGTGCAATCCAGGAATGATAAACTAACGAGAGGATGTGGGTGCCAGAAAGCCGTGCACGACTGTGGTAGGTCAAACAGCACTTGAGCTTGGACCAGTAAGCAGCGGTGTGACGTAGTTTCCTGACGAGGGGTCTCCAGGTGGCAGCCGCTGCTGAGACCCGGCTGCCAATGTGCACCCCAAGTATCTTTTGACTGGTGGAAGTCCAATGAGCGCCCCACGGTGTATCGGGGCGATGTCTCCAGGAGCCACACCACAAGCCTGTACACTTTGAAAGGTTTAGCGAAGCGCCGGAAGCCGCAGCATACACTTGATACCATGCAAGAACAATTGTGAATTGCCATTCTTCTCGGATGAGAACTGTGATATCATCGGCGTAGGCAGTAAGAACGATAGAATGGTGCCTGGTGCTATGCCGAATGGTGGAGGGGGAGGTTGTAGAAGAGAACGGATAGAGCAAAGAAAAGACTCAAAGACTAGAGAGAAAAGTTGTCCGGAATGGGGGCTGTAAGGAAGGAGGCAGTCCGGATATGGACAACTGAGTCCTGGTACAGGGCAAGGAGGGCTGTGATGAATACAGATGGGAAACCGAAGGCAGAGAGCACAGAGGCAAGCCACTGATGACTCACGTTATCAAAGGCCTGCCTCTGATCAAGATTGAGGAAGGCTAAAGGTTCGGAGGAAAGGTGGGCAAGGCAATATGAGTCACGGAGGAGATTAATATTAGTATGAATGCTTCGGCCAGGGATGGTGTACGTTTGGTCGGGATGTATGACGGTGGGAAGGACAGGGTTCAATCGAAGAGAGAGTATTTTAGTATAAATCTTGTAGTCAACATTAAGGATGGATATAGGACGCCAGTTATCCAACTCCAGCAGACACCCCTTCTTTGGAAGAAGAATGATGTGAGCTAGAGTAAAAGCGGAGGGAAGAACAGATAAGGAAAAAGCAGCTGTAAAGCAAGGCAATAGGAGAGGGTGTAAGAAAGAGGAAAACGTACGAAAGAAATTAACTGTCAACCCGTCAGGACCAGGTGACGAGTGACAGTTAAGTAAGGCAAGTGACTGTACTACTTCTGCTGGGGTGATAGGCATAGAAAGAGATGTAACAAGATGCGATGGAATATGTGGTAAGGCACGAAGAATCGAATCAGCATGCGGAGAACTTGACTGGAACTGAGCAAAACGTGACTGGAAATATGTTCTAACACCGGAGCAAATGAGAGTGGGGTCATTAGTAACAGTTCCATCGGGTAACTTCAGATTACGGAGGTGATGAGCAGAACGTTTGTGGAATTCCAGTTGTTGAACCTGTTCACATAGATAGTCATTTGGCTGGAGATAAAGGAGCTTGAGGCGGTGAAGAGCTTGTTGGGAGACAGGAAGTAGCAAGGCACGAAGTTCAGCTTGGTAATGAGAAAACAGCGGAGAATCAAGATCTAGGGTGGAAAAATCGAGCGTGTAGCATCAATCTTCATAGAGGCGGTGGTACGTTTTTCGTGGGAATATTGCTTGGTATAAAGAAGAATTTGGGATTTGACATTTAACCAGTGTTGCAAGGGACAAGAAGCAAAAGGGAGCGTATATAAGGAGCTGCGATTGGATGGAATTTACGTAAGTTGAATCAAGTAAAAGATCATCATCAAGGGTCCAAGTACGGTAGTATTGCCGAGGAGATGGACCGGTGTGAAGACACATTACGACACAGCTGTGGTCGGAAGAAACTGTCGGTGTGTGAGAAAGGGAGATAACTGAAGGAAGAAGAATTGAAGAAACATAAAACCGGTCAAATCGGGCAGTTGTATGGGGAGGAAGTGGAGTAGGAGCGCTAGGTGTACGAACGAAGAAATCGGTGCAGGTGTCGAAAAGAATCTTGGAGTTGTAGCTGGTTGATGTCTGTAGAAAGTGCTCTGGTAAGAAAATACCTGGTATCCGTGGAATCGTCCGATCTGTCGAGGGATGGGTCAAGGGTGCAGTTAAAACCACCACCTAAGATGACAATATCAGTGGCCGGAAGACCTTGAACACAGGAAACAAAATGCTCAAAAAGACAGTCTGCATACTGTTGATTGCCGGAAACATAGATGTTGAAGATATGGTATCGGAAGTTGTGAAGTCGGAAAGACAGAAGCTGCAGGAGGTCACGATAAATCGGTTTGACAGTGATATCAGTAATGAAGGATCGAAGACGAAAATTGATGGCCACCGCAAGTCCTGCGTGAAGACTAAGTCGATGGGCATGGTAGAATTGAAATGGCCAGGGCCGCCACCGGTGGTATGGGGTGTTGGGATGGCAGTTAGTCTCCTGTAGCAATAATATATCCGCATCATGCGGTGTAATGTCTTCAAACACTAACGCATTGGTAGGAGGGACGGAGCATCCCTTACAGTTGAAAGAAAGTAATTTTAACTTGAAAGAAGTTGTAGTTGTTGAATATTACTATCAGCACTTTTGTGAAGACTGGTTACACGTTTCTTTAAGTTAGATGTCTGCGCATTAGTGACCGTGTTAATTTTTGGCAAAAGAGCAAGTAGATTCTGAAGTTGGGTGATAATAGTGGGAAGCTGAGCATTACGTGATTGAACGCAGTCTAGCTGCTTGAGAGGACGTGACGGTTGATTGAGTATAATGAGAGCAAGATCAGAGGACGCCAGCGGCCCGTCTAATGCAGGGAAAGTTTCCAGATATTCAGCGAAAGCTTTTTGATCCAACAATTTTGGAACAGCTGGGGACTTAAGAGATGTAGGAACTGCTGTTGGAGAGAAAGACTGTCGAATTGGCGAACGGGAACGAGAGCAGCGTGAAGACGTCACTGGCGAGATGGAACTCTGTCTGGTACGTTTCAACGTGGGAACGCCGGGAGAAGCTGGTGGGTGTAGGACAGTTAGATCTGACTCCACATTAGGGGATCCAAGGGAAGAAGATGAAGCAACACGACGGAGGGGTTGTCATTCCTTTTCGGAGATAATACCCTCCGAAGAACGTAGAGGTACCACAGCAGCAAGTGGGTCCAACGATGGAGAGGTGGCCAAAGTACCTGTAGTAGATATCGAAGACTTGGAGACTGATGATGAATCATCACTTGCTGGGGGAGAATCATCTGGAACAACAGTAGAAGGGATCAAGGACGTCTGTGGAGCCGAACTTGGTGTGGCCAGAGATACTGGTGTTGGAGCCGAACTTGGTGTGGCCAGAGAAACTGGTGTTGAGGCTGGGGTGTTGACTTTGGGTGGTATGGAAATAGGGGGCTTGGCAGATACATGTGGACAACGTGATTGGATGTGGCCATATGCCTTGCATTTAAAACAATGCAAGGCAGTAACGATATCGATCCGGAAAATCTGCTTCCCTACAACCACAGTGAGGTCAGTAGGGCAATCAGCAATGGCATCTTCAGTAGGAAACAGGATCCTTGCTTGGCGACGCAGACCTAAGATGTTCCTGTCATCTGGGTCTGTTGGTGCGGAAGACAGAGTGGAAATGGATCCAACTACTTTTCCACAACGGGAAAGGGCCGCCATTAAGTAATGGTCCTTGATTTCTGGTGGTACGGGGCAGCACGTAACAAGTACGGGGCGCTGCGTGAGCGGGACTCCCAGTAAAGTATGATCCCCAACATGCAGTCCGTCAGATAAGACGCGCTCCACAAACTCTGGCTTCGCAAAATAGATGAGAACAGTCCTAGGCTTCCTCGCCATATGGGTGATCGCCCCCTTAGGGAGGATTTGGCAGACGGCTAAGGAGTATTTCTTAAGGCTGATGTCCGGGAGGGCATCAAAACATATGCCAAGTTTCTGTGTGCGTAAAACCTCCTGCCCAGCAGCTGAAGTTTCCGGAATTTCAATGCGTAATTTCGTGTTGTCTCTAGTGACAATCATATCAAGAGGCGTTGTACATGGATTCTTCGCTGTAGAGGAAGATGAACTGGTACCCTTCACAACGGAAGCATAAGGTAGAGTTGCCGTAGGAATGGGCGGAGATGGAGAAGGTCGAGACGCAGTGCTCGCAGGAGCAGATGAAGTACCAGAGGCAACGGATACTGAAGAAGTTAATGACGTCACGGTGGTGGAAAATGTCGGGAAATCAACATCCATAAAGTTGGAAGAAGAAGTGGTAACATCAGATAACGCGGCTTGGAAACCAGCTGCGTGTGGTAGTGACGATGACCGAACGTGGCCAGGTGGGGGCGGAGCTTTGCTATCAAGCTTCAGACCTGGCCTATCAGATGCGGTCGCCGCCATTTGCAATGGCTGGCTTGCTAAACCCGACCCTGGGCAAAGCCAGTACGGAAAAAGAGTTAGTACAAGTAAAGTTTTACTTACAGGACGTTAAAGTCGGACTCAATCGACACAGGAGACGTTCACAACACAGGAGATACACAAAATGACGGCACACACACAAAAGAACACCAATAAACGCAGGTCAAACACGGAGCACTGGTCAACACAACCTTTACAAAGCCATCGCTTAGACCACTGCGCCACCGGGGCGGCATACTCGTTCTCTGCGTGTGCAGTAAAATGCTGAAGTCGCTTTTTGTATTTTCTTAATGGTTCTTTAACCAAACATCCTAACCTTTGTATGCTTCGACCGCCATCGTTCGGCCCGAAAAGTACGCACATCCGGCAATAAGCACCTTGATCTCTCTCACTTATAGGATAACCAAGGATAGTCAGTTAACCATCTTCTTTGAAATTTGCGTTTTTGCCCTGTTTCAACGTTGGTTGGGAAAATAAAATTAGCTGATGGAACCCATGCATTTGTTAAAAAATCATACTTGGTCTCTGCTGAAATATCCATTTTGCATACCGCCAGTCCAATATCGTTGTTGCTAAAAAGTCTTTTACTCGCCGTTTGTACAGAATCTACGGAAATCAGCTTCTCGGGTGAAATGACCGAGCGACTTATCTCTTGCGTTTCGACATTTTCAGGAAAAATCCTTACATTCGCCTTTTTAAAACAAGTTAGTAAAATCATGCAACGCATTGATTATGATACGCTTTCCAACATACCAGAAATCATTACTCAAGTTATTATGAGGATAATGGCTGTAGAATAAATTTCGCTCCTATCACCCGACCTTTGACCCCATTTCGATGATATTCAACAGAACCGGTAAAGTATACTTCCGGAACAACATGAAAAGTTTTGTCTCAATTGAAGCATTTTTACGTAAGTTATAACGCATAAGGGCAATAGAATGGATCCCGATCCTATGTCCTGACCTTTGACCCCATTTCACCCATTTTCAATAGGGTCCGTTCCCTGGTGGCCCTCTACGACATACTAAAATTTCATCGAAATCGAACCAATTTTTACGCGAGTTATCGTGCGGACAGACGGACGGACAAAGCTGGAGCATATACGCTTCTTCAACCTACGGTTGGAAAGCGTAAAAAAGAAGTCAAAATTTGTTTTCACAAGAAACATGTCGCAAAATTAATACAACGAAAACTACTTTTGAGAACATTTTTCATTAGAAATCTAACGAGCTAATGAGGAAGTGTAAATTCGAGGACATTTGAGGACAAACATCAAAATTTGAGGACAATTTGCGTCCCCAAAGGCATCAGACGTTTTTGGGGACAACAAACAAAATACGAGGACTGTCCTCAAGAATTGGGGACTTCTGGTCAGCTTTCCCTAAATTAAGGACGGGCGACTGCTTATAGTCCAATTTGCTCATGGTGGTCGTTAAACTCCCAACCAATAAAAGAAAAAAAAATGACCCAGATTATGTCATTCCCTGGAACCAATGGCTCTAAATTAAGGACAGGCGACTTCCTATTTCGCTCGAGTTGATAATTGTGATCGTTACAACACCGCAAATTTAAAAAAAAAAGGAAGGAAAAGAGAGAAAAATATTAATCACTGATGTACGTAGAAAAAAAGTGCTTTCAACAATTAGAAGGGTCTCTTTTACTTTGATTTAGATGAGTGAAATACTCGGGGTTTTTGTATTACGAAAACTACTTTTTATATTTAACTTTTTAAAAGAAATTCCAAATACTCTCCGTGATTTGTCATAAGTAAAAGTCGCAGATCGTTTTTCCTTGTTTCATTTAGAGCATAAAACAGGAATTTAAAAATTGACATTCCGTAGCGTTTTTAGCGCATGCGCACTGAACTGCACGAAACAAAACGATTAGAAATACACAGTCGAGTCACATTATTGTGACCACCCCCTTCTTTTGACGTCAACAGCGCGTGGCCAATGAAAGAAGGCACGTGTCGTGAGCTGGTTTGGAGGGTGGCCACTTTATTATGACCACCCCCCTCAGTACTTCGTTGGGCCACCTTTTGTCTTTAATACTGCGTCGATTCTTCGTAGCATGGACTCCACGAGGTGTTAATAGGTGGTTTGTGAAAACTGAGACCATGCTTGATGAATAGCACTTTCCAGGAGTGTGAGATTGCAGGGTTGTGGATCCAGCTGTCTGATGGCTCGTTCAACTTCATCCCACAAATTCTCAATGGGGTTGAGATCTGGAGATTGTGGGGGCCACCTAAGCAAAGTAAACTCACCGGCATGTTCCTGAAACCAATCCTGTACAATACGAGCACTATGGCAGGACGCATTATCTTGTTGAAAGTAGCCTTCGCCATTGGGATAAACCATCCACATGACAGGATGCACTTGGTCCGCAAGGATGTTTAGATATGACGTGCCAGTCAGACGTTGATAAACACGAATTAAAGGGCCCAAAGCATGCCAGGAAAACATTCCACAAATCATAACGTTGCTTCCATCAGCTTGAAGGGTTGTAGCAATGCATTTGGAGTCCATGCCTTCGTGCTGTTTCAGCCAAATCCTCACTCGGCCATCGGCATGGTGCAACTGAAAACGTGATTCATCGGACCACATAATTTGTTTCCAATTATCGACTGTCCAATCCTTGTACTCCTGTGCGAACTGGAGACGTTTTCTCTTGTTAACTGCAGACAGCAAAGGTGTTCGAACAGGCCTTCGGCTGCCATATCCCATCCGATGCAGTGTACGGCGAACAGTGCATGCAGAGATCATTTGAGGGGATCTTTGATTAAAATGGTCTGTAATTTGCTGCACTGTTGCCCTTCTGTTGTCTGTTAACAGTTTGGACACTCTCCGTTCCGCCCGAGCAGTCACTAGTCGATGACGACCACACGTTGCACGTAGAGACCCAAATTTTTGGCTGACAGTTCAGTCTTTAAACACTTTAACAACAGCTGCTCTGGACCATTTCACGAATACGGCGGTTTCGGCGATACTCACTCCATGGCTTCGAGCTCCTACAATCATCCCACGTTGAAAGTCCATCAAATCGCATTTTTTACCCATCTCGTCACCCAAAAATCACTTCTACTACTGTCGCAAGCACCAAGCTTCCCCTTTTTATACTAGCCTCGCCCTCTGACGGCAACAGCGTGAAGCCATAGCTCATTTGTTTAAAACTGGCAGGAGGTAAAAATAAAGTGGCCACTCAGTGTGTAAGGTGTGCTGTAGGCAATCTGAAAACGTGGAGCCGCGGGTGGCCTACTGGGCAACGTTCGTGACTGCCGCGGAAAAGGACCTCAGGTTCGATCCCAAGCAGGTACGAACGATCGATCCACTAAATATCCGCCGTGCGTCGGATGGGCACGTTAAGCCGTCGGACCCCGGGTACTGGCCACACGGTAATAAATAAGGGCGTCTTCCTCCCCTTTTCTACTTCGCTTCCGTGTCACTTTCCTATCGGGCACTCTAGCCCAAATCTTCGAGCTTCCTGTTTCTAAGGGCTGTTTAAGACCTGGGGTCAGACACTCCCTTCCTAAAATCCTCTACATATGATCTGATCTGATCTGAAACCAGATCACTCGTTGCTGTCATGGATAAAAGGAGCGATTTATTAGATTTGCAAAAAGGGAAGATTATCGGCTTTCTGGACAAGGGTGGCAGTATTTCTGAAACAGCGCAGTTTGTGAAATGTTCGTGTGCTGCCGTGGTTAAAGTGTATCGTGATTGGAGAAATGTCTCCAATGCGAATAAGCGACGTGAAAACTGCAGGGCACCACGTGCCATTGATGTGAGAGGTTAACGTAGGCTTCGGAGGTGCCTGAGGGCCGATCGACAAGCTACAGTGGAGCAACCCACTGGCCGAATGAACCAGGGGGCTACCGGAAGTGTGCCTAAAATGACTGGTCAGCGAACCCTGCTGCGTATGGGACTCCGATGCAGACGGATAGTTACTGCACGTATGCTAACGAAGGTGCATCGGAAGAAAAAGCTTACATTTGCACGGTAAACTTTTTAGGTATCGGAATCGGACCTCCCTGATTGGCAGAGAATTGCCTTCTCCGAAAAGTCACGTTTTCTGCTGCATTGGACGGATGTATATTGACGCAAAAGGTGAGAAACATCGGAGAACAAACACTCTTTAACCATTGCTGGAAGAACACAAGCTAGTGGGGGCAGCGTTATGGTCTGGGAATGTTTTCGTGGCATTCTCTGGGTCCACTCATACCTGTGGAAGGCACTATGGACCGAATTCATTATGAATCCGTTCTTGCAGATCACGTACACCCATACATGCTGATTATCTTCCCTGGGGCGGATGGGATGTCCCAGCACGACAGTGCGATGTCACACAGCTAGAAATGTCCGAGAGTGGTTGAAACAGCACGATGAAGACTTCAAAGTACTTCCCTGGTCCCCTAATTAACCAGACATAAACCTAACTGAGCATCAGTGAGACCACCTCAATCGTGTTGTTCGCTCTATGGATCCTCCACCACACACCCTCCAGCATCTGTCTGATGCACTGCAGTCAGCATGGCTTCGCATACCTGTGAACACCTTCCAGCCGCCCCGGTGGCGCAGTGGTCTAAGGCGCTGGCCTCGAATCATTCGTCCGTAAGAGGTCCGGGGTCGAATCCCGGTCAGGCATGGATGTTGTGTTTGTCTTACGGCACTGGCTCTCTCCCTTCCCTGGAACCAGTGACCCTAAATTAGGGATGGGCGACTGCTTATAGCCCATTGAGTTGCTCACGGTGGTCGTTAAACCTCCAATCAAAAAAAAAAAAAAAAAAAAAAAGAACACCTTCCAGCACCTTATTGAGTCACTCTCAACCCGTCTAGCTGCTGTCCGCGCTGCACACGGCGGTTACTCTGGATATTAGCTGGTGGTCACAATAATATGACTCGACCGTGTATACATACTATGTCATTTTCATTAGAAATATAATGTATGTACTCTGTGCAATCATTTCGTAAGCTGAACCACCTTTCAGTTTATGGTTTCTGGCATTTCATTTCATTACCAAGACCGAAAGGCAAGTCGAATATAATCTTTTTTCGATACGAAACGTTATCTACCTTACAAATGCGTATTTTCATTTATTGACGGCTGATTCTATTTACCCAAGAAAATGTTAAATGTGCCCATTTTGCCCGTTGCTCACTGGGTGTGTTATTTTCATACGCAAAAACTGGCGTTTCGCTAAAATATTAAAAGCAGATTTAGCTGAAAAATGTGCCCATACATATGTATATTTTCTCCTTAGCACTTGGCGTGGTCGTCGAGAACATTTGCACTTTCATATTTCCACTGACAATTTCGCTTTGCACCTGGCTTCATAAACTGCTTCGGATTACGCAAATTTATTTCGAAACATCATTGCCTAAGTAGGAAAAGGAATCATGGGCTTCAATATAACTATAAACTAATTTAATTCTGTGTAGCATTACAACTATGACCAATTTAATTCTACTGAATGCGGATTTTTCTCGTAGCTCAATGGGTGTGCTATTTTCGCACGCGAAAATTGGTGTTTCGCTCAGTTTATGATAGCCGGACTGTGAAAATCTGGTCATACATATGTTTTTCAGTGGCACTTGGCGTGGTCACTGAGAACATATGCACTCGCATATTTCCACCTGCCTTCATAAACTGCTTTGGCTTACGAAAATTTATTTCAACGCATCACCATTGCGCATGTAGAAAAAGGGACCATGGGCTTCAATATAACTGTAAACTAATTTAAGTCTGTGTAGCATTACAACTATGACTAATTTAATTCTACTGAATGCGGATTTTTCTCGTAGCTCAATGGGTGTGCTATTTTCGCACGCGAAAATTGGTGTTTCGCTCAGTTTATGAGAGCCGGACTGTGAAAATCTGGTCATACATATGTTTTTCAGTGGCACTTGGCGTGGTCACTGAGAACATATGCACTCGCATATTTCCACCTGCCTTCATAAACTGCTTTGGCTTACGAAAATTTATTTCAACGCATCACCATTGCGCATGTAGAAAAAGGGACCATGGGCTTCAATATAACTGTAAACTAATTTAAGTCTGTGTAGCATTACAACTATGACTAATTTAATTCTACTGAATGCGGATTTTTCTCGTAGCTCAATGGGTGTGCTATTTTCGCACGCGAAAATTGGCGTTTCGCTCAGTTTATGAGAGCCGGACTGTGAAAATCTGGTCATACATATGTTTTTGAGGAATGGCAACGACCGAGAGGGAAAGGGGGTGGATACAGGGGGATGTCAACTCGATGTGCTGCCCCATAGCGGTGCTTCTCGGAACTTTCGATGGATCTTTGATTTTGAGGGATGGCAACGACCGAGTGAAAAAGGGGTGTCAACTCGATGTGCTGCCCCCTAGCGGTGCTTCTTGGAACTTTCGATGGATCTTTGATTTTGAGGGATGGCAACGACTGAGTGGAAAAAGGGGTGTCAACTTGATGTGCTGCCCTCTGGCGGTGCTTCTTGGAACTTTCGATGGATCTTTGATTTTGAGGGATGGCAACAACCGAGTGGGTCCGTTGGGATTTTTTGTATTTATTCCAGTGGTTTTCAAGCGGGATTTTTCCTACTCTTCGATGTTATTTTTCCCCGGAGGAAATTTTTACGTAACGACGCTTGGGAATTTTCTTTCCAATGGAACAAAAAATGCTCTAATGGTCTTAGCAAGGTCCTAACTCACGATGATTTGGTTTCAAAAAATTGGTCAGGTGGTCTCGTGTACTACGTATTCACTCTTTTTTTTTTAATTACTTTTACATTATTTCTTCATGTGTTTTTTATATATATTTTGTATGTTTTGAGGGAGTTTTTTCGTGTAGATGTAATGAATTTTCTTGGGAACTTTTCTTTTTCATACATTTCATTTTATTTCAGACCATGAGACGGGGAAATGCTTCTTTAGGAACGATTTCGTTCCTGTTCGCAGTAACTATTGGACTTTGACAAAATTTTTGGGAAATCAAGCGGAAATGTAGACATGTTAATTCTAAGTCTTTCGCCCTTCCAATATTTTTTTTTCTAGTCGTAATGTTTTCATGTACTATGTATTCCCTCTCCTTTTTTTTTTATAACTTTTACGATATTTCATCATGAATTTTTTATATTTTTTGTATGTTTTGAGGGAGTTTTTTCGTGTAGATGTAATGAATTTTCTGGGGAACTTTTCTTTTTCCTTTATTCAATTTTATTACAGATCATGAGACGAGGAAATGCTTCTTTAGAAACGATATCGTTCCTGTTCGCAGTAATTATTGGACTTTGTCATTTTTTTGTGAAATGACTTCATGCTAATTCTGAGTCTTTCGCCTGTGCAATATTATTTTCTCGTAATTTTTTCGTGTGTTCAAGAACTCTACAGGTCTTTCACAGTTAAAATTCTGATGAAACAATATTTTCTTACTTTATTTCGCATATCATTGTAGCTTCCCAATTTCGCTATTTTACTTCATCTTTTTTTTTGAAATTTCGTAAAACTTTTCAGTATGTCAGTAATTTTTTTCTTTCTTGGTCAAACTTGTCCTTTTATTTGGACTCTTTTTTTTTCATTTCATTTCAACAAAACGATTATTTTAGATGTAGCAAGTCATCAGATTTTTGTTTCCTTATATAGCATATTTTCAAACTTGCTTAAAAATATTCCTCAAAGCTCTGCATGTAGTCAAATATGCATTTTTTTTATTCTTTCCTAGTTTGCTATACTTTTTCGTGGACTGTCCCAACAAGAAAGCATTCATTGTCAAGACATACAATCTAAAACCCTTTTTCTTACGATAAAATTTGTATTCTTTGGGCTGTATATTTTTCTGTCTCGTCCGAAAAAACATTCATTCTAGAGGCAAAGCTAGTGATTCCGTTCATCCCATAAACATTATTTTTTTAACGTTTTACTAACTCATCAGAAAAGCAGTTATTCCCCACCCCCATAGCGAAAATAAAGAAATTCTTACTTCTTTTCCATACATATCGACTCAATCTATTTCTTTTCGAAATGCTGGTCATGACATTTCAACTAAAATTTCATACTTTCACCAAAAATCATATTCTTAAACGAGCTATTTTTTTTTTTTACTTTATTTCATGTATAACTAAATTTTTATTGTTTCCTCACCTCATCAAAGTTAATAAGAACTTCACTAATCTCATTCCTTTTCCTCATTTAGTTCGCTTTAAATTGAGATGTTTCAAAACTTCGCGTATATTTCTTTCACTAAATGTCCAGTTCTCCCGTATCTGTCCAATTATTTTTAACTTCTGTGCCTGCCGCATTTTTTCTTTAGACGTTTAGTTTCATTGACCTTTTCTTTCGTTTTAATTAGGTTTTCATTATCGTATTTTTTATTCATTGTCTCAGCAGAAAAAGCTTTCATTCTGGAGACATAGCGTCTAAGTCCGTACTTCCTCTAAACATTTTTATTTCACGTTTTACTAATTCGTAAGAAAAGCAGATCTTTCCAAACTCTCATAGTGAAAATATCGTATTCCCCTTATTTTATTTATTATATTTTTCCTTCTGTTCAGTGTTGTTTGATTCTTAAAACTTTGGTTTATTTTTATGAAACTTCTTTTTTTTTTTCTGATTCAACCTATCAATCTTTTCCTATCGATTTAATTGCTCTTATTTTTCCATTCGACTTTACTTTTGAACAGAAATGTGTCTAAAATCTTTAGATGTATTTTAGTCTCTAAGGCCGATTCTTCACTATTTCAAATAAAGTCATTGTAGGATTTTAGTGTAAATGCCCCTAAATCTTTAGAACTTCCTTTTCATAGTTAGATACTAATTCCTCGAGGTTTAAATTAAAACATGAAAGAAGAGTGTTTTTACGCTCTATCCAGTGAAAGAAGAGTGTTTTTACGCTCTCTCCAGTGAACGAAGAATGTTTTTACGCTTTCCCCAAGAAATTAACTTTGGAATCTCCCTTCTTTCTACCGGAAAATGACTATCTTGGGCAACTGTTTTCCCGCGTCTACTGCTTTGCTGGAAAACCTCATATGACATGAAATCCCTTTGCTTGGTAGATTAAACTAAATTCTGGTTTTGAACTTTGAACGCAAACTCAAGCTTGCAAAAGCATAGTTTTCTCAGCGAACTTAAACTGTCTAAGATGACAAAAATCTAAAACTGGTGACTCAATGGGACAGAGCGTTTGAACTTTGCCGTTCATTCAAGATTTAAGAGATCAGTCGTGAACCACTACAAGGGAAATAAGCAGACCCTGATTTAGTCCACTGTTTCCAAAAAAGGTAGAAAGCTAGTGTCGTAATTCAAAAGCTCATAACTCAAGCCTCCACAGGATTTAATTTCGGACGGGCGATTAGTCAGATGTCAATGCTTAGACATTGAAAAATTACTTCAGACAAATATTTTCTTACTTAAAAGTGCTTCAAGTCAGAATTTGTATTACTTAAGATTTCCTTTAGTCAATATTTTTTCCATCTTAAAAATTTCTAAAGGGTTGATTTTGAAAAAAAAAAAAAACCAGTTCTCCCAAAAACGTAAAATTTCCCCATAATTGTATGAGGAATCAAATAAATTGACGAAGCTTGAATGTTAAGTCTTTCAACCCATTTCTTTCTCTTCATGTTTCATTCCATAAACTTTCTTCAAATTCCTATAATACCCAAGAATTTTGTTAAATGTCCAAGTTCGACTCCCCAGAAATTTCCTGAAAATGATAGTTTCTCTTTTAAAAAAAATTCCAAAATAAGAATCCCTTCAATGAAACAAGAAATTCCTATTCAAAGCATTCCATCACTCTTTCTACTTCAAGTACTCTCTTTGTAAATCTAAGGAGCTGTTTTTGTTTTAGGTTTTTTTTTTTTTAATATTCATATATTTTTGCCGAAATGTATGTACATATACGACAGTAAAACATCATACAACTGCTTGATGTTCAATTCACTTCACGCTGTCTTAAGGATATTCATTCATTTTCTCATAACACATAGACATGTTATTTTTCTTCCCATTCACTTCAAAGACTTGAGATCAACTTAATCGAGTCCTTTGAGAAAAATTTCATAGAAAAGCATAAATTTTCTTAAAGAAATCATTAGAATAAGATTTTTTTACTGAAAGAAGTTTCCCCTGTTCAAAGCATTAAGTGGCTCTTTTCGCATCAAATTCTGTATTTCCTCATGTAAACTTTATTCTTTTTCTACTTCATATCGTCGTTCGTTTCTTGTTTTTCCCTATGTAACTTAAAACTTCTTTTCTTAATCTATTTTTCATAAAGTATCATTCTTTTGAGTTGATTTTCTCTCTCTCTCTCTCTCTCCATCTCTCTCTCTCTCTCTCTCTCTCTCTCTCTCTCTCGCTCTCTCTCTCTTTCTCTCCTTCTCTCTCTCTCTCTCTCTCTCTCTCTCTCTCTCTCTCTCTCTCTCTCTCTCTCTCTCTCTCTTTTTTTTTTTTAAATGCATTCCTAAGTTCATATTGAGAAGGGTTTAAATTTTGGTTGAAAGATCGTTTTAGGAAAAGTTGAAAACTGATACTGTTCGTTTCGGAAAAGTACATTTTCTTATAGGGTTAAAAAATGGAACACTTCATATTTTCTTAGGGGCGATTTTGATGAAACACGTTTCAGTAAAAACGGTGAAATTCCCATTGAATAACATGGGGAACTATGAAATTTAAGAAGCACGTTTTCGTTCAAGGAAAATATTTTAAAAGGTCTATTTTCGATTCAGTTGAAAACGAATCAGGTAGAAAACAGAATGCAGTAAAAGCAGTCACAGCAAGTTCCTGAAAGTTGAAAATAGATGAGGTTGAAATTTGGAAAAATGTCTTAGGAAAGAAATTGTTATAAAACACAGACTGTTTAGTTTTCCCAGGCTAGGGGTCTTCAGTGAGAGCGCTTCTTCTTTTTCAAACCAAAGAATGAAGCGAGTCAGTTTGAAACATTTCAAACTCCTTGAAAATAAGCCGTGTACTCTGGTTTCGACTCAATACTGCAAAGCATTGCTCTCAGACCAGTCGGAATTCCACCCCGATTGGTTGCCTAATGGAAAACCTCAGACCCATCTCCAATAACAATACCCAAATATTCTTAAGAAAAGTCTAGCAAAAAAGCACTAGTTCCCCATTAAATCAATTGCATTCATCCTGTTACTGTTTTACACATTTCAAAAAAGAAGTTTACATTCTCACTTTTACTTTAAAATTCTTGTAAAGCTTAATATTTTGACTCATTTCCATAAAAAAAAATAATTTCCCTTAAAATTTAATTTACAAGAATAATAATTACTCTGAAAATTTATGCCTTTAAACTAAAAAATATTTACGCTTAATATTTCAATAAATAATAAATATTCACAAACTCACCTTCTACCTTGCCAATAAAAAAGAAAACTACTTTCATTTCTGAATTTATATAATCGAAATCATTATTTCTCCAAGTAGTTCTTTTTCCATGATTGTAGAGAGGAACTCTTCTAAAATCTTCCCTTTTCCACACGTGTTCGACACAGACTGTTTAGTTTTTCCAGGCTAGGGGGTCTTCAGTGAGAGCGCTTCATCTTTTCAACTCAAAGAATAAAGCGAGTCAGTTTGAAACATTTCAAACTCCCCGAAAATAAGCCGTGTACTCTGGTTTCGACTCAATACAGTAAAGCATTGCTCTCAGACCAGTCAGAAATCCACCCGATTGGTCACCTAATTGAAAACATCAGGACCATTTCCAATAGCAATACCCAAATTTCCTTAAGAAAAGTCTAGCAAAAAAGCACTAGTTCCCCATTAAAACAATTGCATTCATCCTGCTACTGTTTAAACATTTCGAAAAAGAAATTTCTTTTACTTTTTAAAATTTTGAAAGCTTAAATTTTTGTCTCATTTCAATAAAAAAATTATTTCACTTAAAATTTAATTTAAAAAAAATTACTCTTTAAATGTATGCCTCAAAACTAAAAAATATTTACGCTTAATATTTCAATAAATATTCCCAAACTCACCTTCTCACTTGCCAATTAAAAAAAAAAAAAAAAACTATAACAATTCTCCAGTCCACTTGAATTCCCTAACATGAACTTTGATTACAGAAGAAAATACGGAAACAGTCATAAAAGGATTTCCTCCTAAATGAAAATAATGTTCAGGAATTGATTCCAGCCTGAATCCAATAGGACAGCTTTTCTCAGGTTGAACCTCCAGAACACAAGTGGAGACGAATGAAAACTCATCACAATTTTCAGATGGAATCAAAGCATTTGAACAGCTGGGGAGCCGACACACTGCTTCTTAGCGAAAGAAACAGAAACGTCTGGAAGATTCATACAGCTTCATTCCCAATGAATAAATGTGGAAAAAATAACGTTACCCAGCTGATGGAAACAGAATTTGAAAGACTTGATGACGTCTTACTTTATTCAAACTTAGAACAGAACTAAAATTCACTAAGCGTTTCCTTTGCATACTGTGACTAATGCATGACCCTTATCACAACACGTGTTGTGTGTCACCATGCGTCAGCGCTTCACGGTGACTGTTTCCTTATCTGTTCATCTCTCAACGAACATACTATCGACTCTAATCAGACAAAGCTAATTTTCAGGTAAATTCTCAGAGAAAAACGAAAGGACTTCATTATAATTAATTTTCATATCCAGAGAGAATAAAACTAAAATGTATTCAGTAAGAAATTCTTCATGGTTGAATTTTCCACAAAAGGAATACGGAAAGCGAAAGAATTTAATCAGACACCCTGAAAGAATTCATCTCAGAATTAAAACCGTTTTTGAAAAAAGAAAAAAAAAACCCAGTAAACTACAGAATACTTTGTTCTTCACATAAAGAAAACACAGTGTACGATTTCAATATTCCCTTTTTTCTTAAAATTTCTACCACGTAATTACTTAGGTCAACTGAGTCCAGAAATGCTTCGTCTACTTTAGTATTTCGATTCCGAGGAGTTCTTCCCGATACTGTTAAGATATTTTCTCAAAATCCAGTTGTAAAATACTTTTGGTCATGTTTATTTGATTGTCGTTGTCGTAGGAGATTTCCAAACCGTTCATGTCCACCATGTCATACATTGTGTCCCCGAGAGTTTCTTCAAGCAGAAAAGAGCCTTCATTCCACAGAAATTCTTTTTTTGGTGTTTGTAATGTTTCCAAAGTCAAATTATTTTTTTTTCCAATGCTTTCTTAATTAAAGCTGAAAACGAAATGGAACGAAGAAACGTCTCTTGTATGACTCTTAACATAGTAGATTTCTTATCAGCCACTTTAGTCCAATGTTCGCTGCACAGAGAAATTTCAGATTTCAAAATTTCCCCATCCTGACCCACTTTTTTCTGAGTGAAATTCAATACATGGTGAAAATCTCGATTTATGCATTCCTTTGAGTGGGGAATCGCTCTCATGTTAAAATCGACATTGATTAAAATTGGAGACAGGAAAAATATATGAATTGAATAAATAATGCATAGACGGGATTCTCGAAAACATAAAAAATATCAGTTTTATATAAAAAAAAAATTCCATGAGAAATATTGGAGGGCGAAAGATATCTCACATCGTCATCCACTCCTCCCAAAATTTAACGAAGTCCATTAAATCTCTGTTGTCAGTACACGTATTTGTTTAATTTTGGGTGGAATGGATGACGATGTGAGATATCTTTCGCCCTCCAATATTTTTCATGAAATTTTTTTTTATATAAAACTGATATTTTTTATGTTTTCGAGAATTCCGTCTATGCATTATTTATTCAATTCATATATTTTTCCTGTCTCCAATTTTAATCAATGTCGATTTTAACCGTTTCCCCTTTCATGAGAGCGATTCCCCACTCAAAGGAATGCATAAATCGAGATTTTCACCATGTATTGAATTTCACTCAGAAAAAGTGGGTCAGGATGGGGAAATTTTGAAATCTGAAATTTCTCTGTGCAGCGAACATTGGACTAAAGTGGCTGATAAGAAATCTACTATGTTAAGAGTCATACAAGAGACGTTTCTTCGTTCCATTTCGTTTTCAGCTTTAATTAAGAAAGCATTGGAAAAAAAATAATTTGACTTTGGAAACATTACAAACACCAAAAAGAATTTCTGTGGAATGAAGGCTCTTTTCTGCTTGAAGAAACTCTCGGGGACACAATGTATGACATGGTGGACATGAACGGTTTGGAAATCTCCTACGACAACGACAATCAAATAAACATGACCAAAATTATTTTACAACTGGATTTTGAGAAAATATCTTAACAGTATCGGGAAGAACTCCCTCGGAATCGAAATACTAAAGTAGACGAAGCATTTCTGGACTCAGTTGACCTAAGTAATTACGTGGTAGAAATTTTAAGAAAAAGGGAATATTGAAATCGTACACTGTGTTTTCTTTATGTGAAGAACAAAATATTCTATAGTTTACTGGGTTTTTTTTTCTTTTTTCCAAAAGCGGTTTTAATTCTGAGATGAATTCTTTCAGGGTGTCTGATTAAATTCTTTCGCTTTCCGTATTCCTTTTGTGGAAAATTCAACCATGAAGAATTTCTTACTGAATACATTTTAGTTTTATTCTCTCTGGATATGAAAATTAATTGTAATGAAGTCCTTTCGTTTTTCTCTGAGAATTTACCTGAAAATAAGCTTTGTCTGATTAGAGTCGATAGTATGTTCGTTGAGAGATGAACAGATAAGGAAACAGTCACCGTGAAGCGCTGACGCATGGTGACACACCAACACGTGTTGTGATAAGGGTCATGCATTAGTCACAGTATGCAAAGGAAACGCTTAGTGAATTTTTGTTCTGTTCTAAGTTTGAATAAAGTAAGACGTCATCAAATCTTTCAAATTCTGTTTCCATCAGCTGGGTAACGTTATTTTTTCCACATTTATTCATTGGGAATGAAGCTGTATGAATCTTCCAGACGTTTCTGTTTCTTTCGCTAAGAAGCAGTGTGTCGGCTCCCCCAGCTGTTCAAATACTTTGATTCCATCTGAAAATTGTGATGAGTTTTCATTCGTCTCCACTTGTGTTCTGGAGGTTCAACCTGAGAAAAGCTGTCCTATTGGATTCAGGCTGGAATCAATTCCTGAACATTATTTTCATTTAGGAGGAAATCCTTTTATGACTGTTTCCGTATTTTCTTCTGTAATCAAAGTTCATGTTAGGGAATTCAAGTGGACTGGAGAATTGTTATAGTTTTTTTTTTTTTTTTTTTAATTGGCAAGTGAGAAGGTGAGTTTGGGAATATTTATTGAAATATTAAGCGTAAATATTTTTTAGTTTTGAGGCATACATTTAAAGAGTAATTTTTTAAATTAAATTTTAAGTGAAATAATTTTTTTATTGAAATGAGACAAAATTTAAGCTTTCAAAATTTTAAAAAGTAAAAGAAATTTCTTTTTCGAAATGTTTAAACAGTAGCAGGATGAATGCAATTGTTTTAATGGGGAACTAGTGCTTTTTTGCTAGACTTTTCTTAAGGAAATTTGGGTATTGCTATTGGAAATGGTCCTGATGTTTTCAATTAGGTGACCAATCGGGTGGATTTCTGACTGGTCTGAGAGCAATGCTTTACTGTATTGAGTCGAAACCAGAGTACACGGCTTATTTTCGGGGAGTTTGAAATGTTTCAAACTGACTCGCTTTATTCTTTGAGTTGAAAAGATGAAGCGCTCTCACTGAAGACCCCCTAGCCTGGAAAAACTAAACAGTCTGTGTCGAACACGTGTGGAAAAGGGAAGATTTTAGAAGAGTTCCTCTCTACAATCATGGAAAAAGAACTACTTGGAGAAATAATGATTTCGATTATATAAATTCCGAAATGAATGTAGTTTTTTTTTTTTATTGGCAAGGTAGAAGGTGAGTTTGTGAATATTTATTATTTATTGAAATATTAAGCTTAAATATTTTTTAGTTTAAAGGCATAAATTTTTAGAGTAATTATTATTTTTGTAAATTAAATTTTAAGGGAAATTATTTTTTTATGGAAATGAGTCAAAATATTAAGCTTTTCAAGAATTTTAAAGTAAAAGTGAGAATGTAAACTTCTTTTTTGAAATGTGTAAAACAGTAACAGGATGAATGCAATTGATTTAATGGGGAACTAGTGCTTTTTTGCTAGACTTTTCTTAAGAATATTTGGGTATTGTTATTGGAGATGGGTCTGAGGTTTTCCATTAGGCAACCAATCGGGGTGGAATTCCGACTGGTCTGAGAGCAATGCTTTGCAGTATTGAGTCGAAACCAGAGTACACGGCTTATTTTCAGGGAGTTTGAAATGTTTCAAACTGACTCGCTTCATTCTTTGGTTTGAAAAAGAAGAAGCGCTCTCACTGAAGACCCCTAGCCTGGGAAAACTAAACAGTCTGTGTTTTATAACAATTTCTTTCCTAAGACATTTTTCCAAATTTCAACCTCAACTATTTTCAACTTTCAGGAACTTGCTGTGACTGCTTTTACTGCATTCTGTTTTCTACCTGATTCGTTTTCAACTGAATCGAAAATAGACCTTTTAAAATATTTTCCTTGAACGAAAACGTGCTTCTTAAATTTCATAGTTCCCCATGTTATTCAATGGGAATTTCACTGTTTTTACTGAAACGTGTTTCATCAAAACCGCCCCTAAGAAAATATGAAGTGTTCCATTTTTTAACCCTATAAGAGAATGTACTTTTCCGAAACGAACATTATCAGTTTTCAACTTTTCCTAAGACGATCTTTCAATCAAAATTTAAACCCTCTCAATATTAACTTAGGAATGCATTTAAAAAAGAGAGAGAGAGAGAGAGAGAAAATCAACTCAAAATAATGATACTTTATGAAAAATAGATTAAGAAAAGAAGTTTTAAGTTACATAGGGAAAAACAAGAAACGAAACGAAGATATGAAGTAGAAAAAGAATAAAGTTTACATGAGGAAATACAGAATTTGATGCGAAAAGAGCCACTTAATGCTTTGAACAGGGTACATTTATGCTTTTCTATGAAAGTTTTTCTCAGAGAACTCGATTAAGTTGATCTCAAGTCTTTGAAGCGAATGGGAAGAAAAATAACATGTCTATGTGTTATGAGAAAATGAATGAATATCCTTAAGACAGCGTGAAGTGAATTGAACATCAAGCAGTTGTATGATGTTTTACTATCGTATATGTACATACATTTCGGGAAAATATCTTCTAAAGTTAGAGGGAAAAATATATGAATATTAAAAAAAAAAAAAAAAACCTAAAACAAAAACAGCTCCTTAGATTTACAAAGAGAGTACTTGAAGTAGAAAGAGTGATGGAATGCTTTGAATAGGAATTTCTTGTTTCATTGAATTGATTCTTATTTTGGAATTTTTTTTTAAAAGAGAAACTATCATTTTCAGAAAATTTCTGGGGGAGTCGAACTTGGACATTTAACAAAATTCTTGGGTATATAGGAATTTGAAGAAAGTTTATGGAATGAAACATGAAGAGAAAGAAATGGGTTGAAAGACTTAACATTCAAGCTTCGTCAATTTATTTGATTCCTCATACAATTATGGGGAAATTTTACGTTTTTGGGAGAACTGGTTTTTTTTTTTTTTTTTTCAAAATCAACCCTTTAGAATTTTTTAAGATGGAAAAAATATTGACTAAAGGAAATCTTAAGTAATACAAATTCTGACTTGAAGCACTTTTAAGTAAGAAAATATTTGTCTGAAGTAATTTTTCAATGTCTAAGCATTGACATCTGACTAATCGCCCGTCCGAAATTAAATCCTGTGGAGGCTTGAGTTATGAGCTTTTGAATTACGACACTAGCTTTCTACCTTTTTTGAAAACAGTGGACTAAATCAGGGTCTGCTTATTTCCCTTGTAGTGGTTCACGACTGATCTCTTAAATCTTGATTGAACGGCAAAGTTCAAACGCTCTGTCCCATTGAGTCACCAGTTTTAGATTTTTGTCATCTTAGACAGTTTAAGTTCGCTGAGAAAACTATGCTTTTGCAAGCTTGAGTTTGCGTTCAAAGTTCAAAACCAGAATTTAGTTTAATCTACCAAGCAAAGGGATTTCATGTCATATGAGGTTTTCCAGCAAAGCAGTAGACGCGGGAAAACAGTTGCCCAAGATAGTCATTTTCCGGTAGAAAGAAGGGAGATTCCAAAGTTAATTTCTTGGGGAAAGCGTAAAAACATTCTTCGTTCACTGGAGAGAGCGTAAAAACACTCTTCTTTCACTGGATAGAGCGTAAAAACACTCTTCTTTCATGTTTTAATTTAAACCTCGAGGAATTAGTATCTAACTATGAAAAGGAAGTTCTAAAGATTTAGGGGCATTTACACTAAAATCCTACAATGACTTTATTTGAAATAGTGAAGAATCGGCCTTAGAGACTAAAATACATCTAAAGATTTTAGACACATTTCTGTTCAAAAGTAAAGTCGAATGGAAAAATAAGAGCAATTAAATCGATAGGAAAAGATTGATAGGTTGAATCAGAAAAAAAAAAAAAGAAGTTTCATAAAAATAAACCAAAGTTTTAAGAATCAAACAACACTGAACAGAAGGAAAAATATAATAAATAAAATAAGGGGAATACGATATTTTCACTATGAGAGTTTGGAAAGATCTGCTTTTCTTACGAATTAGTAAAACGTGAAATAAAAATGTTTAGAGGAAGTACGGACTTAGACCCTATGTCTCCAGAATGAAAGCTTTTTCTGCTGAGACAATGAATAAAAAATACGATAATGAAAACCTAATTGAAACGAAAGAAAAGGTCAATGAAACTAAACGTCTAAAGAAAAAATGCGGCAGGCACAGAAGTTAAAAATGATTGGACAGATACGGGAGAACTGGACATTTAGTGAAAGAAATATACGCGAAGTTTTGAAACATCTCAATTTAAAGCGAACTAAATGAGGAAAAGGAATGAGATTAGTGAAGTTCTTATTAACTTTGATGAGGTGAGGAAACAATAAAAATTTAGTTATACATGAAATAAAGTAAAAAAAAATAGCTCGTTTAAGAATATGATTTTTGGTGAAAGTATGAAATTTTAGTTGAAATGTCATGACCAGCATTTCGAAAAGAAATAGATTGAGTCGATATGTATGGAAAAGAAGTAAGAATTTCTTTATTTTCGCTATGGGGGTGGGGAATAACTGCTTTTCTGATGAGTTAGTAAAACGTTAAAAAAATAATGTTTATGGGATGAACGGAATCACTAGCTTTGCCTCTAGAATGAATGTTTTTTCGGACGAGACAGAAAAATATACAGCCCAAAGAATACAAATTTTATCGTAAGAAAAAAGGTTTTAGATTGTATGTCTTGACAATGAATGCTTTCTTGTTGGGACAGTCCACGAAAAGTATAGCAAACTAGGAAAGAATAAAAAAAATGCATATTTGACTACATGCAGAGCTTTGAGGAATATTTTTAAGCAAGTTTGAAAATATGCTATATAAGGAAACAAAAATCTGATGACTTGCTACATCTAAAATAATCGTTTTGTTGAAATGAAATGAAAAAAAAAAAGAGTCCAAATAAAAGGACAAGTTTGACCAAGAAAGAAAAAAATTACTGACATACTGAAAAGTTTTACGAAATTTCAAAAAAAAAAAGACGAAGTAAAATAGCGAAATTGGGAAGCTACAATGATATGCGAAATAAAGTAAGAAAATATTGTTTCATCAGAATTTTAACTGTGAAAGACCTGTAGAGTTCTTGAACACATGAAAAAATTACGAGAAAATAATATTGCACAGGCGAAAGACTCAGAATTAGCATGAAGTCATTTCACAAAAAAATGACAAAGTCCAATAATTACTGCGAACAGGAACGATATCGTTTCTAAAGAAGCATTTCCTCGTCTCATGATCTGTAATAAAATTGAATAAAGGAAAAAGAGAAGTTCCCCAGAAAATTCATTACATCTACACGAAAAAACTCCCTCAAAACATACAAAAAATATAAAAAATTCATGATGAAATAACGTAAAAGTTATATAAAAAAAAAAAGGAGAGGGAATACATAGTACATGAAAACATTACGACTAGAAAAAAAAATATTGGAAGGGCGAAAGACTTAGAATTAACATGTCTACATTTCCGCTTGATTTCCCAAAAAATTTGTCAAAGTCCAATAGTTACTGCGAACAGGAACGAAATCGTTCCTAAAGAAGCATTTCCCCGTCTCATGGTCTGAAATAAAATGAAATGTATGAAAAAGAAAAGTTCCCAAGAAAATTCATTACATCTACACGAAAAAACTCCCTCAAAACATACAAAATATATATAAAAAACACATGAAGAAATAATGTAAAAGTAATTAAAAAAAAAAGAGTGAATACGTAGTACACGAGACCACCTGACCAATTTTTTGAAACCAAATCAACGTGAGTTAGGAACTTGCTAAGACCATTAGAGCATTTTTATTCCATTGGAAAGAAAATTCCCCAGCGTTGTTACGTAAAAATTTCCTCCGGGGAAAAATAACATCGAAGAGTAGGAAAAATCCCGCTTGAAAACCACTGGAATAAATACAAAAAATCCCAACGGACCCACTCGGTTGTTGCCATCCCTCAAAATCAAAGATCCATCGAAAGTTCCAATAAGCACCGCCAGGGGGCAGCACATCAAGTTGACACCCATTTTTCCACTCGGTCGTTGCCATCCCTCAAAATCAAAGATCCATCGAAAGTTCCAAGAAGCACCGCTAGGGGGCAGCACTTCGAGTTGACACCTCTTTTTCCACTCGGTCGTTGCCATCCCTCAAAATAAAAGATCCAGCGAAAGTTCCAAGCAGCACCGCTAGGGAGGCAGCACATCGAGTTGACATCCCCCTATATCCACCCCCTTTCCCTCTCGGGAATTGCCATCCCTCAAAAACAAAGTTCCATTGAAAGTTCCAAGAAGCACCGCTAGGGGCAGCACATCATGGGGACGATCACGTGATAAAAATTCTGACTCGGGGGCAGTCTTGGCACAGCCGGGGACAGCCAATGTTAAGTCTATGGAGGGCTGTCGCTGCGCTAGAAGCTGCCCTTTTCCTCTACTCGCCTGCCTTCATAAACTGCTTTGGCTTACGAAAATTTATTTCAACACATCACCATTGCGCATGTAGAAAAAGGGACCATGGGCTTCAATATAACTGAAACTATAAACGAATTTAAGTCTGTGTTCAATATAATATAACTATAAACTAATTTAAGTCTGTGTAGCATTACAACTATGACTAATTTAATTCTACTGAATGCGGATTTTTCTCGTAGCTCAAAGTGTGTGCTATTTTCGCACGCGAAAATTGGTGTTTCGCTCAGTTTATGAGAGCCGGACTGTGAAAATCTGGTCATACATATGTTTTTCAGTGGCACTTGGCGTGGTCACTGAGAACATATGCACTCGCATATTTCCACTGCAAATTTGGCTTTGCGCCTGCCTTCATAAACTGCTTTGGCTTACGAAAATTTATTTCAACACATCACCATTGCGCATGTAGAAAAAGGGACCATGGGCTTCAATATAACTATAAACTAATTTAAGTCTGTGTAGCATTACAACTATGACTAATTTAATTCTACTGAATGCGGATTTTTCTCGTAGCTCAATGGGTGTGCTATTTTCGCACGCGAAAATTGGTGTTTCGCTCAGTTTATGAGAGCCGGACTGTGAAAATCTGGTCATACATATGTTTTTCAGTGGCACTTGGCGTGGTCACTGAGAACATATGCACTGGCATATTTCCACTGCAAATTTGGCTTTGCGCCTGCCTTCATAAACTGCTTTGGCTTACGAAAATTTATTTCAACACATCACCATTGCGCATGTAGAAAAAGGGACCATGGGCTTCAATATAACTATAAACTAATTTAAGTCTGTGTAGCATTACAACTATGACTAATTTAATTCTACTGAATGCGGATTTTTCTCGTAGCTCAATGGGTGTGCTATTTTCGCACGCGAAAATTGGTGTTTCGCTCAGTTTATGAGAGCCGGACTGTGAAAATCTGGTCATACATATGTTTTTCAGTGGCACTTGGCGTGGTCACTGAGAACATATGCACTGGCATATTTCCACTGCAAATTTGGCTTTGCGCCTGCCTTCATAAACTGCTTTGGCTTACGAAAATTTATTTCAACACATCACCATTGCGCATGTAGAAAAAGGGACCATGGGCTTCAATATAACTATAAACTAATTTAAGTCTGTGTAGCATTACAACTATGACTAATTTAATTCTACTGAATGCGGATTTTTCTCGTAGCTCAATGGGTGTGCTATTTTCGCACGCGAAAATTGGTGTTTCGCTCAGTTTATGAGAGCCGGACTGTGAAAATCTGGTCATACATATGTTTTTCAGTGGCACTTGGCGTGGTCACTGAGAACATATGCACTCGCATATTTCCACTGCAAATTTGGCTTTGCGCCTGCCTTCATAAACTGCTTTGGCTTACGAAAATTTATTTCAACACATCACCATTGCGCATGTAGAAAAAGGGACCATGGGCTTCAATATAACTATAAACTAATTTAAGTCTGTGTAGCATTACAACTATGACTAATTTAATTCTACTGAATGCGGATTTTTCTCGTAGCTCAATGGGTGTGCTATTTTCGCACGCGAAAATTGGTGTTTCGCTCAGTTTATGAGAGCCGGACTGTGAAAATCTGGTCATACATATGTTTTTCAGTGGCACTTGGCGTGGTCACTGAGAACATATGCACTGGCATATTTCCACTGCAAATTTGGCTTTGCGCCTGCCTTCATAAACTGCTTTGGCTTACGAAAATTTATTTCAACACATCACCATTGCGCATGTAGAAAAAGGGACCATGGGCTTCAATATAACTATAAACTAATTTAAGTCTGTGTAGCATTACAACTATGACTAATTTAATTCTACTGAATGCGGATTTTTCTCGTAGCTCAATGGGTGTGCTATTTTCGCACGCGAAAATTGGTGTTTCGCTCAGTTTATGAGAGCCGGACTGTGAAAATCTGGTCATACATATGTTTTTCAGTGGCACTTGGCGTGGTCACTGAGAACATATGCACTGGCATATTTCCACTGCAAATTTGGCTTTGCGCCTGCCTTCATAAACTGCTTTGGCTTACGAAAATTTATTTCAACACATCACCATTGCGCATGTAGAAAAAGGGACCATGGGCTTCAATATAACTATAAACTAATTTAAGTCTGTGTAGCATTACAACTATGACTAATTTAATTCTACTGAATGCGGATTTTTCTCGTAGCTCAATGGGTGTGCTATTTTCGCACGCGAAAATTGGTGTTTCGCTCAGTTTATGAGAGCCGGACTGTGAAAATCTGGTCATACATATGTTTTTCAGTGGCACTTGGCGTGGTCACTGAGAACATATGCACTGCGCATATTTCCACTGCAAATTTGGCTTTGCGCCTGCCTTCATAAACTGCTTTGGCTTACGAAAATTTATTTCAACACATCACCATTGCGCATGTAGAAAAAGGGACCATGGGCTTCAATATAACTATAAACTAATTTAAGTCTGTGTAGCATTACAACTATGACTAATTTAATTCTACTGAATGCGGATTTTTCTCGTAGCTCAATGGGTGTGCTATTTTCGCACGCGAAAATTGGTGTTTCGCTCAGTTTATGAGAGCCGGACTGTGAAAATCTGGTCATACATATGTTTTTCAGTGGCACTTGGCGTGGTCACTGAGAACATATGCACTCGCATATTTCCACTGCAAATTTGGCTTTGCGCCTGCCTTCATAAACTGCTTTGGCTTACGAAAATTTATTTCAACACATCACCATTGCGCATGTAGAAAAAGGGACCATGGGCTTCAATATAACTATAAACTAATTTAAGTCTGTGTAGCATTACAACTATGACTAATTTAATTCTACTGAATGCGGATTTTTCTCGTAGCTCAATGGGTGTGCTATTTTCGCACGCGAAAATTGGTGTTTCGCTCAGTTTATGAGAGCCGGACTGTGAAAATCTGGTCATACATATGTTTTTCAGTGGCACTTGGCGTGGTCACTGAGAACATATGCACTCGGCATATTTCCACTGCAAATTTGGCTTTGCGCCTGCCTTCATAAACTGCTTTGGCTTACGAAAATTTATTTCAACACATCACCATTGCGCATGTAGAAAAAGGGACCATGGGCTTCAATATAACTATAAACTAATTTAAGTCTGTGTAGCATTACAACTATGACTAATTTAATTCTACTGAATGCGGATTTTTCTCGTAGCTCAATGGGTGTGCTATTTTCGCACGCGAAAATTGGTGTTTCGCTCAGTTTATGAGAGCCGGACTGTGAAAATCTGGTCATACATATGTTTTTCAGTGGCACTTGGCGTGGTCACTGAGAACATATGCACTCGCATATTTCCACTGCAAATTTGGCTTTGCGCCTGCCTTCATAAACTGCTTTGGCTTACGAAAATTTATTTCAACACATCACCATTGCGCATGTAGAAAAAGGGACCATGGGCTTCAATATAACTATAAACTAATTTAAGTCTGTGTAGCATTACAACTATGACTAATTTAATTCTACTGAATGCGGATTTTTCTCGTAGCTCAATGGGTGTGCTATTTTCGCACGCGAAAATTGGTGTTTCGCTCAGTTTATGAGAGCCGGACTGTGAAAATCTGGTCATACATATGTTTTTCAGTGGCACTTGGCGTGGTCACTGAGAACATATGCACTGGCATATTTCCACTGCAAATTTGGCTTTGCGCCTGCCTTCATAAACTGCTTTGGCTTACGAAAATTTATTTCAACACATCACCATTGCGCATGTAGAAAAAGGGACCATGGGCTTCAATATAACTATAAACTAATTTAAGTCTGTGTAGCATTACAACTATGACTAATTTAATTCTACTGAATGCGGATTTTTCTCGTAGCTCAATGGGTGTGCTATTTTCGCACGCGAAAATTGGTGTTTCGCTCAGTTTATGAGAGCCGGACTGTGAAAATCTGGTCATACATATGTTTTTCAGTGGCACTTGGCGTGGTCACTGAGAACATATGCACTGGCATATTTCCACTGCAAATTTGGCTTTGCGCCTGCCTTCATAAACTGCTTTGGCTTACGAAAATTTATTTCAACACATCACCATTGCGCATGTAGAAAAAGGGACCATGGGCTTCAATATAACTATAAACTAATTTAAGTCTGTGTAGCATTACAACTATGACTAATTTAATTCTACTGAATGCGGATTTTTCTCGTAGCTCAATGGGTGTGCTATTTTCGCACGCGAAAATTGGTGTTTCGCTCAGTTTATGAGAGCCGGACTGTGAAAATCTGGTCATACATATGTTTTTCAGTGGCACTTGGCGTGGTCACTGAGAACATATGCACTCGGCATATTTCCACTGCAAATTTGGCTTTGCGCCTGCCTTCATAAACTGCTTTGGCTTACGAAAATTTATTTCAACACATCACCATTGCGCATGTAGAAAAAGGGACCATGGGCTTCAATATAACTATAAACTAATTTAAGTCTGTGTAGCATTACAACTATGACTAATTTAATTCTACTGAATGCGGATTTTTCTCGTAGCTCAATGGGTGTGCTATTTTCGCACGCGAAAATTGGTGTTTCGCTCAGTTTATGAGAGCCGGACTGTGAAAATCTGGTCATACATATGTTTTTCAGTGGCACTTGGCGTGGTCACTGAGAACATATGCACTCGCATATTTCCACTGCAAATTTGGCTTTGCGCCTGCCTTCATAAACTGCTTTGGCTTACGAAAATTTATTTCAACACATCACCATTGCGCATGTAGAAAAAGGGACCATGGGCTTCAATATAACTATAAACTAATTTAAGTCTGTGTAGCATTACAACTATGACTAATTTAATTCTACTGAATGCGGATTTTTCTCGTAGCTCAATGGGTGTGCTATTTTCGCACGCGAAAATTGGTGTTTCGCTCAGTTTATGAGAGCCGGACTGTGAAAATCTGGTCATACATATGTTTTTCAGTGGCACTTGGCGTGGTCACTGAGAACATATGCACTGGCATATTTCCACTGCAAATTTGGCTTTGCGCCTGCCTTCATAAACTGCTTTGGCTTACGAAAATTTATTTCAACACATCACCATTGCGCATGTAGAAAAAGGGACCATGGGCTTCAATATAACTATAAACTAATTTAAGTCTGTGTAGCATTACAACTATGACTAATTTAATTCTACTGAATGCGGATTTTTCTCGTAGCTCAATGGGTGTGCTATTTTCGCACGCGAAAATTGGTGTTTCGCTCAGTTTATGAGAGCCGGACTGTGAAAATCTGGTCATACATATGTTTTTCAGTGGCACTTGGCGTGGTCACTGAGAACATATGCACTCGCATATTTCCACTGCAAATTTGGCTTTGCGCCTGCCTTCATAAACTGCTTTGGCTTACGAAAATTTATTTCAACACATCACCATTGCGCATGTAGAAAAAGGGACCATGGGCTTCAATATAACTATAAACTAATTTAAGTCTGTGTAGCATTACAACTATGACTAATTTAATTCTACTGAATGCGGATTTTTCTCGTAGCTCAATGGGTGTGCTATTTTCGCACGCGAAAATTGGTGTTTCGCTCAGTTTATGAGAGCCGGACTGTGAAAATCTGGTCATACATATGTTTTTCAGTGGCACTTGGCGTGGTCACTGAGAACATATGCACTGGCATATTTCCACTGCAAATTTGGCTTTGCGCCTGCCTTCATAAACTGCTTTGGCTTACGAAAATTTATTTCAACACATCACCATTGCGCATGTAGAAAAAGGGACCATGGGCTTCAATATAACTATAAACTAATTTAAGTCTGTGTAGCATTACAACTATGACTAATTTAATTCTACTGAATGCGGATTTTTCTCGTAGCTCAATGGGTGTGCTATTTTCGCACGCGAAAATTGGTGTTTCGCTCAGTTTATGAGAGCCGGACTGTGAAAATCTGGTCATACATATGTTTTTCAGTGGCACTTGGCGTGGTCACTGAGAACATATGCACTGGCATATTTCCACTGCAAATTTGGCTTTGCGCCTGCCTTCATAAACTGCTTTGGCTTACGAAAATTTATTTCAACACATCACCATTGCGCATGTAGAAAAAGGGACCATGGGCTTCAATATAACTATAAACTAATTTAAGTCTGTGTAGCATTACAACTATGACTAATTTAATTCTACTGAATGCGGATTTTTCTCGTAGCTCAATGGGTGTGCTATTTTCGCACGCGAAAATTGGTGTTTCGCTCAGTTTATGAGAGCCGGACTGTGAAAATCTGGTCATACATATGTTTTTCAGTGGCACTTGGCGTGGTCACTGAGAACATATGCACTCGCATATTTCCACTGCAAATTTGGCTTTGCGCCTGCCTTCATAAACTGCTTTGGCTTACGAAAATTTATTTCAACACATCACCATTGCGCATGTAGAAAAAGGGACCATGGGCTTCAATATAACTATAAACTAATTTAAGTCTGTGTAGCATTACAACTATGACTAATTTAATTCTACTGAATGCGGATTTTTCTCGTAGCTCAATGGGTGTGCTATTTTCGCACGCGAAAATTGGTGTTTCGCTCAGTTTATGAGAGCCGGACTGTGAAAATCTGGTCATACATATGTTTTTCAGTGGCACTTGGCGTGGTCACTGAGAACATATGCACTCGCATATTTCCACTGCAAATTTGGCTTTGCGCCTGCCTTCATAAACTGCTTTGGCTTACGAAAATTTATTTCAACACATCACCATTGCGCATGTAGAAAAAGGGACCATGGGCTTCAATATAACTATAAACTAATTTAAGTCTGTGTAGCATTACAACTATGACTAATTTAATTCTACTGAATGCGGATTTTTCTCGTAGCTCAATGGGTGTGCTATTTTCGCACGCGAAAATTGGTGTTTCGCTCAGTTTATGAGAGCCGGACTGTGAAAATCTGGTCATACATATGTTTTTCAGTGGCACTTGGCGTGGTCACTGAGAACATATGCACTCGCATATTTCCACTGCAAATTTGGCTTTGCGCCTGCCTTCATAAACTGCTTTGGCTTACGAAAATTTATTTCAACACATCACCATTGCGCATGTAGAAAAAGGGACCATGGGCTTCAATATAACTATAAACTAATTTAAGTCTGTGTAGCATTACAACTATGACTAATTTAATTCTACTGAATGCGGATTTTTCTCGTAGCTCAATGGGTGTGCTATTTTCGCACGCGAAAATTGGTGTTTCGCTCAGTTTATGAGAGCCGGACTGTGAAAATCTGGTCATACATATGTTTTTCAGTGGCACTTGGCGTGGTCACTGAGAACATATGCACTGGCATATTTCCACTGCAAATTTGGCTTTGCGCCTGCCTTCATAAACTGCTTTGGCTTACGAAAATTTATTTCAACACATCACCATTGCGCATGTAGAAAAAGGGACCATGGGCTTCAATATAACTATAAACTAATTTAAGTCTGTGTAGCATTACAACTATGACTAATTTAATTCTACTGAATGCGGATTTTTCTCGTAGCTCAATGGGTGTGCTATTTTCGCACGCGAAAATTGGTGTTTCGCTCAGTTTATGAGAGCCGGACTGTGAAAATCTGGTCATACATATGTTTTTCAGTGGCACTTGGCGTGGTCACTGAGAACATATGCACTGGCATATTTCCACTGCAAATTTGGCTTTGCGCCTGCCTTCATAAACTGCTTTGGCTTACGAAAATTTATTTCAACACATCACCATTGCGCATGTAGAAAAAGGGACCATGGGCTTCAATATAACTATAAACTAATTTAAGTCTGTGTAGCATTACAACTATGACTAATTTAATTCTACTGAATGCGGATTTTTCTCGTAGCTCAATGGGTGTGCTATTTTCGCACGCGAAAATTGGTGTTTCGCTCAGTTTATGAGAGCCGGACTGTGAAAATCTGGTCATACATATGTTTTTCAGTGGCACTTGGCGTGGTCACTGAGAACATATGCACTGGCATATTTCCACTGCAAATTTGGCTTTGCGCCTGCCTTCATAAACTGCTTTGGCTTACGAAAATTTATTTCAACACATCACCATTGCGCATGTAGAAAAAGGGACCATGGGCTTCAATATAACTATAAACTAATTTAAGTCTGTGTAGCATTACAACTATGACTAATTTAATTCTACTGAATGCGGATTTTTCTCGTAGCTCAATGGGTGTGCTATTTTCGCACGCGAAAATTGGTGTTTCGCTCAGTTTATGAGAGCCGGACTGTGAAAATCTGGTCATACATATGTTTTTCAGTGGCACTTGGCGTGGTCACTGAGAACATATGCACTGGCATATTTCCACTGCAAATTTGGCTTTGCGCCTGCCTTCATAAACTGCTTTGGCTTACGAAAATTTATTTCAACACATCACCATTGCGCATGTAGAAAAAGGGACCATGGGCTTCAATATAACTATAAACTAATTTAAGTCTGTGTAGCATTACAACTATGACTAATTTAATTCTACTGAATGCGGATTTTTCTCGTAGCTCAATGGGTGTGCTATTTTCGCACGCGAAAATTGGTGTTTCGCTCAGTTTATGAGAGCCGGACTGTGAAAATCTGGTCATACATATGTTTTTCAGTGGCACTTGGCGTGGTCACTGAGAACATATGCACTGGCATATTTCCACTGCAAATTTGGCTTTGCGCCTGCCTTCATAAACTGCTTTGGCTTACGAAAATTTATTTCAACACATCACCATTGCGCATGTAGAAAAAGGGACCATGGGCTTCAATATAACTATAAACTAATTTAAGTCTGTGTAGCATTACAACTATGACTAATTTAATTCTACTGAATGCGGATTTTTCTCGTAGCTCAATGGGTGTGCTATTTTCGCACGCGAAAATTGGTGTTTCGCTCAGTTTATGAGAGCCGGACTGTGAAAATCTGGTCATACATATGTTTTTCAGTGGCACTTGGCGTGGTCACTGAGAACATATGCACTGGCATATTTCCACTGCAAATTTGGCTTTGCGCCTGCCTTCATAAACTGCTTTGGCTTACGAAAATTTATTTCAACACATCACCATTGCGCATGTAGAAAAAGGGACCATGGGCTTCAATATAACTATAAACTAATTTAAGTCTGTGTAGCATTACAACTATGACTAATTTAATTCTACTGAATGCGGATTTTTCTCGTAGCTCAATGGGTGTGCTATTTTCGCACGCGAAAATTGGTGTTTCGCTCAGTTTATGAGAGCCGGACTGTGAAAATCTGGTCATACATATGTTTTTCAGTGGCACTTGGCGTGGTCACTGAGAACATATGCACTCGCATATTTCCACTGCAAATTTGGCTTTGCGCCTGCCTTCATAAACTGCTTTGGCTTACGAAAATTTATTTCAACACATCACCATTGCGCATGTAGAAAAAGGGACCATGGGCTTCAATATAACTATAAACTAATTTAAGTCTGTGTAGCATTACAACTATGACTAATTTAATTCTACTGAATGCGGATTTTTCTCGTAGCTCAATGGGTGTGCTATTTTCGCACGCGAAAATTGGTGTTTCGCTCAGTTTATGAGAGCCGGACTGTGAAAATCTGGTCATACATATGTTTTTCAGTGGCACTTGGCGTGGTCACTGAGAACATATGCACTGGCATATTTCCACTGCAAATTTGGCTTTGCGCCTGCCTTCATAAACTGCTTTGGCTTACGAAAATTTATTTCAACACATCACCATTGCGCATGTAGAAAAAGGGACCATGGGCTTCAATATAACTATAAACTAATTTAAGTCTGTGTAGCATTACAACTATGACTAATTTAATTCTACTGAATGCGGATTTTTCTCGTAGCTCAATGGGTGTGCTATTTTCGCACGCGAAAATTGGTGTTTCGCTCAGTTTATGAGAGCCGGACTGTGAAAATCTGGTCATACATATGTTTTTCAGTGGCACTTGGCGTGGTCACTGAGAACATATGCACTCGCATATTTCCACTGCAAATTTGGCTTTGCGCCTGCCTTCATAAACTGCTTTGGCTTACGAAAATTTATTTCAACACATCACCATTGCGCATGTAGAAAAAGGGACCATGGGCTTCAATATAACTATAAACTAATTTAAGTCTGTGTAGCATTACAACTATGACTAATTTAATTCTACTGAATGCGGATTTTTCTCGTAGCTCAATGGGTGTGCTATTTTCGCACGCGAAAATTGGTGTTTCGCTCAGTTTATGAGAGCCGGACTGTGAAAATCTGGTCATACATATGTTTTTCAGTGGCACTTGGCGTGGTCACTGAGAACATATGCACTGGCATATTTCCACTGCAAATTTGGCTTTGCGCCTGCCTTCATAAACTGCTTTGGCTTACGAAAATTTATTTCAACACATCACCATTGCGCATGTAGAAAAAGGGACCATGGGCTTCAATATAACTATAAACTAATTTAAGTCTGTGTAGCATTACAACTATGACTAATTTAATTCTACTGAATGCGGATTTTTCTCGTAGCTCAATGGGTGTGCTATTTTCGCACGCGAAAATTGGTGTTTCGCTCAGTTTATGAGAGCCGGACTGTGAAAATCTGGTCATACATATGTTTTTCAGTGGCACTTGGCGTGGTCACTGAGAACATATGCACTCGCATATTTCCACTGCAAATTTGGCTTTGCGCCTGCCTTCATAAACTGCTTTGGCTTACGAAAATTTATTTCAACACATCACCATTGCGCATGTAGAAAAAGGGACCATGGGCTTCAATATAACTATAAACTAATTTAAGTCTGTGTAGCATTACAACTATGACTAATTTAATTCTACTGAATGCGGATTTTTCTCGTAGCTCAATGGGTGTGCTATTTTCGCACGCGAAAATTGGTGTTTCGCTCAGTTTATGAGAGCCGGACTGTGAAAATCTGGTCATACATATGTTTTTCAGTGGCACTTGGCGTGGTCACTGAGAACATATGCACTGGCATATTTCCACTGCAAATTTGGCTTTGCGCCTGCCTTCATAAACTGCTTTGGCTTACGAAAATTTATTTCAACACATCACCATTGCGCATGTAGAAAAAGGGACCATGGGCTTCAATATAACTATAAACTAATTTAAGTCTGTGTAGCATTACAACTATGACTAATTTAATTCTACTGAATGCGGATTTTTCTCGTAGCTCAATGGGTGTGCTATTTTCGCACGCGAAAATTGGTGTTTCGCTCAGTTTATGAGAGCCGGACTGTGAAAATCTGGTCATACATATGTTTTTCAGTGGCACTTGGCGTGGTCACTGAGAACATATGCACTGGCGCATATTTCCACTGCAAATTTGGCTTTGCGCCTGCCTTCATAAACTGCTTTGGCTTACGAAAATTTATTTCAACACATCACCATTGCGCATGTAGAAAAAGGGACCATGGGCTTCAATATAACTATAAACTAATTTAAGTCTGTGTAGCATTACAACTATGACTAATTTAATTCTACTGAATGCGGATTTTTCTCGTAGCTCAATGGGTGTGCTATTTTCGCACGCGAAAATTGGTGTTTCGCTCAGTTTATGAGAGCCGGACTGTGAAAATCTGGTCATACATATGTTTTTCAGTGGCACTTGGCGTGGTCACTGAGAACATATGCACTCGCATATTTCCACTGCAAATTTGGCTTTGCGCCTGCCTTCATAAACTGCTTTGGCTTACGAAAATTTATTTCAACACATCACCATTGCGCATGTAGAAAAAGGGACCATGGGCTTCAATATAACTATAAACTAATTTAAGTCTGTGTAGCATTACAACTATGACTAATTTAATTCTACTGAATGCGGATTTTTCTCGTAGCTCAATGGGTGTGCTATTTTCGCACGCGAAAATTGGTGTTTCGCTCAGTTTATGAGAGCCGGACTGTGAAAATCTGGTCATACATATGTTTTTCAGTGGCACTTGGCGTGGTCACTGAGAACATATGCACTGGCATATTTCCACTGCAAATTTGGCTTTGCGCCTGCCTTCATAAACTGCTTTGGCTTACGAAAATTTATTTCAACACATCACCATTGCGCATGTAGAAAAAGGGACCATGGGCTTCAATATAACTATAAACTAATTTAAGTCTGTGTAGCATTACAACTATGACTAATTTAATTCTACTGAATGCGGATTTTTCTCGTAGCTCAATGGGTGTGCTATTTTCGCACGCGAAAATTGGTGTTTCGCTCAGTTTATGAGAGCCGGACTGTGAAAATCTGGTCATACATATGTTTTTCAGTGGCACTTGGCGTGGTCACTGAGAACATATGCACTGGCATATTTCCACTGCAAATTTGGCTTTGCGCCTGCCTTCATAAACTGCTTTGGCTTACGAAAATTTATTTCAACACATCACCATTGCGCATGTAGAAAAAGGGACCATGGGCTTCAATATAACTATAAACTAATTTAAGTCTGTGTAGCATTACAACTATGACTAATTTAATTCTACTGAATGCGGATTTTTCTCGTAGCTCAATGGGTGTGCTATTTTCGCACGCGAAAATTGGTGTTTCGCTCAGTTTATGAGAGCCGGACTGTGAAAATCTGGTCATACATATGTTTTTCAGTGGCACTTGGCGTGGTCACTGAGAACATATGCACTCGCATATTTCCACTGCAAATTTGGCTTTGCGCCTGCCTTCATAAACTGCTTTGGCTTACGAAAATTTATTTCAACACATCACCATTGCGCATGTAGAAAAAGGGACCATGGGCTTCAATATAACTATAAACTAATTTAAGTCTGTGTAGCATTACAACTATGACTAATTTAATTCTACTGAATGCGGATTTTTCTCGTAGCTCAATGGGTGTGCTATTTTCGCACGCGAAAATTGGTGTTTCGCTCAGTTTATGAGAGCCGGACTGTGAAAATCTGGTCATACATATGTTTTTCAGTGGCACTTGGCGTGGTCACTGAGAACATATGCACTGGCATATTTCCACTGCAAATTTGGCTTTGCGCCTGCCTTCATAAACTGCTTTGGCTTACGAAAATTTATTTCAACACATCACCATTGCGCATGTAGAAAAAGGGACCATGGGCTTCAATATAACTATAAACTAATTTAAGTCTGTGTAGCATTACAACTATGACTAATTTAATTCTACTGAATGCGGATTTTTCTCGTAGCTCAATGGGTGTGCTATTTTCGCACGCGAAAATTGGTGTTTCGCTCAGTTTATGAGAGCCGGACTGTGAAAATCTGGTCATACATATGTTTTTCAGTGGCACTTGGCGTGGTCACTGAGAACATATGCACTCGCATATTTCCACTGCAAATTTGGCTTTGCGCCTGCCTTCATAAACTGCTTTGGCTTACGAAAATTTATTTCAACACATCACCATTGCGCATGTAGAAAAAGGGACCATGGGCTTCAATATAACTATAAACTAATTTAAGTCTGTGTAGCATTACAACTATGACTAATTTAATTCTACTGAATGCGGATTTTTCTCGTAGCTCAATGGGTGTGCTATTTTCGCACGCGAAAATTGGTGTTTCGCTCAGTTTATGAGAGCCGGACTGTGAAAATCTGGTCATACATATGTTTTTCAGTGGCACTTGGCGTGGTCACTGAGAACATATGCACTCGCATATTTCCACTGCAAATTTGGCTTTGCGCCTGCCTTCATAAACTGCTTTGGCTTACGAAAATTTATTTCAACACATCACCATTGCGCATGTAGAAAAAGGGACCATGGGCTTCAATATAACTATAAACTAATTTAAGTCTGTGTAGCATTACAACTATGACTAATTTAATTCTACTGAATGCGGATTTTTCTCGTAGCTCAATGGGTGTGCTATTTTCGCACGCGAAAATTGGTGTTTCGCTCAGTTTATGAGAGCCGGACTGTGAAAATCTGGTCATACATATGTTTTTCAGTGGCACTTGGCGTGGTCACTGAGAACATATGCACTGGCATATTTCCACTGCAAATTTGGCTTTGCGCCTGCCTTCATAAACTGCTTTGGCTTACGAAAATTTATTTCAACACATCACCATTGCGCATGTAGAAAAAGGGACCATGGGCTTCAATATAACTATAAACTAATTTAAGTCTGTGTAGCATTACAACTATGACTAATTTAATTCTACTGAATGCGGATTTTTCTCGTAGCTCAATGGGTGTGCTATTTTCGCACGCGAAAATTGGTGTTTCGCTCAGTTTATGAGAGCCGGACTGTGAAAATCTGGTCATACATATGTTTTTCAGTGGCACTTGGCGTGGTCACTGAGAACATATGCACTGGCATATTTCCACTGCAAATTTGGCTTTGCGCCTGCCTTCATAAACTGCTTTGGCTTACGAAAATTTATTTCAACACATCACCATTGCGCATGTAGAAAAAGGGACCATGGGCTTCAATATAACTATAAACTAATTTAAGTCTGTGTAGCATTACAACTATGACTAATTTAATTCTACTGAATGCGGATTTTTCTCGTAGCTCAATGGGTGTGCTATTTTCGCACGCGAAAATTGGTGTTTCGCTCAGTTTATGAGAGCCGGACTGTGAAAATCTGGTCATACATATGTTTTTCAGTGGCACTTGGCGTGGTCACTGAGAACATATGCACTGGCATATTTCCACTGCAAATTTGGCTTTGCGCCTGCCTTCATAAACTGCTTTGGCTTACGAAAATTTATTTCAACACATCACCATTGCGCATGTAGAAAAAGGGACCATGGGCTTCAATATAACTATAAACTAATTTAAGTCTGTGTAGCATTACAACTATGACTAATTTAATTCTACTGAATGCGGATTTTTCTCGTAGCTCAATGGGTGTGCTATTTTCGCACGCGAAAATTGGTGTTTCGCTCAGTTTATGAGAGCCGGACTGTGAAAATCTGGTCATACATATGTTTTTCAGTGGCACTTGGCGTGGTCACTGAGAACATATGCACTCGCATATTTCCACTGCAAATTTGGCTTTGCGCCTGCCTTCATAAACTGCTTTGGCTTACGAAAATTTATTTCAACACATCACCATTGCGCATGTAGAAAAAGGGACCATGGGCTTCAATATAACTATAAACTAATTTAAGTCTGTGTAGCATTACAACTATGACTAATTTAATTCTACTGAATGCGGATTTTTCTCGTAGCTCAATGGGTGTGCTATTTTCGCACGCGAAAATTGGTGTTTCGCTCAGTTTATGAGAGCCGGACTGTGAAAATCTGGTCATACATATGTTTTTCAGTGGCACTTGGCGTGGTCACTGAGAACATATGCACTGGCATATTTCCACTGCAAATTTGGCTTTGCGCCTGCCTTCATAAACTGCTTTGGCTTACGAAAATTTATTTCAACACATCACCATTGCGCATGTAGAAAAAGGGACCATGGGCTTCAATATAACTATAAACTAATTTAAGTCTGTGTAGCATTACAACTATGACTAATTTAATTCTACTGAATGCGGATTTTTCTCGTAGCTCAATGGGTGTGCTATTTTCGCACGCGAAAATTGGTGTTTCGCTCAGTTTATGAGAGCCGGACTGTGAAAATCTGGTCATACATATGTTTTTCAGTGGCACTTGGCGTGGTCACTGAGAACATATGCACTCGCATATTTCCACTGCAAATTTGGCTTTGCGCCTGCCTTCATAAACTGCTTTGGCTTACGAAAATTTATTTCAACACATCACCATTGCGCATGTAGAAAAAGGGACCATGGGCTTCAATATAACTATAAACTAATTTAAGTCTGTGTAGCATTACAACTATGACTAATTTAATTCTACTGAATGCGGATTTTTCTCGTAGCTCAATGGGTGTGCTATTTTCGCACGCGAAAATTGGTGTTTCGCTCAGTTTATGAGAGCCGGACTGTGAAAATCTGGTCATACATATGTTTTTCAGTGGCACTTGGCGTGGTCACTGAGAACATATGCACTCGCATATTTCCACTGCAAATTTGGCTTTGCGCCTGCCTTCATAAACTGCTTTGGCTTACGAAAATTTATTTCAACACATCACCATTGCGCATGTAGAAAAAGGGACCATGGGCTTCAATATAACTATAAACTAATTTAAGTCTGTGTAGCATTACAACTATGACTAATTTAATTCTACTGAATGCGGATTTTTCTCGTAGCTCAATGGGTGTGCTATTTTCGCACGCGAAAATTGGTGTTTCGCTCAGTTTATGAGAGCCGGACTGTGAAAATCTGGTCATACATATGTTTTTCAGTGGCACTTGGCGTGGTCACTGAGAACATATGCACTGGCATATTTCCACTGCAAATTTGGCTTTGCGCCTGCCTTCATAAACTGCTTTGGCTTACGAAAATTTATTTCAACACATCACCATTGCGCATGTAGAAAAAGGGACCATGGGCTTCAATATAACTATAAACTAATTTAAGTCTGTGTAGCATTACAACTATGACTAATTTAATTCTACTGAATGCGGATTTTTCTCGTAGCTCAATGGGTGTGCTATTTTCGCACGCGAAAATTGGTGTTTCGCTCAGTTTATGAGAGCCGGACTGTGAAAATCTGGTCATACATATGTTTTTCAGTGGCACTTGGCGTGGTCACTGAGAACATATGCACTCGCATATTTCCACTGCAAATTTGGCTTTGCGCCTGCCTTCATAAACTGCTTTGGCTTACGAAAATTTATTTCAACACATCACCATTGCGCATGTAGAAAAAGGGACCATGGGCTTCAATATAACTATAAACTAATTTAAGTCTGTGTAGCATTACAACTATGACTAATTTAATTCTACTGAATGCGGATTTTTCTCGTAGCTCAATGGGTGTGCTATTTTCGCACGCGAAAATTGGTGTTTCGCTCAGTTTATGAGAGCCGGACTGTGAAAATCTGGTCATACATATGTTTTTCAGTGGCACTTGGCGTGGTCACTGAGAACATATGCACTGGCATATTTCCACTGCAAATTTGGCTTTGCGCCTGCCTTCATAAACTGCTTTGGCTTACGAAAATTTATTTCAACACATCACCATTGCGCATGTAGAAAAAGGGACCATGGGCTTCAATATAACTATAAACTAATTTAAGTCTGTGTAGCATTACAACTATGACTAATTTAATTCTACTGAATGCGGATTTTTCTCGTAGCTCAATGGGTGTGCTATTTTCGCACGCGAAAATTGGTGTTTCGCTCAGTTTATGAGAGCCGGACTGTGAAAATCTGGTCATACATATGTTTTTCAGTGGCACTTGGCGTGGTCACTGAGAACATATGCACTGGCATATTTCCACTGCAAATTTGGCTTTGCGCCTGCCTTCATAAACTGCTTTGGCTTACGAAAATTTATTTCAACACATCACCATTGCGCATGTAGAAAAAGGGACCATGGGCTTCAATATAACTATAAACTAATTTAAGTCTGTGTAGCATTACAACTATGACTAATTTAATTCTACTGAATGCGGATTTTTCTCGTAGCTCAATGGGTGTGCTATTTTCGCACGCGAAAATTGGTGTTTCGCTCAGTTTATGAGAGCCGGACTGTGAAAATCTGGTCATACATATGTTTTTCAGTGGCACTTGGCGTGGTCACTGAGAACATATGCACTCGCATATTTCCACTGCAAATTTGGCTTTGCGCCTGCCTTCATAAACTGCTTTGGCTTACGAAAATTTATTTCAACACATCACCATTGCGCATGTAGAAAAAGGGACCATGGGCTTCAATATAACTATAAACTAATTTAAGTCTGTGTAGCATTACAACTATGACTAATTTAATTCTACTGAATGCGGATTTTTCTCGTAGCTCAATGGGTGTGCTATTTTCGCACGCGAAAATTGGTGTTTCGCTCAGTTTATGAGAGCCGGACTGTGAAAATCTGGTCATACATATGTTTTTCAGTGGCACTTGGCGTGGTCACTGAGAACATATGCACTGGCATATTTCCACTGCAAATTTGGCTTTGCGCCTGCCTTCATAAACTGCTTTGGCTTACGAAAATTTATTTCAACACATCACCATTGCGCATGTAGAAAAAGGGACCATGGGCTTCAATATAACTATAAACTAATTTAAGTCTGTGTAGCATTACAACTATGACTAATTTAATTCTACTGAATGCGGATTTTTCTCGTAGCTCAATGGGTGTGCTATTTTCGCACGCGAAAATTGGTGTTTCGCTCAGTTTATGAGAGCCGGACTGTGAAAATCTGGTCATACATATGTTTTTCAGTGGCACTTGGCGTGGTCACTGAGAACATATGCACTGGCATATTTCCACTGCAAATTTGGCTTTGCGCCTGCCTTCATAAACTGCTTTGGCTTACGAAAATTTATTTCAACACATCACCATTGCGCATGTAGAAAAAGGGACCATGGGCTTCAATATAACTATAAACTAATTTAAGTCTGTGTAGCATTACAACTATGACTAATTTAATTCTACTGAATGCGGATTTTTCTCGTAGCTCAATGGGTGTGCTATTTTCGCACGCGAAAATTGGTGTTTCGCTCAGTTTATGAGAGCCGGACTGTGAAAATCTGGTCATACATATGTTTTTCAGTGGCACTTGGCGTGGTCACTGAGAACATATGCACTCGCATATTTCCACTGCAAATTTGGCTTTGCGCCTGCCTTCATAAACTGCTTTGGCTTACGAAAATTTATTTCAACACATCACCATTGCGCATGTAGAAAAAGGGACCATGGGCTTCAATATAACTATAAACTAATTTAAGTCTGTGTAGCATTACAACTATGACTAATTTAATTCTACTGAATGCGGATTTTTCTCGTAGCTCAATGGGTGTGCTATTTTCGCACGCGAAAATTGGTGTTTCGCTCAGTTTATGAGAGCCGGACTGTGAAAATCTGGTCATACATATGTTTTTCAGTGGCACTTGGCGTGGTCACTGAGAACATATGCACTGGCATATTTCCACTGCAAATTTGGCTTTGCGCCTGCCTTCATAAACTGCTTTGGCTTACGAAAATTTATTTCAACACATCACCATTGCGCATGTAGAAAAAGGGACCATGGGCTTCAATATAACTATAAACTAATTTAAGTCTGTGTAGCATTACAACTATGACTAATTTAATTCTACTGAATGCGGATTTTTCTCGTAGCTCAATGGGTGTGCTATTTTCGCACGCGAAAATTGGTGTTTCGCTCAGTTTATGAGAGCCGGACTGTGAAAATCTGGTCATACATATGTTTTTCAGTGGCACTTGGCGTGGTCACTGAGAACATATGCACTCGCATATTTCCACTGCAAATTTGGCTTTGCGCCTGCCTTCATAAACTGCTTTGGCTTACGAAAATTTATTTCAACACATCACCATTGCGCATGTAGAAAAAGGGACCATGGGCTTCAATATAACTATAAACTAATTTAAGTCTGTGTAGCATTACAACTATGACTAATTTAATTCTACTGAATGCGGATTTTTCTCGTAGCTCAATGGGTGTGCTATTTTCGCACGCGAAAATTGGTGTTTCGCTCAGTTTATGAGAGCCGGACTGTGAAAATCTGGTCATACATATGTTTTTCAGTGGCACTTGGCGTGGTCACTGAGAACATATGCACTCGCATATTTCCACTGCAAATTTGGCTTTGCGCCTGCCTTCATAAACTGCTTTGGCTTACGAAAATTTATTTCAACACATCACCATTGCGCATGTAGAAAAAGGGACCATGGGCTTCAATATAACTATAAACTAATTTAAGTCTGTGTAGCATTACAACTATGACTAATTTAATTCTACTGAATGCGGATTTTTCTCGTAGCTCAATGGGTGTGCTATTTTCGCACGCGAAAATTGGTGTTTCGCTCAGTTTATGAGAGCCGGACTGTGAAAATCTGGTCATACATATGTTTTTCAGTGGCACTTGGCGTGGTCACTGAGAACATATGCACTGGCATATTTCCACTGCAAATTTGGCTTTGCGCCTGCCTTCATAAACTGCTTTGGCTTACGAAAATTTATTTCAACACATCACCATTGCGCATGTAGAAAAAGGGACCATGGGCTTCAATATAACTATAAACTAATTTAAGTCTGTGTAGCATTACAACTATGACTAATTTAATTCTACTGAATGCGGATTTTTCTCGTAGCTCAATGGGTGTGCTATTTTCGCACGCGAAAATTGGTGTTTCGCTCAGTTTATGAGAGCCGGACTGTGAAAATCTGGTCATACATATGTTTTTCAGTGGCACTTGGCGTGGTCACTGAGAACATATGCACTGGCATATTTCCACTGCAAATTTGGCTTTGCGCCTGCCTTCATAAACTGCTTTGGCTTACGAAAATTTATTTCAACACATCACCATTGCGCATGTAGAAAAAGGGACCATGGGCTTCAATATAACTATAAACTAATTTAAGTCTGTGTAGCATTACAACTATGACTAATTTAATTCTACTGAATGCGGATTTTTCTCGTAGCTCAATGGGTGTGCTATTTTCGCACGCGAAAATTGGTGTTTCGCTCAGTTTATGAGAGCCGGACTGTGAAAATCTGGTCATACATATGTTTTTCAGTGGCACTTGGCGTGGTCACTGAGAACATATGCACTGGCATATTTCCACTGCAAATTTGGCTTTGCGCCTGCCTTCATAAACTGCTTTGGCTTACGAAAATTTATTTCAACACATCACCATTGCGCATGTAGAAAAAGGGACCATGGGCTTCAATATAACTATAAACTAATTTAAGTCTGTGTAGCATTACAACTATGACTAATTTAATTCTACTGAATGCGGATTTTTCTCGTAGCTCAATGGGTGTGCTATTTTCGCACGCGAAAATTGGTGTTTCGCTCAGTTTATGAGAGCCGGACTGTGAAAATCTGGTCATACATATGTTTTTCAGTGGCACTTGGCGTGGTCACTGAGAACATATGCACTCGCATATTTCCACTGCAAATTTGGCTTTGCGCCTGCCTTCATAAACTGCTTTGGCTTACGAAAATTTATTTCAACACATCACCATTGCGCATGTAGAAAAAGGGACCATGGGCTTCAATATAACTATAAACTAATTTAAGTCTGTGTAGCATTACAACTATGACTAATTTAATTCTACTGAATGCGGATTTTTCTCGTAGCTCAATGGGTGTGCTATTTTCGCACGCGAAAATTGGTGTTTCGCTCAGTTTATGAGAGCCGGACTGTGAAAATCTGGTCATACATATGTTTTTCAGTGGCACTTGGCGTGGTCACTGAGAACATATGCACTCGCATATTTCCACTGCAAATTTGGCTTTGCGCCTGCCTTCATAAACTGCTTTGGCTTACGAAAATTTATTTCAACACATCACCATTGCGCATGTAGAAAAAGGGACCATGGGCTTCAATATAACTATAAACTAATTTAAGTCTGTGTAGCATTACAACTATGACTAATTTAATTCTACTGAATGCGGATTTTTCTCGTAGCTCAATGGGTGTGCTATTTTCGCACGCGAAAATTGGTGTTTCGCTCAGTTTATGAGAGCCGGACTGTGAAAATCTGGTCATACATATGTTTTTCAGTGGCACTTGGCGTGGTCACTGAGAACATATGCACTGGCATATTTCCACTGCAAATTTGGCTTTGCGCCTGCCTTCATAAACTGCTTTGGCTTACGAAAATTTATTTCAACACATCACCATTGCGCATGTAGAAAAAGGGACCATGGGCTTCAATATAACTATAAACTAATTTAAGTCTGTGTAGCATTACAACTATGACTAATTTAATTCTACTGAATGCGGATTTTTCTCGTAGCTCAATGGGTGTGCTATTTTCGCACGCGAAAATTGGTGTTTCGCTCAGTTTATGAGAGCCGGACTGTGAAAATCTGGTCATACATATGTTTTTCAGTGGCACTTGGCGTGGTCACTGAGAACATATGCACTCGCATATTTCCACTGCAAATTTGGCTTTGCGCCTGCCTTCATAAACTGCTTTGGCTTACGAAAATTTATTTCAACACATCACCATTGCGCATGTAGAAAAAGGGACCATGGGCTTCAATATAACTATAAACTAATTTAAGTCTGTGTAGCATTACAACTATGACTAATTTAATTCTACTGAATGCGGATTTTTCTCGTAGCTCAATGGGTGTGCTATTTTCGCACGCGAAAATTGGTGTTTCGCTCAGTTTATGAGAGCCGGACTGTGAAAATCTGGTCATACATATGTTTTTCAGTGGCACTTGGCGTGGTCACTGAGAACATATGCACTGGCATATTTCCACTGCAAATTTGGCTTTGCGCCTGCCTTCATAAACTGCTTTGGCTTACGAAAATTTATTTCAACACATCACCATTGCGCATGTAGAAAAAGGGACCATGGGCTTCAATATAACTATAAACTAATTTAAGTCTGTGTAGCATTACAACTATGACTAATTTAATTCTACTGAATGCGGATTTTTCTCGTAGCTCAATGGGTGTGCTATTTTCGCACGCGAAAATTGGTGTTTCGCTCAGTTTATGAGAGCCGGACTGTGAAAATCTGGTCATACATATGTTTTTCAGTGGCACTTGGCGTGGTCACTGAGAACATATGCACTGGCATATTTCCACTGCAAATTTGGCTTTGCGCCTGCCTTCATAAACTGCTTTGGCTTACGAAAATTTATTTCAACACATCACCATTGCGCATGTAGAAAAAGGGACCATGGGCTTCAATATAACTATAAACTAATTTAAGTCTGTGTAGCATTACAACTATGACTAATTTAATTCTACTGAATGCGGATTTTTCTCGTAGCTCAATGGGTGTGCTATTTTCGCACGCGAAAATTGGTGTTTCGCTCAGTTTATGAGAGCCGGACTGTGAAAATCTGGTCATACATATGTTTTTCAGTGGCACTTGGCGTGGTCACTGAGAACATATGCACTGCGCATATTTCCACTGCAAATTTGGCTTTGCGCCTGCCTTCATAAACTGCTTTGGCTTACGAAAATTTATTTCAACACATCACCATTGCGCATGTAGAAAAAGGGACCATGGGCTTCAATATAACTATAAACTAATTTAAGTCTGTGTAGCATTACAACTATGACTAATTTAATTCTACTGAATGCGGATTTTTCTCGTAGCTCAATGGGTGTGCTATTTTCGCACGCGAAAATTGGTGTTTCGCTCAGTTTATGAGAGCCGGACTGTGAAAATCTGGTCATACATATGTTTTTCAGTGGCACTTGGCGTGGTCACTGAGAACATATGCACTGGCATATTTCCACTGCAAATTTGGCTTTGCGCCTGCCTTCATAAACTGCTTTGGCTTACGAAAATTTATTTCAACACATCACCATTGCGCATGTAGAAAAAGGGACCATGGGCTTCAATATAACTATAAACTAATTTAAGTCTGTGTAGCATTACAACTATGACTAATTTAATTCTACTGAATGCGGATTTTTCTCGTAGCTCAATGGGTGTGCTATTTTCGCACGCGAAAATTGGTGTTTCGCTCAGTTTATGAGAGCCGGACTGTGAAAATCTGGTCATACATATGTTTTTCAGTGGCACTTGGCGTGGTCACTGAGAACATATGCACTCGCATATTTCCACTGCAAATTTGGCTTTGCGCCTGCCTTCATAAACTGCTTTGGCTTACGAAAATTTATTTCAACACATCACCATTGCGCATGTAGAAAAAGGGACCATGGGCTTCAATATAACTATAAACTAATTTAAGTCTGTGTAGCATTACAACTATGACTAATTTAATTCTACTGAATGCGGATTTTTCTCGTAGCTCAATGGGTGTGCTATTTTCGCACGCGAAAATTGGTGTTTCGCTCAGTTTATGAGAGCCGGACTGTGAAAATCTGGTCATACATATGTTTTTCAGTGGCACTTGGCGTGGTCACTGAGAACATATGCACTCGCATATTTCCACTGCAAATTTGGCTTTGCGCCTGCCTTCATAAACTGCTTTGGCTTACGAAAATTTATTTCAACACATCACCATTGCGCATGTAGAAAAAGGGACCATGGGCTTCAATATAACTATAAACTAATTTAAGTCTGTGTAGCATTACAACTATGACTAATTTAATTCTACTGAATGCGGATTTTTCTCGTAGCTCAATGGGTGTGCTATTTTCGCACGCGAAAATTGGTGTTTCGCTCAGTTTATGAGAGCCGGACTGTGAAAATCTGGTCATACATATGTTTTTCAGTGGCACTTGGCGTGGTCACTGAGAACATATGCACTGGCATATTTCCACTGCAAATTTGGCTTTGCGCCTGCCTTCATAAACTGCTTTGGCTTACGAAAATTTATTTCAACACATCACCATTGCGCATGTAGAAAAAGGGACCATGGGCTTCAATATAACTATAAACTAATTTAAGTCTGTGTAGCATTACAACTATGACTAATTTAATTCTACTGAATGCGGATTTTTCTCGTAGCTCAATGGGTGTGCTATTTTCGCACGCGAAAATTGGTGTTTCGCTCAGTTTATGAGAGCCGGACTGTGAAAATCTGGTCATACATATGTTTTTCAGTGGCACTTGGCGTGGTCACTGAGAACATATGCACTGGCATATTTCCACTGCAAATTTGGCTTTGCGCCTGCCTTCATAAACTGCTTTGGCTTACGAAAATTTATTTCAACACATCACCATTGCGCATGTAGAAAAAGGGACCATGGGCTTCAATATAACTATAAACTAATTTAAGTCTGTGTAGCATTACAACTATGACTAATTTAATTCTACTGAATGCGGATTTTTCTCGTAGCTCAATGGGTGTGCTATTTTCGCACGCGAAAATTGGTGTTTCGCTCAGTTTATGAGAGCCGGACTGTGAAAATCTGGTCATACATATGTTTTTCAGTGGCACTTGGCGTGGTCACTGAGAACATATGCACTCGCATATTTCCACTGCAAATTTGGCTTTGCGCCTGCCTTCATAAACTGCTTTGGCTTACGAAAATTTATTTCAACACATCACCATTGCGCATGTAGAAAAAGGGACCATGGGCTTCAATATAACTATAAACTAATTTAAGTCTGTGTAGCATTACAACTATGACTAATTTAATTCTACTGAATGCGGATTTTTCTCGTAGCTCAATGGGTGTGCTATTTTCGCACGCGAAAATTGGTGTTTCGCTCAGTTTATGAGAGCCGGACTGTGAAAATCTGGTCATACATATGTTTTTCAGTGGCACTTGGCGTGGTCACTGAGAACATATGCACTGGCATATTTCCACTGCAAATTTGGCTTTGCGCCTGCCTTCATAAACTGCTTTGGCTTACGAAAATTTATTTCAACACATCACCATTGCGCATGTAGAAAAAGGGACCATGGGCTTCAATATAACTATAAACTAATTTAAGTCTGTGTAGCATTACAACTATGACTAATTTAATTCTACTGAATGCGGATTTTTCTCGTAGCTCAATGGGTGTGCTATTTTCGCACGCGAAAATTGGTGTTTCGCTCAGTTTATGAGAGCCGGACTGTGAAAATCTGGTCATACATATGTTTTTCAGTGGCACTTGGCGTGGTCACTGAGAACATATGCACTGGCATATTTCCACTGCAAATTTGGCTTTGCGCCTGCCTTCATAAACTGCTTTGGCTTACGAAAATTTATTTCAACACATCACCATTGCGCATGTAGAAAAAGGGACCATGGGCTTCAATATAACTATAAACTAATTTAAGTCTGTGTAGCATTACAACTATGACTAATTTAATTCTACTGAATGCGGATTTTTCTCGTAGCTCAATGGGTGTGCTATTTTCGCACGCGAAAATTGGTGTTTCGCTCAGTTTATGAGAGCCGGACTGTGAAAATCTGGTCATACATATGTTTTTCAGTGGCACTTGGCGTGGTCACTGAGAACATATGCACTGGCATATTTCCACTGCAAATTTGGCTTTGCGCCTGCCTTCATAAACTGCTTTGGCTTACGAAAATTTATTTCAACACATCACCATTGCGCATGTAGAAAAAGGGACCATGGGCTTCAATATAACTATAAACTAATTTAAGTCTGTGTAGCATTACAACTATGACTAATTTAATTCTACTGAATGCGGATTTTTCTCGTAGCTCAATGGGTGTGCTATTTTCGCACGCGAAAATTGGTGTTTCGCTCAGTTTATGAGAGCCGGACTGTGAAAATCTGGTCATACATATGTTTTTCAGTGGCACTTGGCGTGGTCACTGAGAACATATGCACTGGCATATTTCCACTGCAAATTTGGCTTTGCGCCTGCCTTCATAAACTGCTTTGGCTTACGAAAATTTATTTCAACACATCACCATTGCGCATGTAGAAAAAGGGACCATGGGCTTCAATATAACTATAAACTAATTTAAGTCTGTGTAGCATTACAACTATGACTAATTTAATTCTACTGAATGCGGATTTTTCTCGTAGCTCAATGGGTGTGCTATTTTCGCACGCGAAAATTGGTGTTTCGCTCAGTTTATGAGAGCCGGACTGTGAAAATCTGGTCATACATATGTTTTTCAGTGGCACTTGGCGTGGTCACTGAGAACATATGCACTGGCATATTTCCACTGCAAATTTGGCTTTGCGCCTGCCTTCATAAACTGCTTTGGCTTACGAAAATTTATTTCAACACATCACCATTGCGCATGTAGAAAAAGGGACCATGGGCTTCAATATAACTATAAACTAATTTAAGTCTGTGTAGCATTACAACTATGACTAATTTAATTCTACTGAATGCGGATTTTTCTCGTAGCTCAATGGGTGTGCTATTTTCGCACGCGAAAATTGGTGTTTCGCTCAGTTTATGAGAGCCGGACTGTGAAAATCTGGTCATACATATGTTTTTCAGTGGCACTTGGCGTGGTCACTGAGAACATATGCACTGGCATATTTCCACTGCAAATTTGGCTTTGCGCCTGCCTTCATAAACTGCTTTGGCTTACGAAAATTTATTTCAACACATCACCATTGCGCATGTAGAAAAAGGGACCATGGGCTTCAATATAACTATAAACTAATTTAAGTCTGTGTAGCATTACAACTATGACTAATTTAATTCTACTGAATGCGGATTTTTCTCGTAGCTCAATGGGTGTGCTATTTTCGCACGCGAAAATTGGTGTTTCGCTCAGTTTATGAGAGCCGGACTGTGAAAATCTGGTCATACATATGTTTTTCAGTGGCACTTGGCGTGGTCACTGAGAACATATGCACTCGCATATTTCCACTGCAAATTTGGCTTTGCGCCTGCCTTCATAAACTGCTTTGGCTTACGAAAATTTATTTCAACACATCACCATTGCGCATGTAGAAAAAGGGACCATGGGCTTCAATATAACTATAAACTAATTTAAGTCTGTGTAGCATTACAACTATGACTAATTTAATTCTACTGAATGCGGATTTTTCTCGTAGCTCAATGGGTGTGCTATTTTCGCACGCGAAAATTGGTGTTTCGCTCAGTTTATGAGAGCCGGACTGTGAAAATCTGGTCATACATATGTTTTTCAGTGGCACTTGGCGTGGTCACTGAGAACATATGCACTCGCATATTTCCACTGCAAATTTGGCTTTGCGCCTGCCTTCATAAACTGCTTTGGCTTACGAAAATTTATTTCAACACATCACCATTGCGCATGTAGAAAAAGGGACCATGGGCTTCAATATAACTATAAACTAATTTAAGTCTGTGTAGCATTACAACTATGACTAATTTAATTCTACTGAATGCGGATTTTTCTCGTAGCTCAATGGGTGTGCTATTTTCGCACGCGAAAATTGGTGTTTCGCTCAGTTTATGAGAGCCGGACTGTGAAAATCTGGTCATACATATGTTTTTCAGTGGCACTTGGCGTGGTCACTGAGAACATATGCACTCGCATATTTCCACTGCAAATTTGGCTTTGCGCCTGCCTTCATAAACTGCTTTGGCTTACGAAAATTTATTTCAACACATCACCATTGCGCATGTAGAAAAAGGGACCATGGGCTTCAATATAACTATAAACTAATTTAAGTCTGTGTAGCATTACAACTATGACTAATTTAATTCTACTGAATGCGGATTTTTCTCGTAGCTCAATGGGTGTGCTATTTTCGCACGCGAAAATTGGTGTTTCGCTCAGTTTATGAGAGCCGGACTGTGAAAATCTGGTCATACATATGTTTTTCAGTGGCACTTGGCGTGGTCACTGAGAACATATGCACTGGCATATTTCCACTGCAAATTTGGCTTTGCGCCTGCCTTCATAAACTGCTTTGGCTTACGAAAATTTATTTCAACACATCACCATTGCGCATGTAGAAAAAGGGACCATGGGCTTCAATATAACTATAAACTAATTTAAGTCTGTGTAGCATTACAACTATGACTAATTTAATTCTACTGAATGCGGATTTTTCTCGTAGCTCAATGGGTGTGCTATTTTCGCACGCGAAAATTGGTGTTTCGCTCAGTTTATGAGAGCCGGACTGTGAAAATCTGGTCATACATATGTTTTTCAGTGGCACTTGGCGTGGTCACTGAGAACATATGCACTGGCATATTTCCACTGCAAATTTGGCTTTGCGCCTGCCTTCATAAACTGCTTTGGCTTACGAAAATTTATTTCAACACATCACCATTGCGCATGTAGAAAAAGGGACCATGGGCTTCAATATAACTATAAACTAATTTAAGTCTGTGTAGCATTACAACTATGACTAATTTAATTCTACTGAATGCGGATTTTTCTCGTAGCTCAATGGGTGTGCTATTTTCGCACGCGAAAATTGGTGTTTCGCTCAGTTTATGAGAGCCGGACTGTGAAAATCTGGTCATACATATGTTTTTCAGTGGCACTTGGCGTGGTCACTGAGAACATATGCACTGGCATATTTCCACTGCAAATTTGGCTTTGCGCCTGCCTTCATAAACTGCTTTGGCTTACGAAAATTTATTTCAACACATCACCATTGCGCATGTAGAAAAAGGGACCATGGGCTTCAATATAACTATAAACTAATTTAAGTCTGTGTAGCATTACAACTATGACTAATTTAATTCTACTGAATGCGGATTTTTCTCGTAGCTCAATGGGTGTGCTATTTTCGCACGCGAAAATTGGTGTTTCGCTCAGTTTATGAGAGCCGGACTGTGAAAATCTGGTCATACATATGTTTTTCAGTGGCACTTGGCGTGGTCACTGAGAACATATGCACTCGCATATTTCCACTGCAAATTTGGCTTTGCGCCTGCCTTCATAAACTGCTTTGGCTTACGAAAATTTATTTCAACACATCACCATTGCGCATGTAGAAAAAGGGACCATGGGCTTCAATATAACTATAAACTAATTTAAGTCTGTGTAGCATTACAACTATGACTAATTTAATTCTACTGAATGCGGATTTTTCTCGTAGCTCAATGGGTGTGCTATTTTCGCACGCGAAAATTGGTGTTTCGCTCAGTTTATGAGAGCCGGACTGTGAAAATCTGGTCATACATATGTTTTTCAGTGGCACTTGGCGTGGTCACTGAGAACATATGCACTGGCATATTTCCACTGCAAATTTGGCTTTGCGCCTGCCTTCATAAACTGCTTTGGCTTACGAAAATTTATTTCAACACATCACCATTGCGCATGTAGAAAAAGGGACCATGGGCTTCAATATAACTATAAACTAATTTAAGTCTGTGTAGCATTACAACTATGACTAATTTAATTCTACTGAATGCGGATTTTTCTCGTAGCTCAATGGGTGTGCTATTTTCGCACGCGAAAATTGGTGTTTCGCTCAGTTTATGAGAGCCGGACTGTGAAAATCTGGTCATACATATGTTTTTCAGTGGCACTTGGCGTGGTCACTGAGAACATATGCACTGGCATATTTCCACTGCAAATTTGGCTTTGCGCCTGCCTTCATAAACTGCTTTGGCTTACGAAAATTTATTTCAACACATCACCATTGCGCATGTAGAAAAAGGGACCATGGGCTTCAATATAACTATAAACTAATTTAAGTCTGTGTAGCATTACAACTATGACTAATTTAATTCTACTGAATGCGGATTTTTCTCGTAGCTCAATGGGTGTGCTATTTTCGCACGCGAAAATTGGTGTTTCGCTCAGTTTATGAGAGCCGGACTGTGAAAATCTGGTCATACATATGTTTTTCAGTGGCACTTGGCGTGGTCACTGAGAACATATGCACTGGCATATTTCCACTGCAAATTTGGCTTTGCGCCTGCCTTCATAAACTGCTTTGGCTTACGAAAATTTATTTCAACACATCACCATTGCGCATGTAGAAAAAGGGACCATGGGCTTCAATATAACTATAAACTAATTTAAGTCTGTGTAGCATTACAACTATGACTAATTTAATTCTACTGAATGCGGATTTTTCTCGTAGCTCAATGGGTGTGCTATTTTCGCACGCGAAAATTGGTGTTTCGCTCAGTTTATGAGAGCCGGACTGTGAAAATCTGGTCATACATATGTTTTTCAGTGGCACTTGGCGTGGTCACTGAGAACATATGCACTCGCATATTTCCACTGCAAATTTGGCTTTGCGCCTGCCTTCATAAACTGCTTTGGCTTACGAAAATTTATTTCAACACATCACCATTGCGCATGTAGAAAAAGGGACCATGGGCTTCAATATAACTATAAACTAATTTAAGTCTGTGTAGCATTACAACTATGACTAATTTAATTCTACTGAATGCGGATTTTTCTCGTAGCTCAATGGGTGTGCTATTTTCGCACGCGAAAATTGGTGTTTCGCTCAGTTTATGAGAGCCGGACTGTGAAAATCTGGTCATACATATGTTTTTCAGTGGCACTTGGCGTGGTCACTGAGAACATATGCACTCGCATATTTCCACTGCAAATTTGGCTTTGCGCCTGCCTTCATAAACTGCTTTGGCTTACGAAAATTTATTTCAACACATCACCATTGCGCATGTAGAAAAAGGGACCATGGGCTTCAATATAACTATAAACTAATTTAAGTCTGTGTAGCATTACAACTATGACTAATTTAATTCTACTGAATGCGGATTTTTCTCGTAGCTCAATGGGTGTGCTATTTTCGCACGCGAAAATTGGTGTTTCGCTCAGTTTATGAGAGCCGGACTGTGAAAATCTGGTCATACATATGTTTTTCAGTGGCACTTGGCGTGGTCACTGAGAACATATGCACTGGCATATTTCCACTGCAAATTTGGCTTTGCGCCTGCCTTCATAAACTGCTTTGGCTTACGAAAATTTATTTCAACACATCACCATTGCGCATGTAGAAAAAGGGACCATGGGCTTCAATATAACTATAAACTAATTTAAGTCTGTGTAGCATTACAACTATGACTAATTTAATTCTACTGAATGCGGATTTTTCTCGTAGCTCAATGGGTGTGCTATTTTCGCACGCGAAAATTGGTGTTTCGCTCAGTTTATGAGAGCCGGACTGTGAAAATCTGGTCATACATATGTTTTTCAGTGGCACTTGGCGTGGTCACTGAGAACATATGCACTGGCATATTTCCACTGCAAATTTGGCTTTGCGCCTGCCTTCATAAACTGCTTTGGCTTACGAAAATTTATTTCAACACATCACCATTGCGCATGTAGAAAAAGGGACCATGGGCTTCAATATAACTATAAACTAATTTAAGTCTGTGTAGCATTACAACTATGACTAATTTAATTCTACTGAATGCGGATTTTTCTCGTAGCTCAATGGGTGTGCTATTTTCGCACGCGAAAATTGGTGTTTCGCTCAGTTTATGAGAGCCGGACTGTGAAAATCTGGTCATACATATGTTTTTCAGTGGCACTTGGCGTGGTCACTGAGAACATATGCACTCGCATATTTCCACTGCAAATTTGGCTTTGCGCCTGCCTTCATAAACTGCTTTGGCTTACGAAAATTTATTTCAACACATCACCATTGCGCATGTAGAAAAAGGGACCATGGGCTTCAATATAACTATAAACTAATTTAAGTCTGTGTAGCATTACAACTATGACTAATTTAATTCTACTGAATGCGGATTTTTCTCGTAGCTCAATGGGTGTGCTATTTTCGCACGCGAAAATTGGTGTTTCGCTCAGTTTATGAGAGCCGGACTGTGAAAATCTGGTCATACATATGTTTTTCAGTGGCACTTGGCGTGGTCACTGAGAACATATGCACTCGCATATTTCCACTGCAAATTTGGCTTTGCGCCTGCCTTCATAAACTGCTTTGGCTTACGAAAATTTATTTCAACACATCACCATTGCGCATGTAGAAAAAGGGACCATGGGCTTCAATATAACTATAAACTAATTTAAGTCTGTGTAGCATTACAACTATGACTAATTTAATTCTACTGAATGCGGATTTTTCTCGTAGCTCAATGGGTGTGCTATTTTCGCACGCGAAAATTGGTGTTTCGCTCAGTTTATGAGAGCCGGACTGTGAAAATCTGGTCATACATATGTTTTTCAGTGGCACTTGGCGTGGTCACTGAGAACATATGCACTGGCATATTTCCACTGCAAATTTGGCTTTGCGCCTGCCTTCATAAACTGCTTTGGCTTACGAAAATTTATTTCAACACATCACCATTGCGCATGTAGAAAAAGGGACCATGGGCTTCAATATAACTATAAACTAATTTAAGTCTGTGTAGCATTACAACTATGACTAATTTAATTCTACTGAATGCGGATTTTTCTCGTAGCTCAATGGGTGTGCTATTTTCGCACGCGAAAATTGGTGTTTCGCTCAGTTTATGAGAGCCGGACTGTGAAAATCTGGTCATACATATGTTTTTCAGTGGCACTTGGCGTGGTCACTGAGAACATATGCACTGGCATATTTCCACTGCAAATTTGGCTTTGCGCCTGCCTTCATAAACTGCTTTGGCTTACGAAAATTTATTTCAACACATCACCATTGCGCATGTAGAAAAAGGGACCATGGGCTTCAATATAACTATAAACTAATTTAAGTCTGTGTAGCATTACAACTATGACTAATTTAATTCTACTGAATGCGGATTTTTCTCGTAGCTCAATGGGTGTGCTATTTTCGCACGCGAAAATTGGTGTTTCGCTCAGTTTATGAGAGCCGGACTGTGAAAATCTGGTCATACATATGTTTTTCAGTGGCACTTGGCGTGGTCACTGAGAACATATGCACTCGCATATTTCCACTGCAAATTTGGCTTTGCGCCTGCCTTCATAAACTGCTTTGGCTTACGAAAATTTATTTCAACACATCACCATTGCGCATGTAGAAAAAGGGACCATGGGCTTCAATATAACTATAAACTAATTTAAGTCTGTGTAGCATTACAACTATGACTAATTTAATTCTACTGAATGCGGATTTTTCTCGTAGCTCAATGGGTGTGCTATTTTCGCACGCGAAAATTGGTGTTTCGCTCAGTTTATGAGAGCCGGACTGTGAAAATCTGGTCATACATATGTTTTTCAGTGGCACTTGGCGTGGTCACTGAGAACATATGCACTGGCATATTTCCACTGCAAATTTGGCTTTGCGCCTGCCTTCATAAACTGCTTTGGCTTACGAAAATTTATTTCAACACATCACCATTGCGCATGTAGAAAAAGGGACCATGGGCTTCAATATAACTATAAACTAATTTAAGTCTGTGTAGCATTACAACTATGACTAATTTAATTCTACTGAATGCGGATTTTTCTCGTAGCTCAATGGGTGTGCTATTTTCGCACGCGAAAATTGGTGTTTCGCTCAGTTTATGAGAGCCGGACTGTGAAAATCTGGTCATACATATGTTTTTCAGTGGCACTTGGCGTGGTCACTGAGAACATATGCACTCGCATATTTCCACTGCAAATTTGGCTTTGCGCCTGCCTTCATAAACTGCTTTGGCTTACGAAAATTTATTTCAACACATCACCATTGCGCATGTAGAAAAAGGGACCATGGGCTTCAATATAACTATAAACTAATTTAAGTCTGTGTAGCATTACAACTATGACTAATTTAATTCTACTGAATGCGGATTTTTCTCGTAGCTCAATGGGTGTGCTATTTTCGCACGCGAAAATTGGTGTTTCGCTCAGTTTATGAGAGCCGGACTGTGAAAATCTGGTCATACATATGTTTTTCAGTGGCACTTGGCGTGGTCACTGAGAACATATGCACTCGCATATTTCCACTGCAAATTTGGCTTTGCGCCTGCCTTCATAAACTGCTTTGGCTTACGAAAATTTATTTCAACACATCACCATTGCGCATGTAGAAAAAGGGACCATGGGCTTCAATATAACTATAAACTAATTTAAGTCTGTGTAGCATTACAACTATGACTAATTTAATTCTACTGAATGCGGATTTTTCTCGTAGCTCAATGGGTGTGCTATTTTCGCACGCGAAAATTGGTGTTTCGCTCAGTTTATGAGAGCCGGACTGTGAAAATCTGGTCATACATATGTTTTTCAGTGGCACTTGGCGTGGTCACTGAGAACATATGCACTGGCATATTTCCACTGCAAATTTGGCTTTGCGCCTGCCTTCATAAACTGCTTTGGCTTACGAAAATTTATTTCAACACATCACCATTGCGCATGTAGAAAAAGGGACCATGGGCTTCAATATAACTATAAACTAATTTAAGTCTGTGTAGCATTACAACTATGACTAATTTAATTCTACTGAATGCGGATTTTTCTCGTAGCTCAATGGGTGTGCTATTTTCGCACGCGAAAATTGGTGTTTCGCTCAGTTTATGAGAGCCGGACTGTGAAAATCTGGTCATACATATGTTTTTCAGTGGCACTTGGCGTGGTCACTGAGAACATATGCACTGGCATATTTCCACTGCAAATTTGGCTTTGCGCCTGCCTTCATAAACTGCTTTGGCTTACGAAAATTTATTTCAACACATCACCATTGCGCATGTAGAAAAAGGGACCATGGGCTTCAATATAACTATAAACTAATTTAAGTCTGTGTAGCATTACAACTATGACTAATTTAATTCTACTGAATGCGGATTTTTCTCGTAGCTCAATGGGTGTGCTATTTTCGCACGCGAAAATTGGTGTTTCGCTCAGTTTATGAGAGCCGGACTGTGAAAATCTGGTCATACATATGTTTTTCAGTGGCACTTGGCGTGGTCACTGAGAACATATGCACTGGCATATTTCCACTGCAAATTTGGCTTTGCGCCTGCCTTCATAAACTGCTTTGGCTTACGAAAATTTATTTCAACACATCACCATTGCGCATGTAGAAAAAGGGACCATGGGCTTCAATATAACTATAAACTAATTTAAGTCTGTGTAGCATTACAACTATGACTAATTTAATTCTACTGAATGCGGATTTTTCTCGTAGCTCAATGGGTGTGCTATTTTCGCACGCGAAAATTGGTGTTTCGCTCAGTTTATGAGAGCCGGACTGTGAAAATCTGGTCATACATATGTTTTTCAGTGGCACTTGGCGTGGTCACTGAGAACATATGCACTCGCATATTTCCACTGCAAATTTGGCTTTGCGCCTGCCTTCATAAACTGCTTTGGCTTACGAAAATTTATTTCAACACATCACCATTGCGCATGTAGAAAAAGGGACCATGGGCTTCAATATAACTATAAACTAATTTAAGTCTGTGTAGCATTACAACTATGACTAATTTAATTCTACTGAATGCGGATTTTTCTCGTAGCTCAATGGGTGTGCTATTTTCGCACGCGAAAATTGGTGTTTCGCTCAGTTTATGAGAGCCGGACTGTGAAAATCTGGTCATACATATGTTTTTCAGTGGCACTTGGCGTGGTCACTGAGAACATATGCACTGGCATATTTCCACTGCAAATTTGGCTTTGCGCCTGCCTTCATAAACTGCTTTGGCTTACGAAAATTTATTTCAACACATCACCATTGCGCATGTAGAAAAAGGGACCATGGGCTTCAATATAACTATAAACTAATTTAAGTCTGTGTAGCATTACAACTATGACTAATTTAATTCTACTGAATGCGGATTTTTCTCGTAGCTCAATGGGTGTGCTATTTTCGCACGCGAAAATTGGTGTTTCGCTCAGTTTATGAGAGCCGGACTGTGAAAATCTGGTCATACATATGTTTTTCAGTGGCACTTGGCGTGGTCACTGAGAACATATGCACTGGCATATTTCCACTGCAAATTTGGCTTTGCGCCTGCCTTCATAAACTGCTTTGGCTTACGAAAATTTATTTCAACACATCACCATTGCGCATGTAGAAAAAGGGACCATGGGCTTCAATATAACTATAAACTAATTTAAGTCTGTGTAGCATTACAACTATGACTAATTTAATTCTACTGAATGCGGATTTTTCTCGTAGCTCAATGGGTGTGCTATTTTCGCACGCGAAAATTGGTGTTTCGCTCAGTTTATGAGAGCCGGACTGTGAAAATCTGGTCATACATATGTTTTTCAGTGGCACTTGGCGTGGTCACTGAGAACATATGCACTGGCATATTTCCACTGCAAATTTGGCTTTGCGCCTGCCTTCATAAACTGCTTTGGCTTACGAAAATTTATTTCAACACATCACCATTGCGCATGTAGAAAAAGGGACCATGGGCTTCAATATAACTATAAACTAATTTAAGTCTGTGTAGCATTACAACTATGACTAATTTAATTCTACTGAATGCGGATTTTTCTCGTAGCTCAATGGGTGTGCTATTTTCGCACGCGAAAATTGGTGTTTCGCTCAGTTTATGAGAGCCGGACTGTGAAAATCTGGTCATACATATGTTTTTCAGTGGCACTTGGCGTGGTCACTGAGAACATATGCACTGCGCATATTTCCACTGCAAATTTGGCTTTGCGCCTGCCTTCATAAACTGCTTTGGCTTACGAAAATTTATTTCAACACATCACCATTGCGCATGTAGAAAAAGGGACCATGGGCTTCAATATAACTATAAACTAATTTAAGTCTGTGTAGCATTACAACTATGACTAATTTAATTCTACTGAATGCGGATTTTTCTCGTAGCTCAATGGGTGTGCTATTTTCGCACGCGAAAATTGGTGTTTCGCTCAGTTTATGAGAGCCGGACTGTGAAAATCTGGTCATACATATGTTTTTCAGTGGCACTTGGCGTGGTCACTGAGAACATATGCACTGGCATATTTCCACTGCAAATTTGGCTTTGCGCCTGCCTTCATAAACTGCTTTGGCTTACGAAAATTTATTTCAACACATCACCATTGCGCATGTAGAAAAAGGGACCATGGGCTTCAATATAACTATAAACTAATTTAAGTCTGTGTAGCATTACAACTATGACTAATTTAATTCTACTGAATGCGGATTTTTCTCGTAGCTCAATGGGTGTGCTATTTTCGCACGCGAAAATTGGTGTTTCGCTCAGTTTATGAGAGCCGGACTGTGAAAATCTGGTCATACATATGTTTTTCAGTGGCACTTGGCGTGGTCACTGAGAACATATGCACTCGGCATATTTCCACTGCAAATTTGGCTTTGCGCCTGCCTTCATAAACTGCTTTGGCTTACGAAAATTTATTTCAACACATCACCATTGCGCATGTAGAAAAAGGGACCATGGGCTTCAATATAACTATAAACTAATTTAAGTCTGTGTAGCATTACAACTATGACTAATTTAATTCTACTGAATGCGGATTTTTCTCGTAGCTCAATGGGTGTGCTATTTTCGCACGCGAAAATTGGTGTTTCGCTCAGTTTATGAGAGCCGGACTGTGAAAATCTGGTCATACATATGTTTTTCAGTGGCACTTGGCGTGGTCACTGAGAACATATGCACTGGCATATTTCCACTGCAAATTTGGCTTTGCGCCTGCCTTCATAAACTGCTTTGGCTTACGAAAATTTATTTCAACACATCACCATTGCGCATGTAGAAAAAGGGACCATGGGCTTCAATATAACTATAAACTAATTTAAGTCTGTGTAGCATTACAACTATGACTAATTTAATTCTACTGAATGCGGATTTTTCTCGTAGCTCAATGGGTGTGCTATTTTCGCACGCGAAAATTGGTGTTTCGCTCAGTTTATGAGAGCCGGACTGTGAAAATCTGGTCATACATATGTTTTTCAGTGGCACTTGGCGTGGTCACTGAGAACATATGCACTGGCATATTTCCACTGCAAATTTGGCTTTGCGCCTGCCTTCATAAACTGCTTTGGCTTACGAAAATTTATTTCAACACATCACCATTGCGCATGTAGAAAAAGGGACCATGGGCTTCAATATAACTATAAACTAATTTAAGTCTGTGTAGCATTACAACTATGACTAATTTAATTCTACTGAATGCGGATTTTTCTCGTAGCTCAATGGGTGTGCTATTTTCGCACGCGAAAATTGGTGTTTCGCTCAGTTTATGAGAGCCGGACTGTGAAAATCTGGTCATACATATGTTTTTCAGTGGCACTTGGCGTGGTCACTGAGAACATATGCACTGGCATATTTCCACTGCAAATTTGGCTTTGCGCCTGCCTTCATAAACTGCTTTGGCTTACGAAAATTTATTTCAACACATCACCATTGCGCATGTAGAAAAAGGGACCATGGGCTTCAATATAACTATAAACTAATTTAAGTCTGTGTAGCATTACAACTATGACTAATTTAATTCTACTGAATGCGGATTTTTCTCGTAGCTCAATGGGTGTGCTATTTTCGCACGCGAAAATTGGTGTTTCGCTCAGTTTATGAGAGCCGGACTGTGAAAATCTGGTCATACATATGTTTTTCAGTGGCACTTGGCGTGGTCACTGAGAACATATGCACTGGCATATTTCCACTGCAAATTTGGCTTTGCGCCTGCCTTCATAAACTGCTTTGGCTTACGAAAATTTATTTCAACACATCACCATTGCGCATGTAGAAAAAGGGACCATGGGCTTCAATATAACTATAAACTAATTTAAGTCTGTGTAGCATTACAACTATGACTAATTTAATTCTACTGAATGCGGATTTTTCTCGTAGCTCAATGGGTGTGCTATTTTCGCACGCGAAAATTGGTGTTTCGCTCAGTTTATGAGAGCCGGACTGTGAAAATCTGGTCATACATATGTTTTTCAGTGGCACTTGGCGTGGTCACTGAGAACATATGCACTGGCATATTTCCACTGCAAATTTGGCTTTGCGCCTGCCTTCATAAACTGCTTTGGCTTACGAAAATTTATTTCAACACATCACCATTGCGCATGTAGAAAAAGGGACCATGGGCTTCAATATAACTATAAACTAATTTAAGTCTGTGTAGCATTACAACTATGACTAATTTAATTCTACTGAATGCGGATTTTTCTCGTAGCTCAATGGGTGTGCTATTTTCGCACGCGAAAATTGGTGTTTCGCTCAGTTTATGAGAGCCGGACTGTGAAAATCTGGTCATACATATGTTTTTCAGTGGCACTTGGCGTGGTCACTGAGAACATATGCACTCGCATATTTCCACTGCAAATTTGGCTTTGCGCCTGCCTTCATAAACTGCTTTGGCTTACGAAAATTTATTTCAACACATCACCATTGCGCATGTAGAAAAAGGGACCATGGGCTTCAATATAACTATAAACTAATTTAAGTCTGTGTAGCATTACAACTATGACTAATTTAATTCTACTGAATGCGGATTTTTCTCGTAGCTCAATGGGTGTGCTATTTTCGCACGCGAAAATTGGTGTTTCGCTCAGTTTATGAGAGCCGGACTGTGAAAATCTGGTCATACATATGTTTTTCAGTGGCACTTGGCGTGGTCACTGAGAACATATGCACTCGCATATTTCCACTGCAAATTTGGCTTTGCGCCTGCCTTCATAAACTGCTTTGGCTTACGAAAATTTATTTCAACACATCACCATTGCGCATGTAGAAAAAGGGACCATGGGCTTCAATATAACTATAAACTAATTTAAGTCTGTGTAGCATTACAACTATGACTAATTTAATTCTACTGAATGCGGATTTTTCTCGTAGCTCAATGGGTGTGCTATTTTCGCACGCGAAAATTGGTGTTTCGCTCAGTTTATGAGAGCCGGACTGTGAAAATCTGGTCATACATATGTTTTTCAGTGGCACTTGGCGTGGTCACTGAGAACATATGCACTCGCATATTTCCACTGCAAATTTGGCTTTGCGCCTGCCTTCATAAACTGCTTTGGCTTACGAAAATTTATTTCAACACATCACCATTGCGCATGTAGAAAAAGGGACCATGGGCTTCAATATAACTATAAACTAATTTAAGTCTGTGTAGCATTACAACTATGACTAATTTAATTCTACTGAATGCGGATTTTTCTCGTAGCTCAATGGGTGTGCTATTTTCGCACGCGAAAATTGGTGTTTCGCTCAGTTTATGAGAGCCGGACTGTGAAAATCTGGTCATACATATGTTTTTCAGTGGCACTTGGCGTGGTCACTGAGAACATATGCACTGGCATATTTCCACTGCAAATTTGGCTTTGCGCCTGCCTTCATAAACTGCTTTGGCTTACGAAAATTTATTTCAACACATCACCATTGCGCATGTAGAAAAAGGGACCATGGGCTTCAATATAACTATAAACTAATTTAAGTCTGTGTAGCATTACAACTATGACTAATTTAATTCTACTGAATGCGGATTTTTCTCGTAGCTCAATGGGTGTGCTATTTTCGCACGCGAAAATTGGTGTTTCGCTCAGTTTATGAGAGCCGGACTGTGAAAATCTGGTCATACATATGTTTTTCAGTGGCACTTGGCGTGGTCACTGAGAACATATGCACTGGCATATTTCCACTGCAAATTTGGCTTTGCGCCTGCCTTCATAAACTGCTTTGGCTTACGAAAATTTATTTCAACACATCACCATTGCGCATGTAGAAAAAGGGACCATGGGCTTCAATATAACTATAAACTAATTTAAGTCTGTGTAGCATTACAACTATGACTAATTTAATTCTACTGAATGCGGATTTTTCTCGTAGCTCAATGGGTGTGCTATTTTCGCACGCGAAAATTGGTGTTTCGCTCAGTTTATGAGAGCCGGACTGTGAAAATCTGGTCATACATATGTTTTTCAGTGGCACTTGGCGTGGTCACTGAGAACATATGCACTCGCATATTTCCACTGCAAATTTGGCTTTGCGCCTGCCTTCATAAACTGCTTTGGCTTACGAAAATTTATTTCAACACATCACCATTGCGCATGTAGAAAAAGGGACCATGGGCTTCAATATAACTATAAACTAATTTAAGTCTGTGTAGCATTACAACTATGACTAATTTAATTCTACTGAATGCGGATTTTTCTCGTAGCTCAATGGGTGTGCTATTTTCGCACGCGAAAATTGGTGTTTCGCTCAGTTTATGAGAGCCGGACTGTGAAAATCTGGTCATACATATGTTTTTCAGTGGCACTTGGCGTGGTCACTGAGAACATATGCACTGGCATATTTCCACTGCAAATTTGGCTTTGCGCCTGCCTTCATAAACTGCTTTGGCTTACGAAAATTTATTTCAACACATCACCATTGCGCATGTAGAAAAAGGGACCATGGGCTTCAATATAACTATAAACTAATTTAAGTCTGTGTAGCATTACAACTATGACTAATTTAATTCTACTGAATGCGGATTTTTCTCGTAGCTCAATGGGTGTGCTATTTTCGCACGCGAAAATTGGTGTTTCGCTCAGTTTATGAGAGCCGGACTGTGAAAATCTGGTCATACATATGTTTTTCAGTGGCACTTGGCGTGGTCACTGAGAACATATGCACTGGCATATTTCCACTGCAAATTTGGCTTTGCGCCTGCCTTCATAAACTGCTTTGGCTTACGAAAATTTATTTCAACACATCACCATTGCGCATGTAGAAAAAGGGACCATGGGCTTCAATATAACTATAAACTAATTTAAGTCTGTGTAGCATTACAACTATGACTAATTTAATTCTACTGAATGCGGATTTTTCTCGTAGCTCAATGGGTGTGCTATTTTCGCACGCGAAAATTGGTGTTTCGCTCAGTTTATGAGAGCCGGACTGTGAAAATCTGGTCATACATATGTTTTTCAGTGGCACTTGGCGTGGTCACTGAGAACATATGCACTCGCATATTTCCACTGCAAATTTGGCTTTGCGCCTGCCTTCATAAACTGCTTTGGCTTACGAAAATTTATTTCAACACATCACCATTGCGCATGTAGAAAAAGGGACCATGGGCTTCAATATAACTATAAACTAATTTAAGTCTGTGTAGCATTACAACTATGACTAATTTAATTCTACTGAATGCGGATTTTTCTCGTAGCTCAATGGGTGTGCTATTTTCGCACGCGAAAATTGGTGTTTCGCTCAGTTTATGAGAGCCGGACTGTGAAAATCTGGTCATACATATGTTTTTCAGTGGCACTTGGCGTGGTCACTGAGAACATATGCACTCGCATATTTCCACTGCAAATTTGGCTTTGCGCCTGCCTTCATAAACTGCTTTGGCTTACGAAAATTTATTTCAACACATCACCATTGCGCATGTAGAAAAAGGGACCATGGGCTTCAATATAACTATAAACTAATTTAAGTCTGTGTAGCATTACAACTATGACTAATTTAATTCTACTGAATGCGGATTTTTCTCGTAGCTCAATGGGTGTGCTATTTTCGCACGCGAAAATTGGTGTTTCGCTCAGTTTATGAGAGCCGGACTGTGAAAATCTGGTCATACATATGTTTTTCAGTGGCACTTGGCGTGGTCACTGAGAACATATGCACTCGCATATTTCCACTGCAAATTTGGCTTTGCGCCTGCCTTCATAAACTGCTTTGGCTTACGAAAATTTATTTCAACACATCACCATTGCGCATGTAGAAAAAGGGACCATGGGCTTCAATATAACTATAAACTAATTTAAGTCTGTGTAGCATTACAACTATGACTAATTTAATTCTACTGAATGCGGATTTTTCTCGTAGCTCAATGGGTGTGCTATTTTCGCACGCGAAAATTGGTGTTTCGCTCAGTTTATGAGAGCCGGACTGTGAAAATCTGGTCATACATATGTTTTTCAGTGGCACTTGGCGTGGTCACTGAGAACATATGCACTGGCATATTTCCACTGCAAATTTGGCTTTGCGCCTGCCTTCATAAACTGCTTTGGCTTACGAAAATTTATTTCAACACATCACCATTGCGCATGTAGAAAAAGGGACCATGGGCTTCAATATAACTATAAACTAATTTAAGTCTGTGTAGCATTACAACTATGACTAATTTAATTCTACTGAATGCGGATTTTTCTCGTAGCTCAATGGGTGTGCTATTTTCGCACGCGAAAATTGGTGTTTCGCTCAGTTTATGAGAGCCGGACTGTGAAAATCTGGTCATACATATGTTTTTCAGTGGCACTTGGCGTGGTCACTGAGAACATATGCACTGGCGCATATTTCCACTGCAAATTTGGCTTTGCGCCTGCCTTCATAAACTGCTTTGGCTTACGAAAATTTATTTCAACACATCACCATTGCGCATGTAGAAAAAGGGACCATGGGCTTCAATATAACTATAAACTAATTTAAGTCTGTGTAGCATTACAACTATGACTAATTTAATTCTACTGAATGCGGATTTTTCTCGTAGCTCAATGGGTGTGCTATTTTCGCACGCGAAAATTGGTGTTTCGCTCAGTTTATGAGAGCCGGACTGTGAAAATCTGGTCATACATATGTTTTTCAGTGGCACTTGGCGTGGTCACTGAGAACATATGCACTCGCATATTTCCACTGCAAATTTGGCTTTGCGCCTGCCTTCATAAACTGCTTTGGCTTACGAAAATTTATTTCAACACATCACCATTGCGCATGTAGAAAAAGGGACCATGGGCTTCAATATAACTATAAACTAATTTAAGTCTGTGTAGCATTACAACTATGACTAATTTAATTCTACTGAATGCGGATTTTTCTCGTAGCTCAATGGGTGTGCTATTTTCGCACGCGAAAATTGGTGTTTCGCTCAGTTTATGAGAGCCGGACTGTGAAAATCTGGTCATACATATGTTTTTCAGTGGCACTTGGCGTGGTCACTGAGAACATATGCACTGGCATATTTCCACTGCAAATTTGGCTTTGCGCCTGCCTTCATAAACTGCTTTGGCTTACGAAAATTTATTTCAACACATCACCATTGCGCATGTAGAAAAAGGGACCATGGGCTTCAATATAACTATAAACTAATTTAAGTCTGTGTAGCATTACAACTATGACTAATTTAATTCTACTGAATGCGGATTTTTCTCGTAGCTCAATGGGTGTGCTATTTTCGCACGCGAAAATTGGTGTTTCGCTCAGTTTATGAGAGCCGGACTGTGAAAATCTGGTCATACATATGTTTTTCAGTGGCACTTGGCGTGGTCACTGAGAACATATGCACTCGCATATTTCCACTGCAAATTTGGCTTTGCGCCTGCCTTCATAAACTGCTTTGGCTTACGAAAATTTATTTCAACACATCACCATTGCGCATGTAGAAAAAGGGACCATGGGCTTCAATATAACTATAAACTAATTTAAGTCTGTGTAGCATTACAACTATGACTAATTTAATTCTACTGAATGCGGATTTTTCTCGTAGCTCAATGGGTGTGCTATTTTCGCACGCGAAAATTGGTGTTTCGCTCAGTTTATGAGAGCCGGACTGTGAAAATCTGGTCATACATATGTTTTTCAGTGGCACTTGGCGTGGTCACTGAGAACATATGCACTGGCATATTTCCACTGCAAATTTGGCTTTGCGCCTGCCTTCATAAACTGCTTTGGCTTACGAAAATTTATTTCAACACATCACCATTGCGCATGTAGAAAAAGGGACCATGGGCTTCAATATAACTATAAACTAATTTAAGTCTGTGTAGCATTACAACTATGACTAATTTAATTCTACTGAATGCGGATTTTTCTCGTAGCTCAATGGGTGTGCTATTTTCGCACGCGAAAATTGGTGTTTCGCTCAGTTTATGAGAGCCGGACTGTGAAAATCTGGTCATACATATGTTTTTCAGTGGCACTTGGCGTGGTCACTGAGAACATATGCACTGGCATATTTCCACTGCAAATTTGGCTTTGCGCCTGCCTTCATAAACTGCTTTGGCTTACGAAAATTTATTTCAACACATCACCATTGCGCATGTAGAAAAAGGGACCATGGGCTTCAATATAACTATAAACTAATTTAAGTCTGTGTAGCATTACAACTATGACTAATTTAATTCTACTGAATGCGGATTTTTCTCGTAGCTCAATGGGTGTGCTATTTTCGCACGCGAAAATTGGTGTTTCGCTCAGTTTATGAGAGCCGGACTGTGAAAATCTGGTCATACATATGTTTTTCAGTGGCACTTGGCGTGGTCACTGAGAACATATGCACTGGCATATTTCCACTGCAAATTTGGCTTTGCGCCTGCCTTCATAAACTGCTTTGGCTTACGAAAATTTATTTCAACACATCACCATTGCGCATGTAGAAAAAGGGACCATGGGCTTCAATATAACTATAAACTAATTTAAGTCTGTGTAGCATTACAACTATGACTAATTTAATTCTACTGAATGCGGATTTTTCTCGTAGCTCAATGGGTGTGCTATTTTCGCACGCGAAAATTGGTGTTTCGCTCAGTTTATGAGAGCCGGACTGTGAAAATCTGGTCATACATATGTTTTTCAGTGGCACTTGGCGTGGTCACTGAGAACATATGCACTCGCATATTTCCACTGCAAATTTGGCTTTGCGCCTGCCTTCATAAACTGCTTTGGCTTACGAAAATTTATTTCAACACATCACCATTGCGCATGTAGAAAAAGGGACCATGGGCTTCAATATAACTATAAACTAATTTAAGTCTGTGTAGCATTACAACTATGACTAATTTAATTCTACTGAATGCGGATTTTTCTCGTAGCTCAATGGGTGTGCTATTTTCGCACGCGAAAATTGGTGTTTCGCTCAGTTTATGAGAGCCGGACTGTGAAAATCTGGTCATACATATGTTTTTCAGTGGCACTTGGCGTGGTCACTGAGAACATATGCACTCGCATATTTCCACTGCAAATTTGGCTTTGCGCCTGCCTTCATAAACTGCTTTGGCTTACGAAAATTTATTTCAACACATCACCATTGCGCATGTAGAAAAAGGGACCATGGGCTTCAATATAACTATAAACTAATTTAAGTCTGTGTAGCATTACAACTATGACTAATTTAATTCTACTGAATGCGGATTTTTCTCGTAGCTCAATGGGTGTGCTATTTTCGCACGCGAAAATTGGTGTTTCGCTCAGTTTATGAGAGCCGGACTGTGAAAATCTGGTCATACATATGTTTTTCAGTGGCACTTGGCGTGGTCACTGAGAACATATGCACTGGCGCATATTTCCACTGCAAATTTGGCTTTGCGCCTGCCTTCATAAACTGCTTTGGCTTACGAAAATTTATTTCAACACATCACCATTGCGCATGTAGAAAAAGGGACCATGGGCTTCAATATAACTATAAACTAATTTAAGTCTGTGTAGCATTACAACTATGACTAATTTAATTCTACTGAATGCGGATTTTTCTCGTAGCTCAATGGGTGTGCTATTTTCGCACGCGAAAATTGGTGTTTCGCTCAGTTTATGAGAGCCGGACTGTGAAAATCTGGTCATACATATGTTTTTCAGTGGCACTTGGCGTGGTCACTGAGAACATATGCACTGGCATATTTCCACTGCAAATTTGGCTTTGCGCCTGCCTTCATAAACTGCTTTGGCTTACGAAAATTTATTTCAACACATCACCATTGCGCATGTAGAAAAAGGGACCATGGGCTTCAATATAACTATAAACTAATTTAAGTCTGTGTAGCATTACAACTATGACTAATTTAATTCTACTGAATGCGGATTTTTCTCGTAGCTCAATGGGTGTGCTATTTTCGCACGCGAAAATTGGTGTTTCGCTCAGTTTATGAGAGCCGGACTGTGAAAATCTGGTCATGCATATGTTTTTCAGTGGCACTTGGCGTGGTCACTGAGAACATATGCACTGGCATATTTCCACTGCAAATTTGGCTTTGCGCCTGCCTTCATAAACTGCTTTGGCTTACGAAAATTTATTTCAACACATCACCATTGCGCATGTAGAAAAAGGGACCATGGGCTTCAATATAACTATAAACTAATTTAAGTCTGTGTAGCATTACAACTATGACTAATTTAATTCTACTGAATGCGGATTTTTCTCGTAGCTCAATGGGTGTGCTATTTTCGCACGCGAAAATTGGTGTTTCGCTCAGTTTATGAGAGCCGGACTGTGAAAATCTGGTCATACATATGTTTTTCAGTGGCACTTGGCGTGGTCACTGAGAACATATGCACTCGCATATTTCCACTGCAAATTTGGCTTTGCGCCTGCCTTCATAAACTGCTTTGGCTTACGAAAATTTATTTCAACACATCACCATTGCGCATGTAGAAAAAGGGACCATGGGCTTCAATATAACTATAAACTAATTTAAGTCTGTGTAGCATTACAACTATGACTAATTTAATTCTACTGAATGCGGATTTTTCTCGTAGCTCAATGGGTGTGCTATTTTCGCACTCGAAAATTGGTGTTTCGCTCAGTTTATGAGAGCCGGACTGTGAAAATCTGGTCATACATATGTTTTTCAGTGGCACTTGGCGTGGTCACTGAGAACATATGCACTCGCATATTTCCACTGCAAATTTGGCTTTGCGCCTGCCTTCATAAACTGCTTTGGCTTATGAAAATTTATTTCAACACATCACCATTGCGCATGTAGAAAAAGGGACCATGGGCTTCAATATAACTATAAACTAATTTAAGTCTGTGTAGCATTACAACTATGACTAATTTAATTCTACTGAATGCGGATTTTTCTCGTAGCTCAATGGGTGTGCTATTTTCGCACGCGAAAATTGGTGTTTCGCTCAGTTTATGAGAGCCGGACTGTGAAAATCTGGTCATACATATGTTTTTCAGTGGCACTTGGCGTGGTCACTGAGAACATATGCACTGGCATATTTCCACTGCAAATTTGGCTTTGCGCCTGCCTTCATAAACTGCTTTGGCTTACGAAAATTTATTTCAACACATCACCATTGCGCATGTAGAAAAAGGGACCATGGGCTTCAATATAACTATAAACTAATTTAAGTCTGTGTAGCATTACAACTATGACTAATTTAATTCTACTGAATGCGGATTTTTCTCGTAGCTCAATGGGTGTGCTATTTTCGCACGCGAAAATTGGTGTTTCGCTCAGTTTATGAGAGCCGGACTGTGAAAATCTGGTCATACATATGTTTTTCAGTGGCACTTGGCGTGGTCACTGAGAACATATGCACTCGCATATTTCCACTGCAAATTTGGCTTTGCGCCTGCCTTCATAAACTGCTTTGGCTTACGAAAATTTATTTCAACACATCACCATTGCGCATGTAGAAAAAGGGACCATGGGCTTCAATATAACTATAAACTAATTTAAGTCTGTGTAGCATTACAACTATGACTAATTTAATTCTACTGAATGCGGATTTTTCTCGTAGCTCAATGGGTGTGCTATTTTCGCACGCGAAAATTGGTGTTTCGCTCAGTTTATGAGGGCCGGACTGTGAAAATCTGGTCATACATATGTTTTTCAGTGGCACTTGGCGTGGTCACTGAGAACATATGCACTCGCATATTTCCACTGCAAATTTGGCTTTGCGCCTGCCTTCATAAACTGCTTTGGCTTACGAAAATTTATTTCAACACATCACCATTGCGCATGTAGAATAAGGGACCATGGGCTTCATTATAACTATAAACTAATTTAATTATGTGCAGCTTTAGAACTATGACTAATTTAATTCTACTGAATGCGGATATTTCTCGTACTAAAGGTTACCTAACTAAGTATTAACTGGCATGATGAGAATTTTTGTTATGTCTCATTTTTTCTATGTGTTTCATTTTTCTTCTTTATAACTGCTGTTCTAATGCAAAATCCTTCATAAAAGTTATTGCATTGCATTCTTAAAGAAATTATCTTTCCATTTATATATAATTTTACGGTATTACTCCAAAACAAAAAGTGGTGTTATGAGCCATCAAACCTCAAAAATACACTATTTCCAAAAAGGTTTCCACAATTTTGACCACTTTTGTATTTTCTCAATGGCACTTCGGGGGTTCAATGAGAACATATGCACTCGCATATTTCCACTGAAAATTTGGCTTTGCACCTTCCTTCATAAACTGCTTTGGTTTACGAAAATACTTTTAAATACATCAGCATTGCGCCAGAATAAAAAGGGATCATACAAGGGACATACGGTTTACAACCGTGTCAAAAGGGAGTGTGCGAAAAGTTCGATAATATATGGTTCCTACATAGATGTTTAAACACTCAAATATCAGATCAATGTAGCTCAACATCAGGGTAATACGTAAATATCTTTCGAAGAATGATTTTTTTCTTACGTGGAATATTCATTTAAATACATTCTCATTGTCAGAGGAATTAATGTCGTTTTGTCAAATTGAAACAACTTCGTTTCACGGCAAATTTCGACTTTATGATTCAATATTTGCTCCACGAAGTCTGCCAGTAGCAACACACTTTTTTTCACATATGTTTGTTTTCTGAAGTTTTGGTTTCTGGCTTTAGATTTTTTCGTCCTGGAAAGCTTTACCTTTTAACACACAAATGTGCAGTAAACTAGTAATTAAACAATAAAAATACTTGGTTGCAAGAAACTATTCTGTTCCACATTCATTCATGTACAATAAAGCCATTGGGGTGGGGGTGTTAACTGCCACCGTGAGTAACACAGTGGGCTATAAGCAGTCGCCCGTCCCTAATTTAGGGCTACTGGTTCCAGGAAAGGGAGAGAGCCAGTGCCATAAAACAATACAACATCCACGCGTCAACGAGATTCGAACCCGTGCCCATCTCAGACGAATAATCAGAAACTATTGCCCAGACTACTACACCACCGGGGCTCTTGAAAAATAGATTCTAAATTGCGAACTAGTTTCCTAGCTGCCACTGACTTTAAGGCAACTGTCCTACTGATGACATTTTCGCGAGATTTCACTGTGTGGTGTTAAACAATGGGAAAATTCGGCTACCTTGATAATGACCTTAATATCTTTCTTCCTGTTAATTTTTCTTATACAAAGCGCTCTTAGCTATAATATGATGACTCCTGAGTTAAAGGAAAGAAATCGCAATAGTTTTTTTTTTTTTTTAATTTTGGAATTTTATGGCGAGATTTTTGACTTTACATCACGCGATGGTATATAATACTGCCAGCTGACTACAATAAATTTGTTAATAATGTAAACATTTCAATTTCATTCTTAGAATAATAGAAACTTGTTACAAAGATTTAACACAGGAAATTTTGGGAAAGATATTAAATCTCATTCCCAACATTTTTCTTGGCCTCGCGTCCCTTTTGTCCTCGAGTCTGGGAAAGATCTATTAATTATCTCCTTAGTCAAGAAGTATCGGACTTTACGACGAAGCCTTGCAGTCGCATTTTAGGGTTTCATCTCCAAAGATATCATAATGGAGAGAGCCATTTGCATACATCGCCTTTATGCATTGTAGTCTCACCTTACTTAGTCAATGAAATTAGTACTTTCGGCGTCTCTGATCAAAGTTTACGATAGGGACGTGGGAAGCGATCTATTTCAGCTTTGATCTTTTATTTTCCGACGCCGGCTTTTGAATCCGATGCGATTCTGTGGTGAAGTTTTTAGGTGTGGAGTCACTTGCTAGGGGGGGGGGTGAATTTTCCTGAAGACAAAGCAGAAGAAAACGGTCGGCGTGAGGAGAGAGCAGCGAAGAGGCCGCTGCTGGAACCAAGGATGCCTTGTTTTTCGGCCACAAAGTTTAAGTTGGCCGAGGGATAGATTTTCTGGGAGCGCGCGAAAGAAATGAGGGAGCGACCGAAAGTGATAACTCAACGAAAGGAGACGAATTCGTCACTATAACTAAAATAGAAGTTTTAACGGGCAGCCTGTGGGCAACCATTCTTCAGTATATGAGAAAAATAAATGCTTTTAAGTGATAAAGCCATTTCCTGAAATATTTAGCGTGCTGCTTATTATCAATTTTCCTATTGTTTTTTTTTTTTCAAGTTGGTAGCTGCGTGAGAAGTTTAACTACTGACCCCAATACGAAAGTGTCTTTTATTATTACTAAGAGTCCCTTACATTTACAGTGAATTTCATCCCGCATAACACCACGTAGCTCGGTATTGCTTATCCAGTAAACACGAAAGACTGGGTTAAAATTTAAGTTGTTAGTCTGTTCTTTAGCAAAAATCGCTACTTAGAACGTTAAGTAACCATTTAACAAATCAATACTTACCTTGTCTTCAATAAAAGCCGCGCAGACCATCTTTCCCCAATGGAAAAATTTCAGTCTCCTATCATCACATAGAAACTTGTTTAATACTTCAACTGTAGACTGTGCTCTAAAAGACGGCTTAGAAGGGATTGCACAGATCTCATTTCTCCGTGCCTTTTTAAAACATGATTAGCATTGTTTCGCAACAAACCTTTGCTGTGAAAATGTATTTTTTGCACTATTGTTTGTTTCCAGTCATGTATTGTTTGTTTTCAGTATAATGAATGCCCAGATCAATGGTCCAGATATTGATCTGTGCTACATCAAAGTTTTCCGAAATATCAATAAAGCATACTATATGATTGCGATATTCCGGGCTGTTAGAAGGCTTGAAAATTCACCATTTCACATTTTTGGGGGCATGTTTTCTTCAGAGCTTCTCTTCATTTATTCCTTTTTTTATTTTATTTCTCCTTTTTTTTTTTTTTTTTTTTTTTTTTGATGCAGCCGCGGATAATATGGGGCGATTTACGACCGACCGACTGTGACAAAAGTAGGTCCCAATTGAAATCATTATATCGTTAAAAATATGTGCCGCACACCAATCGTGTTAGCATATTCGTAAACAGCATGGGGTCCAATTCGCGTACTGCGCAATACATCGTGCGCGCGACGCTCCCCTCGCTCCCTGTGAGCGGAGGAGGTGATGCAATATTTCTGGGTGTGTCGCCGCGTTTGACCCAGTCTATCTCGGCAACCATGAGCGCAACGCGACTGTGCGTGGCATCGTTTGAAAGCTCTCGACGAGATCTATTCAAATATAAGAACATTTCGCAGTGATTTTAAACTGAACATTTTGAAAATTGTTTTCTTGTGAAACGGTGAAGACTTTGGCAATATCGCGGCTTATCATTTTAAATCTCTCGACGAGATCTATTCAAATATATAAAGAACATATCGCAGTGGTTTGAACTAAAATGTTAAGAAATTGTTTTCGTGTGAACGGGTTAACATTTTCGACAATGCCGCGGAATTAGCAAAAAGAACGCAAGCAAAAGTGGAGAAAATCAAAACGAGGGGCAAGAGCAAGGAATGAGGAACGTAAGAAGCCCAAGAAGACTGCAGCCATACAAACTAGAGAGCATCGAGAATCATTTCAAAATTTAGCTGATTTCAAAACTCTCTGATCTGCAAGTCGTAGTCTCACGTTCCAAACTGACGGCTCAATCAGAACTGAGCCTACCCGATTTTTTTTTTTTTTTTTTGCACCTTTCGTAAGCACAAATTCCGTTGTTTACCCATACAATGCATTGCTAAAATATTGTGCTATTTCTGGTACTTTATCTGCTCTAAATTGTAAAATACAAAAGAGTAATATTTAGTGGGTATACTTAAAGGGATCTAGGGAATCAGAGATGGACCATCTTTTTTCGTAAAAAATCATTTTTTATGAAATTTACAAAACAAAGTGCACCTTCTTGGCATGGAACTAATGAGCTTCTCTAGTTGTCCATTGGTGATAACACGGTGCCATACGGCCCTTACAGACTCAATTAAACGGTGCCATATGTCCTTATAGACTCATCACACTCAATTAAAGACTTTAATTGAGTCTGTAAGGGTCGTATGGCACCGTGTTATCACCAATGGACAACTAGAAAAGCTCATTAGTTCCATACCAAGAAGATGCACTTTGTTACTAAGTAACCGTGGTTATCCAGTTAAATATTAAAGTGTATTTTGCTTGTTGGTCAGTTATTTCAAGTGTCCTGCAAGTTTCAATAACGTACTGTAGAGTAATTTTACGTTAAATGCATTGTACACATTTCACAAATTCCACTATTTGTTGCATTTTATGACTAGACGCTGTACTTTTGCTTGTGACTTTACTTATATTACTGGTAATAACATTCCGTAAAAATATTTGAATTCAGCATAAAATTTCCTTTAAATTGATGTATAATATGTAATACTGACTTTACCATTACGCTGTATAAGTTGATTTCAAACATGAAAAATTTGACTTTCAGTTTAGTGGTGCAAGACTTTTTGCCACGATTGTATGCAGTATATACAACCCGAGGACCAGCTTTCGGTTATTAGAGTGTTCGGAGTCAGAATGGGAAAAGCTGCCGATTTATCGGCGTTTGATAAAGGACAAATTGTGGTGACACGACGTCTCGGAAGTACGATCTGGGAAACGGCGCAGCTTGTGGGTTGTTCAGGTGCCGCTGTAGTGAGTACGTATCAAAAGTGGTGCATATATGGCCAAACGACAAACCGTAGTCCAGCCATGTGTCGTCCGCAGCTCATTTATGCCAGAGGGGAGCGGAGACTATCGTGCATTGTTCACAGCAACCGCAAGGCCACAGTGCAACAAATCACCCGCAGCAACAACAGTGGTGATCAGGGCAATGTGTCACAGCACACACTTCATCGCAGGCTTCTGCGCATGGTCCTGTGTAGCCGAAGACCCAGCCGGATCTCCATGCTCACTGCAAGTCATCGCCAACAACGCATGAAATGGGACCAAGATCATCGAGATTGGACCGTGGATGATTGGAAAAAGTGGCCTGGTCTGACGAATCAAGATTCCTGGTGCATTATATGGACGGCCGAGCGCGGATACGCCGATTGCCAACGGAGAATATGGCACCTGAATGCACTATTGGGAGGAAACAGGCCGGAGGCGGCGGTGCAATGCTGTGGGTGATGTTTTCTTGAGACACTTTAGGCCCCATTATCCCAGTAGCACAATCCCTGACAGCTGTCAGGTATCTGAACATCCTTGCGGACCAAGTTCGTCCATTCATGGCAACTGCGTTCCTTGCTGGTGATGGCCATTACCAACAGGACAATGCGCCATGCCACACTTCCAAAAGCGTCAAGGAATGGTTCGAGGAACATGTTGGTGACTTTATGTTAGTGCCAAATTTATCTGACATGAACCCAATCGAACATTTTGGCTCGACTTGGAAAATCGGGTTCGCGCTAAATCACCAAATAGAAATTGTAACTAAAAAAGAAATTTATACACCCTTCAGTATTTTCTTTTTAAAGACGTTGACTAGTCTCGTACAGCATTCCATGCGGTTAACCAATGGCACAGAGTAACTAATACACTGTGAGGTCTGAACATCTCACATCTATGAAGGGAATTTTCCAAAACAGTGGATGGAGGCATGGAAAACAATATGCTGATATGCCTGAACTTCATGACCTTTCCGAACTTGTCGTTGGGATGAAGAGCTAATTAATCATCTGCGCTCTGTTACAGAAAGTTCTCTGAGCGTTTAACCTTGATCGGAATTTTTCCAAGCCCTACCCCTAAAGCTTCTCCTTATTATTTACGTTCACTACCGGATATTCATTCATTCTGCGGCGGTTTGTTTTTCGTTCTACATTTCTGTGCAGTGTTGTGTTGTCGGCGTTCACATAACGTTTACTTTTTACTTGGTATTTACAACCTGTGGTTCTTGAGTATTTACCTAGTTTTTACATTTTTAATAAAATTATGCCAAAATCCTGAAATGCGATTTTTGAACGATCACAATACTTTCATATAACGGAGCTGTGTGAGAAAGTACAAACCACGTATTATTCGAGTGGAACGCGAAGGGGCGTGCGTAATTTTGGTGTCACAACAATTCGTCGCGTGCGTCAATTCGTCGACTACGTCAATTCGTCGCCTGCGTCAATTCGTCGACTACGACAATTCGTCGCGCGTCAATTCGTCGCATGCGTCAATTCGTCGCGCGTCAATTCGTCGACCACGACGATTCGTGGCGCGTCAATTCGTCGCGGACAGATTCGTCGCGCGTCAATTCGTCGCGGACAAATTCGTCGACTACTCAATTCGTCGACTACGTCAATTCGTCGCGTTTACAGATTTTGGTTACATACAAAACGAATGCAGGAAAACGTACGATTTCGAACGTCTCGCTCCCTGATCAAATTTATAAAGTTTGGACACGCAGACAGGATAGGAATATTACGTTTTTCTTTGGCACTAAAAATATTAGACGGTAAACGGCTTTTGGAACGGGGCAGGGCCCGGTTGGTCAGAGCCCCCCATATACAAAATTTTCGTAAAATCTACAGTTTTCAATTCAGAACCACCAAATCTGGTATACTATCTCGTGGTATTCTAACTTAGACTGTAGACGGTTTGGGGAAGCGGTTGGAGAGGGGGGTAGAGCCCCCCAGAATTGCCGTAAAATATAGTTTTCAATTTAGAACTACCAAATTTGGTATATTATCTCATGGTACTCTAAGTTAGACGTTTTCAATTCAGAACCACCAAATCTGGTATACTATCTCGTGGTATTCTAACTTAGACGGTTTTGGGAAGCGGTTGGAGAGGGGGGTAGAGCCCCCCAGAAATGCCGTAAAATATAGTTTTCAATTTAGAACTACCAAATTTGGCATATTATCTCATGGTACTCTAACTTAGACGGTAGACGGTTTTTGGAACGGGTCAGGGGCCCGGTTGGTCAGAGCCCCCATACACAAAATATTCGTAAGATCTAGAGTTTTCAATTCAGAACCACCAAATCAGGTATCCTATCTCATAGTACTCTAACTTAGACGGTTGTCAGTTTTTGGAACGGGTCAAGGCCCGGGAGTCAGAGCCCCCCCCCCCCCCTCGTACATACAAAATTTTGGTAAAATCTAGTTTTCATTTTAGAACCATCAAATTTGGTATCATGAAACTCTAACTTAGACGCTAGACGGCTTTTGGAAGGGGTTGGAGCCCGCGGGGTCCCCCCCCCCCCTCATAAAAAATTTCGTAAAATCTACAGTTTTTATCTTAGAACCACCAAATTTGGTATACTATCTTATGGTACTCTAACTTAGTCGGCAGACTGTTTTTGGAACGGGTCAAGGCCCGGGTGGGTCAGAGCCCCCACATGCAAAATTTTCTTAAAAACTACAGTTTTCAATTCAGAACCACCTAATCTGGTATACTATCTCATGGTACTCTAACTTAGACGCTAGACGGTTTTTGGAAGGGGTTGGAGCCCGGGGGGGTCATAGCCCCCCCTACCGAATAAAAACTTTTTCGTAAAATCTACAGTTTTCAATTTAGAACCACCAAATTTGGTATACTATCTCATGGTCCTCTAACTTAGACGCTAGACGGTTTTTGGAAGGGGTTGGAGCCCGCGGGGTCGGCCCCTTCCCCTCATAAAAATTTCGTAAAATCTACAGTTTTTATCTTAGAACCACCAAATTTGGTATACTATCTTATGGTACTCTAACTTAGTCGGCAGACTGTTTTTGGAACGGGTCAAGGCCCAGGGGGTCAGAGCCCCCCACATAAAAAATTTTCCTAAAAACTACAGTTTTCAATTCAGAACCACCTAATCTGGTATACTATCTCATGGTACTCTAACTTAGACGCTAGACGGTTTTTGGAAGGGGTTGGAGCCCGGGGGTCAGACCCCCGAATAAAAACTTTTTCGTAAAATCTACAGTTTTCAATTTAGAACCACCAAATTTGGTATACTATCTCATGGTACTCTAACTTAGACGCTAGACGGTTTTTGGAAAGGGTTGGAGCCCGCGGGTTCGGCCCCCCCCCTCATAAAAATTTCGTAAAATCTACAGTTTTTATCTTAGAACCACCAAATTTGGTATACTATCTTATGGTACTCTAACTTAGTCGGCAGACCGTTTTTGGAACGGGTCAAGGCCCGGGGGTTCAGAGCCCCCCACATAAAAATTTTTCTTAAAAACTACAGTTTTCAATTCAGAACCACCTAATCTGGTATACTATCTCATGGTACTCTAACTCAGACGCTAGACGGTTTTTGGAAGGGGTTGGAGCCCGGGGGTCAGACCCCCCGAATAAAAACTTTTTCGTAAATACTACAGTTTTCAATTTAGAACCACCAAATTTGGTATACTATCTCATGGTACTCTATCTTAGACGCTAGAAGGTTTTTTGAAGGGGTTGCAGCCCGGGGGGTCGGCCCCCCTCATAAAAATTTCGTAAAATCTACAGTTTTCATATTAGAACCACCAAATTTGGTATACTATCTTATGGTACTCTAACTTAGACGGCAGACCGTTTTTGGAACGGGTCAAGGCCCGGGGGATCAGAGCCCCCACATACAAAATTTTCTTAAAAACTACAGTTTTCAATTCAGAACCAACTAATCTGGTATACTATCTCATGGTACTCTAACTTAGACGCCAGACGGGTTTTGGAATGCGTTGGAGCCCGGGGGTCAGACTACCCCTCCGAATAAAAACTTTTTCGTAAAATCTAGTTTTCAATTTAGAACCACCAAATTTGGTATACTATTTCATGGTACTCTAACTTAGACAGTAGACCGTTTTTGGAAGGAGTTGGAGCCCGGGGGTAAAGCCCCCCCCATAAAAATGCCGCGTAAAATCTACAGTTTTCAATTTAGAACCACCAAATTTGGCATACTCTCTCATGGTACTCTAACTTAGACGGTAGATGGTTTTTGGAACGGGTCGGGCACGGGGTTAGAGTCCCTCCGCCCATAAATATTTTTCGTAAAAACTAAAGTTTTCAATTTAGAGCTACCAAATTTGGTATACTATATAATGGTGTTCTAAATTAAACGGTAGACGGTTTTCAGAACGGGTCGGGGCAAGGGCGGTTACCCTCGCCCCCTACACACAAACTTTCGTAAAATCTATAGTTTTCAATTTAGAACCACCAAATTTTGTATATTATCTCATGGTACTCTAACTTAGACGGTAGAAGGTTTTTGGAACGGATCAAGGCCCGGGGATAAGACCCCCCCCCACATACAAAATTTTCTTAAAATTTTTATTTTTCAATTCAGAACCACCAAATTTTGTGTCATGAAACTCTAACTTAGCGGGAGACGGTAAGTGAAAGTGCAACATTATTAACTTGATTTGTTATGCAAACCTTATAAATACGACCACAGCGATTAAAAGTTACTAAACAGTCCTTGTAAGTAATATTTTTTGACCGAGTGCAAGTACAATTTACGAAATGTCAACAGGTCAAAATATCTAAAGTAACAATGAAATTTGGAATATTTCTTTTTTCTTTCTTTTTATTTCAGTTTTGACACTTGTATTAAGTTTTAAAAACATATATTTCTCCTATCGTATACCTTCATTGTGCTTTCAACAGAATTTCTTACCATGTTTTGGGTATTTTGTTTCGTGTGGTTGCAGTTTTTTTAATGTTTTGGGCATTTCATTTTGTGTGGTTACTTCTTTTTATGTTTTGGGCATTTTACTTTGTATGGGTGTTTTTGTTATGTCTTTGTTATTTTCTTTTCTGTGGTAGTTGTAATGTCGACAGGATGAAAAGGGGAAACTGGGGACAGTCACGATGCCTACTTGCTTCTAATTTTTTTTCAAATACAGCACATGATTTTGTATTGAGTTATACCACTTACTCGTTAAGCGACTACAGGTTTCTTTAAATATGAACGTTTTCTTAGAGCCTTTTGTTTCCTCTACCTAGCTTTTTCTGTTCCGCAATTTCTTTTTTGGTTTTAGAATATTTTCCTTATTATTAATCTATTTTCTCGTGCAAACTCTTTATGTAAGGTATGTTTATTCTATCGAAGTATTTTGCAATTATACGTGAAGCCCTGTTGCTGAAGTAAAAAAATATTTCCAACTGAAACAACGCAGTTCAGATATTTTCCCGCTGTTAACTCAAAGAATGAAAACAAAAACAACAAATCTGTGCAATGGTTGAGGCATGAGACAGTACTTACTGGTAACCAGGCAAAGTTTTTAGGAAGAATGAGCTTAAGAATTTCTAACTGCAACAAAAAAGAGCATCCGCACTGTATCCCTCCCCATCCCCTAGTGCCGGCCTTTGGACGTCTTGAAAGAGAAGTCTTAAGGACACATCTGTATCGTAATTGCCTGAGCATTCGCGACAATGTTCTGGTGTCGTAGTAGAAAAACACACTTCCTACTTCGCCTAAATTGCTTGGATGTAATGCCAACGAACAAAGTTTTGCTCTCGCATTGGATTTCTGTTGCTTTTGATGGAATACTTTTCCCCTGGGGTTCACCGATTTCACTATAGTCTTCAGGACAGGCGGCAATACACCCCAACGTAAAACACCAATTTCACGGCAATTAACTGCAATTAGCGAAAGAGAGGGGCGGTACAGGAAATAAGTCGAACGAGACAGATCTGAACTTAGAAAGTCGGGAGAAGGTGTTGCATGAAAAACTGTGTTTGGCTTGCAGATCATTTGGCACGTAGGGACGTAGGTTTCGTTTAATATGTTACGGGGTAAACAAATTGTCTTTTCAGTATAACAATTTTCTTTCATACGCATGGTGCAACACAAAAAAATTGAATTTATTTTTGAGAATTAGCATGACGCCTACCGGCCCAGAGTACAGCTGCCCAGTCCGCGCCTGCTGCCGCCACCGGAACCTGGCTCCCGGGTTCTTCGCATCTGTTGATCCCCGCCTGGAGCGTCCCAGCTGTAAAATACATGTACCTCTGCGTTTTGGAAAAACAAAAGATAAGATGCCGATCCTTAAAATTAACCACTTCTTGTGACCGCAGGTACGAAAATCTTGAACTTCGCTTAAACCCTAACTGGAGGAACAAGCTTCACGTGATTGTCTGTATTCTGAGTGTTTTATTGAATGGTTGCTCATTAGTTCGTAGTTGACTGGAGAACAGAGAACGTGCTTGTTGAAACCTTTGTTGTGCGTTGTCAAGTGATAATAGTGGAAATATATCATTCTAAATATTTTGGAAAGAGAAAGTGCATTGTTTTCCGAAGGCACTATGCAGATGAAGAATGCAACATAAATAGTTAACTCACAAAAAGAAAATGATTTGCTGAAATGGAAAGGGTATTTATTTTGCCATAACAGAGTGCGAGGTGATTTACGGTATTGTCACTGTATTGAAAGAAATTATGGAAATTGTACTGGCTTTGCTAGTACTATTCTTATTGGAGATGAACACAGGATGCGCAATGAGAAACCACATAATCATGCTCCAAGACCGGAGAAAAGTGATGTTGCTGTTGCAAGAGCGCAAATAAAAGAACGAGCGAGAAATACGGACGAAGCCCCCTGCACAAATTATTCAAACTGTGACAACGTCAATGGCTACAGTAAATGCAGCTTACATGCCTAATATGGATGCACTAAGGCAAGTTGTAAAAAAGAGAAGACATGCCAAGACATGCCTGCGGAGCCTACGACTTCAGAACGGATCGATGCCCCAATAAATTTACAGGAGAAGATGGTGCAAAATTTCTTGGCAGAGATAGCGCATTTGGACATCAAAGAATTATTTTATTTTTAACAGAGAATAATTTACGAAAGCTTAAAGAAGCACCCCTCTGGATTATGGATGGGACATTTGAAACTTGTCCAACCCTTTTTAGGCAATTATGTTCCATTCATGCTATGGTTGAAACGAATCCAGTTATGCACAGACTTGTCCCACTAGTTTATGGGTTACTTTCCAGCAAGTATAAATAATATAATACTATTATAAAGTATTTTTGTAGGATTTACAAGACTATGCATCAGACTATGATATTCAGCTTGCACCACAATATACGCATAATAATAGATTTTGAAATAGCTACCGTTAATAATGCTGCTAAAAAGGAATTTGGAAGCAGCACACACAAATGTTGTGGGTTTCATCTCGGAAAAAAATGTGCTGAGGAATATCCATCCTCTGGCATAGCCTTGGAATATAAGGAAAACAGTGAGTTTGCTCTCAAAGTCAGACATTTGCAAGCACTCGCATTTTTTTCATCTGATGAAATTCCAGCTGCTTTTGAAGAAGTGAAATCAATTTTACTAGAATATGCAGATTCTGTAGTTCAGTGGTTTGAGGAAAATTATGTTCTTGGAAAATTTCGTGGAAGCAGAAGAAACAATCCAAGCAGAAGCCCTCCGCTGTTCCCGCCAACAATTTGGTCAGTTAGTGAAAACAATTTATTTGGCTTTCCCAGAACACAAAACGAACTTGAAAGATTAGACAGACGCTGGAATACAATTCTGGGAGAGAAAAAACTAAGACTGTACGAAATAATCAGTGAAATTGCGAAAGAGCAGAGAACAACTATGGCTAAAATCGAAAGAGTGATAGCACAGATTCCAACAAATCCACCCAGAAGAGAAACGCTGGCAAGATAAAAAGGAATTCGAACTTCTTTGGTGCACAGAGACAATGTTAACATGCTGGACATTTTAAGAGGAATTTCATATAATTCTACCCTTTACTAAAATGTGCTGGTATTTCTCACTAATTGAATTATACCTTTTACTAACTTGTATTTGAATTTTTCAAGAATGTAATTCCGCCGAAGATGCAAGAATGTAAAACACAACGCAAAATTAAAAAAGTCAAAATTTTCAAAATAGCATGTCAAAAACATAAAATGTCAAAAAGTAATCCAAAATGTGAAACAAATAAAAATTCAAAATGCAATCACAAGTCACAAGCATTACAAAAATGCGAAACGCTATGTAACAAGTACAACACAAAATAAAACAAATGCCAAAAAAAATGCATACGCTTTGTAAAATGTACAAAATAAAATAAATGCCATATTCACAAGGATTTCGTGACGAGTCAAGTTAAAAATGAGCTTTTACTTAGACTTCAAATAATAATTACTAGCCTCTACACCTTTTTAAGTCTTTAATAAGTGCAACATCATTAACCTGACTTGTCATCAAACATTATCAATATGACCATAGCATACAATCACTTAAAAGACTTGTTAATGGATGAATTGAGGAATCACCAAGTTCAGCGGGTGAAAGTTAATGGCTGTTTATAGTTTTGTACGCGCAACACAGTAAACTTGACTTTCTCTGAAAATTTTATGTATATGAGCACGGTTGATTGAAAACTGATAAAAAGGCTTAAGGCCTGTTTATTAATTTTTGTGCCTCAGTCAAAACGCAGTACTATAACCTTGGCATGTTATCGAAACCTTATGAATACGTCGGACTAAAAATTCCTAAAAAAAGTTTACGCCTAAGGTCTTGTAACTAAAGTTTTGTGACAGGGTAAAACTGCAACATTAATAACTTGACATGTTATGTTAACGTTGTGAATATGAGCACGGCGGATTAAAGGTTTCAACAAATAGCCTTTGGGATTAATGTGTTGTAGCTGAGTAAAAATGTAACATTATCTTGATTTTCTATATAAACCAAACTACGTGCTGAAATGGCCCAACTATATGTACGTATACTTCAACCATATACCGAAGCGCTGACAAGGTGAAAACAAAAGTGCAATTTTGTACGGTCCCCTAATATTTTATGGCCAGCCTACATGGAAGTGGACACTTTGATATCAAAAACATACTTTTTGTACGGTCCACAACAAATAGCAATGGACACGTCGCAATCTTAGGGAGGGGGTGGGGGGGGGGGTTAACGACCACCGTGATCAATTCAGTGGGCTATAAGCAGTCTGACATTCCCAATTTTGGGCCACTGGTTCCTGGGATGGGGGACAGCCAGTGCCAGAAGTCAAGCACAACGTCCATGATTCACCGAGATTTGAACCAGGATCCTTCTCGACAAGTGGTCAGAAGCCAGCGCCTAGATCACTCCGCCGCCGTAGCGGCACACGTTGAAATGTATTTTTCATACGGCCCCAAACGCTCTTATGGACATACTAGATTGAACTGGACGCAAATAAATCATTAATATAATTTGTACTAGCAGGGATACCAGTTATTTACCAGGTACATATTACTATTTGTGGAATCACCAAGTTCAGCGGGTGAAAGTTAATGAATGAAAAAGATATTCCTGCAATTTTCCAGTAAACTTATTTTAAATTTTTTGATTTAGTTAATTTAATTTTGCGAAACAAAAAAGAAAGAAAAAGGAATGGGAATACTTACCTTCTAGGAGACATCTATAGAACTGCCGTACATCTGGCGTGTGCTTCTGTGAATCCCGCGACACAGAAATGCAATGTACCTATGTGATGTCGCATGCATACGACTTCACATTGGCATTGATCATCTTTTTCTTACCGTTTTGAATTTTGAATATCTGGAACTCTCTGTTTACATTACATTATATTTCTTTCTGATAAGCCGTTCGTTGGTAGTGAAAGCTAAACTATATAGATTTGTGTTTTTAATACACCATTAAACGCATATTTTTGCACTTTATTGTTATCTACAGTCCCTAACTTAGACCGTAGGTTGGTTAGTTGGTTGGTTAGTTAGTTGGTTGGTTGGTTGATGGTTTATGGTGCAAGGCCCTCAAAGGGCCAAAGAGCGCCTTAGAACGTAAATAGGGTATTCTTAAGAGTAAAAAACGGAACTTTTTACGAAAATTTTGCATGGGGCTACCTTGACCCGGGCCCCGACCCCTTCCAAAAACCGTCTACCGTCTAAGTTAGATAACCATAAGTAGTATACCAAATCTGGTTGTACTAAATTGAAAACTGTAGATTTTACGAAATTTTTATGAGGAGGGGGAGGGGCTCTCACCCCGGGGTTCCAGCCCCTTCCAAAAACCGTCTAGCGTCTAAGTTAGAGTTTCATGATACCAAATTTGGTGGTTCTGAATTGAAAACTGTAGTTTTTAAGAAAATGTTGTATGTCTGTGCGTGTGTGCGGGGGGGGGCTCCGACCCCCAGTGCCTTGACCCGTCGCAAAAACCGTCGACCGTCTAAGTTAAAGTACCATGAGATAGTATACCAAATTTGGTGGTTCTAAATTGAAAACTGTAGATTTTACGCGGCATTTTAATGGGGGCTCTTACCCCCGGGCTCCAACCCCTTCCAAAAACCGTCTAGCGTCTAAGTTAGAGTACCATGAGATAGTATACCAAATTTGGTGGTTCTAAATTGAAAACTGTAGATTTTGCGAATTTTTATATGAGGGGGGCCCTTACCCCCGGGATGCAACCCCTTCAAAAAATCGTCGAGCGTCTAAGTTAGAGTACCAATCGATAGTATACCAGATTTGGTGGTTCTGAATTGAAAACTGCAGTTTTTAAGAAAATTTTGTATGTGGGGGCTCTGACCAACCGGGCCTTGATCCGTTCCAAAAACGGTCTGCCGTCTAAGTTAGAGTACCATAAGATAGTATACCAAAGTTGTTGGTTCTAAATTGAAAACTGTAGATTTTACAAATAAAAAAAAATTCGGGGTTTGTCTGACCCCCGGGCTCCAACCCCTTCCAAAAACCGTCTAGCGTCTAAGTTAGAGTACCATGAGATAGTATACCAAATTTGGTGGTTCTAAATTGAAAACTGTAGATTTTGCGAATTTTTATATCAGGGGGCACTTACCCCCCGGGCTGCAACCCCTTCAAAAAATCGTCGAGCGTCTAAGTTAGAGTACCATGACATAGTATACCAGATTAGGTGGTTCTGAATTGAAAACTGTAGTTTTTAAGAAAATTTTGTATGTGGGGGGCTCTGACCCCCGGGCCTTGACCCGTTCCAAAAACGGTCTGTCGTCTAAGTTAGAGTACCATAAGATAGTATACCAAATTTGGTGGTTCTAAGATGAAAACTGTAGATTTTACGAAATTTTTTATGATGGGGGAGCTCCGACCCCGCGGGCTCCAACCCCTTCCAAAAACCGTCTAGCGTCTAAGTTAGAGTACCATGACATAGTATACCAAAATTGGTGGTTCTAAATTGAAAACTGTAGATTTTACGAAAAAGTGTCTATTCGGGGGGTCTGACCCCCGGGTTCCAACCCCTTCCAAAAACCGTCTAGCGTCTAAGTTAGAGTACCATGAGATAGTATACCAGATTAGGTGGTTCTGAATTGAAAACTGTAGTTTTTAAGAAAATTTTGTATGTGGGGGCTCTGACCCCCGTGCCTTGACATGTTCCAAAAACGGTCTGCCGTCTAAGTTAGAGTACCATAAGATAGTATACCAAATTTGGTGGTTCTAAGATGAAAACTGTAGATTTTACGAAATTTTTTATGAGGGGGGGCTCCAACCCCTTCCAAAAACCGTCTAGCGTCTAAGTTAGAGTACCATGAGATAGTATACCAAATTTGGTGGTTCTAAGTTGAAAACTGTAGATTTTACGAAAAAGTGTTTATTCGGGGGGTCTAACCCCCGGGCTCCAACCCCTTCCAAAAACCGTCTAGCGTCTAAGTTAGAGTACCATGAGATAGTATACCAGATTAGGTGGTTCTGAATTGAAAACTGTAGTTTTTAAGAAAATTTTGTATGTGGGGGTTCTCACCCCCGGGCCTTGACCCGTTCCAAAAACGGTCTGCCGTCTAAGTTGGAGTACCATATTATAACATTTTACTCTGTGCTGCTCTACCTGAACCCTTGCCATATCTACTCAACCTAGTGTGTACGATCTACTCAAGATTTGTTTACATCTCAATGTCATGTATATATTGTAAATAGGTTTCTACTGTCATCTGTAAATAGTGCATTCATGTGTCACTGTTTATTTTTTGAGACGTTTTTCTCTTGCTCGTCTCATGAACATTCCTTGAATAAATACTTTGTGAACACCATAAGATAGTATACCAAATTTAGTGGTTCTAAGATAAAAACTGTCGATTTTACGAAATTTTTTATAAGGGGCGGGGGGGGCTCCGACCCCGCGGGCTCCAACCCCTTCCAAAAACCGTCTAGCGTCTAAGTTAGAGTTTCATGATACCAAATTTGATGGTTCTGAAATGAAAACTAGATTTTACGAAAATTTTGTATGTAGGGGGGGGAGCTCTGACTCCCCGGGCCTTGACCCGTTCCAAAAACCGACAACCGTCTAAGTTAGAGTACTATGGACATAGGATACCTGATTTGGTGGTTCTGAATTGAAAACTGTAGTAGTAATGCTTAATTGGAATTTGTGCATAGTATAGAATCATGTCTTGCCCTGTCTACAATACTGTAGGTAAACATTTTCGTTTGTATCGCTCGTGCTTTATTGTCTGCCTCTCCTTCGCCCTACGTGGCGAAATATTTTTTTATGATTTTAACAATATTTTGTTTTACGTTTCACTGGAACTTTCCAGCTGATGTATATACCGCTGTATTTATTGGCAGAATTCCATTGTCATGTACATAGAAATGTTATTTTACTGAAGAATAAAGGCAATTTTGAAATGTAGATCTTACGAATATTTTGTGTGGGGGGGCTCTGACCAACCGGGCCCCTGACCCGTTCCAAAAACCGTCTAAGTTAGAGTACCATGAGATAATATACCAAATTTGGTAGTTCTAAATTGAAAACTATATCTTACGGCAATTCTGTAGGGGGGAGGGCTCTAACCCCCCCCCCTCTCTGCAAGCGCTTCTCAAAACCGTCTACAGTCTAAGTTAGAATACCACGAGATAGTATACCAGATTTGGTGGTTCTGAATTGAAAACTGTAGATTTTACGAAAATTTTGTATATGGGGGCTCTGACCAACCGGGCCCTGCCCCGTTCCAAAAGCCGTTTACCGTCTAATATTTTTAGTGCCAAAGAAAAACGTAATATTCCTATCCTGTCTGCGTGTCCAAACTTTATAAATTTGATCAGGGAGCGAGACGTTCGAAATCGTACGTTTTCCTGCATTCGTTTTGTATGTAACCAAAATCTGTAAATGCGACGAATTGACGTAGTCGACGAATTGCGTAGTCGACGAATTTGTCAGCGACGAATTGACGCAGTCGACGAATTGACGCGCGACGAATTAACGCGCGACGAATTGACGCAGTCGACGAATTGACGCGCGACGAATTGACGTAGGCGACGAATTGACGCGCGACGAATCGTCGCAGTCGACGAATTGACGCGGTCGACGAATTGACGCACGCGACGAATTGACGTAGAACCCGTAATTTTGAACTCTAAGGGGCGTAATTTCAAGTCTCGCCCTCCCAGATAAGAAAACTCGCTACGGTCCTGAATCTGACTATACAATTTCTGGTCTTGGAAGGCACTACAAAGTTTTTCGTCATATCATTAATTCTGATTGCTAATTTTTATGGAACTTCTGGAGGCGTGTGTGCATTTATAGTAAAAACATTGGGAATTTGCAGTAGAAAGTAATAATATTGAAATTCGCCGCTGTTGTTTTAGAACGCAACATACATGAGTACAGTGTAGAGGTAGGGTGAAATATAAAAGAAATAAAAAACATATCATGATCTACAACGGCCATTTACTGCTGGTCAAAGAATTCCACAAGTTTTTTCCAGAACTTTGTCTTGGTGGTGTTTCTTTTCCTTCTTGATGATCAATTGAATGATCACTGGATTTTTTCGGTGCATGGGACACAAATACCCAAAAGGCGCAAGACTCAGAACAACAAAGTAATTTATTTTTTTACTGTCCCAACATGCGATGGAACTTCATCGATCATTCTTTTTTTATGTAGTTCTTGGGGCGTCTGGTTAATTAAATTTAACGAGGTGTGTGCGCGATAAAAATGCTTAGAGGATACATACGGCACATCGGAAGATAACGTTGTTTATGCTAAAAAGGCTGTTCCATAAAAACTGAGAGTAATTTTGAGTTGGCAACAGTGCGAAGAGGAAAAACAACCCACGCAGACGACTAACTGAATTAAGAAAGTACCTATGGCAACAGTTACTCCCCATGGTCGACGATTCTGGTTTTGTTATTGCACACAGTTGTTTAAGGTACATCTGCATTTCACCATACAGTTATGGAGGTGAGTGCTTCAGAGTTAAGAAGTGAAATGCGTTGTGTGATAAAAGTTTGCTATCGTTTGGGTATAACAGCTCCAGAAACAGTTGATTTAATGAAAAAATCTTACAAAGATAAATGTTTGGGTAAGTCAACGATTTTTAGATGGCACCATGATTTCAAAAAAGGGCGTTTGTCGGCAGAACTCGCTCCTAGGCCTGGTCGACCTGAAAGTGTTTTACGAAGCGTACACCGTTTGGGCAATCCTGCAAGAAGATCGACGAATGATGTGTGAAGACATAGCAGCATCAACTAATATTTCAAAAACGTCGGCATTCCGCATTCTACGCGACAAACTACTGCTGCATCGTGTGTGTTTCAGATGGGTACCCCATCACCTGACGAGAGAACAATTGTTAGCGAGAGTTCAGGTGTGTCATGAGTGGAAACAAATGACTGCAAAGGATTCAAACTTTCTAAACACAGTAATAACTGCCGATGAGACATGGGTCCACTATATCGACTCTATCGCGAAGCGCGCAACGAGTGTCTAGAAACACACAGGCTTGCCCCCTCTGAAAAAATCCGCCAAACCAAATCAGCTGGGAAGGTGATGTTGATAATTTTCTTTGATCATAAAGGTGTAGTCTACCAGCATGCTGTTCCTCCACAAATTGCTGTCAATGTTGAGTATTACATATGAGTCTTGAAGCGTCTGCGACGACACATATTGCTTAAGCTACCGGAACTGGTGAGCAAGTGGACCCTACACCATGATAACGTCCTCCCACATGTGGCTGCTTGTGTTCAACAGTTTCTTACGAAATGCAGTATTGAAATCCTGCCACAGCCTGTCTACAGTCCTGACCTCGCCCCGTGCGATTTCTGGTTGTTTCCAACAATGAAGGAGAAGTTTTGTGGCGCAACATTTGAATAAGTGCATGTTATTCAAGCTGTACAGGGGTCTCTAAAGCAGCTTCCACAAAATGCCTCTGCCACATACTTTGAAAAGTGGACTGAACGATGGGACCGTTGCATATCATCCGAGGGAAGATACTTTGAGAAAGAATAACATATATTTTGCTCTGTCTATATTTCTTCATCTTTTATGATTTTACTTTGAGTTCTTATGGAACGGCCGTTGTATTTGTGTTAACAGTTTCTGCTTTTGCCACACACCCTCCTAAAAACTGAGCTATGGGAGCCCATGTGTGTGTGTGTGTGTGTGTGTGTGTGTGATGTATTGCATGACTTTTCAGACACACGTGAAACATATGCAATATAAATTAGCAGCATATAAAGGGGACTCTCAAATTCTGTGTAAATGGAATATGGAATATATATGGGGAATGGAGATTAAAACACTATTGGTCAAATGCAACTGTGTTATTTCATAGTCTAAAAATTTACATATTTTGCCTAGATAATTATTGTAGCGTTGCTGGGTCGCACATTTGGTATCATAAACTTACTTCTTTGGCCCACCCCTTGATCTGACCGGAGGGTGGGGTTCGATCACTAGATCGGGATCATAAAAGAACAAGTTAGTAAAATCATGCAATGCATTGATTATAATACGCTTTCCAACATACCAGAAATCATTACTCAAGTTATGAGAACAATGGCTGTGGAATAAATCTCGGTCCTGTGCCCTGACCTTTGATCCCATGTCGACGATATTCAACAGAACCGGTTTGGTATACCTCCGAAAAAACATGACAAAATTTTGTCGCAATCGAAGAATTTTTTACGTAAGTTATGATGCATAAGGGCTATGGAATAGATCCCGCTCCTGTGTCCTAACCTTTGACCACATTTCGCCCATTTTGAATAAAATTTGTCCCTAGGCAGGCCCCTACAACATACTAACATTTCATCCAAATCGAAGCATTTTTACGTAAGTTATGACGCATAACGGCGATGTAAGTGATTCCGCTCCTATGTCCTGACCTTTGACCCCATTTCGCCCATTTTCAATAAGATTTGTCGCCAGGTGGTCCCATACCACATACTAAAATTTCATCGAAATCGAACCTTTTTTACGTTAGTTATGACGCATAATAGCAGTGGAATGGATCCCGCTCTTATGTACTGACCTTTGACCCCATTTCGTTCACTTTAAATAGGGTTCCTTCCCAGGTGATCCCCTACCAGATACTAAAATTTCATCGAAATCGAACGATTGTTACGCGAGTTATCGTGCGGACGGACATACGCACACAACGCGTGACGTAATGAGGCAGATGGGAATCGCGACCATCTGCTTGCCGCAAGAGTGTGACGTCATAAAACTTTAATAGGATCCACACACAATGCGTGACGTAACGAGACAGATGGCGTGACCGCGCGCCAACATTCTCAAACGCGAGTTGTGACGTCATAAGATTTCTAAGGATTGGTAACATTAATGGAAAAACGCCATCACTGAAAACGTTATAATTCGGGGTGGTTATTTAACCCACTAAACGAATTCTCCTAAAGTCGAGATCAAGCTAAATCGATTTCTAGTACCAGAAAACGGTAGGTTAACGACTTTCATCAAAATTCTTGGAGCCGTTTTCAAAATAAAATGTACATACATACATACATACATACATACATACAAGAATTGCTACTTTAAGGTGGACGTCAAGTAATTTTGCTTCCAATACTTCCAATGGAAAAACTTCTGTACACATTTTCTTCACAATTAATGCGTTCCCAAGGATGAAAATTTGAACATCGATACAAATATCTTCATTTTATAACTTGCAATACTTAATATTTTCTAAAACATAACCATAATTATGCAATTCAACATTTGTTTGTCTACTGACGTCATGAAAATACAGGTCGCGCCATCTTTTTTCTGGACAATTAATGCGTTCACAAGGATGAAAATTTGAACATCGATTAAAATAGCTTCATTTCATAACTTGGAATACTTAATATTTTCTAAACCATAACCGTAATTATGCAATCCAACATTTTTTTGTCCACTGACGTCATCAAAGTGCAGGTCGCGCCATCTTTTCTTTGGTTTCAACACCACCAAAGGAAAAGTAATTGATTTTTAATATAATTATGGTTATGTTTTAGAAAATATTAAGTTTCCCAAGCTATAATATGAAGTTATTTTAATCGATGTTCAAATTTTCATCCTTGGGAACATATTAATTCTGAAGGAAATGTTTGCAAAAGTTTTTCCATTGGAAGTATAGGAAGCAAAATTAGTTGACGTCCACCTTAATAATATGGGATAAGGGCAATGGAATGCATCGTAATCCTATGTCCTTTGAGCACATTTCGTCCATTTTCGTCCTTTGAGCACATTTCGTCCATTTTCAATAGGGTTCGTCCCCAGGTGGTCCTCTACTACACACTGAAATTTCATCGAAGTCGAACCATTTTTACGCACGTTATGACGCATAAGGGCAATGGAATGCATCCCGATCTTATGTCCTGACCTTTGACCCCACTTTACCCATTTTGAATAGGGTTCGTCCCCAGGCGGTCTCCTACCACATAGTAAACTTTCATTGAAATCGAACAATATTTACGCAAGTTGTGTCGCATAAAGTCAATGGAATGATCCCGCTCCTACGTCGTGACCTTTGACTCCATTTGTCCCGTTTTCAATAGGTTTTGTCCCTAGGTGGTCCCCTACCACATAGTAAACTTTCATTGAAATCGAATCATACATGTATTTACGCAAGTTATGACGCATAAGGGCAATGGAATGATTCCGCTCCCACGTCGTGACCTTTGACTCCATTTGTCCCATTTTCAATAGGGTTCGTCCTCAGATGGTCCCCTACCACATACTAAAATTTAATTGAAATAGAACCATTTTTACGCCAGTTATCGTGCGGACAGACGGACGGGCTGACGGACGGACAAAGCTGGAGCATATACGCTTCTTCAACCTACGGTTGGAAAGCGTAAAAAAACATACCGATATTTTGCTGGCCATCCTTTGTTTTAAACATCTTGTTATTACCAACTCAGTAAAAAGAAACAAGCAGAAAGCGTTTGTTATAAACAAAGCGCCGAGTCAGGAAGCTCCACGTTCAGGCAAAGAATGCCGACATGGGAGGGAGTGAGCGACTCATTGGTGCCGGACTCCAAAATGTCTACCAGATGTGAGATGTCTATCGCTATCTATTTCACCCCATGATCATGATCGTGATCATATGTAGAGGATTTTAGGAAGGGAGTGTCTGACCCCTGGTCTTAAACAACCCTTAGTAATAGGAAGCTAGGAGATTTGGGCTAGAGTGCCCGATAGGAAAGTGACACGGAAGCGAAGTATAGAAAGGGAGAGGAAGACGTCCTTATTTATTACCGGGGGCCAGTACCCGGGGTTCGACGGATTAACGTGTCCATCCGACGCACGGCGGATATTTAGTGGATCGAGCGTTCGTACCTGCCTGGGATCGAACCTCAGGTCCTTTCCGTGGCAGTCACGAACGTTGCCCACTAGGCCACCCGCGGCCCCTATTCCACCCCATCCCCCAGGCATGAGAATTTCACCAAACAATGAGAGATGGGGAAAGAGCAGTCGCCAGTCTGTGTTTGTTTGTGTTTACGCACTGGCGCGCCAGGTTGCAATGCGATTGTTCTTTCTTGCCTGCATTTTCACTCCGTCGGAATAGAAATCAGATGCAGTGCAAAATGTTTCTTCTGCTTTTTCTTCTTTTTTATTGTTATTTATTTTTTTATGTGGGGCCATTTTTTTTATATTATAATCCAAGTTTTAGCTTTAGAATCCAATTTCGGACAGCTTTGCCAGTTTCGGCGAAAACGACAGGCTTTAGCCCCCGTCTAAATCCGGGCCTGGTATGGTGGACAGCACGTCGTGTTGTTCATTATGAACTTTTGCAAAGGCGGAGAAACGATCACCGCTGCAGTGTATTGTGAAAAACTGAAACGTGTGCATGAGGACCTGAAAAAGGAGGAAGCAGCACTGGTCAACAGAAGGCAGTTCTGCTCCTTCAAGATAACGTTCGTACCTACTTTACTTCACTGACTAGAAACACGATCAAAGAACTTGAGTGGGAGCTTTTATGTCATCCAGCTTACTCACTAGATATCTCTCCTTCAGACTATCACTTGTTTCTTTCACTCGACAATCATTTGCGTGGACACGATTTCAACTTTGATGAGTTTCATGCTGCCCCTTTAAAGTATTTCTTTAATAATATTAACACTAATGAAGATATTGCAACGAAATTTGAAGTGGACTTTCCTCATTTCGTGCGAAATGTGATGACATCACAACATGTGCTGGAAGTTCCTCCAGACAGCATTGAACCCTGCTCTGTCCGCCAGCCAGCCGGAGTGATCTTTAGTAGCAGACACATTCCGAAGTGTGGCGCCACTGAGGAGCAGTCCGACAGCTAGCCGGACGCGCCTCTCTGCTGCTTTGTTATATCATTTCGCTGAGCGTGTCTACACAATAGAACCCCTTCGTTTACAGAAAATTGGTGTGGGATAACCCGGCGCCGCGTAATTGGTCCCACCTTCTTCAATACAAACATCACAACAGCTGAATATATGGAAATCTCCAACACCTTTGTAAGTCAATTAGACAACGAAGAACTCTCCATTGGATATTACCAGCATGATGGAGCGACATCACACACATCACTCACCAGTATGGCCGAAATTTAGTCCTTTTTCTGCGACCGAGTCTTTTCGAAGACACTATGGTTACCGCGCTCCCCCGATCAGACGCCTCCTGATTACTTTTTGTGGGGATATCTAAAAGGGGGAGTTTACCAAAAGAAACCGCGAACCATAGATGCCTTGAAAGCAAATATCACCGAAGAAATTCAGGCAGTGGCGGTGGACGCACTTTCAAGGACTTTCAACAATAAGGTGCGCCTGTTTCAATGCTGTCTGGACGCAAATGGCGGCTACTTCCAGCACATGTTGTAATGTCATCCCATTTCGCACGAAATGAGGTAAGTCCACTTTAAATTTCGTTGCAATATCTTCATTGGTGTTAATATTATTAAAGAAATGCTGGGTTCGCTAGCGAGTGGGACACCCTGTATAAGTTGTTAACACGTTCGCAGAACGTTGTTGATGCCCATGGTAATTATTTTGATGAATAAATTGATTTTATACTACGTATGTATTATACTTTGTCTCAGTCTCCGAAAACAGCTGATACTTTTTTGGTTACCTGATACTTCAGTCTCACTATTCGAGATATGGTAGTCTAAGTTCTTCTTTTTCAGGTTATGAATATACTTCAATCTCACTATTCGAGATATGGTAGTCTAAGTTCTTCTTCATCAGGTTATGAATATACTTCAATCTCACTATTCGAGATACGGTAGTCCAAGTTCTTCTTTTTCAGGTTATGAATGTACTTCAATCTCACTATTCGAGATCATCTTCAACATGGTTGTCTAAGTTCTTTCCTTTCCAGTTATCAATATACTCCAATCTCACTGTTCGTGATCATCATCAGCATGGCACTTTTAAGTTCTTCTTTTCGAATTATGAACTGTACCAAAAAGTACTCAGAAGAAACCTGAAAATCAATACACTGCTGCTTGCGAAAATTGCAACACCAAGAAAGAATCGCGTATTCAAGTTAAATTTATATCACAGATTCCTTATGTTACAGGAGAAAACTGATTGCATTTTTAGAGTTTGCTTCAAAACTCAGTATCCTGCGAAGCCTTCATAACAGTATTTACACGGCATGGCATTGAATGGAGGAGGGTATTGATATTCAGGGGAATAGTCTGCCAGGCTGCTTCTATGCCAGACCAAATTTCACCTATGTTGACTGGCGGAGGCGCTTGACGGGCCAGTCGCTTAGCTACCATGTCCCAGATGTGTTGAATAGCTATCGTCCTGGGCTTTCCAGGCAGCTTTTATGCGAGACCAGAGTTCACCTGTGGCGACTGGCGCAGGCTCTTGACGGGCCAGTCGCTTAGCTACCATGTCCCAGATGTGTTGAATAGCTAACGTCCTGGACCTTCCAGGCCGCTTCTATGCGAGACCAGAGTTCATCTGTGGTGACTGGCGGAGGCGCTTGACAGGCCAGTCGCTTAGCTAACATGTCCAAGATATGTTGAATAGCTATCGTCCTGGGCTTTCCAGGCAGCTTCTATGCGAGACCAGAGTTCACCTGTGGCGACTGGCGCAGGCTCTTGACGGGCCAGTCGCTTAGCTACCATGTCCCAGATGTGTTGAATAGCTAACGTCCTGGACCTTCCAGGCCGCTTCTATGCGAGACCAGAGTTCATCTGTGGTGACTGGCGGAGGCGCTTGACAGGCCAGTCGCTTAGCTATACCATGTCCAAGACATGTTGAATAGCTATTGTCCTGGGCTTTCCAGGCAGCTTCTATGCGAGACAAGAGTTCACCTGTGGCGACTGGCGCAGGCTCTTGACGGGCCAGTTGCTTAGCTACCATGTCCCAGATGTGTTGAATAGCTAACGTCCTGGACCTTCCAGGCAGCTTCTATGCGAGACCAGAGTTCACCTGTGGTGACTGGCGGAGGCGCTTGACGGCCCAGTCGCTTAGCTACCATGTCCCAGATATGTTGAATAGCTATCGTCCTGGACCTTCCAGGCAGCTTCTATGCGAAACCACAGTTCATCTGTGGTGACTGGCGGAGGCGCTTGACGGACCAGTCGCTTAGCTACCATGTCCCAGATATGTTGAATAGCTATCGTCCTGGACCTTCCAGGCTGCTTCTATGCGAGACCAAAGTTCACCTGTGGTGACTGGCGGAGGCGCTTGACGGGCCAGTCGCTTAGCTACCATGTCCCAGATATGTTGAATAGCTATCGTCCTGGGCCTTCCAGGCAGCTTCTATGCGAGACTAGACTTCACCTGTGGTGACTGGCGGAGGTTCTTGACGGGCCAGTCGCTTAGCTACCATGTCTCAGACCAGTGGCGGCCGGTGACTACGTGCTCCGTGCTCAGCACGCTAAAAATTTTTGAATTCATATTCGTATTGTTTATTGTAGCTGAAAGCCTGAAAGTTCATGCATATGATTTGCTGCCAGCCTAAAACCCGATTTTTAGACGAGCCGTAATCAAGGCTCCTGTTCGTCATTCGTTAGCACACGGGAATAACAGCGTGGTTTTGCTGCCGCCTAGGCGTTCGGTCTTTCGCGCTGCAAACTAAGTAGCACGGCACCAACAGCGTGTCATTCCTGCCTCCTACACCACACACCTCTTGGGGGTCCTCTTGTCAAATCGGCCACAAGGGTTTCCAGTGTGTTGTATTTCTCTCAGCACGATATAAGATCCCGACAGCAAACGGCGTTAAAACCACCCCCATCCCTCTCTTTTTCCCATCGGAACTCGGAGCAGGGCAGTTGACCAATAGAATAGAGGAAAAACTTGTCTGACTGTTTGTTTGTTTCTGTGCTCTCAAAACGTTTGCTTGATCAGTCAGTTAAAATCTATCTGTGCTTTTAATCCCCCCCCCCCTTTATTCTGGTGGTTTTCGTAATCTTTTAATTTCATGAATGGAGCCTGCGATTAATTCAGTAGATTCTTTATTGAAACTACCATTTTCTGCAAGAACTTTAGAGGGGAAAATTGAAGTAAAGTCCTTAGGTCGACCAACACCAGATTTGATTATAGCTCAGACGGCGAAATGCGGGAAAGTGCATTAAAAATCGCAAATAATAAAGATGCAAGAGTGATTGACTGAATTGTATATTGAAGCACACTGTAAAAAAGTTTTCAAAATAAATAAATAAATAAATAAAAATAAATGAGTAATGTTATCTAGGCAACTGAAGTCGGGGCAGATTAACCAAGCCGTATATTCCGCAAAATATTAGGCTTAATACTGTGTCGAATATACGATTACAAATTTAACCATTAACTCCAAAGAGGTGAACAAAATGAATAATCATATTAATTTATTTGTAATTACGAAAATCTGCTCTCGGGTACTTTCCCCGATGACCAAGATGATCCCATTGCCCAATTCCTAAGGCCTTTAGTGGTAGTGGGGGGGGTCGCAGACCGTGTGTAAACTGGTAAGTCGCATCACGTACACCCTCAGGAGCACGAGCTGCCACTGTCTCAGACATGTCCGAACGGGGATATGTCCGGCGAACGTGCAGGCCAGGGAAGAAGTGGTATCTGCCGTGCATGCAAAAAGTCTTGGACATTCCGAGCGACATGTGGCAGTGCATATTCCTGTTGGAACATAGGGCCAGGACAACTTTCAAGGAAGGGTATCACCCCTGTCTCTAAAACATCCCTGATGTACCGCTGGCTGCTGAGTGTACCCTCAATTCGTATCAGGCGCGATCGCGAATTGAAACCAATGGCGCCCCAAAACCTGACGCTTGGCGTTGGGCCGGTATGACACTGCAAAATGCACGCTGCAAAGTACCGTTCACCCCGATGTCCTCTAACACGTATAACGAATTAAATTTCTCCATCATTTTTGGTCCACGCCGGGGATCGAACCCGAGTCCTCTTATTCCGGAACAAGTTGCTCTACCAACTGAGCTACGCAGACGTTCGTTCTCGCTGCTATCTACCTTTATGTCGTGTGCGTCCTGCGGGGCAGGCACGTCATATCCCCCCCCCGAAAGAGTGCCAGGGGCATAGCACACGGGTCAGCCGTTAACATGAATCATTGCAGGCAGCCATCCGCTGTAGAACGTGCACTTGAGAACTCGCAGTCAATCTGGTGTGTGTAATGCAACGTCACATGCATTTATTTTTCGAAGCGCTGAAGAAGGGATTCTCTTATTTTTCCTATCTCGCGGTGTGGAAAGAACATCACACCATTGCGAGATCTTTAACGGCCGGGTACATCCGGGAAGTTCGGGCGCCATTATAACGAAGTAAATTTCTCCGTCATTTTGTCCACGCCGGGGCTCGAACCCAGGTCCTCTCATTCTGGAATAAGTCGCTCTACCAATTGAGCTACGCGGACGTTCGTTATCGCTGCTACCTGCCTTTATGTCGTGTGCGTCCTGCTGGGCAGGCACGTCACAGCGGCTTCTCCATATATCGAAATTCGGTTTATGTGGAGCTTCGTATTATGTGAGTCCGTTATATGTAGGTTCCCGAGTAATACCAAATAGTAGAATACTTGTTCTTATTCGCTGACCTCCGAAGGAAGTATCAGAGAATGATTTTGTCTCCACGAAAAAGGAGAAAAATGCTTTGACCGCTCTTTTCAAGTAAAATTCAAAATAAAATTAGCAGTGGTCTAAGCGCCAGCTTATGACCATTCGTTCGAGAAAGGGTCCGGGTTCGAATCTCGGTGAGGTATGGATGTTGTGTTTATCTTACAGCACTGGATCTCACCTTTCCCTGGAACTAGCGGCCCTAAATTAGGGTCGGGCGACTACTTATAACCCATTGAGTTGCTCACGGTGGTCGTTAAACCTTCAATCAAAAAATAAATAAATCAAAAAATAAAATAAAAATTGTTTCGAACGCACACAGTTGCACATAATCTATCAGATCATGGGATTTCTTCAAAGATAAGGCGTAAAACAAAAAAGAAAAAGAAGAAAAAGAATGCGGATTGAATCTTAAATGTTACATCTAGGAAGCTTTATATAACTTCCCATAACGGACATACCTCAGATGAAGAACGTCAACTCCCGTTGAGATAACGTAAAACATGCGATAAAAGCGCCCCACATCCTGGTAGCTTATGTGCTCTGCCGGAAAGCAAATATTCAGCAACAAAAGACGTTAGGGAACTATCGCAGCGGAACTTTTCTTTTATCCACGATTGTTTCCTTCGATCTGATGACTATTTGCTGAGAGCAGGTTCTTTTGTTTTGTTTTCTGATATCCCTCCCGTCCCTTATTTTGGTGAGACAAATATGTAATAGGAATTAATATTACTATTTGTATTAAATTTTAGCAAATATTATAGTTAGGCCTAAGAATCCGTACAAAGTGCAGGCAATCCGCAGTATTGGGCATTTCTGAAAAACTGAAGAGCAAACAAAAACCTTAACTAACGCGATTGGCGCAACAAAACTAACATGCCCGATTTGCAAAATGTTTATGCTACCAAGAAGGCAACAATCACGTGCTGTGAGTAGCTCGGCTGGCTTCCTGTTGCACATAGCCTGTAACGCCGAACTAGAAGAATTGAAGCCAAAACAAACACGCATGCGCAGTCTTCTCCGGCATCAGCCTGTATGTCAGTTTCTTTGCACTGCATCTTGTAATCCAAGATATGTCGGCGATAGTTATGTCTCGCCGAGCCTTTTCTTCTCAGATATTCTTTGCCTCAGATATGTAAGGGAAGGCCGTTGACGATCACCGTCTACGACCTTCCCTCTCTTTTGCGGACTATCTCAGGTACGGACGCGAACATCGATCAAAACATACCAAATGAATACATAGAACCTCGCAATTGCGGCCAGGTAACGGTAGAATACATATGACTTTACCCGCTCATCTGCATCAATCCTGTATTTCGTAAAAGACAGCGCCGGCGGCTGTTGCGTCTTCGCATATTCTGACTTCGGAGTTTGATGAGCAACTCTGAAGGGTGTAAGCAGTCGCCCGACCCTAATTTAGGGCCTCTGGTTTCAGATAAGGAAAGGAGCCAGTGCCATAAGACAAGCACACCACGGATGGCTCATCAAGACCCGAACCCGGGCCCAGCTCGGAAAATTATCCCGGAAGAAGGCCACTCTGCCATTGGGGGCCGCCAGTATTTCCCGTTAGCCTCCCATACTTACGTTTCTTATGAATCTGCAATTGTGTACTTGATTTTTCACTTATGGCCTACAAATGTAAAGTGTTAAAGCTACGAAAAATTTAAAAGGGATTTTTACATTACTTCTACGTACTATGATCTAGAAATAACGCAAAACTCTCTAAGGAGACCTCTCCTTTACGGAGAAGAAAAAATGTCCAGAAAGCATAGGCGTAGCCAAGGGTGAGGGGTCCTCAGGTCTGAGTACGAATTTAAAGAGATACACTGACGGAAAAAAAATCCCAACACCACGAAAAAATAGTTGTAGAGGAATGAAATGACGGCAATACATTTGTATAGGTAACATATTTAATCGATTAAGGTTTCAAGATCACAGCTTAATGTAAGCGCGAGAAGAGCCATTTTAAATGTGAATTGCTGGTACATTAATAACCGGTGTAACGGCCAAAATGTTGAATACAAGCATGCAAACGTTCATGCATTGTGTCGTACAGGTGTTGGATGTCAGTTTGTGGGATGGAGTTCCATGCCTGTTGCACTTGGTCGGTCAATACAGGGACGGTTAATGCTGGTTGGGGGTGACGCTGGAGTTGTCGTCCAATGATGTCCCATACGTGCTCGATTGGTGAAAGATCTGGTGATCTAGCAGGCCACGGCAACATGTCGACACTCTGTACAGCATGTTGGGTTACAACAGCGGTATGGGGGCGAACGTTATCCTGTTGGAAAACACCCCCTGGAATGCTGTTCATGAATGGCAGCACAACAGGTTGAATCACCAGACCGACGTACAACTGTGCCGTCAGGGTGCGTGGGATAACCACGAGAGTGCTCCTGCTGTCATAGGAAATTGCTCCCCAAACCATAACTCCAGGTGTAGGTCCAGTGTGTCTCGGCCGCAGACAGGTTGGTTGCAGGCGCTCACCTGGCCTCCTTCTGACCAACACACGGCCATCACTGGCACCCAGGCAGAACCGGCTTTCATTAGAAAACACAATAGATCTCCACTCCGTCCTCTAATGAGCTCTAGCTTGACACCACTGTCGTCGCAAAACGGCAGTGATTTGGAGTAAGTGGAATGCACGCTACAGGGCGTCTGGCTCGGAGCTGTCCTTCAAGTAACCGATTTGTAACAGTTCGTTGTGTCACTGTGGTGGCAACTGCAGCTCGAATTGCTGCCGCAGACGCGGTACGATGCGCCACGGCCATACGCCGTACACGGCGGTCTTCCCTCTCAGTAGTGCCACGTGGCTGGCCGAAACCCGGTCTTCTTGAGGCAGTACCTTCCCTTGACCACCGCTGCCAACAATCATGCACAGTGGCTATATTCCTGCCAAGTCGTTCTGCAATATTGCTGAACGAAAATCCACCTTCTCGTAGCCCTACTACACGACCTCGTTCAAACTCCGTGAGCTGTTGATAATGGCTTCTTCGTCTTCTTAAAGGCATTCTTAACTAACATCAACACCCTACGTCGAATCTCAACGATAACTAACGCTCACGAACGTTACAGCGCGTATTTACAGCAAAACTGCTTTGCATGTTCCGAGGGGCGCTACTAGCGCCACACGTATGCGCCGAGCACGAAATTTGCATAGACATCATCTTACAGATGTACTCTCACCGCCTACCTACTGTCGTTTATCTAACACAACCCCTTCTTGGTGTTGGAATTTTTTTTCCGTCAGTGTATATATTTAAAAAAGTTTTTTCTGAGTAATTTTTTTTTTCATTTTTTGTCTTTTAAAGAATTTGAGCTGATTCCCACTTGCCCACTTGGGAGTATTTCTTTTCCGGGAAGCTTTCATCGATGAACTAAATACATGGACCCCCCTCCACTTAAGAAATTTTTGGCTACCTCACTGGCGGAAAGTGTCCCTAAATGGAAGGTTTTACTGTATCATCATTGTCAACCATTATCAATCCACTGCTGGACGAAGGTCTCCCCAAGTTTCCTCCACAACGGTCTGTCTTGTGCCAGTCTCCTCCATGCCACTCCCGCATATTTTCGAATTTCATCCACCCATCTCCCATGTGGTCTTCTTCTGGGTCTTTTCCTGTCCCTTGGAATCCAATCTAAAATTTCGGCTGTCCATCGATGGTCTGTCCTTCTGGCAGTATGTCCAGCCCATTCCCATTTCAGGGATTTTACTCTGATCATGATGTCTTCCACTCTTGTCATTTTCCCGATCCACGAGTTCCTCTTCTTATCTCTCCAGGTTACAGTAAGCATGCACCTCTCCATACTTTTTTGAGTTGTCTGCAGCCTTTGTATGTCTCTTTTAGTTAAGGTCCACGTCTCTGCACCATACGTAAGCACTGGAAGGATGCATTGATCAAACCCTTTTCTTTTAAGACATAATGGCATATTGCTCTTGAAAATTATGCTGTTTCTTCCAAAAGCTCTTCAGGCAAGTTTTGTACGCCGATTAATTTCTTCATCAATGTGACCGTCACTTGATATCTGTTGTCCAAGATAAACGTACGTGTCTGTTATCTCGAGTTTTTCTCCATCAATCGATAAATCTTCATTTCTTGTAAAAGCATTGAACATCACTTTTGTCTTCTGAAAGTTTATTTTTAATCCCACTTCTTTACTCTTGTCAGCAAGTTCCTGGATCATACTCTGCAGCTCTGATGGGGTAGTTGCAAAAATGACTACGTGATCAGCAAAACGAAGGTGAGTTAGATAATCTCCATTAATCTTTATCCCTTTGTTTTCCCAGTTCAGTGATTGAAAGACATTTTCCAACGTGGCATTAAAGAGCTTCGGAGATATGGTGTTACCTTGTCTCACTCCCTTTCCAATTTTTATGTGTGTTATATTTTCAAACAGCCGAATCTTTGCACTTGCATTTTCATAGATGTTATTAATAATATTAATGTATGCATCTTCAATACCGCAGGATTTCAGAGCCATTGTAACTGCTGATGGTTTCACCGAATTAAAGGCTTTTTCATAATCGATAAAAGCCATGCACAACGGAAGTTCATATTCCCTCGCTCTTTCAATTAGTTCTCTCAGTACGTGGATATGATCTATTGTGCTGTAGCCACTCCTGAATCCAGCTTGTTCTCTCGGTTGAACCATGTCCAGTGTTACCTTTAAGCGGTGTGAAAGAACTTTAGTGAAGATTTTATAAACCACTGATAGGAGGCTGATAGGTCTGTGGTTCCTGAGATCCTCAATGTCACCTTTTTTATGTAGCAGGATCATTGCAGCGTTGTTCCAATCCTCAGGAATCTTCCCTTCATTAAGGCATCGAGTGAAAATTTGGGCGAGTACTGTTTCGATTTCTCCACTTAAATAAGCAAATACACACACACAAGAAAGAGGCCGAGAACAGGAAAATAAATTTTATAGGGGCCGTCCATAAAGTACGTCCGAGATTACTGGTGGAGGGGAGCGGGGGTTCCTGACAACCGAACCAAATGTGACATGGGGGAGGGAGGGAGGTTTAGTAATTCGGACGTCCAGCGACAAAAATATATAGTGGAGGGTATTTTTTCGTTACGTTTTCTCTTTTTTTACGTTTTCCAACCGTAGGTTGAAGAAGCGTATATGTTCCAGCTTTGTCCGTCTGTCTGTCTGCCCACATGATAACTCGCGTAAAAATAGTTCGATGTCATTGAAATTTTAGTATGTGGTAGGGGACAACTGGGGACGAACCCTATTGAAAACGGCCGAAATGGGGTCAAACGTCAGGACAAAAGAGCGGGATCCATTCCATCGCCCTTATGCGTCATAACTTACGTAAAAATGCTTCGATTGCGACAAAACTTTGTCATGTTGTTTCGGTGGTACACTGCACTAATGCTGTTTAATATCATCGAAATGGGGTCAAAGGTCAGGGCACAGGAGTGAGATTAATTCCACAGCCATTATCCTCGTAACTTTGAGTAACGATTTCTGGTACGTTGGAAAGCGTATCATAATCACTGAATTGCATGATTTTACTAACTTTTTTCTTCTTTTAATAGTTAAAAAAATGGTATGAAATATTTCTGATTTCTAATGATATTTAGCTAAATCAGAATATTGATATTAAGTTCTCGTATTTGTACTACCAAATCTATCGTGTTTTGTAGATGGCATAATCGGGAGTGCTGCAACCTTGAATACGTGCGTTCATTTGTGGAACTTTATTTCAGATTTATAAAGTTCTAAATAATAAACATTTTCTGATGAAAACTTGTAAATATATGGAAGATTCCTTTAAATAATTACATGTTTTCTTTCTGTTTCTCAACGGACTTCTAAAAGCAGTCGTCAAAAGTAATGGAGGGTTGCGGGAATTAGGACGCACTTTTTAGGGGAGGGGTGTCAACAATCGGACAAAATGTGACATGGGGGGAGTCTAAAAATAGGAAAAAATCACGGGCATACTTTACGGACGGCCCCATACCCTTTTAAAAAATAAATCCCTGTGATTATATGATTATAGGATTTTTATTTTAATAACAACTCATTTCTAAACATTAAGGTTTCTCTCATATACATCTATTAAATTCATATGATGTCTACAAATGCCTTTTTTTTTTTTATTTAATGAAACAAAATATCCGCGATCGAACTGCATTCCTACAAAACGAGTTTTATGTTACTTTTATCTTGGGGCAACAGCCCTCATAGAAATGACTTGCGTTAATTCCGTCTGAAGCTTGCGCCCTCCAGAAATGCAAAGATCAACGGTAAGCGTACCTTTCCATTTCGTTTCAAATGATGCAGACTTTCCTTGATTACGGTAAATAGGACATCGAGGTCAGTTCTGCAAGGAAACGCTGCTTTGCGGAAACCCAGACGGCGTGACATAGCCTTGTTTAAGATAAATGAATGGGACGCAATAGGACGTAATGAGAGCGGCCTTCAAATTTTTTCCACCTTTCTACTTACCTGCTTATGTATTTCATAGATGTTTCTGAATGACAATAAAACAAACAAAAGCTGAATATGTAACTCAAGAACGATCAGTTTTCTCACAACAAAATCGTAAAATAAACAAACAAATAAATGACGTTGATCGTGCAATGGTTCAAAGGCTTTCACTTACAGCGAAAAACAATTAGTATTTTGTCATTCATAATATTATGAAAGACCGTTACGCTCAATATCTCAGCCATTTTTTAATACGTTGCCCTAAAACTCTGTATATGTACTAAACAGACTTTCCAGATGTGCATTTAAGTTGTAAGGCCGCCGCCGTTATTTTTTGCCCCCTGTAGGAAGCTTCACCAATTTCTCAATATACTTTTCTGGCGACGTATCTTATCAACTGTTCCGCCGTACAAGCAAGCCACCGCCTCGCCTTTACTAGTGAGATCTGGCAACCAAGGCGGCTGAAACGCTTTCTTTTTTTTTTAATGAGTTTCAGGCGTAAATGTGTCTATTATTCCACATGGTCTTAACAAATACTTTAATCGTAATGTTTCTCCACTCCCTAATCGGCGTTTCCGACAACATTCTCGACTTAAGTCTCGTGCGCTACCACGCGGCGTTCCCTATCCGTTGTTATCGCCGCTCTTGGCAGAAAACTAAATTACCACTCCTATTCTTCACTCTGCGCCTCGCCATGACTAAAGGTCATACATGGGATCGGCGCCTACTCCGAGACCCTTACCCTTCGACGGTCGAGAAGCTAGTATAATACTCCTTTTTTCCTGGTCTCAGCCGACTACTACTTGGCTCTTAGCCGCTCAGGTGATCCCCAACTGCACGTGCGCGAACTGCACCCCTACCCTACGTGATCAACTCCAGAGATCGAACTCAGACAACGCCGTCGAAAAACGCCGGAAGCAGAAATTCCATGCAATATACTGTTCATGATAAGTACAAACATCGAGTGTCACCCCCCCCCCGTCTGACAGCCGATGTAGCTGATGTCTATGCTGTTAATCAAAGGTGACCGCTGGTCTCCTTACCGAACGCCCTTAGGCGTCGCTGCATCCACGCTCAGAATAACCGCCGTGTGCAGAGCGGACGGCGGCTAGACAGGCTGGGAGTGACTCCATATAAGGTGCTGGAAGGTGTTCACAGGTATGTGGAGCCATGCTGACTGCCGTGCATCTGACAGCTGCTGAAGGGTGTGTGGTGGAGAATCCATACAGCAAACAACACGATCGAGGTCGTCCCACAGATGCTCAGTTTGGTTTAAGTCTGGGGAATTAGAGGGTCAGTGAAGTACTTTGAAGTCTTCATCGTGCTCTTCCAACCACTCTCGGACATTTCTAGCTGTGTGACACGTCGCATTGTCGTGCTGAAAGATCCCATCCGCCCCAGGGAAGACAATCAGCCTGTATGGGTGTACGCGGTTTGCAAGGATGGATTCATAACGAATTCGGTCCATAGTGCCTTCCACAGGTATGAGTGGACCCAGAGAATGTCACGAAAACATTTGATCATAACGCTGCCCTCACCAGCTTGTGTTCTTTTAGCAATGGCTAAAGAATGTTTGCTGTCCGATGTTTCTCGCCTTATACGTCAACGCCCATCCGTTCGATGAAGCAGAAAACGTAACTCATCGGAGAAGGCAATCCTTTGCCAATCAGCGGAGGTCCAATTCCGGTACTGCCGTGCAAGTGTAAGCCTTTTCTGCCGATGCACCTTCGTTAGCATATGTGCAGTAACCATCCGTCTACATCGGAGCCCCACACGAAGCAGGGTTCGCTGAACTGTCGTTTCAGACACACTTCCTGTGTACCCCTGGTTCATTCGGCCAGTCAGTTGTTCCACTGTAGCGTGTCGATCGGCCCTCACGCACCTTCGCAGCCGACGTTCACCTCTCACGTCAATGGCACGTGGTGCTCCGCACTTTCTACGTCGGTCATTCGCAATGGTGCCATTTCTTCAATCACGATACACTTTAACGACAGCAGCACACGAACAGTTCACAAACTGCGCTGTTTCAGAAATACTGCCACCCTTGACCCGAAAGCCGATAATCATCCCTTTTTGCAAATCAGGTAAATCGCTCCTTTTATCCATGACAGCAACGAGTGATATGTTTTCAGAATGCCTACAGCACACCTTATATACCCTCCAAGCTAGCTCACGATACGTGCCTTCTTTTATTGGCTACGCGCTGTTGACTTCAAAAGTAGGAGGTGGTCACAATAATGTGACTCGACTGTGTATATATAAGGGTCAAAATAGCTTTTAATTACTAAAATATCTGCAAACTAGAAGACAGAAAAATCAGAAGCTAACTAAGCTTCGTGGAAGACTGAAGAACAATATCAGTTAGGAGAGTGTACAGAACTCATTATAAACAGATGCAGGCCATGCGTAAACATGAAACCATACAGCTACAAGTAAGTACATAGATAAGAATAGTGTGGGAGAAGCCGAGAGTTCAGTTAGAGATCATAGTAATTGATTACAGAAAAGAATGCCATTAACTGAGGCAGGTTTGAAAAGAAAGAAAACCAGTAATAAAAATCATCAGTATTTCATCTCGGATCATAACATGAAATACTGGTACCCAGCAGCTGTACATATGAATTTGCTATTGACGTTTTTCCGTATCCTCTATATTTTATAGCAGTAGGACAACATAACCTTAAGTTGTTCAAGGTGACGGATGAAGTTTCTGAATCCTTTAAGTTGGTAAAGTACCAGAACGAAATGGTGACCCAAATTTTCTGTGCTCCCCAGACAGAAATGTTCACAAAGCGGCCAGGCTTTACAAAAGCTACAGAAAAACAGTTACTCTTTCTCCCCCTTCCCCTCACATCTTAGCAGCGCCGACCATAAACCTATCACTCCTGATAAACGTCCCCTTCTAGTCCTTTATTCTCTGTTCCATGACCCAAGGCATGATGGGGAAGACATCTTGCCAATAGGCAGAAGTGAGTGACTGAAACATCTATCCCCTTTCTTAGGTTTTCCCTGACGTGAATATTATGCCAATAGGCGGAAACAAGTGACTTAAACATTTCTCTCCTTTCTTACGTTCTTTCTGACATGGACATTATGCTAATAGGCAGAAACAACGCTGTTAAAAATTGGTACTTAGAAATAAGCAAAATGTACTCGTCTTTGAGTGCATTCTGGGCTTATAATAGCTCCGAGTACTTGTGTCTCATTTTTGGAAAATACATGTATTCATTTTTGAGTACATACAGGGAGTCAATCAATTGTGAGTATATCTGGTATTTCTAATTTGAAATATATGTACTCATTTTTGAGTCCGAAAAAATCCATATATTTTAAATATATATGTGCTCTAACTTGCACTTTCAGGCAGGGCACAGAAACTGAAGTTTAAGTTAGAGCGAATCTAGCAAGATGGTTTGTAAGTGAGAGAGAGCACACTAGACGGCGCCACCGCACAATCGTACGATTTTGCATATAGCAGACAAAGAGAAATTAGGGGGGGGGCTTAGGAATGAACACCTTTATATGTAACCTGTGGATTCCTACCTGGGGGCCGTCACTTAACGTGCTCGTCCGATGCACGGCTGATATTCAGCGATTGTTAGAAATGCATACCACCACGGAGAGCCCCCAAGTTCAAGCCTATCAAACTAGGTCTAAACGTGGGGTCCCTCCATCAGTAGTCTGAATCTCCAACCACTAAGCCATCGCGGCTCGATTTCAAATTTGAAATACGTGTACTCCATACATACTCATTTATTCATAGAATCAACTGGAAGTATATTATTCGATGGCCCATCTGGGATAATAGATATAGTCGTTGTCACATGCTAGGCAAATGGACCGTACAATTTTATGACAAATATAGCGATGAAGCGACAACATATTATTTATGAGATTGACACAAGTATAGTTAATGTAAAAACGTACACAAAGATACTTTATGCGTAATTGAATTACTTGTGATCAGTGACTGTGTTGTATAAATTATTTATGTGTGTCGCTTTACACATTTATTAACCAATTTCTCTTGAAATATATAATATCTAAAATGAAGTAATACAAGATAATATTTATATTTATTGACGCAGTTATTTGTAAGTACGTATGGTTACTTATATTTGAGCATGTCATGTACTCGTTTACGATACGATTGTACTTGAAAAAAACCCGAGTAGGTTCAGGTTCTCATTTTTAAGTAGATTTTTTAACAGTGAAGTGACTTAAACATCTCTCTCCTTTTTTAGGTTCTCCCTGACATGGACATCTCGCCAATATTTAGAGAGAAACAAGTGACTTAAATATCTATCTCCTTACTTAGGTTCGTCGCCATTGCTATAGCTCTTTTAGCAGGTAATTATTCAGAAAGGGTTAGTTTCAATAATCCTCCTGAAGGACCATTTTGAATAACAATGCTATGGGAAAAGCAACGCTTTCTATTGTGCAGGTTCATTCGTTGCAGCTGCATTCAGCCCACATCTTAGACTGCGAATATATTCGATTGAGCTGATTTCATCCCATTTTGCTAACCCCGAGTTAATTCGTTCAAGTCGGTTAAAGGGGTTAAACTGGGGTGTACTAGAGGCATATTCAGCAAAATAGTTAAACTGTTAATATACGAGTACATCACTTTCTTTTTATCAACTTTGCTGAAGAGAAAGAAGCAGCGGCTTAGAGAGGAAAGTACGATGTCGCATCAACCCCGTGGAATGATATTCAAATACACTACTGAACAGTTTAGACTTTTCCCATCCATTACTTTTATTATTATTATGTGATTCGCAGCGACCAGCTTAAAAATCATTTCGATTTTTCAAATGATTGACCGCTGAAACTTTCTTACAGCCTGGGTATTTTTGGCAAACTGAGGCGCCCCATTATTTTTAGCCTCGCGTTGCACACCCCTGCCTACAATGTTCTAAAAGAGGAAGAGAGAGCAAAGCGTGCACAATCAGTTAACAGTCTCCCTGCTTCTAACAATGCCAAGCACTCTTTATTGATTTAGACGAATGTAATGACAACCACGCTCCTGAAAATTTTTCATTCGTTAACTCATCGTGTGAATCACATTGAATTTCCACTCTTTCACTTAGTCAATTGTTTTCTTAGGTCTTGAGAACTCATCTCTGAGTAAGACGTGTTTCAGAAGTTATTTAAAATGTTCTTTGCCTTCATTTAAAGCATATGTTACCATGTTGAAAACTAATCGTGATGTACAGGGGCGGATTAGGTCGATGAAACCATGCCGGGAATTTTAGTCTTGTGGCCCATTACGGAAATACAAGTACCCAAACATCTCATAAATTTCCTCATGAAAAAAATTCTGCTAACTCCTGGACGAAACAGAACTGTCGAAATATGCATTGTAAAATTCATTCGGCCGTGAAAAAATTTTAGAAGCAATTTAAAGGTGAAAGAATTTTAAAAATCTACTCATGGTTGAATGTAGCATATCAAACCATGAACGGTGTGTTGTACCAGATATTTCATTATATTTATTTGATCACTGATTGCCTACTGCGCAACGATATTCGTACCACCTCCTTGAGTAGACGCCTTTTTTAAGTCTCCCTATTATTTTGACTCATGAACTACCATTTTGATCCATGAGCCAGTACAGGTAAATCTTTGTTGCTTTTAAGACAGATGAGAGTTGAACATGGATTTCGGAACATCTCTGCCGAAGAAGTGCTTCGCGCTATATATCTGTACGTGGATGATGGGCCATCAAATTTCTTAGCCGCCCCGGTGGCGCAGTGGTCTAAGACGCTGGCCTCTGATCATTCGTCCGTAAGGGGTCCGGGTTCGAATCCCGGTCAGGCATGGATGTTGTGTTTGTCTTACGGAACTGGCTCTCTCCCTTCCCTGGAACCAGTGACCCTAAATTAGGGACGGGCGACTGCTTATAGCCCATTGAGTTGCTCACGGTGGACGTTAAACCTCCAATAAAAAAAAATAAAATAAAAAAAAAATTCTTACTAGTCCCTCATTCAAGATTGCAAAAGGTGGGTAGGGTTTACCAATGTCCCTTTAACTCCAACGGCTAACTCTTAACCGTAGTTACGCTTAATTTGTTTAGAACAGCGTGCTTGGTCTGATGTCAAATTTTTTACTGAAGTAGAGAGAATTTTGCTTTCTCATTTTAGAGCAAAACCGGCAGCATTATGTAGATAGAATGAAGCGCCAATTTTTTTAAAGACACTAACGTTTTAGACAGATAACATACAGCTCAAATAAAATTAACTATTCTTATTCACAAATATTAAAATAATTATTCCTTCTTTCCAAACAATTTAGACTAAGAGGATACGAGAAATATTGGGCCATTTTTCGAGTGGTCCACCGGGAAACATCCCGGTGTCCCGGTGGGACAATCCGCCCCTGGTAATGTAATTACCCACATGAAGATGAATTCAAAGCCAGTAAAATTTCAAACACCTTCGTCAAAATTTTCTGTAAAACTAGTTGAATTTGTACACTTTAACGATTAGTATTCTGAATTCTTCAAATCTCTGTTACCGTATTCTATCGGACACGATAAACAGGAGGCTTTTTTTACGAGGTGAAGGAGTGGGGGGGGCACCACGAGCAACTCTTAGAGCTACACGGTCGAGCAACATTACTGTGATCACCAGCTAATATCCAGAGTAACAGCCGTGTGCAGCGCGCACAGCAGCTAGACGCGCTGGGAGTGACTCAATAAGGTGCTGGAAGGTGTTCACAGGTATCTGGAGCCATTCGGACTGCAGTGCATCTACAGCTGCCGGAGAGTACGTAGTGGAGAATCCATAGAGCGAACAACACGATCGAGGTGGTTCCACAGATGCTCAATTGGGTTTTAGTATGTGAAATTAGGGGGTCAGGAAAGTGCTTAGAAGTCTTCATCGTGCTCTTCCAACCACTCTCGGACATTTTCAGCTGTGTGACACGTCTCATTGTCGTGCTGGAAGATCCCATCGCCCCAGGAAAGACAGTCAGCATGTATGGGTGTACGTGGTCGGCAAGGATGGATTTATAACGAATTCGGTCCATAGTGCTTTCCACAGGTATGAGTGGACCCAGGGAAAGCCACGAAAACATTCCCTCCACCATAACGCTGCCCTCCACCAGCTTGTGTTCTTCCAACAATGGTTGAAGAGTGTTTGTTCTCCGATGTTTCTCGCCTTATACGCCAACGTCCATGCGTTCGATGAAACAGAAAACGTGACTCATCGGAGAAGGCAATCCTTGGCCAATCAGCGGAGGTGCAATTCGGATCATCATCATCATCATTGTCAACCATTATCAATCCACTGCTGGACGAAGGTCTCCCCAAGTTTCCTCCACAATGGTCTGTCTTGTGCCAGTCTCCTCCATGTCACTCCCGCATACTTTCGAATTTCATCCACCCATCTTCCATGTGGTCTTCTTCTGGGTCTTTTCCTGACCCTTGGAATCCAATCTAAAATTTCGGCTGCCCATCGATGGTCTGTCCTTCTGGCAGTATGTCCAGCCCATTGCCATTTCAGGGATTTAACTCTGATCATGATGTCTTCCACTCTTGTCATTTTTCGGATCCACGAGTTCCTCTTCTTATCTCTTCTGGTTACACCCAGCATGCACCTCCCCATGCAGCTTTGAGTTGTCTGGAGCCTTTGTATGTCTCTTTTAGTTAAGGTCCACGTCTCTGCACCATACGTAAGCACTGGAAGGATGCATTGATCAAACACTTTTCTTTTAAGACATAATGGCATATTGCTCTTGAAAATTATGCTGTTTCTTCCAAAAGCTCTCCAGGCAAGTTTTGTACGCAGATTAATTTCTTCATCAATGTGACCCTCACTTGATATCTGCTGTCCAAGATAAACGTACGTGTCTGTTATCTCCAGCTTTTCTTCATCAATCGATAAATTTTCATTTCTTGTAAAAGCATTGAACATCACTTTTGTCTTCTGAAAGTTCATTTTCAATCCCACTTCTTTACTCTTGTCAGCAAGTTCCTGGATCATACTCTGCAGCTCTGATGGGGTAGTTGTAAAAATGACTATGTCATCAGCAGAACGAAGGTGGGTTAGATAATCTCCATTAATCTTTATCCCTTTGTTTTCCCAGTTCAGTCATTGAAGGACATTTTCCAATGTGGCATTAAAGAGCTTCGGAGATATGGTGTCACCTTGTCTCACTCCTTTTCCAATTTTTATGTGTGTTGTATTTTCAAACAGCCGAATCTTTGCACTTGCATTTTCATAGATGTTATTAATAATATTAATGTATGCATCTTCAATACCGCAGGATTTCAGAGCCATTGTAACTGCTGATGGTTTCACCGAATCAAAGGCTTTTTCATAATCGATAAAAGCCATGCACAATGGAAGTTCATATTCCCTCGCTCTTTCAATTAGTTCTCTCAGTACGTGGATATGATCTATTGTGCTGTAGCCACTCCTGAATCCAGCTTGTTCTCTCGGTTGAGCCATGTCCAGTGTCACCTTTAAGCGGTGTGAAAGAACTTTAGTGAAGATTTTATAAACCACTGATAGGAGGCTGATAGGTCTGTAGTTCCTGAGATCCTCAATGTCACCTTTTTTATGTAGCAAGAACATTGTAGCGTTGTTCCAATCCTCAGGAATCTTCCCTTCATTAAGGCATCGAGTGAAAATTTGGGCGAGTACTGTTTCGATTTCTCCACTTGCTTCTTGTATGATGTCTACAGTAATTTCATCTTCTCCAGGAGCTTTCCCCCGCTTCATGCTCTTTATTGCATGTGCAACTTCTGCTGGGAGGACTGGAAGAACTCTGGTACTGGTACCTTTCATGATGTCTGGAGTACATGTATCATCCCTTTCATATAATTTGGAGTAGAAATATTTCACTCTTGTCAAAATTTCGCCTCTATTTCTTGTTACAGAACCATCTTCTTTTCTCAGTGCCATAATCTGTTCTCTTCCCTTACTGAGATGTCCCTTTGCTATCTTTAGGCTTTGGTTGTTTTCAATTGCTTTCCTCACTAGTTTATAGTTGAATTTCTTTACGTCTTCAGTGATACTTTTTCGTACTGTCTTGCATAGCTCTATATATTCCACTTTGGAAGTCACACCTTCTTTAGTTGTCCTCATCTCTCTTCTTTTTTGCATCAACATTTTGGTTTTTCCTGATAATTTGTTCACATGCAACTTGTTCTTAGACCCAGCTAATTTTGTTGCTGTTTCCATAAGAGTTTTGGTTACTTTTCTGTTAACTTCAGAAATATCCACTTCTTCCGATGTTAGGAATTCTAAAGCAGATAATCTGTTCTTCAGTTCCAACTTGAAGGTATTATGGTGTTTTTTTAGGTTGGTTATGTCAATACATTTTGTTTGTCTTATGAGCTTGCTACGTTCGAGTTTAGTGTTGAGGTGCATCTTACATCTCACCAATCTATGGTCACTACCTGTGTTGAACTTGTTTAGCACACTGCAGTCTTCTATGACGAATTTTTTGTTACACATAATACAATCAATTTCACTTGTCGTCCCATTTGGATGTCTCCATGTCCATTTCCTGTGTGGCTTTTTCTTGAAAAAGGAGTTCAAGATGAAAAACCCTTCTGCCTCTGCAAACTCAACGATAGTATTTCCACGCTGGTTTCTGTTGCCGTGACCGAATTTACCTACTTAAATTTCATTCTGTTGCAGTGCCCTATTTTTGCATTGAAATCTCTCATAATTATCTTTAAGTGCTGCTTACCTTTATTATTTAGATGACGAATTTCCTCATAAAATTCTTCAATTTCTTCTTCAGGATGACTTGTGGTGGGTGCATAAGTTTGAATAATCTGAGCCTGGTATGTTCTCGAGAGTTGGATAACGAGTCGTACCGCTCTGTCAGAGGAACTTTCAACTTCTACAACTTTATCCTTCAGTTTCTTGTTTATTATAAATCCAACACCACTAGTTCTGCCAGTATCAGTCCCACGATAGTAGAAGAGATGTCCACTTTTCAGTTCAATGAGATCTTCTCCTTTTCTCCTTACCTCACTTAGCCCGACGATGTCCCACTTGATCCTTTTTAGTTCCTCTTCCAATTCAAGAAGCCTTGAATCAGAAGATAGGGAGCGTCCATTGTACGTTGCCAAGGTCAGCATCAGATGGCAGCCTAGTCCGGTCCTCCGGGGATTCTTAGCACCCTCTGCCTTCATGTCGCACTGGCCGCTGCCTTGGCCAGGTACATTCCAGCTGCCGGAGACTGAGGGCCAAGATTTAAGTTGTGGAGTCATTTTGGAGGGGTTTGGCCATAACTCACCACGCTGGCCAAGCGGGTTGGTGAGTGTGGGATAGCATTTCCTCTAATCCCGATGGTATAGTTATACCGCTATTGGCGGTCGTCAGGGCCCCTTTAGTGGGAACAGGATGTACCGCGAGAAGGCGGGGTTGACATTCGTCAAGGAGAGGCTGTGATGTTACGCATCGCCTGACCTTACATCCCTTCGGATTCGGATACTGTCGTGCAAATATAAGCCTTTGCCGATGCGCCTTCGTTAGCATAAGTGCAGTGCCTATCGGTCTGCATCGGAACCTCATACGCAGCAGGGTTCGCTGAACTGTCGTTTTAGACACACTTATGGTAGCCCCCTGGTTCATTCGGCCCATGAGTTGCTCCACAGTAGCGTGTCGATCGGCCCTCACTCACTTTTGCAGCCGACGTTTACCTCTCACATCAATGGGTTCCGCAGTTTAAACATCGCTTATTCGCAATGGTGCCATTTCTCCAATCACGATACACTTTAACCACGGCAACACGCGAACAGTTCACAAACTGCGGTGTTCCGGAAATACTGCCACCCTTGGCCCGAAAGCTGATAATCATTCCTTTTCGCAAATCAGGTAAATCGCTCCTTTTATCCATGACAGCAGCGATTGATATGTTTTCAGAATGCCAAAGTAGGAGGCGGTCACAATAATGTGATTCGACCGCATGAGCGCCGACAGGGGGGTCACAGGGGTCACTTGCCCCAAACGTAGAATTATTTTTCCCTTTTTTTTATTTCATTTTATTTATTACTTTCTTTTTACACTCACAGAACGGGACCACAAGGAAAGATGGAGTTCGAGGTGTCTAATTTAGTATCCCAATTTTATTGGAAGTTTGGAATTGGAGAACGATAACGTGAAAGCGGAAAACCTAGCAAACCGTAAGGTAGTACGCCCAAACAAGTTCCGCTAAGGATGGTGTGTGCTGAACTTAAAAGGCTTGGCGTGGCCCTGCTCGACATTGTTCATTATTTTGAAAACAGTGATCAATGTACATGATAATACATGACTATTACTAACACACACTTTCTTCAAGAGCAGCATCAATTAGAAATAATAATATTAATAATAGTGTTCTAGTGTAGTAAGTAAGTAATAGTAATAGTATTAATCTTTCATTTTCACGAATTAATTACTGTTTTCTACATATTAGCCAAACCTTAATTACACTTGACCCCCCCCTTGAAAACTTTCCTGCAGGCGCCCATGTTCGTCCGTGTATAATCAGTCGCCTGCCACAAATGGTGAAAGTGGAGGATTTGTTTCGAAGGAACGCCCGTGTTTAGTATTTAAAAGTCTTGGGGTGAAATTACACACATAAAAGAAAGTTAAGGAGAGGTAGATGATCCTGTCTCATAACCCTATATAGGCGAAGGTAGGATATTCACTCAGAAACAGCCAATGCCATTGTTTTTCCCCTCGGACAGTGTTTCTACCGAAGATTAAGCATACAGAGGAACGGCTGCTGTTTGACACAACTTTGAATTATAACGAAGTAAATTTCTCCGTCATTTCTGTCCACGCCAGGATTCGAACCCGGATCCCCTCATTCCGGAATAAGTCACTCTACCAATTGAGCTACGCGGACGTTTGTTCTGACTACTATCTGCCTTTATGTCGTGTGCGTCCTGCTGGCAGGTACGTCACATCTCCCCTCCCCCGAAAGAGGGCCGGGGGCATGGCCCACGGGTCAGCAGTGACCATGAATCGTTGCAGGCAGCCATCCACTGTAGAACGTGCACTTGAGAACTCCCAGTCAATCTGGTGTGTGGAATGCAACGTCACACACATTTATTTTTCGAAGCGCTGGAGAAGGGATTCTCTGATTTTTCCTTTCTCGCGGTGTGGAAATAACATCACACCATTGCGAGATTTTGAACGGTCGGGTCATCCGGAAAGTTCGGGCGCCATTATAACGAAGTAAAATTTATCCGTCATTTCCTGACCACGCCAGGATTCGAACCCGGATCCCCTCATTCCGGAATAAGTCACTCTACCAATTGAGCTACGCGGACGTTTGTTCTGACTACTATCTGCCTTTATGTCGTGTGCGTCCTGCTGACAGGTACGTCACAGAATAATTAGAGAACCTGCCTTCCCGAAAGTCAGGGCTATATTCGTCAGCGGCTATGCACCAAATTGTCACTATTAATAAAGTCTATGCACCGAAGTGTCACTGTTAATGAAGACCATCGAATCGTCATTATTAATGAATTACTCTCATCTTTGAGTTCGGTAATCGTCACTATTAATGAATTACTCTCATCTTTGAGTTCGGTAATCGTCACTATTAATGAATTACTCTCATCTTTGAGTTCGGTGTTCTAAAGCAAATCTGCAACACTGTTATTAGTTCACGATTCCTCCTGGGAGATAACGTACGGGATAATACGAAAGTAAGACAGTCAAATATGAGCATCTCCTCCAGCTCCGTGTTGGTATAGCCAAGAATCTGAAGGACAAATTATATGATCTCAGGGCAAAAGCTCTGACAACTGCAAATTAGAGACATAAAATTTTGAAAGATAAAAATCTTTCACAAATTACGAATATAATTCATAGATATAAAGAATAGGGAGCCCGAATTTTCTTGGAATAGTTTTGTAGCACATTTTTTTTTTAATTTCTGCGTACTTTTGTTCGTAACTATTTTATATTGGGGAACGCAGTTCCACTTACAAATTTCATAAAGGAACGCCGTTCCCCACCGTTCCCGCCCACTGTCACCACTGCCTGTCACTAATTTAATGCCACTGGTTCCAGAGAAGGAGCAGAGCTACTAACTCCGTAGGATGAGTACACTTCTCATGCTTCACCAGGGACTCACACCCTAAGCAATCTCGGACGAATGGTTGGGGGGCCAGAGCCTCACACCACTCGGCCACGAAGGTATTGTAACGTACCAGGAGATGTGACGTACCTGCCAGCAGGACGCACACGACATAAAGGCAGATAAGAATCAGAATAAACGTCCGCGTAGCTCAATTGGTAGAGTGACTTATTCCGGAATGAGGGGACCCGGGTTCGAATCCTGCGCGGATAAAAATGACGGAGAAATTTACTTCGTTATAATGGCGCCCGAACTATCCGGATGACCCGACCGTTCAAAATCTCGCATTGGTGTGATGTTATTTCCACACCGCGAGATAGGAAAAATAAGAGAATCCCTTCTCCAGCACTTCGAAAAAAAAAAAAAAAAGGGGGGGGGAGATGATGTAACGTACTAGGAGATGTGACGTACCTGGCAGATAGGAATCAGAATAAAACGTCCGCGTAGCTCAATTGGTAGAGTGACTTATTCCGGAATGAGGGGATCCGGGTTCGAATCCTGGCGTGGACAGAAATGACGGAGAAATTTACTTCGTTATAATGGCGCCCGAACTATCCGGATGACCCGACCGTTCAAAATCTCGCAATGGTGTGATGTTATTTCCACACCGCGAGATAGGAAAAATAAGAGAATCCCTTCTCCAGCACTTCGAAAAAAAAAAGGGGGGGGGATGATGTAACGTACCAGGAGATGTGACGTACCTGCCAGAAGGACGCACACGACATAAAGGCAGATAGGAATCAGAATAAACGTCCGCGTAGCTCAATTGGTAGAGTGACTTATTCCGGAATGAGGGGACCCGGGTTCGAATCCTGGTGTGGACAGAAATGACGGAGAAATTTACTTCGTTATAGTATAGCTAAACGGGAACACCTCAGTATTCTTGAAACGCAAGACATCTCGTCATTCGCATGCTTAGCAAAACTGAGTAAGGACATATTTTTGTCTAGATACAGCCTGTTAGTTCCATTATAAACTACTGTTTGTGAAAATTGCAACACCATGAAGGAAGGACGGTAATCACGTGAAACTTACAAGATATGCAGAGTAGGGTAGGACATGCAAATAATTAGAAGTGCAGAGCCATTGCGCATGTCTGGGCCCGGCAGCTCCCTCAGGACAGTTGAGTGAGGGATATAAAGAGAGGGCTGTTTAAGATACACACCAGTAGTGCATCGCGGACAGAGAGTTGTAAAAGAGTCTCCAGGTTTCAGTAATGCCTCGGCGACAACGAAGGGCGCAATATCCCCATACAACCAGTGGTCTGGTCCTAAAGAAAACAGTGCCCTAGTGGTAACACATCATCATCATCAACGTAATTTTAACAATCTCCCTGATCGTCTGTGTGTAGATAGATAGATAGATAGATCTATCTACACACAGACGACTGACTCTCACCGTGCTTGATATGAATACATATCAAGCACGGTAAGAGTCAACGAGGGGATGAGGGGGATCTCCCCCTCTTGTGAAGAAGCATCCCTGCCTTGCCGACATCACAAAATCCATTAATCCCCGTCCTCCTAAGAAGTGTTCTCTTTTCTCATTATCAGATCCCTCTCGTCCCTTAGTCATCAAAAAGTTGAATTCCCACTTTGGTGTCAAGAAAACATCTATCTATCTATCTATCTATCTATCTATCCATCTATCTATCTGTCTATCAAGTATGTTTAGAAAATCCGGAAAAGAACCTTTTAAAAAAAATTGCATTGTTTTTCGGTGGCGCAGTGGTCTAAGCGATGGCTTATGACCATTCATCCGGAAGCCGGGGCGGCCTCAAAATTTGGAGTAACCTGTGCTTTAAAATGTTATTATATATTTATTAGAAAGAATGTTACAGCTGAAAATTGTGGTGATTAAAGTGTAACATAGTTTTAATAAAAAAAGTTATATTTTGGAAATTTTTCTTTTAAGAGGAGGGTGTCATAGCTGATAGTCTGATCTCTGATGAAAACACTAAGCCTAATCTTTTAAAACTACAAATAAATTTAAAAATTTGTCTTACCTAGAAAAGAGCCCACAGTACATTCCATTGTTAGGAATATCATTTTCTGTCACATGCCTGGACTTTGTTTCAACAGCTGAAGCAACACATTTGCGCGCGCGCCAGTTAGAGGTAACCACCTGTGGTTTCAAGAAAGATGGTCCTCCCACTACCGTGGCCTGGACTGATCACTGACAGACGACACTGCAACTTCGTTTTTGAAAGCCTTCCTCAAATGAACCGACTCGTTTTGACGACAGAATACGGACATCCACCCCACTTCCCTCATCGCCTGACACCACGCAGACCGCCAATGTCAAGGTCCAACGAGGCCGGCCCAACATTTCTAACATTTTGGTCTCGCAAACTTCTGGCGATCCCCCATGACCTGTTGCCCAAAGGCCAACTGACTACGCAGACAAATTACGATAGGACGAGGCAGTCAGAATCCCTGGTAATATTATGCCTTTTTGGTACATCCCTTCAGAGAAGTCCGGAAAGGAACGGGAAGCTCCCTGGTTGAAGTGGGCGATGGGACAAACAATAGAGGAACCTCTGCCGTGGCGAGCGGAGAAGGAAGCGGTGTCGGGGTAATAAAATCACTTAAAGTTGGCTTACTTTTAAGTAGTATTGATTATCGCTTTCCCTTAAAAAATATTAAAGCATTTTAAACAAGTTAGTAAAATCATGTAATGCATTGATTATGATACGCTTTCCAACATACCAGAAATCATTACTCAAGTTAGGAGGATAATGGCTGTAGAATAAATCTCACTACTATAACCTGACCTTTGATCCCATTTCAATGATATTCAACAGAACCGGTAAAGTATATTTCCGGAACAACATGATAAAGTTTTGTCTCAATCGAAACATTTTTACGTAAGTTATAACGCATAAGGGCGGTGGAATGGATCCCGATCCTATGTCCTGACCTTTGATCCCATTTCCAATAGGGTTTGTCCCCAGGTGGTCCCCTTCCATATACTAAAATTTCATCGATATGGAACCTTTTTTACGTTAGTTATGGCGCATAAGAGCAGTGGAATGGATGGCGCTCCTATATCCTGACCTTTGACCCCCATTTCGTTCACTTTGAATAGGGCTCCTTCCCAGGTGTTCCCTACCCCATACTAAAATTCCATCGAAATCAAACGATTTTTACGCGAGTTATCATGAAATACGCCCACAACGCGTGACGTAATTAGGCAGATAAGAATCGCGACCATCTGCTCGCAAGAGTGTGACGTCATAAAACTTTAACAGGATCCGCATATACAACGCGTGACGTAATGAGACAGATGGCGTGACCGTGCCCCAACATCTAATTGCAAGAGTGTAACCTCACAAGATTTCTAAGCATGGGTAACATTAATGGGACAACGCCATGACACTAAAAACGTGGTAATTCGGGGTGGTTATTTAACCCACTAAACGAATTTTCCTAAAGTCGAGATCAAGCTAAATCGATTTCTAGTACCAGAAAACGGTAGGCTAACGACTTTCATCAAAATCCTTAGAGCCGTTTTCAAAATAAAATTTACATACATAAAAGAATTGCTCCTTTAATAGTATGGGATAAGGGCGATGGAATGGATCCCGATCCTATGTCCTGACCTTTGACCCCATTTCGTCCATTTTCAATAGTGTTCGTTACTGAAATTTCATCGAAATCGAACCATATTTACGCAAGTTATGACGCATAAGGGCAATAGAATGCATCCAGTTCCTATGTCCTGACCTTCGACCCCACTTCACCCATTTTCAATAGGGTTCGTCCCAAGGTGGTCCTCTACCGCATACTAAAATTTCATCGAAATCGAACCATTTTTACGCGAGTTATCGTGCGGACAGACGGGCGGACAAAGCTGGAGCATATACGCTTCTTCAACTTACGGTTGGAAAGCGTAAAAAAGCGGTAATACTTTATAGATAAAAGTGCCCTAGCGCCGCCAGGCCTCCAAAAATGGTGCAGTCGCGGCGCTAGGGCGTTTTAGGCCTCGACTACACCACTGCATACGACAGAGTTTGAACGGGGACGAATGATTGGTCTGCGTGAAGGTGCATTTTTGTACCGCGACATTGCGTCTCGGACGGAAATAACGCCATGACAATGATGCGCGTGTAGCGGCAGTGGGCTGAGGAGAACCAGGTGCATCGACAATCCGACAGTGGACCGAGAAATGTGACGACACCGCGGGATGACCGACATCTCATCTGCATAGCAGTGACGAACCGTATCGTATCTTCGCAAATGTTAACACAACAGTGTAGTACTGCAACAGGTGTGTCAGTGTCTGCCTTCATAGTTCGACGCTGTCTGGTGCACAGAGGACTGGTTTCACGCATCCCTTTGCGGCGGATTCCTTTGACCCTGAACCATGGACGCCTCAGGCTTGAATGGGGTTTTCAATACAGACAATGGCGTGTTGATTGGCAACGTGTCGTGTTTTCGGACGAGTTCCGATTCAACTTGGACTACCATGAAGGCCGAATACGCATTAGACAGCATTGTGGTGAGCGCCTTCTTCCAGCACGCATTGTCGAGTACCATACGGACCGAACGCCAAGTGTGATGGTGTGCGGTGCCACTGTGTACCATTCGCGATCTCGGCTGCTACGACTTGAGGGCAATCTCAACGGCGACCGCTACATCAGGGAAGTTGTACAGGCGGAAGTCATACCCTTTCTTTAGAGCACTCCTAGCGCTGTATTCCAGCAGGACAATGCCCGATCACATGTTGCCAGGAATGTTCAAGCCCTCTTCGTAGCACAGCAGATACCGCTTCTTCCCTGGCTTGCCCGTTCGCCAGACATGTTGCCTATTGAACATGTCTGGCATATGATCACTCGGCAACTGGCCCATCAAAGTCCTCCAGTGGTGAGTACCAATGATCTGTGAACTCGCATACATGCCGCCTGGCCAGCAATTACCTAGGACACCATCCAACGCCTTTTCGATTCAATGCCACGCCGTCTAGAAGCTTTTATTGCAGCTCGCGGAGGGTTCACAAGATACTGAATTTTGCCGGTAAAAATTGTTGTATTGTTCAGAAAGTTAAATCAGTTATGTACAGTCAGTAATGTGTGGTATAAATTTCATCCAAATCGCATGGTTCCTTCCTGGTGTTGCAATTTTCACAAACAGTAGAGTATAAAGCATGATCAAAAAGTTTCCGTTTGAAGTCGGTAAGTTCAGATAGGTTACAGATATCTACACTGAAGAGCAATTGAATTACAGATACCTGTCTAGTAACGTGTAGCACCACGTTTCGCCCTGATGACGGCGGCGATTCGTCTCGGCATGGACTCGACGAGCCATACGGATCCGCAACCCCTGAACAAGCTCCTACAGTTCACGAATATTTGATGGAGGGGGGGTCAGAGCCTCGAGCATCTCTCTCGATGGCATCCCAGATGTGCTCGATGAGATTGAGGTCAGATGACCTAGCTGGCCAAGGAAGCGAGGTCACGTCGGTAGAGTGTTCATCCAACAATTCGGATACAATTCGGGAGCGATGGCACGGTGCATTGTCTTGTTGCAGGATGAGGTCCCCAGTGGGATGTTGAAGACGCACAAACGGGAGAAAATGGTCGTCCAGGATATCCTGGTAACGTTGACCTGTGAGGGACGATGTCACACGTACCAGGGGGTCCCATTTCAGTCCACGTAAACAGTCCCCAGACGAGAATACCACCCCCACCAGCTTGAAAAGTACCCTGCTGGCAAGAAGGAACCATCGCTTCATGTGGTTTGCGCCGTACTCGTATCCTGCCATCCGCGTGTACCAACGTGAATCTCGACTCATCAGTACAGGCAACATTTTTCCATATGTCTAGGGTCCAGTGGCGATGTTCCCGCGCCCATGCTGATCTTTGTACCCTGTGATGTGCGGTCAGCAGCGGTACCCTCGTGGGTCGATGGCTTCTCTACCCCATAGCGAGGAGATGGTTCTGGATGGTGTGGCTGCTTACACGTTTTTTTTTGCAATAGCGTTAAATTGCCGAGTGAATTCTTGCACTGTGGCCCGTCTATCCGCTGTTACAATGCGAGCTAGCCGACGATGACCCCGCTCATATACACGCTGTTGTCCACGGCAGTTGGCCCTTGCAGGGATGGTTTTACCGGATTCGATGTACTCACGGTGCACCCGTGACACAGTGGCTCGTGAAAATCCCAGTGCCTGCACGACTTCCGAGATGGAGTGACACATTCGTCGGGCCCCGACAATTTGCCCACGATCAATTGCGCTTAGATCCTTCGTCTTACCCATACTGCGTCCGACTCTTACTGATTCCCGTCGCATCACTCCTTATACTGTCGGATCGCTGCATACGTCATGTCGTTTCCGTTTACCGGGCCGCCCACAGCGCCACATTTGCATAACGCCAGCTGTCTCTAATTCAATTGCTCTTCAGTGTATATCTATTAATTCCAAAAGGTTTTTTACTGTGAGTCCCATTTTGAGAGAACGGCTGAACGTAAAGATATGGTTGAGGTATCAAAATAAAGGTCTTACCATGTCGATGTGCCAGTCGTAGAGAAAAATGAGATTGGGGCAACGGTTCGGGCGTTGTGGGGCAGCATAGTTCCCATGTAAAGTCTATGGTAAAAGCGTGTGGTTGCCATTCAACCGCTTGCGGTTGACTCACGCGCTGTTGAAGCCGGAAGCATGAAGGGACTGAGATAGTCAAAAGTCCGAAGCCTTCTCTTAGCGAAACGTTGCGCAGAGCAACGCTAGCAGGCATTTATTTGTATCAAAGTTCTTATCGGAACAGCGAACACTCTCGAAGACCTGATTGCAATATGGCGTTGGACTGTGTGGTGTATATATACAATTTAATATTCATTCGATCCAGTTTATTCACGTAGGTAAGACGTTTCCATTTATGTAAAGATGTTAATAAACACTCCGTTGACCATTCTTAGTGAAAATATTTAGAATGTACATATTCAGTTCCGCTATCTATAAATTAATTTTATAAGGTTTTTTACTGTGAGACGTATTTTTAAAGGACGGCTGAACGTAAAAATATGGGTCAGGTATCAAAATAAAGGTTTTACCAGCATGTATATTTGCCAGTCGAAGAGAAAACTGAGATTGGAGCAACGGTGCAGGCATGGCGGGGCGGCAAAGTATCCATGTAAAGTCTATGGGAGAAGCGTGCGGCCCTCATTTACATCAGGCGCTAAGTTCAGTGTCAGACTTGGTGAGTGCATGTTGTTCTATGATCAGTCCTAAAGTAAGTAAATACTTTATTGCATACTTACCCTTAACAGAACGTCTTTCCCGCAGAAAAAAAAAAAAAAAAGAAAAAAAAAGGCAAACTTAAGAGCCTTACTGGAAGGTGTGAGCGATCAATGGGTCGCAACTAATACATGTCTCAAACAAGAGAGAATGAAGAGTATTCGCAACGCGAATCTCATTCCTACACCATTTTATTTTTTAATTGGAGGTTTAACGACCACCATGAACGCCTCAATGGGCTATAAGCAATCGCCCGTCCCTAATGTAGGGCCACTGACTCCAGGGAATGGAGACAGCCAGGGCCGTAAGACAAACACAACATCCATGCCTCACCGGGATTCGAACCCATCTCGGACGAATAGTCAGAAGCCATCGCTTAGACCACTGCGCCAACGGGCCGGCCCAACAACATTTACAAACACAGTTGTGACTGAAGATGAGAGTGAAAGACTGCGCTAACCAGTTGAATTTTTGCACTCGATCGACATGAGTGGACTTCCGCCTCACATTGTACGACCGGAAAAGGGCGCAGTCGTGATGCTCATCGCGAATCTGGCCGCCCCGATGGCGCAGTGGTCTAAGGCGCTGGTCTCTGATCATTCGTTCGTGAAGGGTCCGGGTTCGAATCCCGGTGAGGCATGAAGGTTTTGTTTATCTTATGTATCTTATGGCACTGGCTCTCTGCCTTCCCTGGAACCAGTGCCTCTAAATTAGGGAAGGGCGATTGCTTATAGCCCATTGAGTTGCTCACGGTGGGTTAGTCGTGTTTATCTGTGCTCCTCAAGTTTTCGTTGGTGTGTTATTTTTCTTCGTTGTCAGTGTTCTATTTCGTGTGTGTGTTGTGTGTGAAGGTTCCGTGTTTCTTTTTATATGCCTGCCGAGCTGGTAAGTGCTTATTTTGATTAGTTTACCTTATTTTTCTGCCTTGGCCAAGCTGGCTAAGGGCTAAGCTTTTACTCGCCATTGCAAATGGCGGCATCCGGGGTGAATGACGTCATAACCCTTGCTACCGGAAATGATGATCTTCCGATAACAGCTTCTCTAAATACTGCTACCAATGACGAGTCTATCTCGATAAACCACTCCTCCTTGCAGCCTTCTGTTGTTGCCTTACCATCGGATATCGCCTCTTCTTCCAAGTCTCCCAGTGGCGATACGATGTCTTCTCTGAAAGCTAATGATGACGCCATGGATGTTTCGCACTCCATGCCGGAATCATCTCCAAAGCAACGTACAACTACCCTCTCATATGCTGACGTAACCGCATCTAAGTCGAGACCTCCCCAGTCTTCTTTTTCTCCTGGACAATATGAGATGACGCATAATGCCGAAGTCATTGAGGTTGTCCTTAAAGAAGATACCCCTTCTGGGCTGAAATTCCTTCAAACTATAGAGAATGGTGTTGTATTTCCGAAGTAGTTGTTTACTTCTCTACTCCTGCCCATTCCCTACATGTACTGACCAAGGGCATCTCAATTGGTGATCGTTACATCCATGCCGAACCTGTTTCTTTTTTTTTCTTTTTTTTTTTTTTTTTGAGTGGAGGTTTAACGACCACCGTGAGCAACTCAATGGGCTATAAGCAGTCGCCCGTCCCTAATTTAGGGTCACTGGTTCCAGGGAAGGGAGAGAGCCAGTGCCGGAAGACAAACACAACATCCATGCCTGACGGGATTCGAACCCGGACCCCTTACGGACGAATGATCATAGGCCAGCGCCTTAGACCACTGCGCCACCGGGGCGGCCCGAACCTGTTTCACAGAGTTCCGTTGTTGTAAGCTTCTCACCAGTTCCACCTGAGGTTTCAGATGATCTCTTGATTGCCGCTCTTCTTCCTTATGGGCCGGATCATTGGAGGTGTAGTTTACCTACTCTTCGTGTCCAGAGGTGCCAGAAGATAGATACCTACTCGGGTTTCGCCGCAATGTTCGTGTGGTCTTCCCTTCAGAGGAGCACATGCTGCGTATTCCACCCACTTTACGTGTACGCTGTTGCACGCACATTAGAGAGATATTCATCACAGTAGGCTCCGTCTGTCCGAATTGTAAAGGCACGGGACATCCCCGTGCTCTATGCCCTCATAATGCGAACACTCTTTCCAAGTCAACAGCACCACCTTCTTCCTCTTTGTCACGCCAATCGGCATCCTCTTCTGGTGCTAAAGACCAGCAACAGCAGACTTCCTCAAAAAGTAGTGATGCAGCAGTTGGTCAACCGACGTCTGCAAAAAGTAGTGAGACAGCCGTTGGTCAACCGACGTCTACCAGAAGTAGTGAGACAGCCGTTGGTCTACCGACGTCTCCCATAAGTTGTGAGACAGCCGTTGGTCAACCGACGTCTACCAGAAGTAGTGAGACAGCCGTTGCTCAACCGACGTCTACGGGTAAACCCTCGACCTCGGGTGATGCATTGGCGCCCCCATCATCTCCTCAGTCGAAAGAGGCATCAATTGTTAATCCAAAGTCTCCTATAGAGATGGTTGATGACGATTCCCGTCATACTGCTACACCGACCGTTGAGGTTGTTTCTTCAGTTCCTTTTAAATTGCCGGAAGTTCCAATTCCGGTTACAGCACAAAGTCGTGGACGGGCGAAGCGACGTAGAACTTCACGCGCTCAGAATAAGAAGGTTAGAATTACAACTACCCTTAGGGCAGGACGTGATCGTTCTAGTGGTCAGATACTCACGTCTGAAGGCTCTATGGAATCTGATACAGAGGATGGAACAATTATTCCGATCTCCTGTGAAAACTTTTTACATATTCTAGAGGCATCCTCTCTTCCACAGACACCTGTGTCTGGGGAGAAGGTGTATGCATTCCTAATAAGTCCCCGTAAAGACAAGCTGTCTCGCAATTTTTGGAAGGTTACTCCCACTGTCTGTCTGACACCATGAATCAAATGTTGGCGATACATTCTCATTTACGTACCGTTCCGGGCAAAGATCTGGGTGGGCAAAGAAGTTCCGTAGCCGTCTCGCCAAGTTACAGAACGCAACCGACAACATCATACAACCATCATCAGACTATTCTGTTCAAGACACTCTCACTGAATAGTAGGGGTATGTGTACCCCTTTGGCGAATGCTTTAGCGTATGAAGACGTCCACTACCTCAAAGCAGATCTCCTACTTTTGCAAGAGACAAATTGTCTATCCACTTCACCCTTCCATCGCTGGAGGAGATGGGACTATCAATTTCATCACGCGTATAGGCTCTCTCTTCGTGGAGGTTTAGCGATTGGTGTACGTAATAGATTTCGTCAAGCACTCTCCTCTGTTAAAGTTCATAACCTGTGCCGAGATTTATTGCAGCGACTCACTTTCGTCCTAGATGGACAACGATATTTAGTTTTCAACATATATATTCCATGTTCATCTACACATCTAACGTTGTTATTTTCGTCGCTCCGCACTGCACTTCAGTCAGCATTACCATCAGATCATGTGCTCATTGGAGGAGACTTTAACTGTACACTTCAAATAGAGCTCGATCGCGCTCCTTCGAGGATTGAACATCGTTACCGTCTTGTGGATCAATTGCGATCATTAGTGTCTGATTTTGATTTACATGACGTGTTCCGACGATTGCATCCGACATCCATTTCACATACCTGGAGAGCTGCATCTGCATCCTCCTCTCTTTCTGCCAGGCTGGATCGATTTTACGCTTCTGCTCCGTTATTGCCCATTACAACGGATTGTATGCACGCTCCTACAGCCTCATCGGATCATTGTGCCATCCCTATCTCCCGTAGCTCTTCATCTCGTCTGCATGTTAGGCCTCGGTCATGGACACTGGACACTTCTCTCCTAGCTGATGAGAATATGTGCACCGAGATCAGAGATCTTCTTGATCATATGCGAGAGGGCCTGTCCACTGCACCTTGTGCCATCAATTACTGGCTCGAGGTAAAATCTTACCTAATTTATCTTCTCAGACGTCATTCCTTCTCCGAAGGCACGAAGCGCTCCATGGAAGAACAAAATCTCCGAAACATTCTGTTACAGCTTGGTGCGAGTCATCCCATGTATACAGCTTACCAAGCGGATCTTAGAGCACTTCTTGAGCCTCGTGCACGTCAGGTAATTCTTCGTCTCCGCCTACAACATCTATCACCAGAGGACTGCTCCTTTGAGTTTCTATCCGCGTTAGAAGAAAAATGCCGGTCGTCGCATCAGCTTCGACTACTTCGGCGGCCTGATGGTGAAATCATCTCTGATCCGGATGCAGTTTGCTCTCAGGTTCGTCGATATTTTACTATCAAATACAGTGAAACTCCTCAGCCTTCTGTTTCTGCTTCTGCTACTTTACTCTTTGCTCTTCCCCAAGTTCCTTCCAATCTCTCTGATTCCCTTTTACAACCTATTTCGCAGACTGAACTTCGGACCATTCTTGCCTCTCTAAATTCCCGTGCTGTCCCAGGTCCAGATGGCCTTCCGCTTCTTTTCCACCGTACTTTTCTCCCTTCGTTGCTTCCATTTCTTCTCGCCGCTTTCAATGCTGCTCTTTCTTCCTCTTCTCTTCCGAGGAGTTTCACAGAGGCTCATATGGTGTTATTTCCCAAGAAAGGCGATCTGCTTGACTTGGGAAACTGGCGTCCTATCTCGCTACTAAACATTGACTATAAACTCTTCACTAAACTCCTTTCCAGTCGACTCAACCAAGTTCTTCCATTTCTTCTTTCTCCCGACCAGACCTACACGGTTCCTGGTCGGTCCATCACTTCTAATCTCAATCTCCTTCGAGATCTCCTACATCTGGCTCGTACTAACTCTGAACCACTTGCCCTCTTTAATCTTGACCAAAGAGCTGCTTTCGACAATATCTCACATTCGTATCTTTCTGCTGTTCTTATTGCTTTCGGCTTTCCTTTTGCTTTTGTTACCTCTATTCTTGCCCTTTATCAGGACGCTGCTTTCCATGTCAAGACGGCCGCCTTCTTGACTGCACCTATTCCTTTTCGGCGAGGTATTCGGCAGGGTTTCCCACTTTCTGGGCAGCTCTTTGCCATTGCTTTTGAGCCGTTTCTTCGGTCTGTCCATCGAGCCTTTATAGATGCACTGCCACCGCCTACTGCAAGTACTAGGCACTTTTCTGTGACATACTCTGCATATGCCGATAACGCGACCTTTTGTGTAAGGACAGACGCTCAATTCGACATCTTGCTCCAGATTTACGATCAATATTCTTCATGTTCAGCGGCATCACTTAATACATCCAAGAGTGCAGGTCTATGGAGCGGAGCGTGGGCCTCTAGGACTGACACCCCGTGGGGCGCCTCATGGACTGCTTCATCCCAAAAAGTCCTTGGGGTCCATCTCGGAGTCCGTCTTTCTGCTCAAAATGAAACATGGAATGCTCTCAGAACACGCCTTACTCGAACTGCTGCCTTCTGGCGAGGTTCCCAGTTTTGTATTTCTTACTTCTCAAGAGCTAGAATAGCTCAGACTTATATTCTTTCACCATGCCTATGTGCATGGTCAGCTGAACGTATGCCCATTTATCACCTTAATGAAATCACTCGAATCATCTCAACGATAATATGGAACAGGTACCATTGGATCCAGGTTTCCACTCTCTGTCGTCGAGTCACTGATGGAGGTATTTCACTGCTGGAAGTTCGCACCTACTATAAAGCACATAAAGTGGTTTCTTTCCTGCGGCTACTAAGTGCACCAGAGTCGCCAGTTACGCTCGTTAGAGATGTCATGATATCGCCTAGAAATTCCCGAATCACTTTCATCATGTATCTTCTAATGGATCAATCTCCTGTTTTCCATTCTAAACTTTCCCCTTTCTACAAAGAGGTCCTTTCCTTTCTCCGTTCTCTACCCCTCTTCCGTGCTCCACCGGATTCCACAACTGAACTATTAGCTGAGCCCCTGTTCTTTTCTTCCATCCTTCATCCCCCTAATGCTCCCTACTTTACTGACCTTTCCTGGCTCCCTGCCGGAATAGTATCTGTTCAGGGTCTAATTTCTCCAGATCTTTCTTGGAAACCCTTCTCTGATCTGTCCCCCCACATCTCCCCTACCTCTTCCTCTCTTTCGCTGTATGATTCCTTCCGTTCTTCAATCATTACCCTCTTCCCTAACCTTGCCTCTCAAGCTGGGTTAACTCTTGTTCCCTCTGCCTCTCTTCCTCTTCCCTTTTTCCTTTCCGTTCGGGGCTCATCACTTCCTCTCTCCAGTTTTTCTATCTCGTCTCTTTACCGTTGTCTCATTGATCCACTGTATGCTACACCAATGATGATTCCAGATGATCCGAATGTCGCCTTTTCACAAGTGTGGTCCATGTCTAATTCGCCACTATCTGTTCCACAGAAAGAAACATCCAATGGTTGTTTCTTCATCGGCGGTTACCAGTTCCTACCAAATTATTCAGGATGACGCTTGTTGATTCGCCTAACTGCATGTTTTGCTCTACGTTTGCGGATGTAGATCATGTATATCAACATTGCACAGTGCTTCTTCCCTTGTTACATCTGACCTTCACTATACTGCACAGTGCCTTAGTACTACTGATCTCTCTTTCTCAGCCTATAGCACGCTACTCAGTTCCAGTACTCTGCCTATTCCTATATCAGAGTCCTGTGCTTATGTATTCATATTAGCAAAACATGTGATTTTTTGCTACTATCAACAGCTTCGTTCTACCCCTATACAGCCTACCATCTTTCGGGCGGGAGCTGCGATGTGCAGTCAGTTCAGGAACAGACTGATTTCACGCTTGAGGCTTGCTTTCACTGTTGCTAAGGCTGCGAATCGAATCCCACACTTTATGTCAGTGTGGTCACCTTTTCGTCAATGGTTTTCTGGTCCATCAGAAGACCTTAGACTATTGTTCTGACTTCCGTGAATTTGTTTGGACTAACTAAAGTATAGTTTTGTGATTAACGTGTTCTTAGGTGCCCTCTTCATCATTGCTGCCAAATGTTACTGCACGTCTGCATGTTTCTCACGAACAAGGTCCTGTAGGTGAGTTTCTTGTTACACCACAGGCACTTAGAAAAAGTTTTAAAGTTTTATGTTCAGCGCTTTCCTTATGCCTGCCGGGCTTTATAATTTATGGTTCATGCTCACGGTGCTCAGCAAATGTTTGTTAGTGTTTAAATTTAATTATTAATTTTGCACAGTGGGGTTTTTGATCATGTTACATGTACATAAAGGTATATGATCAGTCGATTACACAATGTTTTGCGAGGTTTAGCACTTTTGTTGTACAAAGAGTAATTGTTCCTCGTTCAGATATTTGTACTATACCTGAAGTATAGTTGCTATGCCAAAAGCTCAGTTTTGTATATACTAATGTACTTTCCTAATTGCACTGTAAAATTTATGTTCGGCACATTTCGCATGTTGGGTCAAGATTAGATGTTTTAAGTTTTATGCTCATGGTGCGGAGCAAACGTTTTGATAGTATTTCAATTATATGTTAATGTTACACAGTGTGGTTTTTCTCATGTCACATGTACCTAACAGGAAATAATCAGTCTATTACATAATGTTCTGCGCTGTATTGCACATTTGCTGTACAAAGAGTCAGTTTCATATGTTCATTATTTGTATTGTACCCGAAGTATAAATTTTCTGTAAAACGCAAGTTCTGTTTGTACTAATATACTTTACTCTTTGCACTTTGAAATTTACAGTTGTACCATGGAATTGTAATTCCTTATTAGTGTCTTCCCTATGCCGTTGCACCTTGTGTACATATGTTGTTGTTCATTACAAGTTAATCTATAGTACTGTGATTGAGGCACTTGTTTAAGCCTAAGTAATAGTTCTTTTTGTAATTTGACAGCGTTTCACAATAGAGATATTGCATTCAATTAATATAGAGTTCATACCATCATTGTAAATAGATCATTTATTCGCTTATCTTTCAGATACTGAAAAGTATAAGCCTTCTGCTCTTTTCTTCTTTTTTTCAAGATTGCTCAAAATATACATGTTTGTTTTTGCACTGTAAAATTTATAGTTATACCTTGTACTGGTGTTCACCTATTAGAGATGGCACTCTGCTGATGCACATTGCGAACATATGTTGTACATAGAGTAAGTCAACCCTTCAGTCCAGTATTGTCAGTGTTATGAATTTGCTTACATTGTATATAGTGCATCCACATAGTGTAAATATCTCATCGTCATTGTAAATAGGTCATCTACTTGTTTATCTTTTGGTAACTGTTAAGCACAGGCCATCTGTATCTTCCTGTCCATATTTGCTCCAAATAAAAATTGTTGAAGCTCACGGTGGTCTTTAAAAGTTCAGTAAAAAAAAAAAATTACAAACGTGGACTATTGTCCAGGTTTGTAACTATTGTCTTTACTGAAGTGGTTGAATGAATTTGTCAATCAAATAAAGTTTACATTTGTTGCTTAATATGAGTTTATTCTTTTCCAAAAAAAAAAAAAATGACTAACCGTCGATTCCGATGGGTTTTGTCTGGTTTAAAAGTACTTGCCGTAGGAGCTAAGACAATTGTCTCATTGACCAGAAAAGTTAAAGATGCCGTTTTGGTAGAAGTCTGTTGTCTGTTGCGTATAAAAAATCGAATATAGTCTGCTTCAAATTGCCGTCCTACTGGAATATACGTTCTTTAAGTGTCTTTTTCAGCTAACCAAAAAGTGGAAATTGCAAGGGGGTGATGGTCTGGAGGGGGTGCCCCAGAGTCTGCCATTTAAGGGCTTGTAATTTGTCCTTTACGACGTTGGCGACATGAAAGCTCTCGTTGCCGGGGCTTTTATTAAGATTACTCCTTTACTGAGGTTGCCGGGACGTTTATTCTTAATGGCACGACGCAAACGCTCAATTGTTTTGTAATACGGTGCTGTTTTGATACTGACACCTGTATCCTTGAACTCTACCAGCAATGGCCTTGATGCGCTCGTTTGGTGCATTATGTGGATGCTCACACAGTTTAACAACGGAGTGAAAAAGTTTTTCCAGCAGCTTTCTACAGTGCTTAACCAGAAATGAAAAACTGGACGCGGGTTTCAAATATAATTAATACTTCCCATTTTCCCCCTTGCTGTTTGAGCTACAGCTGTGTTGGAAACGTTTCCTGCTATACTTGTGAATTAAATAACTACAGGGTTATTCATAAAGAAGTATACAGTTTCAACGCCCTATAAAACAAGAACAATGTAAAATATTTTGTTACCTGTAACAGAATTATAAGGGAATGTTTCAAGTTTTTTTAGAGACAGTTACAGATGTTCTATGTGTGCACCCTTAGTCACTCGACACACATCGAGCTGGTAACCCCTTTCCGCCCAAACGCGAGGTAAGATATCTGAATCAAGTGCAGTGATAGTGGCTGTGATAAGCTGTTTGAATGGAACCATTTTCAGCTTCTTTCTCAAAATTCTCCAGACAGTGGGCTGTGAAATCTGCACTTCACGACTCACCCTCCGCGTTTATTTTCCCGGGCTTCGTTGAATGGCGGTGCAAACACTATTGACGACTTCTTCCGATACACGCGGTCGTCCAGCACTTTTAAGTTTGCACAAGCAGCCCGTAGTTTCAAATTTTTTATGCCAATCATAGATAGATTTTCTGGTTGGGGGTTCTTTTCCGAATCGTGATCGAAAATGCCGCAGCGCAACAGTTACGGATTCCGTTTTGCTCAATTCAAGAAAACAAAACGCCTTCTCCACTGCAGACGCTGCCATTTTGACTGACTAGTCACGTGACATGCGCGCCATCGCCTACATCACTTCCCTCAGTACCGGGACACAAACTTTATGAGTACATCAACCTAACGGTTCGCAGTTGTGGTCTCTGTCTTCAACTGTTATTGTTTTATAGCATCTGTAAACTGTATACTTCTTTATGAATCAGGGTGTATTTTGGCAGAAATTGCTTGGAGATGTAACCTTCATTAAGTTTTGTTTGTGAATTATCAAATCAGATCTTAACATGGCATTTCTGCAATTTTACAATGAAGTGGCTTTTATGAGATAAGGTGTTTGAAGCTTGTGGCGAAAACAAAACAGAATCTCCGAACTTGTTAATACTCGCCAGTCACCACCGTACTTATTTATTTATTTATTGGAGGTTTAAGGACCACCGTGAGCTTCAACAATTTTTTATTTGGAGCAAACATGGACAGGAAGATACAGATGGCCTGTGCTTAACAGTTACCAAAAGATAAACAAGTAGATGACCTATTTACAATGACAATGAGATATTTACATTATGTGGATGCACTATACACAATGTAAGCAAATTCATAACACTGACAATACTTGACTTAAGGGTTGACTTACTCTATGTACATCATATGTTCTCAATGTGCATCAGCATAGTGCCATCTCTAATAGGTGATCACCAGTACAAGGTATAACTATAACTTTTACAGTGCAAAAACAAACATGTATATTTTGAGCAATCTTGAAAAAAAGAAGAAAAGAGCAGAAGGTTTATACTTTTCAGTATCTGAAAGATAAGCGAATAAATGATCTATCCACAATGATGGTGTGAACTCTATACAAATTGAATGCAATATCTCTCTTGTGAAACGCTGTCAAATTACAAAAAGGAACTATTACTTAGGCTTAAACAAGTGCCTCAATCACAGTGCTATAGATTAACTTGTAATGAACAACAACATATGTACACAAGATGCAACGGCATAGGGAAGACACTAATAAGGAATTACAATTCCATGGTACAACTGTAAATTTCACAGTGCAAAGAGTAAAGTATATTAGTACAAACAGAACTTGCGTTTTACAGAAAATTTATACTTCGGGTACAATACAAATAATGAAAATATGAAACTGACTCTTTGTACAGCAAATATGCAATACAGCGCAGAACATTATCTAATAGACTGATTACTTCCTGTTAGGCACATGTGACATGAGAAAAACCACACTGTGTAACATTAACATATAATTGAAATACTATCAAAGCGTTTGCTCCGCACCATGAGCATAAAACTTAAGACATGTAATCGTGACCCAACATGCGAAATGTGCCAAACATAAATTTTACAGTGCAATTAGGAAAGTACATTAGTATATACAAAACTGAGCTTTTGGCATAGCAACTATACTTCAGGTACAGTACAAATAACCGAATGATGAACAATTACCCCCTGCACTACAAAAGTGCTAAACCTTGCAGAACATGGTGTAATCGACTGATCATATCCCTTTATGTACATGTAACATGATCAAAAACCACACTGTGCAAAATCAATAATACAATTTAAACACTATCGAACAGTTGCTTAGCACCGTGAGCAAAAACCATATATTATAAAGCCCGGCAGACATAAGGAAAGTACCGAAAAAAAAAAAAAAAAAAAAAACTTTAATCTTATTCTAAGTGCTGTGGTATAACAAGAAACTCACCTACAGGACCTTGTTGGTGAGAAACATGCAAACGTGCAGTAACATTAAGAAGCAATGATGACAAGGGCACCTAAGAACACGATAATCACAAAACTATACTTCAATTAGTCCAAACAATTTCACAGAAGTCAGAACAAAAGTCTAAGGTCTTCTGATGGACCAGAAAACCATTGACGAAAAGGTGACCACACTGACATAAAGTGTGGGATTCGATTCGCAGCCTTAGCAACATTGAAAGCAAGCCTCAAGCGTGAAATCATTCTGTTCCGGAACTGACTGCACATCGCAGCTCCCGCCTGAAAGATGGTAGGCTGTATAGGGGTAGAACGTAGCTGTTGATAGTAGTAAAAAATCACATGTTTTGCTAATATGAATACATAAGCACATGACTCTGATATAGGAATAGGCGGAGTACTTGAACTGAGTAGCGTGCTATAGGCTGAGAAGGAGAGATCATTAGTACTAAGGCACTGTGCAGTAGTGAAGGTCAGATGTAGCAAGGGAAGAAGCACTGTGCAATGTTGATACACATGATCTACATCCGCAATCGTAGAGCAAAACATGCAGTTAGGCGAATCAACAAGCGTCATCCTGAATAATTTGGTAGGAACTGGTAACCGCCGATGAAGAAACAACCATTGGATGTTTCTTTCTGCTGGAATAGATAGTGGTGAATTAGACATGGACCACACTTGTGAAAGGGCGACATTCGGAACATCTGGAATCATCAATGGTGTAGCATACAGTGGATCAATGAGACAACGGTAAAGAGACGAGACAGAAAAACTGGAGAGAGGAAGTGATGAGCCCCGAACGGAAAGGAAAAGGGGAAGAAGAAGAGAGGCAGAGGGAACAAGAGTTAACCCAGCTTGAGAGGCAAGGTAAGGGAAGAGGGTAATGATTGAAGAACGGAAGGAATCATACAGCGAAAGAGAGGAAGAGGTAGGGGAGATGTGGGGGGACAGATCAGAGAAGGGTTTCCAAGAAAGATCTGGAGAAATTAGACCCTGAACAGATACTATTCCGGCGGGGAGCCAGGAAAGGTCAGTAAAGTAGGGAGCATTAGGGGGATGAAGGATGGAAGAAAAGAACAGGGGCTCAGCTAATAGTTCAGTGGTGGAAGCCGGTGAAGCACGGAAGAGGGGTAGAGAACGGAGAAAGGAAAGGACCTCTTTGTAGAAAGGGGAAAGTTCAGAATGAAAAAAAGGAGATTGATCCATTAGAAGATACGTGATGAAAGTGATTCGGGGATTCCTAGGCGATATCATGACATCTCTAACGAGCGTAACTGGCGACTCTGGTGCACTTAGTAGCCGCAGGAAAGAAACCACTTTATGTGCTTTATAGTAGGTGCGAACTTCCAGCAGTGAAATACCTCCATCAGTGACTCGACGACAGAGAGTGGAGACCTGGATCCAATGGTACCTGTTCCATATTATCGTTGAGATGATTCGAGTGATTTCATTGAGGTGATAAATGTGCATACGTTCTGCTGACCATGCATATAGGCATGGTGAAAGATTATAAGTCTGAGCTATTCAAGCTCTTGAGAAGTAAGAAGTACAAAACTGGGAACCTCGCCAGAATGCAGCAGTTCGAGTAAGGCGTGTTCTGAGAGCATTCCATGTTTCATTTTGAGCAGAAAAACGGACTCCGAGATGGACCCCAAGGAATTTTTGGGATGAAGCAGTCCATGAGGCGCCACACGGGGTGTCAGTCCTAGAGGCCCACGCTCCGCTCCATAGGCCTGCACTCTTGGATGTATTAAGTGATGCCGCTGAACATGAAGAATATTGATCGTAAATCTGGAGCAAGATGTCGAATTGAGCGTCCGTCCTTACACAAAAGGTCGCGTCATCGGCATATGCAGAGTATGTCACAGAAAAGTGCCTAGTACTTGCAATAGGCGGTGGCAGTGCATCTATAAAGGCTCGATGGACAGACCGAAGAAACGACTCAAAAGCAATGGCAAAGAGCTGCCCAGAAAGTGGGCAACCCTGCCGAATGGCAGGATCTCGCACTGCTATCTGCCTTTATCTCATGTAGGTCCTGCGGGACAGACACGTCATTGGGCGGAAACAGGCCTGCAATGTTTTCTTGGGATACTTTAGGCCCTATTATCCCAATGGCACAATCCCTGACAACTCTCAGGTACCTGAACATCGTTGCGGACCAAGTTCACCCATTCATGGCAACTGTGTTTCCTGATATTGCTGGCCATTACCAACAGAATAATGCGCCATGCCACACTGCCAGAATTGTCAAGAAGTGGTTTGAGGAACATGCTGGTGACTTTCTGTCAATGCTCTGGCCTCCAAATTCACCGGACGTGAACCCAATCGAACATTTGTGGTTCGACTTGGAAAAGCAGGTTCTCTCTAAAACACCACCTCCCCGAAACGTACGGGAACTAGAGGACCTGCAGTTGACATTATGGTACCAGATACCCCAGGAAAGCTATCGCCACCTCGTTGAATCGATGCCTCACCGAGTGGGCTCTGTTTTGCGCGCTATAGGAGGTCCTATAGCTTATGCTTATTTGGGAGGTAGTCATAATGCAATGGCTCATGTGTATATATCTCAAAGGAAAAATATGTACCTTTGGATCAATTATATGTTTGCTTGTTTTTGTGAGTGTTCGTATTTTATCATTAAGCTATAACTGGCAGCTGCGGTACGCCCCTTCGTTTTTTCTGCGCTCTTCCCGCACCTCGCAGCTGCGAACGCCACTGCATGAAACATGTATAAGTGCAAATACCAGCCACAGAATTAGAAACCTCATTAAGCCCGAATTACGGCATATATGCGGTTTGGCATAGATTCCACACGGTGTTGGAGTTAATCAACTCTACAGCATAACAGGCGTTCACCAGACAGTCCTTTTAACTGACTCAGATGTCACGGAAGAGGACTGTGCTCCCGGATCTGTTTTCCAAACTACTCTACAGCATAACAAGCGTTCACCAGTCCTTTAACTGACTCAGATATTACGGAAGAGGATTGTGCTCCCGAATCTGTTTTCCAAACTACTCTACAGCATAACAAGCGTTCACCAGTCCTTTAACTGACTCAGATATCACGGAAGAGGATTGTGCTCCCTGATCTGTTTTCCAAACTACTCTACAGCATACCAAGCGTTCACCAGACAGTCCTTTAACTGATTCAGATATCACGGAAGAGGACTGTGCTCCCGGATCTGTTTTCCAAACTACTCTACAGCATACCAAGCGTTCACCAGACAGTCCTTTAACTGACTCAGATATCACGGAAGAGGACTGTGCTCCCGGATCTGTTTTCCAAACTACTCTACAGCATAACCAAGCGTTCACCAGACAGTCCTTTAACTGACTCAGATATCACGGAAGAGGATTGTGCTCTCGGATCTGTTTTCCAAACTACTCTACAGCATACCAAGCGTTCACCAGACAGTCCTTTAACTGACTCAGATATCACGGAAGAGGACTGTGCTCCTGGATCTGTTTTCCAAACTACTCTACAGCATACCAAGCGTTCACCAGACAGTCCTTTAACTGACTCAGATATCACGGAAGAGGATTGTGCTCCCGAATCTGTTTTCCAAACTACTCTACAGCATACCAAGCGTTCACAAGACAGTCCTTTAACTGACTCAGATATCACGGAAGAGGATTGTGCTCTCGGATCTGTTTTCCAAACTACTCTACAGCATACCAAGCGTTCACAAGACAGTCCTTTAACTGACTCAGATATCACGGAAGAGGACTGTGCTCCCGGATCTGTTTTCCAAACTACTCTACAGCATAACAAGCGTTCACCAGTCCTTTAACTGACTCAGATATTACGGAAGAGGATTGTGCTCCCGAATCTGTTTTCCAAACTACTCTACAGCATAACAAGCGTTCACCAGTCCTTTAACTGACTCAGATATCACGGAAGAGGATTGTGCTCCCTGATCTGTTTTCCAAACTACTCTACAGCATACCAAGCGTTCACCAGACAGTCCTTTAACTGATTCAGATATCACGGAAGAGGACTGTGCTCTCGGATCTGTTTTCCAAACTACTCTACAGCATAACAAGCGTTCACCAGACAGTCCTTTAACTGACTCAGATATCACGGAAGAGGATTGTGCTCCCGGATCTGTTTTCCAAACTACTCTACAGCATACCAAGCGTTCACCAGACAGTCCTTTAACTGACTCAGATATCACGGAAGAGGACTGTGCTCCCGGATCTGTTTTCCAAACTACTCTACAGCATACCAAGCGTTCACAAGACAGTCCTTTAACTGACTCAGATATCACGGAAGAGGACTGTGCTCCTGGATCTGTTTTCCAAACTACTCTACAGCATAACAAGCGTTCACCAGACAGTCCTTTAACTGACTCAGATATCACGGAAGAGGATTGTGCTCTCGGATCTGTTTTCCAAACTACTCTACAGCATACCAAGCGTTCACCAGACAGTCCTTTAACTGACTCAGATATCACGGAAGAGGACTGTGCTCCCGGATCTGTTTTCCAAACTACTCTACAGCATACCAAGCGTTCACCAGACAGTCCTTTAACTGACTCAGATATCACGGAAGAGGACTGTGCTCCTAGATCTGTTTTCCAAACTACTCTACAGCATAACAAGCGTTCACCAGTCCTTTAACTGACTCAGATATCACGGAAGAGGACTGTGCTCCCGGATCTGTTTTCCAAACTACTCTACAGCATACCAAGCGTTCACCAGACAGTCCTTTAACTGACTCAGATATCACGGAAGAGGATTGTGCTCTCGGATCTGTTTTCCAAACTACTCTACAGCATACCAAGCGTTCACAAGACAGTCCTTTAACTGACTCAGATATCACGGAAGAGGACTGTGCTCCCGGATCTGTTTTCCAAACTACTCTACAGCATACCAAGCGTTCACCAGACAGTCCTTTAACTGACTCAGATATCACGGAAGAGGACTGTGCTCCCGGATCTGTTTTCCAAACTACTCTACAGCATAACAAGCGTTCACCAGTCCTTTAACTGACTCAGATATCACGGAGGAGGATTGTGCTCCCGGATCTGTTTCCCAAACTACTCTACAGCATACCAAGCGTTCACCAGACTGTATTTTAACTGACTCAGATATCACGGAAGAGGACTGTGCTCCCGGATCTGTTTTCCAAACTACTCTACAGCATACCAAGCGTTCACCAGACAGTCCTTTAACTGACTCAGATATCACGGAAGAAGACTGTGCTCCCGGATCTGTTTTCCAAACATGTCCCATACATTCTCAACAGGGAACCAATCCGGGCTTTGTGATGACTTGAGAAGATGATGAAAGTCGTCCTGCTCGCAAAACCAACGCTGAACACACCTTGCGCGATGAACAGTAGCATTGGCGTCCATAAAACAGGTGTCATCTGCTGGATAAAAAGGTAAACATTGCGGGATGGACTTGATCGGAAACAATGTTCAGGCAAGTTAGTAAAATCATGTAATGCATTGATTATGATACGCTTTCCAACATACCAGAAATCGTTACTCAAGTTATGAGGATAATGACTGTGGAATAAATATCGCTCCTGTGCCCTGACTTTTGACCCCACTTCGATTATGTTAAACATAATTGGTTCAGTATACCTCCTGAACAACTGTTAAAGTTTTGTCGCAATTGAAGCATTTTTACGTAAGTTATGACGCATAAGGGCAATGGAATGGATCTCGCTCCTATGTCTTGATCTTTGACCCCATTTCGTCCATTTTCAATAGGGTTCGTCCCCAGGTGGTCTCCTACCACATACTAAAATTTCATCGAAATTGTACCACTTTTTACGCGAGTTATCGTGCGGGCGGGCGGACAGACAGATAGACAGACTGACAAAGTGGGGCATATACGCTTCTTCAACCTGCGGTTGGAAAGCGTAAATAAGACTTCGGGGACACCTGACCTTCCAACAATGTCAGGTGATCAGTTCTTTGCCAACAAAACGTGCCACACACCATGACACCACCTCCAGAACCTGAGTTCTGCTTACAAGGTAAGCTGGGTCCATTGTTACATGAAGCTCCCTCCAAAATCTCCTCCTGCTGTGGGTACAGACCAAGATGCACTGCGGCTAGTCGGGGCACGTGACTTTTTTCCAGTCTTCCGGTGTCAAATCACTGTATTCCTGACACCACTGCAGACGAACTTTCCGGTTCTTCGCAGAAATCAGTGGTTTCCGTATAGGGATGAGACTGCCAGTGCTGATCCTCTTCAATTCCATGTGCATTGCTTGTTGAGATATGAGTCGGGAACAACCTTCGGTCAATTGCTGCACACAGTAGGGGTCTGCACGAGCCTTATTTGGTGTGCCCGGTCTGCACGAGCCTTATTTGGTGAGCCCGGTCTGCACGAGCCGTATTTGGTGAGCCCGTTCCGCACCAGCCCGTTGCAAATATTAGACACTCCGCCTGGCCCGTGATGTGCCATTTTGTATTATTTTGTCTTTCTGTTATGTTTTAAACTCGTCGTCAAAAAAACAGTTGCACCCAGAAGCACGTGTCGGATTGCAATGCTACTCGGGAGAACGGCAAAGTTTACCAGAAACAATAAATAATTAAACATTGAAACTGATATGGGCAAAATTTATTGACCTACACTCCAATAAGTAGTGTATCTCAGTATAGCGTCTGGCCGCCATGTTGACTCACACAGCATGCCAGCCGCCTCGGCATGGAGTTGTACAGTTTCCTAATAGTGTCCTGCGATAAGCCATCCCATGCAGCTTGAGTCTTCTCACGCAGTTCCTGCAGATTGTACGGTAGGGGTGGAGTGTGGATAGCGCGTCCAATAGCACCCCACACATTTTCAATCGGCGATATGTCTGGTGGTGCGGCTGGCCATGGCAGAGTGTCAGTGTCTTGAAGGCAAGCTCTCGAGACATCAGCAGTATGCGGACGAGCGTTGTCCTGTTGGAAAGTCGCACCGGAGTGGGCGTTCAAAAAGGTAGGGCCACTGGTTGCAGGACCTCATTAACGTAACGTTGGGCTGTTATAGTGCCTGTAATGAACACCAAAGATGATCTGGCATCGTAGGCAATTGCACCTCACACCATGCCTTCTGGACGTGTGACATTCGACAACAAACCGTTCATCTTGGTGCTGACCACGGCATCTTCTCACATGGATTCGGTGGTCGTCTCCTCAAAGACAAAAGCGGGACTCGTCACTGAAGATCACCCGCTGCCATTCGGCTTGGCTCCATGACAGTCTGGCACAACACCATTGCAGTCTCTGGCGACGACGCACTATTGGTAAGGGCACTCGTTCGTCGTAAAGGTCTGCCTGCGTGTAGTCCTACGTCGTGCAGCCGTCTGCCAATGGTGCTCTGGCACTAATCGGACGATGCACGGAGGGCACCGCTGCTCTCTGAGTATGTTGGACAACCGTCGGTCAACTCTCTCCGTGGTTCGTCTAGGTCTCCCATACCCTTCCTGTCGTTGCTGCGTGTCTTGTTCTATCCATTTCCGCCAACAGCGTGCTATGGTGATATCCACAAGACCGCTATGGCGCGCAATACGGCGGTAAGACCATCACGCTTCCCGGAGGCCGACGATGCGATCCCCTCTATAATTCCTCCAACTGCTCGAATTGCTTTCGAGCTTTTCTCCGAGGCATACTTCACTTGCAAAGGATGCAACCAACACAACAGCCCGAGTCAGAATGGCAAGCACGCGCAACGGAACGACCTTATATAGTCGGTCAGTCACAGAGCTACGACCCCTCCTTGCTTGCGTCACATGCGCGGCCGAGCGTGATACTTGAATTATTTGCATGTCTCACGAATGAAATTCTCGAATTTCGCGAGGGAGAGAAAAGCTGACATGATCACTTTTAACAAGCGAAATAATTAACAAAATTCCATATTTAACGAGGCAAAAAAAAAAAAAAAAATCTGCTGAGCAGTGTTATGGAACGGAGAAATAGAAATGATGGCATACAGGAAGAAACTGTAACAGCGTCGGAAAATCTTGGTGTGCTAGCCGAAGAATACTGGCAGAAGAGCATCGGTGAGTAAGTACATTAAATGCTCGACAGGTGAGTTGTATGTATCATTTTTTAAAATACTTCTACATGACGTCTCATGACGCTGTTGCTATGTTTTCTTGTAAACACTTATTTGGCCGCCCCGGTGGCGCAGTGGTCTAAGGCGTTGGCCTCTGATCATTCGTCCGTAAGGGGTCCGGGTTCGAATCCCGGTGAGGCATGGATGTTGTGTTTGTCTTACGGCACTGGCTCTCTCCCTTCCCTGGAACCAGTGACCCTAAATTAGGGACGGGCGACTGCTTATAGCCCATTGAGTTGCTCACGGTGGTCGTTAAACCTCCAATCAAAAAAAAAAAAAAAAAAACACTTATTTGAATTTTTACTATTGTAGTTAATTGATTAAATCTTTCAAGTCCGATTGTTATGAATATACAGGTGCGGCGGCAGTGTTCATAGTGCAATTTGCCGCGTGTCGTACAATGACGCCATGTATCAATGCGGGGCCGATGACGCGGCATTCTTATGTCAATGAGCTGCCATTTTGTTTTTTGTTCGACATGGCGAGCTGGACGGCTGAACATCATTTTTTTTTTTTTTTTGAGGTTTAACGACCACCGTGAGCAACTCAATGGGCCATAAGCAGTCGCCCGTCCCTAATTTAGGGTCACTGGTTCCAGGGAAGGGAAAGAGCCAGTGCCGTAAGACAAACACAACATCCATGCCTGACCGGGATTCGAACCCAGACCCCTTACGGACGAATGATCAGAGGCCAGCGCCTTAGACCACTGCGCCACCGGGGCAGCCTGAACATCATGCTTTCGCTGTTGAAACGTATTTCAACAATAACGATTCTATAGTTGTCACACAACGTCTGTTCAGGTGACATTTCAAAGTGGGACGTCATGGGAATGTGCCAGTTGGTCGCAGCATCACAAGGTGGGTAAGATGCTTTAGATTTACAGCATCGGCTTGTAATCGTGAACCAGTAGGTATCGAAAGGACCGTGCGGACACCAGAAATGATTGAAAGTGTTCGTGCTGCAATCTTGCGTAGCCCTAAAAGATCTGCTCGGCAACACTTTACAGCTTTGCACATTTCCGATCGTTCATTCGGGAGAATATTGCATGAGGATCTCCATTTTCACCTTTGTAAGCTCCAAATTGTGCAAGAAATCAAGTCTCAAGATTTGGTTGCACGCGAAAATCTTCGGCCAAGGGATGTAACCATAACAGTTTTGATATGGTGACATCCCTTGGATGCTCCGGTCCCCTGATCTAACATGTGCTGATTTTTTTTATGGGGGTACCTCAAGCAAAAAGTCTTCCAAACACGTTGTGCCACCATATTGGAATTGAAGGGCTGTATCGGAGCTGCCGTCACCAATATCCCTGGCGATATGTTACGACGAGTAATGGACTCCTTCCAACGCCGCTTAGAAGAATTTGTGGAGCAGCGGGGCCGTCATTTGATAGGGGTCATATTCAAACACTGACTGATCAATGGCATTCTTGTAACTACTATTTGACACAGAGAGTAATAAATGAAAAAAAAACATTTGTTCGCTTACGGTGTGATTTCATTAACACGCTAACAACGCTGCCGCACCCTGTGTAATATAAATGCATATGCATATTATCACATATCCAAACTTTTGCATGGTGGGAGTTTTCACCCCGAAATGGATTGAGAGATGAGCTCCGTCGGTTTCGTTATATTGTTTCTCATCATGATACTTTCATCATCATCGCACGTACACATCAACTCTGAAAATTGTACTGTTTTTTTCCAAATTCACACCACTGTTTTCTACTTGTATTAATTTCTTCTTTGATGTGGCCCTTGTTTAATATCTGTTGTCCAAGGTGTCAACCTCCACGAGGAAGAAGTCACATGACCGGATGCAACATTACACAAGCCACACTACCAAAAAACCTTTACGCCCAAGCGTGGTCTTAAACTTTTAAATTTGCCCCATCTACCGTAAAAGCACTGCACTTCAGTTTTGTTTCCTGTAAGCTCATTTTTACAGGATCTTCTCCAAGGGAGTACGAGGATAGGCGGAAATCCACCCAGAAATTCTTGCACACCCAGTTCAAGATGTGCCATTTTACAATTTTGTTTTAGCTTTAAAATACACTATACACACAAAAGTCACCAGTCACCTAGAAGAGAAACACAACATAGCATTTATTGACATACATTAGTACGGTGTCGGTCCACCTTCGGCCTTAATGCATGCACTGACCCTTCGAGACATGCTTTCGACAAGGTTTTGGAACACAGCAATAAGTATGCGCTTCCATTCAGTACATAATGCAGCCGCTAACTGTTGTAACTGTTGCTTAGTAGTAGGCCTTGGTTCCAAACTTCTTATGCGGCGCTCTAATTCATACCATAGGTGCTCTATGGGATTAAGATTAGGGCTCTGTGCTGGCCAGTCTACACACGATACGGAATTATCGTCAAACCACGCCGTAACAGTCCTTTCTTTATGGCTCGGTGCATTATCCAGCTGGTACCAACAAGGCTCGGTTACATAGTATTGCCAGAGTTGGTAGGGCATAATTGTCCAGAATATCGAGGTAGGCGTGCTGGTTAACAGGTTTGTCCATGATAACCAATGGGCCGGGACCATACCACGAAAAACACCCCCACACGAGTACACTGCCAGCTCCAAACTTAACCGTAGGAACAGTACACTGTGGTGAATACCGTTCCCCGGCTGCCGCCATACCCACACACGACCATCAGACTGATCGATCGTGTATCTGGATTCATCAGTCCATAGGACCTGTTTCCATTGATCTACGATAAATGTTCTTTACACCATGCTAAATGAGGAGTAGCATTCCGAGTGGAGATGAAAGTCTTATGGGCGACCGCACGACCACGGTAACCCATGGAATGAAGTTCTCTGCGAATGGTACTCGTACATACGGAGTATCCAGCATTGTTACTCACCTGTATACTGAGGTCTTGTGCAGTACTCCGTCGATTAGCTGTAACGATTCTCCTGAGGCTTCGACGTCCTCTATCACTGATTTTCTTTGGTCTGCCTGTACGTTTTGCTGCTTCAGGCACGCCATGTGTCTTCCACTTATTCAGTACATCCAAAACAGTTGACTTGGGTATGTTTAAATGCCTGTCGGTTTCTCTTATGGACAACCCACCAATATAACATCCAACAATCTTTCCTTTCTCAAAGTCAGTTCTCTCCCGCCGCGACATTTTCACTCAACCTCACAGTGCGATATGATCGCGGTAAGTTGTAGGCTTGTTTTTATACCGTTTACAACTGTACCGCGCATCTTAACAACGCAGCGGATCCGTTCATTTGTTTTTGAACGGGTGTCCGGTGACTTTTGTCAATATAGGGTATAATCTGGACTTTGCAAAGTAATAATGAGTGTCGTGTTTTTCGTCGGGTAGCCCTACATACACTGGCGGGCGGAAAGTGAAAAAAGAACACCAAGAAGAAGACGTCTGATACCAACGAAATTTATACAGCATAATAACGGAATACAGAAGATAACGTGATCAAAACATTATGGCAAAATACAGCTGTATTTGCTGGTGAACTGAAAAATACCATTTCCATGTAACATGGTTAGTACGAGGTTGAACCGCCATGAACTGCGTCACACTGTGCAATTCTGGCATGGAGTCTGTCGTACAGGTGTTGGATGTAAGTTTGGGGTATTGAGTTCCAAGCATCCTCAACCTGGACGCGTAAATCAGGGATGGTCGTGGCTGGCCGTGGAGACCGGATAAGTCGTTGTCCCATAAAATCCCACACGTGCTCAATGGGGGAGAAATCCGGTGAACGTGCAGGCCATGGAAGTTGTCTCACACCCTGAAGTGCATGTTGCGTTGCACGTGCCGTGTGTGGGCGTACGTTATCTTGCTGGAAAACACCACGATGGACCGACCTTACAAATGGCACAACAACAGGCCGAATGATGTTGTTGATGTAGGAGGTGCTGTTTAACGTACCCGGTACAAACACTAGTTGTGTACGGAAGTGATAGATGATAGCTCACCACACCAGGAGACTAGGTGTAGGCCCTGTGTGTCAAAGAAGGGTGGAGATGCTCCCTTGTGCGTCTGCGAACACGCATACGGCCATCGGAGGCTCCTAAATAGAATCTGCTTTCATCGCTCAACACGACAGATCGCCATTGCGTTCTCCAGTGCAGACGTTGGCGACACCACTGCAGCCGTTCCTGACGGTGGTCTGGAGTCAGAGGTACACATGCCAGAGGCACACGTGCACGTAGTCCTGCATCCAGTAGACGGTTGCGGATTGTTCGCACAGCCACCTCAGGTGCAACGGCAGCTGGGTTTTGCGTCGCAGTGGATGTTCTGCTTGACAACGCCGCTCTTCTTATGCGTCGATCGGTCCGCTCATCAGTCCGTCTGTGACTCCCGGTTCCACGTCTTCTCGTGTGGGAATGTTCCTCGGACCATCTACGCCACCATCGTATCACCACAGATACTTCCTCTCCAATTCGCTCCGCAATACGACGATACGACCACCCGGCCTCGAGGAGTCCGACTAGACGACCTCGCTCAAAGTCCGATAACTGCTGAAATCGTACACGTCTTCCATGTCCACGCATTGCAGCTTCTTCAGGGTCTTCGCACGTGTCCGTACGCCGACGACTGATTACATTCACTTCGCCGTACTCCTTAAATACCACCGACGATAATTTGCATATTATGCCGTGCTGTGGTGTAAACGCTCACCGGTTGGTCCCGAAATTAACATCACACCTACGTAAACTCAACTCCATTGACATATGTAAATTTCATGATCGTCCGCCAATTCCTTCTTGGTGTTCTTTTTTCACTTTCCGCCAGTGTATTTCCCCCTAGGAAGTGGTTTGTGTACTACGTAGAAAGGTGATCAAAATGGCATCGCAAGACCAGGAAAACGTAATTGTTCTCCACCTCCAAAATTCTCAGTTTGAGCCTTTATTTCATACTAGTGTGGATAGGGGAGATTGAGGAGGGTGGATAGGAATTCACTGAGAAGGGTTATTACGAATTGCTCTGCTGTTTGTTCTACTAAGAAGGCGATTTATTCTTAGTTTGAACCTTTATTTCATGCTAGTGTGGACAGGGGCGAATGAGGAGGGTGGATAGGAATTCACTGAGAAGGGTTATTACTAATTGCTCGGCTGTTTGTTCTACTAAGAAGGCGATTTATTCTTAGTTTGAACCTTTATTTCATGCTAGTGTGGACAGGGGCGAATGAGGAGGGTGGATAGGAATTCACTGAGAAGGGTTATTACTAATTGCTCTGCTGTTTGTTCTACTAAGTTGGCGATTTCAACGCGGAAAATGGAGTCTGAAGCCATACCAGCGCTGCTAAGCTTGTACGGGGCAGTGAGGGAGCGGGACGTGTTTGACGACTGCTTTGGAGGTGAGGAGTGCAAAGCAAGGTCACTGGCTTGAAGGAAGGGAGTTACGGAGGGGAGGTGTTGTGTCTGCGTGTTACGACGTTACAATTCGATTTTGGTAAATAAATAGAACATTTGTCTTTTAAAAAAATGTTAAAGTACAGCACTGTCTTCATTAGAGAAATGCAACGTTTTGAAAAACAATTAATGCAATGCATTATGACTTGAAATGGAACAAACGCATTGAAAATTTAAGTAACAAGATTTCTAGAAATATCGGGATGGTCAGTAGTACTTTGCCAAACTTAACACCAAAAATATTAATCTCTATATATCATACTCTAATTCAAACACATATTAATTATTGCATTTTAACCTGGGGACAAACCACACAATATAATATTAATAAACTACAGGTACTGCAAAATAGATTTATAAGACTAATGTACCTTAAAACATCAAATAATTTTCAACAATCTCATATATTCGGTCAAAAGTGAACCCCAATATATATAATATTTTAACGATAAAGTAATTATATGATTATAACTTGGGAAATAATGTATAAAAGAATTAAAAATGGTATACACAATGATATAATAACACTAAATATACATACTCATTACCACAATACTAGGAATAGATCACTACTAATTCCAATGTTCCCACAAACTGAGAAACTTAAAAATAATATAAATTATAGTGGCCCAAAATTCGGGAACTCATTGCCCCAAGAACTAACATCAATTAATAATTTTAACTTATTTTAAAATAAAACTGAAGGCACATCTTATGAAATAATTAGTAAACAATAGGCAATTTCGATTGAATGGAAGAAATGTGGGTTAGTATGATTATAAAGTGAGGTACAAACGTTATTTGTTGTTTATTTATAAATATATATGTGATTATATAGTGAAGTGTATATGATACTTGCTTGTTTAGATATAATGAAGGCTATTGATGATGGAACACATTGATATACACTGACGGAAAAAAAAAATCCCAACACCACGAAAAAATATTTGTAGAGGAATGAAATGGCGGCAATACTTTTGTATAGGTAACATATTTAATCGATTAAGGTTTCAAGATCACAGCCTATTGTAAGCGCGAGAAGAGCCATTTTAAATGTGAAATGCTGGTACATTAATAACCGGTGTAACCGCCAGAATGTTGAAAGCAAGCACGCAAACGTTCATGCATTGTGTCGTACAGGTGCTGGATGTCAGTTTGTGGGATGGAGTTCCATGCCTGTTGCACTTGGTCGATCAATACAAGGACGGTTAATGCTGGTTGGGAGTGACGCTGGAGTTGTCGTCCAATGATGTCCCATACGTGCTCGATTGGTGAAAGATCTGGTGATCTAGCACGTCACGGCAACATGTCGACACTCTGTAGAGCATGTTGGGTTACAACAGCGGTATGCGGGCGAGCGTTATCCTGTTGGAAAACACCCCCTGGAATGCTGTTCATGAATGGCAGCACAACAGGTTGAATCACCAGACCGACGTACAACTGTGCCGCCAGGGTGCGTGGGATAACCACGAGAGTGCTCCTGCTGTCATAGGAAATTGCTCCCCAGACCATAACTCCAGGTGTAGGTCCAGTGTGTCTCGGCCGCAGACAGGTTGGTTGCAGGCGCTCACCTGGCCTCCTTCTAACCAACACACGGCCATCACTGGCACCCAGGCAGAACCGGCTTTCATCAGAAAACACAACAGATCTCCACTCCGTCCTCCAATGAGCTCCAGCTTGACACCACTGACGTCGCAAACGGCAGTGGTTTGGAGTAAGTGGAATGCACGCTACAGGGCGTCTGGCTCGGAGCTGTCTTTCAAGTAACCGATTTGTAACAGTTCGTTGTGTCACTGTGGTGGCAACTGCAGCTCGAATTGCTGCCGCAGACGCGGTACGATGCGCCACGGCCATACGCCGTACACGGCGGCCTTCCCTCTCAGTAGTGCCACGTGGCCGGCCGGAACCTGGTCTTCTTGAGGCAGTACCTTCCCTTGACCACCGCTGCCAACAATCATGCACAGTGGCTACATTCCTGCCAAGTCGTTCTGCAATATTGCGGAAAGAAAATCCACCTTCTCGTAGCCCTATTACACGACCTCATTTAAACTCCGTGAGCTGTTGATAATGGCTTCTTCGTCTTCTTAAAGGCATTCCTGACTAACATTAACACACTACGTCGAATCTCAACGATAACTAACGCTCACGAACGTTACAGCGCGTATTTACAGCAAAACTGCTTTGCATGTTCCGAGGAGCGCTACTAGCGCCACACGTATGCGCTGAGCGCGAAATTTGCATAGACGTCATCTTACAGATGTACTTTCACTGCCTACCAACTGTCGTTTATCTAACACAACCCCTTCTTGATGTTGGGATTTTTTTTTTCCGTCAGTGTATGTGTTGGTTGTAAGCTAGTACGTGTATATTCACAAATTAACCTACCATATATGTGTTGGCTTGCCTTTTCTGTTAAGCTTTATGTTTTTTGTATTCTGGGGAGAGGAGGGCTATGTCAGGCCTCACGGCCTTTTCGCTCCTTTTCCTAGTTGCTGTAGTGGCAACTGAATGAATAAATAAATGAAATGAAATGAAATGAAAAGCAAAAACAAAAGTTGAAGGCGACATTCTGCTAACACTTATATCTTACACCACTAAGCCACTAGTTATTGTCATGTTATCTTCTTTGTTTTCCAGTGGCATAACTTGTCAGATTCTGGTGTGTGCGTGTGTGTCCGGGAAGGAGGTCGGGGGGGGGGGCACGATTTCCTTTGTAGACGGTAGTAAAAAGAATTAAAAATTCTGTCTTTCAGTATTTTGTATATTAAGTTGTTACTAAACTTTCCCAAGCAAAAATACACCAATAAGCCATTGCACTATGACCACCTGTCTCATAAGCTGTAGGATCCCCTTTATCCCGCAAAACAGCAACCACTCGGCGAAGCATCGATTCGATGATGTTGCGATAGGTAACCTGGGGTATCTGGTACCATAATGTCAACAGCTAGTCCTCCAGTTCCCGTACGTTTCGGGTTGGTGGCAATTTTGCGCGAACCCGCTTTTCCAAGTCGAACCACAAATGTTCGATTAGGTTCTTGTCAGGTGATTTGGAGGCCAGGACATTAACAAAAAGTCACCAGCATGTTCCTCGAACCACTCCTTGACGATTCTTGCAGTGTGGCATGGCGTATTAACCTGTTAGTGATGGCTATTACCAACAGGGAACACAGTTGCCATGAATGGGTGAACTTGGTCTACCTGACAACTGTCAGGGATTGTGCTGTTTTGATAATGGGGCCTAAAGTGTCCCAAGAAAACATCGTCCACAGCATTACACCTCCACCGCCGGCCTGTTTCCGCCCGACATTGCATCCAGGTGCCACATAGCCTCCGTTTGTAATCGGCGTATCCGCGATCGGCCGTCTAAGTGCCGCACCACGAATCTTGATTCGTTAGACAAAGCCACTTTCTTCTCATCATCCACGGTCCAATCTCGATGATCTTGGACCCATTTCATGCCTTGTTGGCGATGATGTGCAGGTACGCATGCCCATGCGCAGAAAGCTGCAATGAACTGTGTGGCTGTGACGCATTGCCCTGTTGTGTAGCTGCGGGTGATTTGTCGCACTGTGGCCCTGCGGTCGCTGTGAATAATGAGCGACTGTCTCCGCTCCCCTCTGGCATTAGTAAGCGGCGGACGATGGTTCTTCGTTTTGGCCATCTGTGCACCACTTTTGATACCTACTCACTACCGCGGCACGTGAACAACCCACAAGCCGCGCCGTTTCCGAGTTCGTAGTTCCGATGCACCGTGCCATCACAATTTGTCTTTTATCAAACTCCGATAAATCGGCAGCTTTTCCAATTCTGACTCCGAGCACTCTACTAACCGAAAGCTGGTCCTAGGGTTCTATACGTGTGTATATACTGTTCTGTGAACTTCACTTGGCCGCCCCGGTGGCGCAGTGGTCTAAGCGATGGCCTCTGATCATTCGTCCGAACGGGGTCCGGGTTCGAATCCCGGTGAGGCATGGATGTTGTGTTTGTCTTACGGCGCTGGTTCTCTCCCTTCCCTGGAACCAGTGACCCTAAATTAGGGACGGGCGACTGCTTTTAGCCCATTGAGTTGCTCACGGTGGTCGTTAAACCTCCAATCAAAAAAAAAAAAAAAATTCACTTGCGCCACCGTTCGGTATCCAGGCGCGCTCATTTCTCTAGGCTGGGAGTGATCATAATGGAATAGCTCATCGGTGTAATACTCGCCCACTTTGATTTCATAGTCCAGCGATGTCCCTCCATCTTTCATCCCACTTCATTATTCCCATCAGTAAAATTCCGGATGATATATACTCCGTAGCTCTGAGGTTTTACTTGCAAAAGTGACTACGTCGTCAGCAAAAAAAAAAAAAAAAAAAAAAGGAAGAAAAAAAAAGGTAGGCTGAACTGTCTTCATTAATCATTACTCCCTTGTCTTTTCATTATATTAATATTACGATGCGTTTATTATCACATAATTAGCGTGACCACATCAAGAATATCATGACACAACAAAAACTTTTTTCGTACACATTTACATTGTCACTGTGCGGTATTAGTATTTTTATAAAATATACACACGTCTCCCTCCCTCTTTGGAGAGTGAAAATCATAGACACATGCACGTGAACACAGTGTGTGTGTGTGTGTGGATGGGGAAGGGGGGGGCGGGCCTTCAAACAATGTTCTTTTTTTATGCTTTCTAACCGAAGGTTGAAGAAGCGTATATGCTCCAGCTTCGTCCGTCTGCCCGCACGATAACTCGAGTAAAAATGGTTCGATTTCGATGAAATTTTAGTATGTGGTAGGGAACAACCTGGAAGGGAACCCCATTGAAAATGGGCGAATGGGGTCAAAGGTCAGGACATTGGAGGGGATCCATTCCATCGCCCTTGTGCGTCATAACTTATGTAAAAATGCTTCGATTGCGACAAAACTCTACCATGTTGTTCCGGAGATATACTGAACCAATTCTGTTCAATAGCATCGAAATGAGGTCAAAAGTCAGGGCACAGGAGCGAGATTTATTCTACAGCCATTATCCTCATAACTTGAGTAATAACTTGAGTAAGCCGGGTGGCGCAGTGGTCTAAGGCGCTGGACTCTGATCATTCCTCCGTAAGGGGTCCGGGTTCGAATCCCGGTCAGGCGTGGATGTGGTGTTTGTCTTACGGCACTGGCTCTCTCCCTTCCCTGGAACCAGTGACCCGAAATTAGGGACGGGCGACTGCTTATAGCCCATTGAGTTGCTCACGGTGGTCGTTAAACCTCCAATCAAAAAAAAACTTGAGTAATGATTTCTGGTATGTGGGAAAACGTATCATAATCAATGCATTGCATGATGTTACTAACTTTTTTTTATTACAAGTATCAATCAGACCTGCGTAGTGTTGTGTAGCCGCACAATTTCTGTTGTTAAAAACAACTCGTGAAGAACGAAAAAAAAAAAATTTGGAGCCCGTAATGATAAGCGAAATTCCACTGGCGTCGAAAAAAATACCGAAGTAACGCACACACACACACACACAAAAGAGAATCGAATCGAACTACGTAAAAAAGCATAGATACACAGAAAAACAGTTTCGAATTCAAATGAATCCGAAGCGCTGCTACATGTTGTAAATAACGAACTAAATAACAAAACGTGGATTAGAACTCGAAAAATTCGTATTCACTCCCCTCCCCGCAGACAATGTTTGACATCACAGCAACTGGATTTGACAGTTGTATAGTTGCTGGAATTATTCAAGTCCACGAAGTAAGTAAGCTATGTCATCATGAATGAATAAATGACCTGGTGGAAAAACGCGCACGATGTGGAGGGTCTTAGATTTGTGCCGCCATGTCGCCGTACATTCGCCGTGGTTTGGAAACCACATCAAGCCATTGATCCCGGGATAGACTCCTTGTAATAAACAAGTCTATCAACAGCCCTATGGAGTTTCTGCCCGACCTATTTACTCCAGTGTATAGCATGAACAGTGCCAGCTCGCGCGTCAACAATCAACAAAACAAGGAGCATGTCTAAGTAGTTCGTCTTTACTTGTAAGTCACTTATTTTTCGGTTCTTGAGCTGTTAAATCTCACGAACCAATGCATTTATTTTATTTTAAAACAAACTGTTGTTGTAAAACTTAAATAACGTAGTTTGTTTTTTATTACACATGTCAGTGTGATTTGGCGAGAGCGCACGAACTGAATAATAGCGATAATTCTTAAATTTCATCTCGAGGATTCACTCATATTTGCTGCATAACTACGCGTATAACAAATAGATTACAGCAAATGCTATCTCACACTCACCAACCCGTATGGTGAATTAATGACAACCCCTCAAATGAAATATAAATTTAGGACAATAGAACATGTGTCTATTGAAAGAGAACAAGGTTTTGTTGTTGTTGTTTTTTTTAAGCTGCAGCAAACGTTAGTCATTGAGATTAATTAATAGTTTAGAAACTGAACGACCCTTAACTATCACATTACGAGAATGCAGAAACTAAAATACGTGGGATTTTCTCTCTATCCATGATTCACGTAGAGCAAAAATAAAACAGGTACCATCCGTATTTTACTTCTTTTTTTTTTTTTTTTATCATTTTCCTTTGTGAACTCCATAACTTTTGCTTCCTATAGTATTTTTACGTACTCGATGATCCTAGTTGTTTCTTTCATTTACAACATAGAGAATATTGTTAGAAGCAGTTTTTATTTGAGTTATAAGTTGTGTTTGGCATTATTTCCACACGATTCTCTAGTTTCTCTACATTTATTTAAGCTCTTCGGACGATCCCCATATTGGTTCCTTTCATTAGTTTTGTTTTTTGTTGTTGTTGTATTTGAGACTACAATCCTAGTATAAAACCGCTTTTTACGATTTTCCTGTGAAAAACGTTTAGTTTTTCGTTACGACTACGAATTCCTTTTTTTTTTTTTTGTATGTGTTATTTGACTTCTTGTTGAGACATGCTGTGTAGCATCTTCTTCAAGAACATCATTTTGTAAAAGTGTTGAAGAATATCCACCAAGGCAAAACGTATGCAAAACACTTAAAATTTATTTTTTGTTTACCATATTTCCAGAAAATGAAAAAATACCCAAAATCAATTGTCTGTGTGACTCATTCTGTTCGTAACTCTGATTAAAATTGGAAATAGATAAGGAAGCTATAGCCTGTATAAATTCGCTGGACAGTTTTCTGCCCCCCCCTCTAAAATCCGTAACTTTTTTAAACTGGTTTCAAAATTTTTCGTTCCCGAACTCTAGCATTTTAACAAGTTACTGATGCCTCTGTGAAGTATTTTCTGTGAAACTGTTAATTAAAATGTTACACACACATAGTGATCTTTTCCACGACTAAAAAAAAAAAAAAAAGAAGAAGCGTCTAAAACCTATATTTTACAGGACTTTTAAAATTGAGGAGGGAACTTCATTGAACATTTCCTTCATCTCGAAATAACACAAGGATGTTAAAAAAAAAAAAAGTCAAATGTAGTTGAAGATCAGCTGAGCGTACAGAAGTACCCGAAGTCTGTGCTTCCTTAATCACGTGTTACACACACCTCGAGCCATTGCAACACATTTCCTGAAATTAAAATTGTTTATAGGGCTGCCATTAAACCATTATGTTATATGATCTGTTGGAAATCCCTTTTGAGTGAATGAAAGTTTTAAACTTTCGACATACGTTGGCTATTTGCAGTAAGGATTTTGTTTGTTGGAATTTTTTCAGAGATAAATATTGTATTCAGTTGAAGAAGTTTCTTTTTCTCTCTTATTTTTTTTTTTTAATTAGCAGGCACTTCTGGTCTTTTGTTGACTATCAAGGCCTGTTTCTAATGCTTTGAATTCAGTTCTTAAAAGTTTGTTGACACTGAATGGAATTTGAATTGTTGCCAGATTCCACTTACAGATATTGTTCATGCTAAATCAGAATTACAGCTAAGTATGTTGCTTCCTGAATGCTAGTTGATGTAATCAATTCTTTAAAAACACGACTTAAGTCTTTGTAGGTTCATTAATAGGCATATTTTCTGTTTCTCAGCGACAGCAAAGACAAAAGTGTTTTTCTAACAGAGATAAATGTTTAACCTGAATTACCAGTGGGTAATTATGCAAATCCATCCCACCCTCATAATGTAAAAGTCACATCTTTGTACCAGATACTAAGGAATAAACAAAATGGGGGGAGGGGGGTACTTTCTAAAATTCCACGATTTGTAGTTCCATTGCATTGTTAGTCTTCAATTTTTCTTCTTTTTGTTCCTTCTCGTATGCGTTCCAAAATTGTCTAAATAAAACTCGTATGTGTTCCAAAATTGTATAAATAAAACTCATATGCATGTTTTCCTTTTGCCAAATGTAATGAACTACAGTTAAGAGAACTCAAAAATATAATGAATGTGCTAATGGATTTGTTTCCAGTAGTTTCTAAATGCTGAGCAGTAAGCATTTAAAAACCATATTGAAAACAAATCCACATGCAATTTGGTAATAGATTTAAATCCCTTTACATTTCTGTTAAATGATGCATCTGGAAATTATTCTCGTATAACACATTGTCAAAAGGGTATAATAGACTTCCATTGTCTCCTTTCGCCGATAATCTGTAATAATCCCCCTCCATACACACTTTCACACATACAAATGACCAATGATGGAATTTGAATTCTTGCCAGATTTACAGTAACATACATAAATCAGGCTTTTGTGTGAAGAATTATTGTTTCAACATTCACTTTATTGAATGAATATGATAATTAAAGTTGTATCCTATGTTTTTGTTGTTTTTTAAGTGTTGAGGCAGATAAATTTAACACCCTACTGAGTGAATGATATCAGAAATGTTTGTTTATCTGTCCATTTGTACATAACGAACAACACACCACTACGATGAGTAAGCACATTTGTTATGGGAGAAATGTCAAGATCAAACAAAGTGCGTTGGGCAGTTAATCAACTTGCATTTTGGAGCACTAGGTTCCCCACTCTAATGCTTAATGAAAAAATGAATACAGAAATAAAAAATCCCCAAATTTCACTTGATAACACAATTACTTTGAAAATACCTACCAACTATCGAAAATTTCCTTATAAGTTTTTTCAAGCTTGTATAAAGAACGCAAGAACCTGAATAATCACCCTTTGAACATTAAAATTAAACCAAAACCTTCAATATTTTGTAACTAATGAAAGGATTGTATCTCATAATCAGTAAAAATATTTAAAGAGAATGAATAAGCCAAAGTGTACCATGTGTTGTGAAAGTTTCGCATAAGTAAACATCAACAAAAGCTTTCTTACTGAATTCCATGTATACCATATGAAACGCATTTCGTTGCTGTTCTGTGCAGTTGTTTAATCTCTGAATTCCTATACAGAACTATATTCGTCCAGACACAGAATGTTTTTCTGAAAAATGTTTAGTGGTAAAATATTTTGTAACACTGACTTCAGAATCTTGTAAATAAATATCTAAGAAAATGAGACAGCAAGAAAATTAGTATTTTACCAACTAATGTTTTTTCGTAAAGTATTTCAACTTAAATTACTTTGCAGACCTTTTTCGTGTGGTTCCAATCAATGCAGATATTGTAATGGATAAACTAAGATGACGTTATGCGATCATTTCAACAAGAGCTGAAGAATGACCCCTTTCCCTTCTAAATTGTAGCTGAAATAACAAATCAGGATACCAAAACGTTTGTATAAACAATATTTTCACTACAAATTTTGAAGATTACCGCTTTTTGGTGTAAATATAACAAGGATGGTAAGTCTGATAATATCCGAAAACTTGAAAATTTCGTCGTCCTGGAGCGGGAATCGAACCTGCGTCTTCCAGATAGCACCCGGGTAGTTTTCGGATATTATCTGACTTACCATCCTTACACCAAAAAACGGATTGTAATCTTCAAAATTTGTATTGTATGGTGTAATCCCGTATTCCATTCTTGAATATTTTCAATGTTTGCTGAATTTCACCGCATACATGAAGGATATTCTTAGCAGCAAATGTGAAAGAAAACAAAGATCATAATGTTTTGGAGGAAGAAGAAAAACATTAAATTTTGCTAACTAGTATGTTATTGTTCTAGTGTGCATATATGTGAATATTCAAGCCAAGATTTCAAATTAAAATCAGTCAAAACTTTTTCCCAGAGAATTTTCACATATAACATCACTTCGTTAAGGTTCTTGTAAATAAAATATCTAAAAATGTAAACATAGTTTCACTTTCACAGTTTTCATAATCAGATTGGCATTTTAAACGCCTAATGCGTTCATACTGCTTAAAGTTGACACACCACTTTAAACAGAATGAACATCAATGTCATTAATAAGAAATTAACCAAAGTTTTTGATCTTGTGAATTGGTGTCCACAACTGCATTGTAATCGGTGTTGTGTGATAAATCAGCAGACCAATGTATTTCTCATGGAAATATAAAAACAAAACAAAAAAACATTGGCATAATTTCTCAGGAAAGAAAAAAATGGGGGAAGAGAGTGCTAGTTTTTTTGTTTTTTTTTTATCTAAATTAAAAATGTCTCAAGATAGGTGTTTATCGAGTCTCTTTGGAAACGCAATAAACACCCAACTAGATACGATAAAAAGTTCATGTAGAAAAACAAAAATGATACGCAGTCTCTGAGCAACACATGTAAAAGCTTCAATTCTACCCAAACTTTTAAAGTTAAGTAAAATGATCTGAGATTTCTTTGCAACACATTCTAGATCGAAATTTTAATTGGCTCTAGATGGGTGTTTATTGTATCTCTTAGGAAACACAATAAACACCCAACTAGATCCAGTAAGAAGTTAAAAGTTAAAAATGATCTGCAGTCTTTGAACAACACATGTAAAAACTTCCAATTCTCGCCAAGCTTATAAAGTCAAATAAAATTATTTGAGATTTTTGTGTAACACATTTTAGATCGAAGTTTAAAACGGCTCTAGGTGGGTGTTTATTGAATCTCTTAGGAAATGCAATAAACACCCTACTAGATCCTGTAAACAAGATCCTGTAAACAGTTCATGTTAAAAATGACATGCAATCTTTAAGCAACACATATAGAAACTTCAATTCCCCCAAAAACTTATTAAGTGATGAGATTTTAGTGCAATACATACGAAAGCTTCACGTTTCATAACTTTTTCATAAAGATGTCTTTCCACCAGTTCCCTTTTAAAAAAAAACTGCAAAAATTTACCAGATTTTTGTGCTTCCATGAAGTTCCATTCTATATTAATCACCATAAGAAAATTTTCCATTTTGAAATAGTTATCGCTGACTTGATCTGATTATTTCCTGAAAATCATTTACCTAAAAAAATGCAGTTTCTTTTACCAAGAACAATTGTAAATTTGCGATCTTGCTAATTTTACGAAAATACTGCTGAAACAGAAAATTAATGACCATCTAATTCTTAAAGTAAAGCAATTAATAAATTTAAACAACTACCATATAAGTTAACTTAGATATTTATTCTTATAGAGATTCATAAGCACTTACGGAAGAATAGATATTTGTCTTCGATAAACAAGAGATTTTTTTTTCTTCCTTCCAGATGAAACAAAATTGCATTTTTCAGAAGTAAAACGACCATAAAATGGTGTAGAAAAGTCAGTCAAGATGTTCTGACGACACTGCGAAAGTTCGTACTACGAGAGTTCTTTCAAACAGGAAAAGTGAAAGTTCAAAGAAAAATGCATCTCACCAAAGGCGCTTGGCGATTTCAGAAGAGCTTTAGGCACAGAAAATTCAGATTCTGGCTACAGACAGTCCCACATCACCGAGTCTTGACAAGGATGAGAGATCCTTTCACGGAAGACTTCCAGACGCATCTACCGGGCCTGCAGCAAGGCAAATTCCCGCAGATTCACATCACAGGCGATGGATGGCCCCGTCGCTTCGTTTCAGGCGAACAGATGGCAGCCAGTTTCCATATTGGCAGGGACGGATTGCCGCTCGTCCACCTCCCTCTATTCCAGCAGGACGTACTTCCTTTTGCCAGGGAGCGTTGTCGCTGGAGATCCAGTCATCACGATACAGGATTGATGGAAGATCGTCTAGTCAGGTTTTCAGCAGAATCCGCATCGGCACGGCTTCGGAACGTGTTCCTCAGCTTGTCAAGCAATTTGCTGTGGAATTTATGCAGCGACGTCTGGGATCCAGATTTTGAAGTGTTCATTGCTGGTGTGCGAGAGTTCTTTGGGGAGCTCATGAACGATGCTGCCGTGCTACCGGGAGAGCTGGATAGACTCGATCCCCTGGACTGCGGAGTGCTGGTACTACGGCTAGGAGCTTTGCTGCTGGGGCAGCTAGGATAGATGTTATAGTCGTTCTTAACAACAGGCATCATAAAGGCCATGGCTTCTCAACGCAAAGTATCACTACTTGGCAAAAAAGTCAGCGAAGAGCTTAGCTTAGCTTAGCTAGCGAAGTAATTCTCAGAGCAGAGAGTAAACTCAAAAGAGCGTAAGAGGTTATGAGACCTAATTCCTCAGCGCTCACTATATATCGCCGCAAGTAGGGGTGTTCTGCCAATTACTGGCTGCGTGCCAGCGAGTGGCGCCAGTCTGATAAGGAACTAGACAAGCCAAGGTCATGAGAGTTCTGCCGGTCGTCGCCGTCGGCCAGGATGGAGATAATGTGACGTCCAATCGTGGGAAGCCCGCGCAGGGAGGGGCGGGGAGGCCGTCTCAAACCTCCAGACGAAAGTATGGATTGTAAACTGTGAACACGAAACCATGTCGCGAATTCCTTCTAAGGGTATAAAGAAAGGGGAGGGAGCAAGTGAAGCGAGGGTGCTTCAAAGTAGAATGTTTTACGCCGCACGCATGGCAAATATTTCTGGTACCAAACTAGAATGTTTGGGATCTGAAATAATGATATCTATCAAAAAAAAAAAAAAAAAAAAAGAAGATATACAAACCAACACATGCGATGGTGAGAGAAAAAAAGAAATCGATGATTTGCGGGCGTGAAAAGGTATCATTTTATGAGAATTCCGATTTACTCTTTGATAACCGTGGTTTGTGTAGCGGAGATCTTTGCAAAGCCGAGATTTTAAAATTTTCAGGTAATACGTCATAGAAATCTCACTTTTCGAACTTGAAAGAAAGATATTTTTACTCTAAAAAGTGTTGTTACTTCAGAAATATTAAGAATGTAATTGAAGAAATGTAGTATTTCACAGCAAGTAAATGAAACAGAAATACCTTTAAAATGAAATTAGTATAAATGTAATAAAAATATTGAGTATATATCCTTGGGGAGAGAAAATTCATATATAAAGTTAATAGAATGAACTCATTTTATTCAATAAATTTTTAAAACGCTTTGGATATAATAATAAATAAATAAACCAGACATTTTATTTTAATTTTTAAAGTACGTATAGGACCATTTTAGGCTGCCTGCAATCACAGTTGCTTGTTACGAAAGATTCTTCCGGCATTCTTCTGTATACTTGATTTTCGGCAATGCTAGATGACCGAAAATACAGAGGCTCTGCACTTTAGCACCACAGAATTTTGCAGCTGTATGATTTGGAATCTAGTAAGAGTTCAGTGTTTCCTTTTCAAAATTTCACACTCATACCCACCGAGTCGCCCCGGTGGCGCAGCGGCCTAAGGGCTGGATTCTGACCATTCCGTTCGAGATGTATCCGGGTTCGAATTCCTGAGAGGCATGGATGCTGTATTTGTCTTAAGGCACTGGCTCTCTCCCTTCCATAGAGTCAATTGTCTAAAATTAGGGACCGGATACTGGTTGCTGTGGTGGTCAAAATTAGAGACGGGAGACTGGTTGCTGTGGTGGTCGAAAAGTCCCCGTCAGGAAAAGTCCCCCTCAGGAAATTTCCCCCACTTTCGGAAAAGTCCCCTTCGTCGGAAAAGTGCTCCATAGGAAAAGTCTCCCACAGGAAAAGTCCCCCACCTTTTTCAGTCAGGGAACGTGCACAAATTGCGTTTTACACAAAATATAGAACGTGCTATTATCGATCTGGGGTGATCATTTCCATTTCCACCCTGTTTAAAACAAGATGCAGCCGAACAACGTGCACAAATATGTGGGGGGAAATTCCGGGCTCGGCATTTCAAACATTTATTGCTGTTTGTAGTAAAAAACTGTCTTGCAAGTGGCTGGATGAGATGGGGGAAATTTCCGGGGTTAGTATTTCCACTCTTACCGCGGTATGTAATGGAAAATGGTCTTGTAATCAGCAGGCTGATAGGGTGGGGGAAAATTCCGGTGTCGGCATTTCGACTTTTAGGATGGGATGGGAAAAATTCCGGTGTCATCATTTCTATTTTCATCCACTTTAAAACAACATTCAGCCGTACAAGTAACACAAATATGTGGAGGAAATTTCCGGGGTCGGCATTTCAAACCTTTATCGCAGTTTACAGTACTGTGGGGGAAACTACCGGGGCAGTATTGTGACTGTTACCGCGCTTTTTCGTGAAAAACGGTCTTACAATAAACAGGCTGACAGGGTGGGGGATATTCGGGAGGGGGGGGGGTTGCACAGCCCACCGCTAACGTCGCGTCACGCTTGTCTCTTTATGTTTCGGAAACATGTTTCCCGTTCGCCTGACTTCCCATCATTAACAGTTTCTGAAAACTGTAATCGGAAAGTCCCTCACAGATAAACTAACACACAGGAAACTGCCATACATTGGAAAACTTCACACAGGAAAATTGCCACATGTTTTTCATTAAGGGACCGAGGAAAACAAGTGTTCCTTGGAGGAACATTTTGAATGTGTGTCAGTTTTCCAGCGGGGCAACTTTTCAAGTTTCCGAATAATGTGTGGCAGTTTTCCAAGGTGCCTAACGGCAAGAAGAAGCTCTTTTATTTGTCTGAATTTTCATGCCGTTTCATACGAATTTAGGGCAACTGGTCACAAAAGTTCAGGGGGGGTATAAAGATTGCCGTTTCTGAGCCTATATTGAGAACTGAATTGGGAACTCCAAACGAATTTCGAGAAAACGTTCCATGTAAACCAAGCATGAATTGTACTTTAATTTGAAGAAATAAATTGCCGAGGATCCGAGGTACACTTGGTTTGGGGGCTCTACCCCCAACGTCGCGAGGTCTGTGAGCTTGGGGGGGGGGGGCTTTCACCTAAAATGTTAAAATGGACGTAGAGCTGTAAACATTGGTACCATGCTTTATATAATGATTCTGTACACGATCATGAATTTTCAGGACGGTGGGGTGAATTCCCCACCCCCAGTTTCTAAGAGCTCTTCAAGTGTAACACCGAGAATACACTGACCGACTAGACTTCCGGAATATAAAATTAAGGAAGTTGGGGGTAGAGCTCCCCAAACCAAGTGTACCTCGGATACTCGGCAATTTATTTCTTCACATTAAAGTACAATTCTCGCTTGGTTTACTTGGAACGTTTTCTCGAAATTCGTTTGGAGTTCCCATTTCAGTTCTCAATATAGGCCCAGGAACGGCAATCTTTATACCCCCCCTGAACTTTTGTGGCCACTTCTCCGTACCCGGATGTTTCATCAACTTGATAACAGAGAACCTGCGTTTCTTTCACAGAAACCTTTTTCGGACTTAAAATATCCATTCGATCGAAATCATTTTTAAAGGGGTCCAGACAAAAGCTAACAGGATATTTGCCCACTCGGACATTTCTCACCCGGACATTTGCCCACCGGACACTTGCCCACTATGGATAATTTGTAGATAATACGTAACTTCGGAGGACGTTTCCGATCAAGTGTAGGAAAACTGATCACATAAATATTTATGGATTGTATAAAAATTGCACTTTGTTTTAGAAATGTTAAAACGTAAGGGGCTTCATTTACCATTTCTAAAACAACATTTCATATACGCTTCTTCAGCCTATAGCTGAAGAAGCGTATATGCTCAGCTTTGATCGTTTAAAAATACGTATATGATTTTTTTAAAAAAAGAAAGAAAAACACTGTGGCGCAGTGGTCTAAGCGCTGGCTTCTGATCATTCGTTCGAGAAGGGTCTGGGTTCGAATCCCGGTGAGGCATGGATGTTGTATTTGACTTGCGGCACTGGATCTCTCCCTTCCCTGGAACCAGTGGCCCTAAATTAGGGATGGGCGACTGCTTGCCCATTGAGTTGCTCACGGTGGTCGTTAAACCTAAAACCAAAAAAAAAAAAAATAAACAGGCAGGAAATGTACCGTCTTTAAAGCAAGCAGGAAATTTCCCCCACCCCATCCTGAAAGTCGAAATGCCGACCCCGGAATTTTCCCCCACCCTGTCAGCCTGCTGATTGCAAGACCGTTTTTCACGAAAAAGTGCGGTAACGGTCAAAATACTAACCCGGAATTATCCCCCACTCTGTCAGCCTGCTGACTGCAACATAATTTTCTATTCAAAATCGCTGTAAGAGTGGAAATACTAACCTGGAAATTTCTCCCACCTCACCCAACTACTTGGTTTTTTTTACTATAAATAGCGATAAATGTTTGAAATGCCGATCGCTAAATTTTCCGCCACATATTTGTGCACGTTGTTCTGCTGCATCGTGTTTTAAACAGGGTGGAAATGGAAATTATTATTCCAGAAATCTCAACCACGTTCGATATTTTGTGTAAAACGCAATTTGCGCACGTTCCCTGACTGAAAAAGGTGGGGGACTTTTCCTGTGGGGGACTTTTCCTATGGGGCACATTTCCGACGAGGGGGACTTTTCCGAAAGTGGGGGAAATTTCCTGCGGGGGACTTATCCTGTGGGGTAATCTTCCGTCAACTTAATTTCATTTCCCGCAGTAAAACCCACAACCCCTGAAAATCAGATCTTTAGTTCTTTAGTTGCGGGGTAACCACAGGGCCATCCCCCATTCTACATTTTAGGGTACCAGTTCATGTGCTCATGGTTGCCCCCCATCCCCCTTATTATTGGGTGTGTGCATAAGTTCTACCCGTTTTTGTGGGCTACAAAGAAAGGAGAAGAACACAACAAATAACGTACCTAGGATTTCACATAATAGCCATCATTCTGTATGACCTCTTGCCATCTGTCTATGAGTAGGTACCGTAATGTAAAGAAAAAAACGGAAAAACTCCTGTGTTTTAGAGTAAAAAAAGTCATGTAACACCGTTTTCACATCGTCCACATCATCGAAGGTTTGGAGAACGAAGGCGTTCTGTAACGATCAAAAGTGGTGGTTGTCCATAGGTGCTAGGTCAGGGGAATACGCTGGGTGAGGTAACACTTCCCAACCAAAGTCCAGTAATTTTTGCCGAGTGATTAAAGCAGCATGAGGTCTGGGTTATCCTGATGAAAGATCACGACTTTGCGATTGACGAGTGCTGGTCGCTTTGATGTCAGTTGTCCTCGCAATCTGTCCAACTGTTGGCAATAGAGTTCAGCATTTATCGTTCGGTTAAGTGCCAACACCTCCGAGTGGATTATTCCCTGGTCATCCCACCAAACACACGCACACACAAAAAAAAAAACTTTTTGGGATGCAGTCCTTCTTTTGTGGTCGATGGAGCAGGCTCTGCACGATGGCACACAGTCCGTCGACGCTTTACATTACGGTACAGTACCCATTTCTCATCACCCGTTACAATTCGTCCCCAAATCGGTTCATTTCTGTGACGAGAAAGCAAAGAAACACAGGTACGGATTCTCTCCTCTCGTTGCTTTGCAGAAAGCTGGTGCGGAACCCAGTTATCGAACTTTGTGATGAACCTAAGCGCATGCATCTGTCTTTCGACTGTTGTTCTGTGTACCGACAACGTTTCCGCTAATTCCTGAAATGTTGGATGTGGGTCATTTGTTATGGCTTGGTCCACATCCTCTTCAGAAACCACGGATGGACGTCCAGGACGTGGTTGATCTTTGCAGCTTCTGTCTCCGCCCCGGAATTTCCGAAACCACCGGCGACATATACTATCATCAACTGCGTCCTCCCCATACACTTGACAGATGTTGCGGCTGTAGAACTCGGACAGTAGACAATGACTAATGTGCTCCTAATCGCATGTCATGTTATAACGAAGTGAATTTCTCCGTCATTTTTATCCGCGCCGGGGTTCGAACCCGGGTCCACTCATTCCGGAATAAGTTGCTCTACCAATTAAGCTACGCGGACATTGATTCTAATTGCTGTCTGCCTTTATGTCGTGTGCGTCCTTCTGGCAGGTACGTCACATCTCCTGGTACGTTACATCATCTCCCCCTTATTTTTCTTTTTTTCGAAGTGCTGCTCATATTTTTCCTATCTCGCGGTGTGGAAATAACATCACACCAATGCGAGATTTTGAACGGTCGGGTCATCCGGATAGTTCGGGCGCCATTATAACGAAGTGAATTTCTCCGTCACTTTTATCCACGCCAGGATTCGAACCCGGATCCAATCATTCCGGAATAAGTTGCTCTACCAATTGAGCTACGCGGACATTTTATTCTGATTCCTATCTGCCTTTATGTCGTGTGCGTCCTTCTGGCAGGTACGTCACATCTCCTGGTACGTTACAATGTTACACTGCCCGTAATTTCCGTTACGAATGATTTACTCGGAAAAACCTAATGCCTCTATATGTTCTACTGCTGCACGCTTTATTGGCCGAAAATTCGACATCGCCGCGTCATCTGTGACGTAACTACTCCGGTCACAATTTGCATCTATTACAAAACCGGGTAGAACTTTTGCACACACACAATAGCAAAGAATTTTGTCCTTTGTCCGACGTCTTTCCCATGGTATCTGTTCCAGCATCAACAACTATTCTCAGTCCATTGCAAGATAAAGGTCTCTCCAAATTTCTTTCGCAACTCTCTGCCTCTTACGTGTCATTAAAGCATGATTTAGAATTTCATCCACTCATCTACCACATGCTCTTCTTCCGGGTCTTTCCGTATCCAGTCTAGTATTTCCGTTTTCCAACGGTGAAGATTTGCATTAAAATGTCCTGCTCATCGCCACTTGAGGGGGACTTTACTTTGATCATGATGTCATACGCTCTTGTCATATTTTCCTGGTCCATGAATAACTCTTCCTATCATAGGCACCGACTATGGGGAGGGGGACAAGGTGAATCTTCTCCCCTCAATAATTTTAACTGGGGGGCAGGTGCCACCCATTATTTTTTGTCCTGTTTAATTAAAAATAAGTTTCTGTTTTTTGTGTGTGTATGCCATTTTCGAAATGCGTGAATTGAAATATTTCTATCGAGAAAAATGTTTTTCCATGCTATTCAGGCTATCATGTGCTGTGCTAATTGCACAAAACGCATCTCTTTCCTTTATAGAAAGGCATTATTCTTTTTAAGATGGACCGAGTTCCACATTATGAGGCCCAAAGTGATTTATTACTAAAAAATTAATAAATAACAAAATAAGTAACATCCTCCCCTCCCGTATTCAGCATTGCTCATTTGATAAGAAACTGGATTGCCAGCCCCGTTTTGTGTTTGACATGTTCTCGTGATATGTGGTAAATGTTTATAACAATTATCAAAAATAAAATAAGTAAATAAAAATACAGAAACGTATCACTTCTAGCGCCTTTATTTATCTATTTTTTGAGCTTCTCGTTCTTTGTTTGAGTAACCGTGCTAATTTCTTATATTTTTTATAAACGTTTGGAAATAAAATCTCTCTGGATATTTTTATAAAATCACAGGCTGAATTTTATTTTTTTAAATGCTAATATATTCAGCAAAAGAATATTTCTGTTCCCTTGTTCATTTGCTGATAAGTATTTGCAATTGCATTGTAAAATATACGTCAAATCTCGTAGTTTATTTTTTTGCCTTTTTTTTTTTAATTTCCTCCTGAAAATGGAAGAGATCCTCCCACGTCTGCCCTCCCAATAATTTAGTGAAGTCGGGTCGGCGCTCCTGCTTCCTGTATTTCCTGGTTTCACCAAGCAAGGGTCTGTCTCTCCATGCTTCTTTGAATTGTCCGCAGTCTCTGTCTTTCGGTTAAAGTTCATGTGTGTGATCCCATAAGCAAGCATGAAAAGGAAAATACTTTTTGTTATTAGTAACAATGGTAAATTGCTTTAGAAAACTTTACCGTTTCTTCCAAAGGTATTCCAGCCAAGTTTTATGCGTATTAATTTTTTCTTTCATGTGACTTCTTTGATTTGTATTGTCTAAAGTAGATATCAGCATCAGTTACTTCTAAATTTGTCCTATCAACCACTAATTCTTCAGTTCTTGGATAGGAATTGCACATCAGTTTTGTTTTCTGTAAGTTCATCTTTAATCCCACGTCTGTATTCATGCCAGCAAGTTCCTTGATTGCACTTTGCAGCTCTGAAGGGGTACTTCCAAAAATGACTACGTCGTCAGCAAAATGGAGTTTTGTTTTTTTTATTGGAGGTTTAACGACCACCGTGAGCAACTCAATGGGCTATAAGCAGTCGCCCGTCCCTAATTTAGAGTCACTGGTTCCAGGGAAGGGAGAGAGCCAGCGCCGTAAGACAAACACAACATCCATGCCTCACCGGGATTCGAACCCGGACCCCGTTCGGACGAATGATCAGAGGCCATCGCTTAGACCACTGCGCCACCGGGGCGGCAAAATGGAGGTTTTATCTCTCTTAACTTAAATCTCCTTGTCTTCTCAGTGAAATGACTGACATTCTGCAATGTGGCATTGCAGAGGTTGGAAAATATGGTGTCACATAGTCACACTCCCTTTCTAATTTTTATACGTGCTGTGTCCTTGAACAGTCGAAGCTATACGAAAGGTTGCGCGCGCGCACACACACACGCACACATGTGTACATACCTATACAGGGTGTTCGTAAACTGTTTTGACAAAAGAAGAGGGGTGATAGTACCCATCAATACGAACAATATTTACAATGGAACCTAGGGTCGCATTCCACTCTGAGTGTCAGAAAAGAGTAAAGTTAGATGTCCAAGTTGAACTTTCAACAGTGCAAAGAAAGAGAATTAACGACATCATAAGTTGCACAATCCCATTTATGGAGATCAGGGACAGACTCAAAGTAGATGCACAAAGTGGCGGCCTTACACAATTCACACCGGCGAATGAAAGACTGGCGCACCCTCTCCAAGACTCCTGGTGTCGTGTTTATCCTGTTCGCTGCAACAACGATTCTCACTACGAGATCTTCCAGGGAGTCCACAAGCGTCTCGTACACCAATGATTTCATGTGCCCCCAGAAGAAGAAGTCCAGTGGGTTTAAGTCCGGTGAGCGTGGAGGCCATGCCACAGGTGCGCCACGCCTAATCCATCGTGCGGGATATGTGGCATTCAGGAAGCGTCTACTGCACCTTGATAAGCCAATCAGCTGTAACTGTCGTTGCTGCGTCTTTTCTCTGGCAATTTGCATACGGTAAATGCTTGACGGTAATGTTCTGCCGATGTGCTACTCCTCCGGCAAGAAAGAAATGACGTCTGAGGTGACGACTTGTGTTTGTTGGACGTATTTCGAAGTTACTCTTTTCTGGCACTCAGAGTGGAATGCGACCCTAGGTTCCATTGTAAATATTGTTCGTCTTGATGGGTACTATCACCCCTCTTCTTTTGTCAAAACAGTTTACGAACACCCTGTGTATGTATTTCGTTGGTTCCGAGTGACAGGCGGCCACGTCTTTGAACTGCGTGGAAGTTTACTAAGCACAGTGGTATGGCATTTATTTCACTGCCCTACCGAGGGCATTCAGCTCACGTAGTAAAGTCGGCGTATGCCTGAATGGTTCGTTCCAATTTCGTTCAAAAGTCAAACAATCGTTTTAAGGTTTGGCTGTTGGGTAGCTCAAGAAACAGCGTGCCGCATGGATGGACGAGTGGCCAGAGACGAAGGTTTCTGACTAGTCACCCGAACTGGACTGGATTCGAGTTCCGGATGAGGCATGGGTAATGCTTTTATCCTACGGCTCTGGATCTATCCCTTCCCTGGAACCAGTGGCCACAAATTAAAGATTTATGTAGAGGATTTTAGGAAGAGAGTGTCAGACACCCACAACCCTTGGAAGTAGGAAGCTAGGAGATTTGGGCTAGAGTGCCCGACAGGAAAGTCGTACAGAAGCGAGGGAGCAGGGGGGGGGTCGCCCTTATTTATAAACAGGGAAGGGGTGCCCAGGGTCACGCGGTTTAACGTGTTCATTCGACGCACGGCATATGTTTAGTGGTTCAAGCGTTCATACCTGCATGGGATCGATCCTGAGACTTTTCCGTGGCAGTCACGAACGTTGACCACCAGCGGCCTAAGGCTCCAGACAGCCGCATTTTTCAACGAACTGACTGCATATATTCCAAGGGCCCTGAAGAGAATTTATGTTTTTTTGTTTGTTTGGGAGTTGGATTATAAGTAATCTCCCGTCCTTAATTTAGGGTCACTAGTTCCAGGGAAAGGACGGAGCCGGTGTCGTGTAAGACAAACACAACATCCGTACTCCACCGGAATCACCGTAACCCCATCTCGGACGAATGGCCAGAAGCCAGCGCTTAGATCACTTCGCCACCAGGCCGGAGAGCTCATGTTCCCATGTCTATCATGGAAAGTGTATGTTTTGCTCGGATGAAAATAATTTACCTTCGGAATCTTCTGGTACTTGAGGCGGTCTATGTAATTCTGGGAAGTGAGATTTCGTGAAGCACCATGGACACTTTCGTGTTTATTCATCGGTGTCAGAGTCGTTTCTTACGTTCGCGTAAATCTGAATAATAATAATAAATACTGTTTTGAAAAACTAAACAGTCAAAATGCTTACTATTGCCGCTGCCATAGTTTAGCAAATATTTACTTTTATAAGCACATATCTTCTTTCATTAGTTTTACAAAAATAAACATTCATTAATTCGTCTACCTAAGTACCGCTCAATGTTAGGCATTAGTAAACCTTATTTTTTGCTGTTTTAATGATTTAATTCCACTTCGTATATATGTTCCGAACTGTGGCTCGGTGTGGTCGTGTGAGTGGCAAGAATAAATGCAATGTGTTATTCGTAAATAAATGTATAATTTCGAATCACTCGTTTTATTTCACATCTACAAAAATTTTGGCATGCAAAAGATGTATAGCATAAATTATCTACAAAGAGTCTCGTTTTTTTTTCCATCGATTGCAGCTAATTTGCAGAGTGAAATTTTTTTCCACAGAAGTTTCTTTTTCTGTATAGTACAGCGAAGTTCAATTTTGATTTACAAAAGACCATCCTGGTTGCTAACAGTAATGCAATGGCGTCGTTAGACCAATTTTTCGGGGCTCAAGCCCCCCCCCTTCCCCTCAAGAAGCGCAAAGCCTTCCCAATCAAAATAAATGTTTTCTTGTATTAGCTTACCTTAACCTATGCAGTATTTTTCCACTTAAAAAAAAAAGGAAGATGGGAATTTTCTTAAATATTTTGTTGTCAAAGCAAAAGAAACCTCTTCGATTCCCTTTTTTTTTTTCGATGAGGGGATCAGGTGTCACAGCAACAGCATTAAGATAACATTACTCTAGTTGGGGTAATCTCGTCGCCTGGTCTCTGCAGGGGTTAGGCCATTAGGGAACAATACGTCAAACAACTTAACGATTTACGGAGGTGAAGGTATCGTGGAGGCACGTACCATCAGTCCCAAGCTAACAAAAGCCTAAACTCTGAGAATCAGCCGTAGGCCAAAAGACTGAAGGACCGATGTACGACAGCAACTGCAACAGCTTGTCGTAAACGGTAATATTCATGTGGAAAGGCGGCAACTTTACTAGGGTAATAACAAACAGCATGAAAGGGAGCAGAAGTTTTCACTAAGTGAAGACGTTTGTTTGACTGGGTAAAGGGATTTCGGTGGGGTATTAGCGCATTTCTCGTTACGGTAGTTCATTGGTGGATGTATTTGGCCAACAGGCGGGAAATAGAATAAGGGCGTTGAGAGTAGAGAACTGTCGTATGATAGATTCTTTCTTGCAGAACAGTGTTGCTATGTATTCTTCTCAATTAAGTGCAGTTGATTTTTTGGACCACTGCAAGCTGTACTTTCAGAGCTATTAGGACGCATTTTTTTTAAAATAGCACCGCGAAATACTTCTGTTGGAAAACAGCTTCAAACAACGGTCTTTAACCCAAGAAGTCACTGTGTGCACGAGCTCTCTATTGCACAAGAAATGCATTCCAGACAAAAATGCTCTATTTATTGTCGATTTTATTCAAATTCAGTTTCAGACAATTGTCCTGTGATACAGAGGAAAAATCTGGTATGTATAAGATTCGACATTATTCCAGTTTTATAAATAACTGAGGTAAATCAGGGTACTTTTGGATAGCTTTTGTCGAGTTGCACATCTCTGCTTTTAGGTGTTTTTTGAAGAAAATATTATTTCAAAAGTTATATGTATAAAATTCATATATATATAAATATACACTAATATGCCAGAAAAACTGGTACACCAGTCTAATACTTGGTAGGTCCCCCACGGGAGCGCAGGACTGCAGAAATACGACGGGGCATGGACTCCACTAGCTTCTGGAAATATGCTGTAGGCAATGCACACCATACTCCCTGCAGAGCGTTCCACAATTCGGGTGTATTCCGAGGTCTCGGATTGGTGTGTTCGATGGTATCCCAAATGTGTTCTATCACGCTTAGATCTGGGGACTTGGGTGGGAATGGCAACACCCCAAACTCAGATGAATGCTCCTCTAACCATAATGTGGCGTCCCAACACTAGTGTAGAGGTGCCTTGTCCTGTTGGAACAGGCCCAACCCATCAGCATGAATGCAGGACATGAACGGGTGTACCTCGTCAGAAAGGATGCGCACATAGCGTTGGCCTGTCACAGACGTTTCTAGACGTTCCAGGGGTCCCAGTGAAGTCCAGCCAAACACACTCCATACCATTATGGACCCCCCACCAGCCGGTACAGTTCCCTGTTGACAGGCGGGATCCATGGCTTCATGGGGTTTGCGCCACACATGAATCCTTCCATCTGCCTGATACAGTTGGAAACGCGACTCGTCAGACCAGGCTACTTGTTTCCAGTCATCAAGTGTCCAGTGGCGGTGTTGCCGTGCACAAGCGAGGCGCATAGCTCTGTGTCGTGCACCCATCAAGGGGAATCGTGTTGGGCGTCGGCTCCCAAAGCCCATGTCGTTCAGGGTACGTTTCACAGTCCGGACGCTGATACTTGTTAAGGCTCCAGCATTTAAATTCCGATTATACCTGCGAGAGTGTTGCACGCCTATCGCGTGAAACGATTCTTGACAGCCGACGATGGTCACGTTCACCCAATGTCTTTACGGCCACACTGGTATCGTAGGTTGGAGGTTTTGCCGGAATTGTTGTAGTCACGGTACACCCTTGCAATAGTCGTCCGTGAAAATCCGAACTTCGTTTCTACCTCCGAAATACTATGGCCCATCTCACGAGCGCCAACTATGACACCGCGTTGAAAATCGCTTAAATCGTTATTACTTGTCATTCTCATGCCGAAAACAGGCTCTGACAGCTGGCAAAATGATCATATGTAGAGGATTTTTGGAAGGGAGTCTCTGAACCCAGGTCTTAAACAACCCTAAATAGGAAGCAAGGAGATTTGGGCTACAGTGCCTGATAGGAAAGTGACACGGAAGCGAAGTAGAAAGGGGAGGAGGACGCCCTTATTTATTACCGGGGGGCCAGTACCCGGGGTCCGACGGCTTAACGTGCCCATCCGATGCATGGCGGATATTTAGTGGATCGAGCCTTCGTACCTACTGGGATCGAGCCTTCGTACCTACTGGGATCGAGCCTGAGGTCCTTTCCGCGGCAGTCACGAACGTTGCCCACTAGGCCACCCGCGGCCTTCTGACAGTTGGCAATGATGCCTATCGCTTTATATACGCACTGCCGGACGCAACCGAGTACGCGCATAAGTGACGTTGCTCTGTATTTTGTATAAGCTCGTCTGTACCAGTTTTTCTGGCACTTCAGTGTGCCAGAAAAACTGGTACAGACGAGAAAATCCATCATTTCTAGCAACGCCACTGAAGTAAAGCATTTTGGTTTGAAAATTAAAGACAAAACGTCTATGTGATTGAAATAAAAGGGGCTTTTTTAAATTAATTATCCAACTGACAGTTTCGTAAGCTAATTTTAATAGAGTTATTCTCAAAGTTTTTGTAAAGTATCTTTGCGAACAGGTTTCTCCTATTTAAAATAATAAGGCTGAACGGCCAATTGCTGAAGAAATTAGATCGCCTTGTTCCCATACGAAAATCTGTGTACACAAATTTTCTCGGTAAATCTGCTAAATCTTGATTATCAGTAAACGCTTCGTTGTGGTGATCAGTTCGCTTCTTGGAAGTGTTGTGACAAAAACTTCGCAACTCATAGTCACTTATCAAGTGGCAAATCTCGTTTCAGTCTTCAGTGCAACTCTCTACCTTTGGTCCTCCCTCAACTTTGCTTTTGTTTGTTTGTTGTATGTTCTTCCGAATTTCGTGTTTCTTCGGGGGGGGGGGAGTTTTCTCGCTTCCCTTAGCACCAACAGCCATACTGTTAAAAATTTCATTCCTAATGATTTCGTTTAAGAATTCGAAGTTTCTCTCTATTTATTCCACGTTTAGTAGAATAAGTTTTAATTTTGATTTCAAAAGTTCAATATCTAAAGAAATAATATGCGATCGTAAATCGAAAAGTGAATGCCAATTTCGTTGTGTTTACCAACATCTCATTGGAGAAGGTTTTTTTGTCTGTCCCTCAAGCCATCTACGCACCGTTGCTTTCACCGCTTCATCATTACCCAACCGTCGACAACGTAGCGGTTATTTAAGCAGACGAAGAGATGAAAATCGCTTGGTGCGAGTTCTAGGTTGTACGGTGGATGTGAAAAACCTCAAACTTAAGGTTCTTAATTGTCGCTTTGGTTGCAGCCGCTCTGAGCGAGAAACGGTTCATCATTACCAAACCATCGGCAACGTAATGCTTCTGTAAGTGGACGAAAAGATGAAAATCGCACGATGCGGGTTCTGTGCTGTAGGTGAGATGTAAAAAACCCTTAAACTTGACGTTCTGAATCTTTGCCGTGGTTGCAGACGCTGTGTGGAAGCAGGGATTGTCGTGGAGCAAAAGATTTTGACAAGAATCCTCTTCTTTTGACGTGTATTGAAAGTTTTAGTTTGTCCTTAAATCGATATTGTCAACAATTATCAATCCACTGCTAGATGAAGGTCTCGCCAAGTTTCTTCTACAACAGTCGGCCTTGAACCAGTCTCCTCCATGTCATTTCGGCAATTTTCGAATTTCACCCACCCATCTCTTACTTGGTCGCCTTCTGGGTCTTTTTCTGTCCCTTGGTATCCAGTCTAATATTTCAGTTGTTCATCAGGGATCTGTTCTTCTGGCTATATATCCATCCCATTGCCATTTCAGGGATCTTACTTTGAACATGATGTTTTCCACTCTTGTCGTTTTCCTGATCGACAGTTCCTCTTTTTATCCTTCCTATTTCTGAATGAGTTAAGTTTTTCTACTTTCCTGATAATGTTCTAAAATAGGCCCACGTGTATCATCCAAAGCAAGACTTTTTTGACAGAGGAGATACTTTTGAACTTTTTTCCAGCTAGGAATATCCTTTAATTCTTGTTTTCAGGGTCAAAATGGTGCACCCAGGTTTCGTCCCTAATGACTATCCTTTCTTATAAACTTAGATCTTCATAACGCCGCAAAAATCTTCGTACGATGTCGTCTCTGTTGATCGGTCAGCTGTTTCAAGACATACCTGGTACACACACACACACACACACCTTGTGGTATCCTTAGTCGTATTATGGACAAAACCATACCTGAAGTCTGACATGTCAGCCATAATAGATACAATAATCCGTCGGCCTTCTTGAATGAGAGAGTTCAGATGATTGATATGAACCTAAGTTTGCTTCCCTGATGGAGCTTCGCCAGACACACTTGTTCCGCTAGATTTAAACCTTTTTACCCATTCGTAAACTTTTCTCTGGCTTATACACTTTTTACCATACTGTGCTACCATTCTTCTGTTAATTTCAGCTGGTCTGCTCCAAAGAAACCTCATTACAGCGTGCTGTTCAACAGCGGTGCAATCGGAAAGATGGTTTCCATGTTTATATACTCACCGCAGCAGCCAGACAGAGCTGTAGCGTTGAACGATGCAGGTGCCGCCTTTTCTTACTACCGTTATAACGTGTTAACGTTTCGGGTCTTAAAAGGCGCATGGACATCTTTCTAGCAGCTGTGCAATATTTCTGAGGCCCGTGTAATATGTTTCAAAATTTTACTACTAAATAATTTATTTGGTGTAAAGCGCATGCGCAGCGTTCTTTAGAATTTCCGTGACGTTTCAAAATTGCAAGGAACTTTTCACACGCCACACAAAAACACACTGAGTTACACTGAAGTGTGAAACTAAAGTTACACTGAAGTTTCACACTTCAGTGTAACTTCTAAGAACTTTGTCAATAAGTTTCTTTCACTTAGGAACATGCAATAGTTTACTGTGGACTTGTACAATGTTTTGGAGTTTCACTACACACTGAGAAGACAGAAATCATGGATTATCTGGTTCCTGGACTACGCGACGCTGTCACCCCTCTTGCTAGTGGAAGAACCCACTACTTGGCAGGTACACTCATCGTCAAAAAAAATAGTTGCACCCAGAAGGACGTATCGGATTGCAATGCTATGCGGGAGGAAGGTAAAGGTTACCAGGAACAATAAATGATTAAACACTGAGACTGATATGGCAATATTTATTGAGCTACACACCGATAAGTAGTCTCTCAGTATGGCGTCGGGCCACCATGTTTGCTCACACAGCATGCCAGACGTCTTGGCATGGAATGGTACAGGTTCCTAATGGTGTTCTTTGATAAGCCATTCCATGCAGCTTGAATCTTCTCATGCAGTTCCTGCATATTGTGCGGTAGGGGAGTGTGGCTAGCGCGTCCAATAGCATTCCACTCATTTTCAATCGGCGATAGGTTTGGCGATGCGGCTAGCCATCGCAGAGTGTCAGTGACTTGAAGGCAAGCTGTCTTGTCCTGTTGGAAAATCGGACCGGAGTGAGCGATCAGGAAAGGTAGGGATCACTGGTTACAGGACCTCATTAACGCAACGTTGGGCTGTCGAAGTACCTGTAATGAACACCAAAGGTGATCTGGCATCGTAGGCAATTGCACCCCACACCACAACACCAGGCCTTCAGGGCGTGTGACGCTCAACAACAAACCGTTAATCTCGGTGCTCACCACGGTGACACCACACACGGATTCGGTGGTCGTTTCCTCCAAGACAAAAGCGGGACTCGTCACTGAAGATCACCCGCTATCATTCTGAGTGGCTTCATGACAGTCTGGCGCTTGAAGGCAAGCTGTCGAGACATCAATAGTATGCGGACGAGAGTTGCGTCGGGCCACCATGTATAGCGGGCCACCATATATCTCAGGATAGCGTCGGGCCACCATGTATAGCGAGCCACCATATATCTCAGGATAGCGTCGGGCCACCATATTTGCTCACACAGCATGCCAGACGTCTCGGCATGTAATTGTACAGGTTTCCAATGGTGTTCTTTGATAAACCATCCTACGCAGCTTGAATCTTCTCATGCAGATCTTGCAGATTGTGCGGTAGGCTGTCGAAGTACAGCCTACCGTAGCTTGATGTCGGTATGGGTAAACGTCGTGAGTTAACGGAGTTTAAAAACGTGATGACAGTGGGTGCCCGACCCTTGGTCTCTCCATCGCGAAGGTGGGACAGGAATCGCAGAATCCCCACTCGACAGTATCGGGAATGCGCCATTCTGGAATAACATCGCATCGTGGACAGCGCTGTAGGAATAGAAAGATAATGGATGAACGTGGCCGTCGACGTCTGCCTTGCATGACTGCAACCGAGAAGCGACAGTGGCACAAATAACAGGCGACTTCAAACAGAGAGGTGCCAGAAAGGTCACCATCAAGACCATCAGACGATCATTAACCACATTAGGTTATGAGAGCCGCCTATCCCCAGGGTCTTGTAGCCAACGCCACATCACCGGTCTGTACACTTCAACTGAGTGAAAGAACATCCGCAGTGAAGTCGGATGAGTCCCGTTTCCAGTTATTTCGCGCAGACGGTAGAGTGTGGTTGTGGTGGAAACCGCACGGAGCAATGGACCTGGCATTAGAGGCCTGCACGGGCCGGGTCAAGCCTTTTTTTTTTTTTAGTTTAGAGAACAAAGCAACAGGCTGGGCCTTTTCCCAGACACTTAAGACCGGGCCGGGCCAAGTCCACCCATTCTTTTTATCGCAATGGTAAAGAAAGAAAAAAGTCGTGTTCCCCGATTACGTGGTGTGTTTAACTGTTCCTATTCACCCTGTTCATTTAGCTTTGCTTATTTCCATGACATAGCCCAGATCGTAATCAGAAAAGCAAGGAGAGGCACTCACAGTGCTTTTACCAATCTGTAGGTATTAAGATGGTAAAACCATTTTGGGGCTTGTTGACTACAAAAAAGATTCGACCCCGAGAAAGTGTGTGTTTTGTGTAGAGTGGGGGACGGAGGATGTCTGCAGTGGTGTGTGTGTATGTGTGTGTGTGAGAAAGAGATAGGGAGATAGAGATTGGGATGACATGGATTTTTTCTCCGATCCCTAATCTGTATAGGGATTTACTTTTGTAGTGTTACCGCTTACTAGTTCAGAGAAAGGGAGATTCTGAACGTGCTTAGTCTTCCTTTTTCTCTCTTTTTAAAGGTTATATTTTTCGATAATTATCAAAGTTTAGTTAATATTTTTAGGCTTACATTCAACTAAATATTTTCAATAATATCTCATTTCATTATTTAATTTTTTTGCCGCCCCGGTGGCGCAGTGGTCTAAGGCGTTGGCCTCTGATCATTCGTCCGTACGGGGTCCGGGTTCGAATCCCGGTCAGGCATGGATGTTATGTTTGTCTTACGGCACTGGCTCTCTCCCTTCCCTGGAACCAGTGACCCTAAATTAGGGACGGGCGACTGCTTATAGCCCATTTTGAGTTGCTCACGGTGGTCGTTAAACCTCCAATCAAAAAAAAAAAAAAATTATTTAATTTTCACATTTTAATAAAATACAATAGAAAGACAATACCAAATGGCACATCACGGGCCGGGTCGGTCCTAAATAAGAACTGCAATTGACGGAGCCGGGCCGAGTGTCTAATATTTGAAACAGGCTGGACCTTAAACGCATGGGCCGGGCAGGGCTCACCAAATCAGGCCCATGCAGACATCTACCTGGCATGTCAACAAGCAACTGTTCATATTATATGAAGGCTCGGTTATGATCTGCGGTGTGTTCAACTGGCACACGTTGAGACCCCTTGTATGTCTAGATGCATGTGTGAACGGTCCACGCTGCGTGTCCATCCTTGCAGACCATCTGTATCCGTTCATGGTCATCATGCACCCATATGGCAATGGACTCTTCCAGCACGACAGTGCATCTCCTCACTGAGCCGTGGAGACTAGAACATGGTTGAGCATTCCGTAGGAGTTCCCACCTCGAAATTGCTGCCCGTTCACCGGGCATGAACCCTGCGGAGAATCTTAGGGATGCTGTGTAAAAGTCCGTTCGAGCTTTGAATCCTCCACACAGGCATGTGACGGAATTATGAACTGCGATACAGCAGGCATGGGTGGAGATACCTGTGGAACACTTTTGTGACCTAGTGGACTCAATGTCTCGCCGTGTGACTGCCATTAATCCGGCGAAAGGTGGACCAACCCGTTACTAGGTAGGTAGCCCAGGATTTCTGTCCACTCAGACTTTCAGAATTCTTGTTATTTCGAATATCTTAATTGCAAATGAATATCTTACCTCTGAGGATCACTCCGACAAATAATAGGCGACAAGGATGAGATTATTAATCTATAAGCACATATAAATATACATGAATACATTCCCACAGAAACATTTACACTACAATATCAGGAACTTCTCATTCACTTCTCGTTTACGCATCTGTGTAAGTTCACCCTTCGTCTCCTCTCACCTCGAGGCTCAACCAGAACCAAAACCACTAGCGTACCGCGGTTGCCAATCTTACGTCTTCTACTATCCCCCAAAATCGCCAGCTGTTGGGATGCCTCAGCTAAGTTCCAACTCTTGTAAGACAGTTTCTTTTATGTGAGGTGCATTTCTTTATCACTTTTCCGAAATCTCTGATTTGCTGCGGAACGCTCTACAAAAGCAGCCTGGAGTAATGCGTTTTCAAAAGTGTATGGAACATTTGCTGCGATTTCTTGCAAAAACTGTTCAGGCAGCTAAGCTTTCCCGTGTGTGTTTTTGTGTGAAATGTATCACAAATTGTTTTATGCTGTAATAACGCGATTCAGTAGATGTTACGGTAAGTTTTCGGTTCTTTCTCGTCCAATTCCATTATGCTTTTGTATTGTCTGGTCGCATAGTCAGTAAGTATGCAGAGGCAAAAGAGCTTCAAGTCATTGACCCGATTTTCAGACTGCACATGGATCAGTTTCCTCCTGAGCGTGGTCTTTGCTGATATTGCTGGACCGGAACATCTTAGCTCTTACATCCACCAAATGCATCCGGTTTATATCGCATGATATTGCGTAGCAGTCTGTACATATCCTTGCTCTGAAGTTCTTGCTTCCGGCAATTAATTTCTCCTGCTCAGTAGCAGTTCCACATTCGAGATCTGCTAATTTTGGCTTTGAACTTAACACGAGTTCTGAATGCATTCGCATCGTTCCGATAGTTCGGAATCTGCATTTCTTTAATCGACGTTAGAATTCGGAGATGTGCTTTTAATTTAAACTAAATATTGGTCGACAATTTTTTTTTTTTTTTTTTGCTTTGTGGTGGAACGACCGAATGAATGGTCAGAGGCAACGTTTGACTGGGGCTATCATTTTGAATTTTTACCGGCTCCGGTTTTTCTGCTATGTACTTAAGTGATGAGGCGTAATAAAATTCAATAAAACACCTTAATATCATTTAATTAACCAGAATATTTATAAAGAAAACATGTAAAATGTTTAAATTATAAAAGAACTAGCGTATAGTCCATCTAGGACGGTTGTTTTTAAGCTTTAATTAAATATTAATGTATAAGGGATGTTGCCCGTCCCATGACGGAGTGAAATTTTTAATGGAGCCAGATTGAAAACAAATCAAATAGACGCCAGATTTCTGTAAGGAAATATAGTAAAAACTTATACAGTAAGAACTCATTCATGTTAGAACTAAAAATTATATGCTATTTATTTCCGTTTTTCAAAAGACCTCGCGATAAATAACATTCTGGTGTAAAATATTTGTTGCTTAACAATTGTAGCTTAGAACGTTTAGATAGATCGATATTTTGCAAAATGTGTAATATAATCAGCACTAAACTTGGAAAGTTGTTTTCGTGTAAACTTTACCTTAATAACTTTTACTTTGATTTTTCGCGTTAAATTACTTTTTCTGCAGCACACTTGTTATTCCCTCCATGGATTGTTTTTTAGACTGTCATATTCGACGGTTAGTTTGAAACTTCATACCGCACCTTTTCCTACAAAATAATGCGACATCTGCTTTTAGATGCAATCTTGCTCACTTTGACATCTCAAGATTTCAGTTTTTATTGTAAATTAGGGCGTTTAGATAGATCGATATTTTTCAAAATGTTTAATTTAATCAGCATTAAACTCGGAAAGTTAGTTAAATTAAAAATAATAAAAATAATAATAAAAGCTGCATATTACTATTCGAATTGTGCTAAATTAAATGAATATACAAACGCAACTTCCCGTGATATTAAGATTTTAATTCGAATTTTGTAGATCGGATAAAGAGAATTCAAGTAATTGATAATCCAATGTTTTTAAATTAGCACGCGACCACCTTGATATCTTAAAGTGATCGCGTGAAAACTCAACTTGCCGTGTTATTAAGAATTCGATTCGAATTTTGTAGATCGGAAAGACAGAACTTGAGTCATTAGTAACCCAATGTTGTTAAATTAGCACGCGACCACCTTGACATCTTAAAGTGATCGCGTGAAAACTCAGCTTGCTGTGTTATTAAAAATTCAATTCGAATTTTGTAGATCGGAAAAACAGAACTCGAGACATTAATAATCCAATGTTTTTAAATTAGCACGCGATCATTTAGAATAAATTATCGACGTTTTTTCACAATTAAATGTTTTATTAACATCGACTATAGTTTCGCAGAGCGTCTGGCTCGGCATCATCAGGACGAATAGAGCATAAACATTCAAATCATTGTGACATCATCAGAGTTCTGACGGTCACGGTTTTTGGTGAGTTGTTTCCACGCGCTTGAAAGAAATGGCGTAGACGTCATGTCATTGACAAGTCGTGAAGAATTCCGGTATATGTGGAAAGCTTCTAATACATTAAGCTTGTTAGTCGAATCAGGTTTATCAATAAGAATAGCGTTTCCAAATGAAAATTGATGGTTATTTTCGTGACAATGTTGGGCTATTGATGACTTCTTCAGTTCATAGTTCCGTACGTAAGTCTTGTGTTCCTTCACACGGAAACTATAGTCGATGTTAATAAAACATTTAATTGTGAAAAAACGTTGATAATTTATTCTAAATGAACATCACAAGTGTGTAGTCTTGAATTATATATAACACGCGATCATCTTGACATTTAAAAGTGATCGCGTGCTATTATATAACAAGCAATCATTTTGAAATCGAGAGAACACACCAATTTATCAATAAGCGATGGCGTAACAATGCAGACGTTGCTGTGACGTCAAGCGTTCCAGAGAGACAGACGGATCTGGGTGTTTATATTATTAATTTTCTTTGACAATGGCTAATAATATTGTTACAAAGACCAATTTTGGAAAAAAAATGGCGGAATTTATTACTTAAAGAAATAAGGAGTTGGCCCTGCAACGGGAGTAGCCCTTTGGTAAATACACTGCTGGCCACCCAAAATGCAACACCAAGAAGGAAGCATCCGATTGGCCTGAAATTCGCAGCATGCGTCGCCCGCGGGAGGACATGCAAACGATTAGCATTGCAGGGCATATGCAAATCATGTGCGGCCGGCACGCCACCGAGAAGCACTATAAGAAGGGTGCACAGAAGGCTGGGTGTAAGTAGTGGAAGTGTGTTGTGCTGCTGGACCTGTGCGTGGGAAGCTTCGTGATGCCTCGTCGCAGAATACAGCAGTCATTCCAGCACGTTTCGGAGTTCGACAGAGGACGAATAGTGGCTTATCCCGACAACGGTTTATCGTACCGAGACATCGGCGCCCGTGTGGGACGACATCCAGCCACAGTGAGGCGAGTATGGATTCGGTGGGTGCAGGAGGGACGGACGGACCGACGTGAGCGATTGCAGCAGCCGCGGCACACCACCGAACGAGAGGACTGGCATGTTGTGCGGCGGGCATTGACGGCTCGCACCGCCACATCACGAACGCTAGCGCAGAAATTAGGGTGTGTTGCGCAACAACCTATGTCAGCATGTACCGTTAGACGTCGTCTTCAGGAGCGGGGACTTGTTGCACGGCGCCCATTGCTCCGATTACCATTGACTTAACACCACCGGCGAGTGCGGTGGCAGTGGGCCTTTGAACGCCGCACCTGGACTACGGAATGGCACGACATTGTCTTCTCCGACGAATCCCGCTTCTGCCTGCAACACCACGATGGTCGGATCAGTGTGTGGCGGCACCGCGGTGAGAGACTGTATGACCCCTGCATTATGCATCGCCATACCGGTCCGTCGCCTGGCGTTATGGTTTGGGGTGCAATTGGATATGACACCCGCACCCCTCTGGTACGCATCGCCGGTACACTGAACAGCCACTGCACCATCTCCGACGTTTTGGAGCCTGTAGTCCTCCCTTACCTGCAGGACCTGCCAGCGGCCACGTTTCAACAGGACAATGCGCGCCCGCACGTGGCACGCATCGTGCAACAATTCTTCACGGCCCACCAGGTGTCATTGCTGCCGTGGCCCGCCTGTTCTCCCGATATGTCGCCCATCGAACATGTCTGGTCGCTGATCGGCAACCGAGTGGTCCGGCAAGCACCACCCGCGGCTACGCCTGACGAACTGTGACAACGTGTGGAAGCAGCCTGGACCGATATACCGCAAGCTCACATCCAAAGCCTCTTTCGTTCGATGTCGCGGCGTGTAGCGGCCGTTATTGCCAGCCATGGAGGCCACACGAACTATTGATATCTGCGTGTTCCGCAAGTCGCACGGGCCTGTAATCTCAATCGTTTCATCTTTGTATCTGTTGTTATGTGTCCAGTAAATCTGGCTTTGCTATCTCGTGTCCTTCTTGGTGTTGCATTTTGGGTGGCCAGCAGTGTAGTAAAGAGGTCAATTTTGGGGGCTGTTGGTGGTAATGTTTATTAATGTTCTGCTGGCAGTAACGTATAAATGGAGAAATATCGGTCTAATGTTTGTTAGTGTTTATAGGTGTTAAACACAAAATTTGGAAGAACATTACCAAAAAAAGAAAAACTGAGGTGGAGTCCTAATTGCTCGGAAAGCTAAAACCCCGTTCGTGACCTGGACGCCCATAGCCTAGTTTTCTAGAGGGAGACGGAAATTGTAACTACGAATAACATATTCAAACACCATATGCAAATTTCCAATGTGCCTTCTTCTTATCTAACCTTTTCTACCACATTTTATACACATAAATTTAATTGGAAACCTGAGGACCACAAAACTGCGTGAAAAAGATGGATAAATAAAATTAGACAGCACTTGAGTAATTTTGATTACTTGATAATTTTGATTACTTGTGTCACATGCGCCGTCATCAATAAAGAAAACAGTCTCTCAAGCAAAATTCTGGAAGAATCTTCGGGAAATTTTTATCTAGTAGTGAATATGGCTGCTGCAGAGGATGACATACACTATATTGACAAAAGTCACCGGACAGCTGAGACGGGCTGAGCCCGAGCCCGAAAGCCCGTAACAGAGCCCGGGACCGGATCGGGCTCGGGCTGTAGAACATTTACTACGGTTCGGGCTAGGGTGGGCTCGGGCTCTTAGAGAAAGGGAGAGCGAAGGAAGTTTTTTACATATAAATGTGATTTTATAGGATTTAACAAATGAGACACTTTATACACTGAAGAGCAATTGAATTAGAGATACCTGTCTAGTAACGTGTAGCACCACCTTTCGCCCTGATGACGGCGGCGATTCGTCGCGGCATGGACTCGACAAGACACCGGAAGCGTTGGGAAGCCATACGGATCCACGATCCCTGAATAAGCTCCCACAGTTCACGAAGATTTCATGGAGGGAGGTCATCTCTCTCGATGGCATCCCAGATGTGCTCGATGGGATTGAGGTCAGGTGACCTTGCTGGCCTAGGAAGCGAGGTCACGTCGGTGGAGTGTTCATCCAACCATTCGGATACAATTTGGGACCGATGGCACGGTGCATTGCGTTGTTGCAGGATGAGGTCCCTAGTGGGATGTTGAAGACGCACAAACGGGAGCAAATAATCTTCCAGGATATTCCGGTAACGTTGACCTGTGAAGGACGATATCACACGTACCAGGGGTCCCATTTCAGTCCACGTAAACAGTCCCCAGACGAGAATACCACCCCCACCAGCTTGAAGAGTACCCTGCTGGCAAGAAGGATCCATCGCTCCATGTGGTTTGCGCTGTACTCGTATCCTGCCACCCGCATGTACCAACGTGAATCTCGACTCATCAGTCTAGGCAACATTTTCCCACATGTCTAGGGTCCAGTAGCAATGTTCCCGCGCCCATGCTAATAATTGCAGCCTGTGATGTGCGGTCAGCAGCGGTACCCTCGTGGGACGATGGCCTCTGTACCCCATAGCGAGGAGGAATTACGAGGTGTGCTAGGCACACCTCGCAATTTGGGATGTATTAGGCATGTTAAAAGCCTAAATTATGGCACTAATGGCAATTGAACAGCAGCATTTTCGGAGAAACTATTTCCGAGAATGGCCTCCCCCTAAGATAAACACCAGTTTACACTTATTTGATCCCCCCCCCAAAATGTTTGTTCACGCCATGCCTATGCTTTTGGCTTTGGAAAATAGTGCTAAAGGAAAATACTTGTGCGCGCTCGACAGAGAAGACGAGCTTTCAACTTCTTCCTGTTCATTGTTTTGCGGTCAGAAGGAGTGGTTTTACAATGCTTGTGTGGAAGAAAAGGGGTTTGTTGTCGCTAATCTGAGGGCCCTTGGTGTTCGAGTGGGGTATTGAGGGGTTTGGCTGTTCACCACGGTAAAAAGAGGCCATGACCGAGCAACAGCGAAGGCGAGTTCGGGAGGGATGTCACTGGATTGCAGGAATGCGTTGTTATATCGTAGTAGGAGGTAGTGTAGGAGCTGAAAGAATGCTTGGTAAAACTGTAGTGGGAGTGCGTCAAACACTGCAGTGGTGCCAGTGGCACGCCCAGGATTTTTTTATGGGGGTGGCCCAAAATATTGAAGATGCAAATAAAAATACCCCGGAAAAAACATCTCCCAAAATATTGGAAGGATAAAAATATCTCTGCCGTGTTATAGTGCGTTTCCAATGATTCGTACGATATGTATTTAAAACATATACAAAGATATTTAGAAGCTGGCGAAATGACCATGGGACGCCTCATGGGGAGGACCCAGCCCCCCTAGGCTACTCCCACTGAGTGGAGCCTAACTCGTGGGGGCAGAGAAGGAATATGCCCACACATAAAAGGTTGTGTAGACATTGCCACCACGGTCGGCCGCGTATAGCTTAGTGGTCAAACGTTCGTGACTGCCACGGAGGAACCTCTGGTTCGATCCTGGGCAGGTACGAAAGCTAGAACCACTAAATATCCGCCGTGCGTCGGATGGGCACGTTAAGCCGTCGGACCCCCTCCCCCTCCCTCCGTAATAAATAAGGGAGTCCTCCTGCCCCTTTGTACCTCGCTTCCGTGTCACTTTCCTATCTGGCACTCTAGCTCAAATCTCCTAGCTTCCTATTTCTAAAGGTTCTTTAAGAACTGGGATCAGACATTCTCTTCTTAAAGTTCTCTACATATGATCTGATCTGCCTCCACGGTCAAGATGCAAATGTAAATCAAATCTCACAAAGAACGGTAACTGTCCTTCAAATCGAGCCATCCTTTTGTAGTGTACATCTTCTAGAAACCAATCATTCAAGAAAAAGGAAGTTTATTGCGGTACTAACGAAAGGGCATCACTGATTCGATCAGTGCAAATATCGATAAGTGACGTCCATCTTTGAATTATTTGTATCCTTGGAGTTGTTTTTTCAATTTCTTTTAAATAAGGATTCTGCTTTCTAAGGAAATTTTAACATACCAAAATCTAAATAATTTCCTACGAAGATATTAACATACCAAAATCTAAATAATTTTAACATACCAAAATCTAAATAATTTTAACATACCAAAATCTAAATAATTTTAACATACCAAAATCTAAATAATTTCCTACGAAGATATACAACAGTACTACATACTCACTGTTCGAAGTGGGCCGGTATGGCATACCGGTAGTTAACAAAAATGGAAGTGAGCATATAAAAAAACATTATTTACCATACCGGTATGTAATAAATTATAAACCCGTCGCAAACTACGTAAAGATATTAGGATGAAAGCAGAAATTTTAACGCAAAAATCGGCAAATGACATTTTTAACGGATAAAATTGATAAATGATTAACAGCTGGGACTGAAAGAGACCACAAACTCTTCAATAAAGGTTTTTTTTAATGATTACATAATTTTTTTATATTATATACATTAATTTTTTAATAACAAAAAAAAATATGTGGAATGGTACGTATTTTTTTTTTTTTTCTTTTCATATGTAGAGGATTTTAGGAAGTGAATGTCTGACCCCAGGTCTTAAACAACCCTTAGAAATAGGAAGCTAGGAGATTTGGGCTAGAGTGCCCGATAGGAAAGTGACACGGAAGCGAAGTAGAAAGGGTGGAAGATGCCCTTATTTATTACCGGGGGGTGGCAGTACCCGTGGTCCGACGGCTTAACGTGCCCATCCGACGCACGGCGGTTATTTAGTGGATCGAGCGTTCGTACCTGCCTGGGATCGAACCTGAGGCCCTTTCCATGGCAGTCACGAACGTTGCCCGCTAGGCCACCCGCGGCCCCGGTATGTATTTCTTTCGAAACCTCCTATTTATACTATGTGGGTCTATGGTCGACACCATACCGACAGTAGCTCTGTGCCACTTCGACCACTGTACATATTGCTTCCTGTCCTAGTTTTGCACATAATTTGAAGAAGGCCGTCATTTGCTATTACCTTATGATTGTTTGTCTATGACGCGTCAGCACGTAGTTTGAAAATATGCGTTTTAAAAGAACCATTTGGTTAGTCTTTGTAAGATGGAGTACTTTCTTAGTTTCTGAACATACCCATTAGATGCAGAACCGACTGGAAAGTTCTCGTTCTTTCTTTTTGTTTCGTCGTTTTCAAGGTCTTGATCAATGGTGAGGTATTTGAAACATAAAACGAAAAAGAAAATGAGAGAGAGAGAGAGAGAGAGGCGGTTCATTGCTTTCGCAACGTCATATTTGACCTTCGTTCATTTTTCTGGCGCCTTGAAGGCCAGTGCTTCCTTAACGAGCCTCCTCGAAGCAGAAAGGGTGGGTGGTTTTCAGTTTCACCTATACTTTGGACGACATTTCAAAAAAATGGCCGCCGTGGTGCTGAGATGGGTGCCATGACCTTGCGACATTGTGTCAGTAACTCAGTATAGTAATTACGTTGACACTAAATGGTAATGAACGTGCACGGTTAGAACTGGTCTATGTTTATAGCGAAAGCTTATTTGCCTTCCAATTTTGCAACATCTGTATTTTCGTTCACCTGATGCATCATAATTAGCGAGTAATACAGGAATCTCGGTTAGCAATACAGCGTGCTGTTTTAATGTACCGAAGTACCAGTGTTTTCGTTCGTAAAATGCCAGTATTTAGATGTTTATTGAAAATAGTTTTAATCATAATCATGCATTTGAGAAAGTGTTCCAAAATCGCAGAATGCAACCACAGAGCGTTCTAAGCGATTTTTGATTTCCCATAAACTAAAACTTCTAGCGGCATTTTATATACGTTTGATATTTCCGTCAGTAGAAACTTATTTGATCTTTAAAAGGCCTTCGAATTACATTTCCTAGCAACTTTGTTTTGCCGGCACGTCTTTTTCAATTGAAACGTTACAGTAAAACATTGTATTCACCGCATATAATATTACGCACGAAGACGATGTACAGATTAGTAATGAGATTACGTGCCTCAGCAAAAGAAGCACACCCGATTTTAAACATAATTCTTAAACAGAGCATATGTTACCGCGATTTAGCACTATTACGTATCAGTGTAAAATGAGCATTCCGTAATAGGTCGAACCTGTTTGGAATTCTAAATTTTTTAGAATTTTGTCGGAAAAGTCATGACGTATTTTGGCACCCGATGGCGGTTGGGCAGTTTTGGAAGTACTAGAGGCATGCGCAGCTCTGTTATCGCTATGGCATTCGACAGGTGCCAGTTCTAGCTGCAGTCTACAAGGAATAGTGAGCGATTTGGTTGATTTGCGGAGATTTGACATCAAGTTGAAGATGGAAGACCAAACTGTGCATTTTCGCCATATTTTACTGTTTTACTTCCGTAAAGGGAAGAACGCGCGTCAAGCTTGTGAAAAGTTGCGTAAAGTGTACGGTGACAATGCTCTACAAAAAAGTCAGTGCCAGCGGTGGTTCGCAAAATTCCGTGCTGGTGATTTTGACCTCAACGATGCTCCTCGGTCCGAGAGCCCCACTGAGGTTGATGATGACCAAATCAAGGCATTGATCGAGTCAAACCCACGTTACACGACACGAGAGATAGCAGACACATTGCACATCCATCATTCAAGAGTTCACGACCACCTGAAGAAGTGGGATACGCAAGCAAGCTCGATGTGTGAGTTCCTCATGAACTCAAAGAAGCTCAATTGACGGCGCGTATAAACATCTGCGATATGCTGCGTTATGCTAATTAAACGTGAGGAAAACGATCCTTTTTTGAAGCGACTGATAACTGGTGACGAAAAGTGGATTGTGTACAACAATGTGCTGCGCAAACGGTCTTGGTCCCGACGTGCTGCTTCGCTTCAAACGACATCCAAAGCAGACATTCATCAGCGGAAGGTTCTGGTCTCAGTGTGGTGGGATTTTAAAGGTGTCCTGTTTTTCGAGCTCCTACCACGGAACCAAACAATCAATTTGAATGTGTACTGTTGGCAATTGGACAGTTTGAACGAATCCATCATCCAGAAACGCCCAGAGCTCGTTCATTGTAAAGGTGTTGTGTTCCATCATGCACGACAACGCGAAACCACACACAAGTTTGATCACCCGCCAAAAATTATTGGAGCTTGGGTGGGATGTGTTGTCACACCCAGCATACTCGCCTGACCTTGCGCTGTCAGACTTCCACTTGTTTCGCTCTCTTCAACAGTCCTTGCGTTATATAACGTTCAATTCAGATGAGGCTGTAAATCAGCACCTTGTACAGTTTTTCGCCACTAAAGACAGGTTCTTCTATGAACGAGGCATTCTGCAGCTCACTGAAAGATGGCAAAAGGTTATCGAACAAAACGGGCACTATATCATTGATTGATCTTTGTTCTTTCTATCAATAAATGACCTTTGCAAAACATGGCTAAAATATCAATAAATGACCTTTGCAAAACATGACTATTCCGACAACCATAATAGTGATGCATCATTCGTGAGCGATTCGTTCGCAATGAACGACTCTACACCGTCAATAGTGAATAATTCGCTCTGTGAATGTTCATTCAATCCACCATTACTCCAACACAGAAGCGTACCAAAAAGTGAGGTGTGCACGGGTCCGGACCCCCCCCCTCCCACCGGTGATTGAATGATTGAATACGAATTTTAAGCGATATTATGCTTTTATACATATACATTAAAAAAGTAATGGGTTTTTTCTTCAGTTCTTGCTGTTAAAGATTTGGGGTTTATTCCCACTAGGAGTATTTTTTTCCTTTTTCCCCGGAGGCTTTTACCGATGAACCAAATCGATGCCCCCCCCCCCCCCCCGCTCTCCTTAAGAAATTTCTGGCTAAGCCACAACTCCGACGCACACCGAAGTCGCACCGCTTTTAACTTTCTTCCGCCCGTATGAGTTGAGAAACGAATTCCTAATAAGAAAAGTGATGCAGAGAATTAATAAGTGTCAACCGTTATGTATGTATACATAATACGCAGTTAAATACACTGCTGGCCACACAACATGCAACACCAAGAAGGACACGAGATAGCAAAGCCAGATTTACTGGACACACAACAACAGATACAAAGATGAAACGATTGAGCTTACAGGCCCGTGCGACTTGCAGAATACGCAGACATCAATAGTTCGTGTGGCCCCCATGGCTGGCAATAACGGCTGCTACACGCCGCGGCATCGAACGAAAGAGGCTTTGGATGTGGACTTGGGGTATGTCGGTCCATGCTGCTTCCACACGTTGCCACAGTTCATCAGGCGTAGCCGCGGGTGGTGCTTGCCGGGCCACTCGGTTGCCGATCAGCGACCAGACATGTTCGATGGGCGACATATCGGGAGAACAGGCGGGCCACGGCAGCAGTGACACCTGGTGGGCCGTGAAGAATTGTTGCACGATGCGTGCCACGTGCGGGAGCGCATTGTCCTGTTGAAACGTGACCGCTGGCAGGTCCTGCAGGTAAGGGAAGACTACAGGCTTCTAAACGTCGGAGATGTAGTGGTGGCTGTTGAGTGTACCGGCGATACGTAGAAGAGGGATGCGGGTGTCATATCCAATTGCGCCCCAAACTATAACGCCAGGCGACGGACCGGTATGGCGATGCATAATGCAGGCGTCATACAGTCTCTCGCCGCGGTGCCGCCACACACTGATCCGACCATCGTGGTGTTGCAGGCAGAAGCGGGATTCGTCGGAGAAGACAATGTCGTGCCATTCCGTAGTCCAGGTGCGGCGTTCAACGGCCCACTGCCGCCACACTCGCCGGTGGTGTAACGTCAATGGTAATCGGAGCAATGGGCACCGTGCAACAAGCCCCAGATCCTCAGACGACGTCGAACGGTACGTGCTGACACAGGCTGTTGCGCAACACACCCTAATTCTTGCGCTAACGTTCGTGATGTGACGGTGCGAGCTAACAATGCCCGCCGCGAAACATGCCGGTTCTCTCGTTCGGTGGTGTGCCGCGGCTGCGTTAATCGCTCACGTCGGTCCGTCCGTCTCTCTTGCACCCGCCAAATCCATACTCGCTTCACTGTGGCTGGATGTCGTCCCACACGGGCGCCGATATCTCGGTACGATAAACCGCTTTCGCGATAAGCCACTATTCGTCCTCTGTCGAACTCCGAAACGTGCTGGAATGACTGCTGTATTCTGCGACGAGGCATCACGAAGCTTCCCACGCACAGGTCCGGCAGCACAGCACACTTCCACCCCGCCTTCTGTGCACCCTTCTTACAGTGTTTCTCGGTGGCGTGCCGGGCGCACATGATTTGCATAAGCCCTGCAATTCTAATCGTTTGCATATCCTCTCGTGGGCGACGCATGCTGTGAATTTCAGGCCAATCGAATGCTTCCTTCTTGGTGTTGCATTTTGGGTGGCCAGCAGTGTAGAAGATAATTATTAAGTGTCAACCGTTATGTAATATGCAATCAACTAGGAAATAATGGTGAAATTTAATAATGGAATGATGCGTAAATGCCATTCATTTGAATGGTGTGTCCCATTCCATCGCTGGTGACAAATCATTCATCGGCAATGGTGTATGGCTGAAGAGCTAGCTAGCGCTCTTTTAGGAAGTTTGCCAAAAAGAGCTGTGAATGAACATTCAATCCACCATTGCTGCAACGCTCACTGAAGTGGCAGCACGTAAAATTTCGTTCTTATTGAATGAGTTCAAAAACAAATTCCCAATAAGAAAAGTAATGTTGAGAATTAATACTTGTGTTAACTATTATGAAAGCGAGCAATCTGCAATCAGCTAAGAAGTAACGATGCAACTTAAAATGGGAATAATAATAATGCCGTTCATCTGAATGGTGTGCCTGAATAGTTCGCCACGAGCAAATCGTTCGTCGTGAATGGTTGAACAGCTGACGCTCTTGCTCTTTTGGACAGTTCGCCAAAGAGAGCTGCAGCCTTAAAAGGTTTTTTTTTTTTTTTTTTTAAGAGGATTTTGGGAAGGGAGTGTCTGACCCCAGGTCTTAAACAACCCCTTAGAAATAGGAAGCTGGGAGATTTGGGCTAGAGGGCCCGATAGGAAAGTGACACGGAAGCGAAGTAGAAAGGGGAGGAAGACGCCCTTATATATTACCGGGGGGCCAGTACCCGTGGTCCGACGGTTTAACGTGCCCATCCGACGCACGGCAGATATTTAGTGGATCGAGCGTTCGTACCTGCCTGGTATCGAACCTGAGATCCTTTCGTGGCAGTCACGAACGTTGCCTACTAGGCCACCCGCGGCCTTGAAAGGGCAACACGGAGCAGAAGTTAAGGCTCGGCAAGACGTAACTAGCGCTTGACATATCCTGGGATCAGGGCTAGTCCGTCCTGGTCTTAAACATGCAAGATGCAGTGCACAGAAGCTAACATACAGGCTGATGCCGGAGCAGACTGCGCATGCGTGTTTGTGTTGTTTTCTTGACTTCAATTCTGGCAAAGAACAGTCAGCTGAGCTACTCACATCACGAGATTGTTACCTTCTCGGTAGCATAATCACTTCGCAAATCGGATGTGTTAGTTTTGTTGCGCCAATTGCTTCAATTAAGGCTTTTGTTTACTCTTCAGTTTTTCAGAAATGCCAAATACTACGGATTATCTGCATTTTGTACGGATTTTTAGACCTAACTGCTAAAATTTAATTTAAATAGTTATATTAATTGTTATTGCATATCTGTTTCACCAAAATAAGGGATGGTCGGGATGTCAGAAAACAACAACAACAACAGAAAAAAACCGCTCTAAGCAAATAGTCGAAATGAACAATCGTGGGTCAAAGAAAAGCTCCGCTGTCGTACCCCCCTCCCCCATGTCTTTTGCTCCTGAATGTTTGCTTTCCGGCAGAGCACATAAGCTCGTAGCTTGTGAAGGCACTATTGTCACCCATGTTTTACGTTATCTCAACGAGAGTTGACGTTCTTCACGCGAAGCTTTATATTCTTTGACGGGGGCATGGGTCTTCTGCATTCACTCAAATTTCTTATCCTTATCAGATCAGATCATATGTAGCGGATTTAGGAAGGGACTGTCTGACCCCAGGTCTTAAAGAGCACTTAGAAATAGGAAGCTAAGAGGTTTGGGCTAGAGTGCCCGATAGGAAAGTGACACGGAAACGAAGTAGAAAGGGGGAGGAAGATGCCCTTATTTATTACCGTACTGCCAATTATTTATTAATTGGCCAGTAAGGCTTAACATGCCCATCCGACGCACGGCGGATATTTAGAGGTTCGAGCGTTCGTATATGCCCGGGATCGAACCTGGTCATCTCCGTGGCAGTCACGAACGTTGACCACTAGGCCACCCACGACCCTGATCCTTATCAGATAGGTCAGCTGCTCTTAAGAAGGGAGAGATCGATTGCACTCACACAGCCCTTGCTTACTGGAGGGGGGGCGAACCAATGGTTGGAACAGAGAGCTTCAGCAATAAGATGCTGTTTGCTGGATAATGCTCAACTGACTTCCTGCAAATCTGTGCTGTCATTGCATTGCATCATTCTTCAGAAAGTGATTGTTTTACTAGATGGGAAAATAAATAGCAACAATGGAACATTAGTGCCAAGAAAAGGAAACAAATGAGGAAAATAAAAAAAAATGAATGAAACTATTAAAATGAGAAAATAAAAAAAAAGATTTAAAAAACAAAAATCCTTTTTTTGGGGGGAAGGCGGGTCAAAAGTCAACCTCCACGTATGGTCTAAAAAAAAAAAAAGAAACGTTTTCTGGGTTCAAAGAGTCAATCTCCACGTGGTATTCCCTGGGTACCGCTAATAGACTCTGACGATTTTACCAGGTAGAAATCCAATCTTCTGGAGGGGGGAGGGGGGGGTAATTACAAATGTTCTGAGGGACTGAAACTTGTTGACTAATTATATACATATAATCGCATTTTTGCTATTTATATATACATTAATACAAATACAAAATTTTAATGTACTATCAAATTTTTCTGATGCTCGTATATCGTAAATGCAAATTCCGAAAAATCTACACATAGAAGTGATTAAAAATGTTATACCTTTGCTTTAATTCAGTAATGCACCACGGATTTGTCCCCATGGGGTGGTGTAAAATATTAAGGATGCTAATAAGATGACGTTGTTCTGGAGAAAATCCTCTCCCCCCAAACACTACGAATGGTAGTGTCCTCGCCATACTGCAAACGTGTTTCTGATTATTAAGGAATATTTACAGTGTTACCTGAAAACGTATGGTGTAAACCATTCCCTTGCCGTTTGATTTTAGCCTCTTTAGCACACAGTACTAAAAAAAAACTATGTGAAAAAAAAAATTCACATAGTGTGAAAAATTTTCACACTTTGTGACAGTAAAAAAAATTTTCTGTCACATAGTGTGAACTTTGCATCGCCAGGAAAAAAATAAAAAAACCTTCCTATGGGAACAATTTCTAATAATTTGATATTGTTAAAAATTAGATAGCAAATATTTTGTTGTATTGGAAGCATTAACGTCACGTTAATTACACTGAAGCTGAACCGTATACATTGAAAGTTGGCATCTAGAAGACTGAAATGAACCTGAATGTCAGCTTCCAAAATATGATGATATATTGCTGTACAGTGCACAAGCATCTTTACTCTGCGGAAATAAGTTTTTATTGCGGAAGTAGGCCGACTTGTCGATGCTTGAAAAATTGCCTTTTCAGCGAGAACTGCTTAATGTTTTGTTGAAGAATGATAGAAATTTCAGACTGAAGTCCATGTCGAAGGTTTTTTTTTTTTATTATTATTATTATATTTTTTCTCTTGATTTTTAAAAATTAATTTCTCCAAATATTCAGCTATAAATGGAAACAATTAGACTAAATTTAAGCGAGATCGTCCAAAAACCTATAGGGGACGTTCATGGATTTTCGGAGGGGGGAACATCCTCGAGAAGATGCCTGAATACATCACCGGGTATGCATATATACTGTATGTACATACCACAGGTACTTATGGTTCCATAACCTCAATTTTCCAACAGAGGAAAAGACTTGGAGCGTGTCTCTGAGTGCAGTAATTTCTCTACCAGGGAAAAGCTCTGGGGAATGAGGGTTGTAGGTGGGGGTGGAGTGAAGTGAAGTCGGGTGTCTGTTGAGGAGTAGGTATCGATTCATCCTTTCCCGTTTCATCCTCTGCTCAGATCGTGCCGTTTCATTCTGGGGTTTTAACAATTGTGTGGATTCGTCCCCTGCACACAGGAGTAGGTATCGATTCATCCTTTCCCGTTTTGTTTAATATCATCATCATCATCATCATGTCAACCATTATCAATCCACTGCTGAACGAAGGTCTCCCCAAGTTTCCTACCCAACGGTCTGTCTTGTGCCAGTCTCCTCCATGTCACTCCTGCATACTTTCGAATTTCATCCACCCATCTCCCATGTGGTCTTCTTCTGGGTCTTTTCCTGTCCCTCGGAATCCAATCTAAAATTTCGGCTATCCATCGATGGTCCGTCCTTCTGGCAGTATGTCAAGCCCATTGCCATTTCAGGTATTTAACTCTGATCATGATGTCTTCCACTCTTGTCATTTTTCGGATCCACGAGTTCCTCTTCTTATCTCTCCTGGTTACACCAAGCATGCACCTCTCCATGCTACTTTTAGTTGTCTGCAGCCTTTGTATGTCTCTTTTAGTTAAGGTCCACGTCTCTGCACCATACGTAAGCACTGGAAGGATGCATTGATCAAACACTTTTCTTTTAAGACATAATGGCATATTGTTCTTGAAAATTATGCTGTTTCTTCCAAAAGCTCTCCAGGCAAGTTTTGTACGCCGATTAATTTCTTCATCAATGTGACCCTCACTTGATATCTGCTGTCCAAGATAAACGTACGTGCCTGTTATTTCCAGCTTTTCTCCATCAATCGACAAATCTTCATTTCTTGTAAAAGCATTGAACATCACTTTTGTCTTCTGAAAGTTCATTTTTAATCCCACTTCTTTACTCTTGTCAGCAAGTTCCTGGATCATACTCTGCAGCTCTGATGGGTAGTTGCAAAAATGACTACGTCATCAGCAAAACGAAGGTGGGTTAGATAATCTCCATTAATCTTTATCCCTTTGTTTTCCCAGCTCAGCGACTGAAAGACACCCTCCAATGTGGCATTAAAGAGCTTTGGAGATATGGTGTCACCTTGTCTCACTCCCTTTCCAAATTTTATGTGTGTTCTGTTTTCAAATAGCCGAATCTTTGCACTTGCATTTTTATAGATGTTATTAATAATATTAATGTATGCATCTTCAATACCGCAGGTTTTCAGAGCCATTGTAACTGCAGATGGTTTCACCGAATCAAAGGCTTTTTCATAATCGATAAAAGCCATGCACAATGTAAGTTCATATTCCCTTGCTCTTTCAATTAAATCTCTCAGTACGTGGATATGATCTATTGTGCTGTAGCCACTCCTGAATCCAGCTTGTTCTCTCGGTTGAGCCATGTCCAGTGTTACCATCAAGCGGTGTGAAAGAACTTTAGCGAAGATTTTATAAACCACTGATAGGAGGCTGATAGGTCTGTAGTTCCCGAGATCCTCAATGTCACCTTTTTTATGTAGCAGGATCATTGTAGCGGTGTTCCAATCCTCAGGAATCTTCCCCTCATTAAGGCATCGAGTGAAAATTTGGGCGAGTACTGTTTCGATTTCTCCACTTGCTTCTTGTATGATGTCTACAGTAATTCCATCTTCTCCTGGAGCTTTCCCCCGCTTCATGTTCTTGATTGCATGTGCAACTTCTGCTGGGAGGACTGGAGGAACTCTGGTACTGGTACCTTTCATGATGTCTGGAGTACATGTATCATCCCTTTCATATAATTTGGAGTAGAAATCTTTCACTCTTGTCAAAATTTCGCCTCTATTTCTTGTTACAGAACCATCTTCTTTTCTCAGTGCCATAATCTGTTTTCTTCCCTTACTGAGATGTCCTTTTGCTATCTTTAGGCTTTGGTTGTTTTCAATTGCTTTCCTTACTAGTTCACAGTTGAATTTCCTTACGTCTTCAGTGATACTTTTTCGTACTGTCTTGCATAGCTCTAAATATTCCACTTTGGAAGTCACATCTTCTTTAGTTGTCCTCATCTCTCTTCTTTTTTGCATCAACATTTTGGGTTTTCCTGATAATTTGTTCACATGCAACTTGTTCTTAGACCCAGCTAATTTTGTTGCTGTTTCCATAAGAGCTTTGGTTACTTTTCTGTTAACTTCAGAAATATCCACTTCTTCCGATGTTAGGCCTTCTAAAGCAGAGAATCTGTTCTTCAGTTCCAACTTGAAGGTATTATGGTGTTTTTTAAGGTTGGTTATGTCAATAGATTTTGTTTGTCTTATGAGCTTGCCACGTTCTAGTTTAGTGTTGAGGTGCATCTTACATCTCACCAATCTATGGTCACTACCTGTGTTGAACTTGTTTAGCACACTGCAGTCTTCTATGACAAATTTTTTGTTACACATAATAAAATCAATTTTACTTGTCGTCCCATTTGGATGTCTCCATGTCCATTTCCTGTGTGGCTTTTTCTTGAAAAATTAGTTCAAGATGAAAAACCCTTCTGCCTCTGCAAACTCAACGATAGTATTTCCACGCTGGTTTCTGTTGCCGTGACCGAATTTACCTACTTAAATTTCATTCTGTTGCAGTGCCCTATTTTTGCATTGAAATCTCCCATAATTATCTTTAAGTGCTGCTTACCTTTATTATTTAGATGACGAATTTCCTCATAAAACTCTTCAATTTCTTCTTCAGGATGACTTGTGGTGGGTGCATAAGTTTGAATAATCTGAGCCTGGTATCTTTTCGAGAGTTGGATAACGAGTCGTGCAGCTCTGTCAGAGGAACTTTCAACTTCTACAACTTTATCCTTCAGTTTCTTGTTTATTATAAATCCAACACCACTAGTTCTGCCAGTATCTGTCCCACGATAGTAGAAGAGATGTCCACTTTTCAGTTCAATGAGATCTTCTCCTTTTCTCCTTACCTCACTTTGCCCGACGATGTCCCACTTGATCCTTTGTAGTTCCGCTTCCAATTCAAGAAGCCTTGAATCAGAACATAGGGAGCGTCCATTATACGTAGCCAAGGTCAGCATCAGATGGCAGCCTAGTCCGGTCTTCCGGGGATTCTTAGCACCCTCTGCCTTCATGTCGCACTGGCCGCTGCCTTGGCCAGGTGCATTCCAGCTGCCGGAGACTGAGGGCCAAGATTTAAGTTGTGGAGTCATTTTGAAGGGGTTTGGCCATAACTCACCACGCTGGCCAAGCGGGTTGGTGAGTGTGGGATAGCATTTCCTCTAATCCCGATGTTATAGTTATACCGCTATTGGCGGTCGTCAGAGCCCCTTTAGTGGGAACAGTATGCACCACGAGAAGGCGGGGTTGACATTTGTCAAGGAGAGGCTGTGATGTTACGCATCACCTGACCTTACATCCCTTGTTTAATATGTACATTACGAAGTCAAAGAATGTAATTACCATTACAACCAATCTCTGTGGCGTAAAGTTCAAAATTTTGGGCTAACATCAGAATACATAAACAATGAAGACATCGAACGTCATATACGAATGTTTGCAGCTCTTGCATTCATTCCACCCACTTGTGTTGTGTAGACGATGGATTTTTAGCCATAATAGAGGATGCGTCCACAAATGATGCTGTTCAAGAGCTTAATAATTTTATGGTAGATTAGTGGATAGACAACCCTGTTATTGGTGGAATATGGAACTGTTATAAAAAGCGTCACAGAACGGCAAATTCCGTAGAATCGTGGCACGACAGATTAAGATTAAATAAATCTGTAACAAAATCACATACAAATATATTAGAACTTTTGATTAAGTTAAAAGAAGGCATTCAAAGAAAACACTGTGAACTTAATATGCTTACAAAAAAAGACAAAAAATATATATAAATTTGGATAAAATAATTGAGAAAACGGTTCATGATTTCGAAACCGGAAAGAAGACACTAATTGAATGCTTATGTGCTTTGGCATACACAGTGAAACTACAATAATATGTTAGATAAGTTGTAATTGACAAAGTGCTACCAATCACAGCTATTTTCACGGCATTTTTCTGACAAAGATTTTCCTGCATTTGTGACAAGAAAAATTAAAAGACGGAGTACTCTCAGAAACCACTATAATAATTTTTGGGGAACGAAGTCAGACTACCTCCTCGTGTTGTTCCCTGGAAACGCAATATGCGGCTAGTCTGAGCAAAACTAAATAACGAGTAGATAACACGAACTCAAATAACACAGTTTATTAAGCGACTGGAAAAATGTAGAGGGGGGGGGGGGTGAGCACGAATCGCCAACCCGAGGATGAAACGGAAAAGTATGAATGGATGAATCGGAACGTCACCCTGTTAAGGGTAGTTAGCCCATTAACCGGGAGAGTCTGCGAAAGCAGTTGACACTTTTCATAGTTTCTTGAGTGCAGCTAACCAACATACCAACACGGGATTTTTGTAAGGAATGGTTTACTCTGTGAACTTAGTGACAACCTGGAAATTAGATCATTCGTTTAAATGAAAACTCGCGAATAATTCTTTTGGGGAATGATGAATGAACTCCCAAGAAGGAATAATTTACGCCGTCACTAGAGAGTGACGAAAAGTGACTATAAAAGAAGGTGTCAAGATAATGTACATCAAAAGCTTTTGAGGAATTGCAAATCAAGGTAAATGTTCTTGGAAAGAGGATGCATTGTGCTAAATTCCCCCTTTTTTTTCTCTCTCTCTCTTTTATTTCTTCTAGGACATCTGCCTCAACGGTTTTACATTTTGTTGCAGCTATCTCCCTATGATTTTATAAATTAGCATGATAATTTCATATCGTCATGGACGCACGATGACCTAGTCTTTCAAATCAGTTTGGTACATCTTTGTATTCAGTAGAATTTTTTTCACTCGGATTTTTTCAACGCTACCTAGCGTCAGAACTGTGCACCATAAAAATTCGAGAGTGTTATGTTCCATGAAGCGAACGGTATCGAAAATCAAAATAATGTTTGCAATCGGACTTTCAGAAGCAAATATATTGGGAAAAACAGATCATGTGTCCCCTAGCCGGTGCATTGTGTGTTATTCTGAGCAGGAAATGCGCCGTAAATGTTTTCTCAATAAAAGGTAAGTGACCGAAAATGGATTATCGGGTCTTTAGAAGCGCAGATACGGTTGCCAATATGCTGTAAGCAGAAATATGCGCTTGTGCCCTCTAGTGGCAAAATTGTGCTTCAAGAAAAATTAGAAATCACAGTTCCGTCAGACTGCAAAAGAATTTATCAAGTCGGACTGTTAGAAGCATTGGTATTGAGTAAAACAGGATATACATCTACGCCCGTTTGGCGGAAACATTGTGCATTGTTACAGGCAGCAAATATGCGCAAAAAGTTTTTCTCCGTGAGTGGTATCGGAGTATAAAAGAATGTCTATAATCGAATTATTAGGAATGCGTGTACTGCTGCGAAAATGTCAGAAACAAAAATATTCGCTTACCCTTATTGCCAAAACTGTTCATTACAAAAAATTAGAAATCACGTGGAAAACATTGTGCACTTCAAACTTTATCCGACACAAACCTAAGTTTTCACACTGGTTTTTAGCAGCAGAGATATTAAAGAAAGTGTGATATACATGCTCCTAGTTTGAAAACTACATCCATGAAAAAGAAACTGTACGCAAAATGGTCATCCGAAAAAGTATCGATCTAATAAAGATTTCTAGTTTTTAGAAGCAATGATATGAAATAAAATATTTTTTTATAATTTGATAATATCTACATTTATGCTCTCCTCGTGTCAGAGTCACGCATCGGAAAATGGCAGACTAATTAATGGGTGTAGAGATATGATGTACACAGACGGACGGACGGTGTAACGTAGTGCGTTGTTTTAACTGAAATACGAAAACAAATGACGCTGGCTACGGAGAGAACATTTTCACACGACGAAGTGTTGCAATGGAAACTGCAGAGGAACTGACTGACTAATGAAAGTTGAGATGATGACTGGGCTTTAGAGAGACAGAGAGAGAGAGAGGAGAGGGACGGGTAAGAAAAAGATGTGTTTTTTAGTGCTGCTCCGTGAAAAAGTGTTAAATAAACTTTGTTTGTTTGAGAGTTTGTTTGTTTTTCTGATTGGAGGTTTAACGACCACCGTGAGCAACTCAATGGGCTATAAGCAGTCGTCCGTCCCTAATTTAGGGTCACTGGTTCTAGAGAAGAAAGAGAGCCAGTGCCGTGAGACCAACACAACATCCATGCCTCACCGGGATTCGAACCCGGACCCCTTTCGGACGAATGATCAGAGGCCATCGCTTAGACCACTGCACCACGGAGGCGGTATTTTATTTGAGAGTGTGGCATAGAGTAAATGAATTCCTACGACGGTATAACGGACATCATAGTGATAACATAATCACATCCTCCTATTCCAAAATACATGCTACACAGTAAGAATGTAGTGTGAATTCACAAAAAAATTCTGAGAATAACGTGTAGGCAAGTGTCCGTATTTTAACGAAATTTCCGTTTTTAAAAGTGCTTTTTTTTTTATTTACTTCTGTGCTTTTACATATTTTTCTCAGTCAGTAATTCCGTTTATTTCAGAAAAGTCCGTTTTTCCACGTTTTCTTCAGACCATTGGGCCAACAGTATACGCAACATTTTTGGCGCATGTAGATTACTATTGGCTAATAACTTACCATGCTTCCCACAATGCAATGGTCTATATTATATATAGATTAAATGTGTATCTATTTATTACATCTGAAGAAGAGGCAGCCGCTGCCTCGAAATTGCTCATGGTTTTAATTGTATATATTTCTCACCTTTTAATCATTAAATCGTGCTAAAGACGGAAATCTTTCATCGCTTTAGTCCGTTTCAAGTTTTTCCGTATTTATACAGAAATTTCGCAAAATCGAAGACGCTGAATTCTTCAGTTCTTATGCCAGATGATCATATGTATAGGATTTTAGGGAGGGAGTGTCTGACCCCAGGTCTTAAACAACCCTTAGAAATAGGAAGCTAGGAGATTTGGGGTAGATTACCCGATAGGAAAGTGACACGGAAGCGAAGTAGAAAGGGAGAGGAAGACGCCGTTATTTATAACCGGGGGGCCAGTACCCGGGACCCGATGGCTTAACGTGCCCATCGGACGCACGGCGTTTATTTAGTGGATCGAGCGTTCGTACCTGCCTGGGATCGAACCTGAGGTCCTTTCCGCGGCAGTCACGATCGTTGCCCACCATGCCAGAGAACCCCTTCGCGCCGGTGATCGAAATCTGGTCGATTAGGCTCAATCTGTACAAGACGCGCGTCATCACAGCTGAGCCAGAAAGCCTTATGAACTGCACTCACATTGAAGGTAAAACTATTCTCGCGGTGATATCGCCCCCTCCCCCCGATTAATGTGAGTGATTTGGTCATTTTATTTTCTGTTGGGACTTATTATATTTTTGAATACGCTTCTAATAATTTTATTTTTTGTGCAGGAGGACTTATCACAAATTAAGTATTTTTTTTTTTGTTGTTCAGCGTGATATTTCGAAGCAATAGAATGTTTTTGAGATATTTTTTTGTAACTGACAATAACTTTCAGTTATCCTTAAGAAATGATAAAACGTACTGTTTCATAGTATTATTTCATAAAGCTTTTGAATGCAAAATTTACTCTTGATAGCGTAATAGCTTTTGCCTTAAGCACTCCACAGACATCGTACAGTCACTGGCACAATAGTTTAAGAACCGGGTTTCTTGCGGTAACACAATACGTAGTGCGATGAAAAAGCTCCAAGACTAGGCACGTAGCGCGCCAACAAATGGCAGTACGCCGATGCGCTAGCAGTGGTCGAGAGCAGTGATCTTCATGAGTCATTGTGCCGAATGGCGTCGTTCTGTGAACATCGGCAGCTGTGATACACGATATTTTGTGACCACGTACAGAACACAGCTGCGATTTCGGTATGAACTGCATGCAAACTAGAGCAACGAGCGAACATCAAATTCTGCGTCAAACTCGGCAAATCGGGAACGGAGACGCATGAAATGTTGCGGCAGGCTTATGGCAATGAAGCAATGAGTCGTGCGAGGTGTTTTGATTGGCACTCGCGCTTCAAGAACGGCGGAATGGCACTCAAAGGCGACGAGAGGTCAGGGCGACCGTCCACGAGCAAAACCCCCTGAAATGTGGACAAAATTAGGAACTGGTGCATGAGGATCGTCGGAGAACCATTCAAGACATTGCTACCATCGTCAATGTGTCATACGGAACAGTGCAAGAAATTCTGACTTCGGTTTTGAACATGCACCGCATTGCTGCAAAGGTTGTGCTAAAGATTCTGAACCCCGAACAGAAGGCGCTCCGTGTCGAAATCTGTCAAGATCTTCGTTCGTCAGCAGGTGGTGAATGAACCAACGTTCCTGTCGCGGGTCATCAACGAGACTTGGGTCTACGGTTACGACCCGGAGACCAAACAACAGTCGTCGCAGTGGAAGAGCCCGGCATCATCACAACCAAAGAAGGCCCGATAGGTCCGGAGCGCAACCCAAAGCATGCTCACCGTGTTCTTCGACATTCGTGCGGTTGTGCGACGTGAATTCGTCCCCCAGGGCACGAATTAGTTTCAGCTTCATCTTCGGGAACACCGCCCTTTTTTACTGCGATGTTCTGCGGCGTCTTAGGGAGGACATTCGCCGCAAACAACCTGAAATGTGGAGCAGGAACGATTTCCTGCTGCGTCACGACAATGCAGCAGCTCACAGATCGTTAGCAACACGCCAGTTTTGCAGCCGCAACAGCGTGACTACCCTTCCTCACCCGCCTTACTCGCCGGATTCGGCCCCTTGCGACTTCTTCCCGTTCCCGAAGATGAAGCTGAAGCTCAAGGGTCGCCGCTTTGAAATCGTGGACGAGATCCAGCGCGAATCGCAGACGGTGCTTGACACGATTCGCGAACAGGACTTCCAGGGAGCCTTCCAAAAGTGGCAAAAAAGCTGGCAGCGACAGTGGCAAAAACGCTGGCAGCGGTGTATCACTACTTTGAGGGAGATCATAGCCAGACTTACGTTACGTAAGTACTTCGTTGTATATCGGCCTAGTCTCGGAACTTTTTGATCGGACCTCGTATATAATAGCTGGTGCACAAAATAGGGGAGAGGAGAAGAAATATCCTGTGCCACAATAACCAAAATGCATGCGATGTCCTATCCGCAATATCCGATCTGGCTACTGAACTTCAAAATCAGTTCCTTTGACAGACGTTTGAAACTTAACAGTTAATCAAACCTCAAGTATTTCCGCGAATCTCTCCTATTACCAGAATGGTTTCGTCATATGCGGAAACAGAAACAGTGAGAACGGAGTATTACCATCAATACAATAAGGAAATTGCGGAAAGGGTTTTAAAAATTCAGAATTTTCCTCTCTTACGAAAAATCCGTAAAATTCAGTTTTTTTCACCGTCATTTCACGGAAAAGGTTAAATCAGAAATTTGCTTCGTTAATTCACGAAAGGAATCAAAGAAAGTGGCTCCTGAATTTCAGAATTTTTTTGACAAAGTATAAATCATTTCTGTCAGGCATCACTCATTACGGAAAACGTTTTATACATAACTTCTGATTAGAATGATGCACAGTTTTACTGCAGGGGTGTAAATGTATGTTTTGGTTTTAAAAAATCCGGTTGCGAAAATTCGGTTTCTTCTGCATGCGATTCCCTATAGTAAAGATTGCGAACAGCATTCAGTTTAAATTGTACACAGCACTCCCACTACGAGGCGTACATGTATAAAGTACTTTCTCGCTATATCTGCTTCTAAAAGTCATATTTGAAAAAAAAAATTCCATTGCATACTCCCGTACTGTGAAGATTATTATGCTTATACAGTGAAACCTCCGAATAGCGGTTCCAGCTCGTACCATAAAAAAGTGACCGTTATTGGGAGGTTAGGTCTAAGTTATCATTGCTAGTCCGTTGCCACTGTACAAAAGCATAATAAGTGTATGAAGCTTAAGCACAAAGAAGGGTTTTCTCTAACTGCTGAATAAATTCAGTATAATGCGTAACTAATAAATCATGGAGAGCTTTGGGAAAGCAGTGTATTGTTACCGGGACTCTTCTTTCCCGTTAGGGCTCAATATGTGTGCTTAGTTGCAACACATTGCGGATGCTACTGTTGCCGAGGAACTACTTCGTATTTCGGGCCACATTGTTTTGAGGTTTAATTAATTACAAAGACCAGGCGTAATTAACTTTTAATTTTTTTTTTTGATCTAAGTTATTTTTCCTTTGCTCCCTTTCCTGCCTCTCAACCCCCTTTTCCCCATCGGAGCATAAAGCCCAGGTGGTCCAGGCGGTTTATGGCGGTTCCCTCGGACACCCGTGGGAATGATCAATGAACTTCTCTTCTTTTCACTCTTGTGAGAGGAAGCATGGCATACACGAAATTTATGAAATTGCCCCAGCGCTAACGTTGCTGGTAGGACAAAACATCCCGGTATTTCAGAAATGCGCATGCAAAGTCCGAACCTCGGTCAGATGAATAGGCAAGTTTACGTTTTACGACCATCTCTTCTAGAAGTAGGCACCAGAAAAAGTCGTAAAATACACTGCAGTGTCACAAGAAAGTCGTAACTCTGTCACAGGGAAGCCCCGGCAAACTTTCACTATTCATCAAGCCCCAGAAAATATGTCCCATTTAAAGTGCGGAAACATCACCTGCCCAATACGCCAGCTGTTGCTAAAGGGTAGCTGAGTGGCTCAGAGGCCAACCAATAACCACTAAGGTCAACTCAGCTGACCAATCCAGGCCCCAGGCGGAAAACTCCAAGAGGGCTGAGGGCACGCACCTACCACGTGGGAAATTAAAGGGACGCTGATATATACACAGAAAAAAGCGTAAGCAGGGACGGATACTGATACGGAGACGGAGACTGAGACGGATATGGAGATATAGAAGTATATGATGTAACTTTATAAAGTAGTCAGGGGTAGGCATAGATAGGGAAAGGAAAGACCAGCGTGATAGTACGCGGTCCCAGCCGTGGCAGCCAATTTTGATAGATAGAGCCACCGAAGAAACCCATCCAGTCACGTGAGAGATCGAGACGAGCACCAGCCCAACAGACGTAAGGTAAGATTATGTGTTTTCCCCAATTCCAGTTCCAATGTTGTGTGTATGTATACATGCATGGTCGCTATGCCTCCCCGTAGATAGATTGTGGGATTTATTTTAAATTTAAGCTCAGGGGTGTAACAGGCTTACGCAGCAGTGGACCAGTCAACATGCCTAATTTTATCATTTTAATTTAACGTAACTTTTATTTGGCCTCCACCTGAAGGCTGCAATTGCTTAATTCAACATACTTGTCTTATAATAAGCATGTTAATTACTTAATCTGGTGTAGCAAACTTTTCTAGGCTGTGTATATTTTTCTAATTCATAATTTGCGGAATATGGGTTTTTTACGAATATCTCGTAACGAACTTATATAGAACACAACGCGACGTCCGTAAACTTTGAGATTGGGTTCCTAAAATTTAGGGGGACGCAACCTCACTGTTTATCCAGCTAGACGATGAAATAAGTATTCCGCGACCACCGCACTACCGAGGGCGTGGTAATACTACAAGAGAATTGTACTTCAAGAAAAGTATCAAGTTCAAAGGATATTTATTCGTGAAACGTGGCTAAAATATGAAAGTATTTACAAATGTAAAACTGCGATGCAGTATTTACAAATGTAAAACCGCTTGTTTGTGATGATGTCAAGATCATTTCCGATATTAAATCAGTTCGTTATAACTATCTGATTTCATTGTATTTGGATTGTCCTGTGGAATTATTTTACAAAATTACTTCTAGAATCTCTTAGTTCGATACTTATTCTAGTATCCTACGCTCTTTCCTACTTACTCTACGATTCTGCCTAATTTCTCTTCTATTTTATTTATTGATCTTTCTCGCTTCCCAGTTTCGAAGCCATCTTCCGCTCGACCTCTTTCCCCGCTCGCTGTTCGAAAAATCTTCCTTTCCTAAAGCATCTTCCCGCAATTTCTGTCCCCTCTAGACTTCTCTTTCTCTTCCTCCCTGACCCCTTCCTCCCTGTGCCCCTGAGCCTCTCACCCTCCGCTATAGGGGAGAGTGTTTCTATACCTGACGCCTCTGATGCAAAAGCTAATTAAGCAGTCTGGAATAGCTTGTTGATGACAATGCCCATAATTGCAGCGTAGGCCAATAAAACGATTTAAACACTTAAGAAAGGTTGCACGTCTAATTACAATTGCCGCCATGGAAACCCTTCGAACACTCTCTTGCTGGCTGACCTTTCATGAAAAAGAATTAACACCAAAATCCCTTAAATTCTCCAAAATCCCCGTAACAGCCTGGCGTTTGTCCTAAACAGTCCTTAGGAATAGGAACCTAGAATATTAGGGCTAGGGTACGCTGTAGAAAAAGATATTAGACAGTGAAGTGTAACGGCGAGTTAGCTGGCCATACTTCGGAAAGCCGGAGCAGAACCTACTTGGACCAAGAGATACACCGCCAAACGTCAATATTCCAGACACCGGCAACCATTCCCTCAGCCCTTGAGGGCTACTGAAACGCACACTGGAGCTAGAGCTCTCGCTTCTCGTAGAGCTAAACTTTAACTCTTTTCTTTTCATTTAAGCACATCATTGTGCGTGACGTAGTCCAACCCATCCGGTACAGTTTCTTTTTAGAAATAGGATTTGTCTTCATCTCATCCCTCTTTACGAAGGAAGAATGTAAAATCCTAAGTTTCATGACTGACTGAGGTGTCCGTTGACCGCTGTTCACAGGTTTCGTTGTTCGGAGGTTATCGTTAATGTTAATCCTACTGCAACTGTTAGGTGCCAACAAAACTTACTGTTGTTCGGAGGTACTCGTTAATGGAGGTTTCACTGTATTTTCTGTTTTTTATCATGATGCACATCCTCTAAGGAGTGTTAGTGTTTTCAATGTTTAGTTTAGTTTAGTTTATTTATTTGCCATGTTACACGCAGTTAAGAACATACACTACAATGTGCAGTAGTAACTCCGATTCTAAAAATCAGATTAAAAAAAATTTCTTGTTAGTTACTATGTGACGTACCTGCCAGCAGGACGCACATGACATAAAGGCAGATAGGAATCAGAATACATGTCTGCGTAGCTCAGTTGGTAGAGCGACTTGTTCCGGAATAAGCGTACTCGGGTTCGAATCCCGGCGTAGACCGAAAATGACGGAGAAATTTACTTCGTTATAATGGCGCCCGAACTATCCGGATGACCCGACCGTTCAAAATCTCGCATTGGTGTGATGTTATTTCCACACCGCGAGATAGGAAAAATCAGAGAATCCCTTCTCCAGTGCTTCGAAAAATAAATGTGTGTGACGTTGCATTCCACACACCAGATTGACTGGGAGTTCTCAAGTGCACGTTCTACAGTGGTTGTCTGCCTGCAACGATTCATGGTCACGGCTGACCGGTGGGCCATGCCCCCGGCCCCCTTTCGGGGGGGGGGGGGAGATGTGACGTACCTGCCAGCAGGACGCACATGACATAAAGGCAGATAGGAATCAGAATACATGTCTGCGTAGCTCAGTTGGTAGAGCGACTTGTTCCGGAATAAGCGTACTCGGGTTCGAATCCCGGCGTAGACCGAAAATGACGGAGAAATTTACTTCGTTATAACTATGAAGAACATATTACCCTCATTTTCAGCTTTCCAGCCCGGGGAAGTAAGGTTACGTTTTGCTCTATGTCTCTGCTTCTAATTCGATCTGAAAAATTCATTTTGCTTTGGGATCTTCCGTTGTGAAAAACATTTTGCATGCAGTTTTTGGTTTTTTGTAAGGCACATATCTACCTCTAACGGGCGCAAGAGCCGGCATGGCATGTTTCTACTTGCAAACATTTTGCCGCTTGTAGCAATCCGATTGAAAAAATTATTTCTGTAACTGGTTCCAGTCACTATAAATAACACTGTGCTCATTGTGCATTTTTTTTAAATGCGCAGTTTAGCTACGGAAAGGAACCGGATTTTTTATTTTATTTTTTTGCCGCTTTTATCCATTTCTAAAAATCCGTTTTAAAATATGTTTTATTTTGTGCCAGAAATGGTTCGAAAGACGTGCCCATGACTCCAGAGAGTTTGGTGTCATCTTTCTTTTTTTTTTAAAGACGTTCACATTTTCACTTTAAACTTCGAAAACATCGCTTTTTTTTCCCTCTCTCTAAGATATTAAAAAAAAAAAAAAAGAGGAGAAGAAGAAGAAGAAGAAGAAATGTTCATTAGTCATCGGATGAGGTACTGTGAATAAGCGGGCTCCGTTGCTACGTGACAGGACCCCCGAACATCTGTTTGTGTTTTTGTTTGTCACTCAGAAAAAAACAAAAAAGTTCGAAAACACACGTCGCTAGTGAGAATGAGCGGGTCTTCACGTCCACCAGACATACCACCCAGCAGACTCTGTATACTTTCACGCTTGACACACTTTGAGGAACGAGGAGATAGAGACTAAACACAACGCTGTGTAATCAGTTTGACGTTGACGTATAACTTCCGATGAATGATGCTAGCGCTACAGTCAAGATTTCTAGATTGTTGACCTCATAAACGTTTCGGAAACACTTTCCTATAGGTTCAAATCGAACGCATTTTTACTTATTTTCAGTTGTAACAAGAAAGATTGACACCGAATTTTCGGGTGTAATAAGCACGCCTTTTGAATCCGTTCTGAAGCAAATTAAATTTATCAAAGCTATTCAAAGTCAATAGAACCAGTATGCAAAACAATAGTATCTGACGGAAGGAAGAAGTTTTTCAATCGGGTTTTTAATCCCTCAGATATTGCTGTAAACGGAATCGTGAGATTACGAACTCTTAGAAACAGAGATATCGACAAAAATAAGATGTGACTTTAAGTCCTCTGGTGGGAAAACCATGCATTATTTTAAGAAAAAAGTATTCTCAAAAGGTTTATCCATATGAGCGGTATCGGTCCAAGAAAAAAAATTTAGTCGAGTTTTCAGGAACCTAGATTTTGCTACAAATACATAAGAAGCAGAAATTAACACTTATGACCCCTGGTGGCCAAACCATTCTTTACCAAACATTAGAAATTATGTGAAAAATATTTTCCATCAGTTCTTGTATGCGATACAGGAAGAATTTTTCAAATCGGAGTTTTAGGAGCTGAAAACGCAATTTACCTTTGCGCCCCTAGCGGAAAGTCTATGATTTACTTGAAATTTTTGAATTTACAGGAAAAACATTTCGCAGCGGAAACACTATCCGACAAAGAAGATTTTTCAAATCAGACTCTTAAAAGTAGAGATATTGACAAAAATAAGATATTAGAAACCATGCATTTTTTCAAGAAGAAAATGTTCCTAAAAGACGGTTTTTTTCAATCGAGAATTTGGAAGCTCATATTTTGCTGCAAATACATCAAAAGCGGAAATTTACGCCCCCTGGTGGCCAAACCATTTAAAAATATATATATAGAAATGAGGTGCAAACGATTTCTCATCAGGAGCTGTATCCGGTGCAGAAAGAATTTTTCAAATCGGAGATTTAGAAGTAGATATATAGGGGGAAACGCAATTTACCATTACGCCCCCTAGCGAAAAGTCCATGAATTACTTGCAAATTTTGAAATTATATGAAACACATGTAACACTGGAAACACTATCCAACAAAGAAGGAATTTTTCAAATCGGACTCCTAGAAGTAGAGATATTGACAAAAATAAGATATACATCTACGCCCCTGGCGGAGAAACTGTGGAATATTTTAAGAAGAAAATATTCCAAAAAGGTTTATCGATGTGAGTAGCATCAGTCCACGAAAGAATTTTTTCAATCGATATTTCAGAAGATCAGATTTTACGGTAAATACATCCGAAGCAAAAATTAACCCTTACGCCTCCTGGTGGCTAAAGTATTCCATACCAAAAATTCGAAATTATATGCAAAAGATTTTCCATCAGGAGATGTATCCGCTGAAGAAAAAAATTTCAAATCGGAGTTTTAGAAGAAGAGTTATCAGGAAAAATGTAATTTACTTTTACGCCCCCTAGCGGAAAATCTATGCGTAATTTGAAAAAGTAACTATATCTAAAATACTCTTCGACATAAATGAAATCGAAAGATATTTTTTTTTTCAATCAGATGTTTAGAAGCAAATATGTGGAATAAAATGTATTTTTGAATTCGACATCATCTGCATTTACGCCCTCTAGCGGCGAAATTGTACATCGTAAAAAAAACCGAAATGAAGGATCATCATTCTCATATTTCAAGCTTCTCAATGTAAAAAGAATTTTTTCAAATCGGACTAATAGTTGCAGAGATATCGTGGGTACAGACGGACGGACTGACGGACAAACCGATAACATAAGCACGACCTTTTTTCAAAAGACGTGCTAAAAAACGGAGAGAGAGAGAGAGAGAGAGAGAGAGAGAGACGGGACCAGCCGGAAAGAGCTTCAGACTGCTTAGTGGGGTTACTGTAACGGTTACATGACCCTCAGACGAAATATTTGACAATTGTTTTTGACCACCACCACACACACACACACACACACACCCGCTCCCTGCGTCATCCTGTAGGGCCAGAGTTGGGCAGGTGAATAGAAAATGCATCTTGCCCTTTTCTGATTCGTCCTGTGCTTGACGCTCAAGGTTTCTTTTTCCTTCAAATGGAAGAATTCACTCCCACAAAAATAAATGAATAGAAAAACTGTAACTACACTCCGAGTCAACCTAAGAGTGAACCACTATGAAGGTTACGAAACAGCTACCTCCGCTACGAAAAATAGTCACTAGCGTTTAGAGCGAAAAGCGGTCGAATTATTCCTTAGAATCCATTTTTGTTTGCTCAACAGTTTATCAAACAAAATTGCTATCTAAAAATAAATTTGCAGAAGTTAGAGCGCCTTTAGAAATAAATTTGTTCTGAGAAGTTGCTGAATCAAGAGCTTCGCACTTTCGGCTATTTCTGTCCACTTGGGGTACAACTCTAACACTGGAAGGGGTGGAAGACCTCTCCCAATATTAAACAACACAGAGAAAATAAATTGACAATCGGGGAAACTCGCAGGATGCGTTAAACAGGCAGCAGGGGCACGGTAAGGGAAGCAGTTCGGCCTCCACCAGACCTCCCCTCACAATCCCCGCTGCTTGTGAGATGTGTGTGTGTGTGTTGGAGGGGGGTGGGTTCAGAAAGGAAACAGTAGGAGAGCACATTTTAACACGGATGGAAACCGTTCTTGCGTTCCATGCCGAGTTGTCATAAGACTCTACCGCCTTTACCAATAGTACACTTTTAGGGTGAATTGGAGTGCAGTCTCTTCACTGTTTTATAACCAAAGGAGTGGAATGTGTTAATATTATACAGTTGAACCCATATCAGCTGTGAAAGTGGGCGCAAACGAAGGGGAACGGCGTTCCCCTATATGAAATAGTTGTGAACAAAAAAGTTCGTAGACATTTCAGGGGATAAAAAGTGCTGCTGTACTTATACCGAGGAAATTCGGGCTCGTTGTTCGTTTATATAATTTGCCCTTCAGATTCTTATCTGCCGGCATGTTGCCGGAGATGTTCGTATTTATCTGTTTTGATTTCGGATAATCCTGTACCGTACGTTATCCTGCAAGCAGGAAACGTGAACTATACTCCGAGTCAACCTAAGAGTGTACCACTATGTAGGGTACGAAACAGCTACCTCCGCTAAGAAAAGTAGTCCCTAGAGTTTCGAGCGAAAACCAGTAGAATTATTGCTCAGAATCCATTTTTGTTTGTTCAGCAGTTTGTCAGACAAAATTGCTGTGTAAAAAAAATTCCAGTAGTTCGAGCGCTTTTGAAAAAAATTTGATTTGAAAAGTTATCAATAAGAGCTTTGTTTTTTAGCACGTCTTTTGTAAAAAAAGATCGTGCTTATGTTACCGGTTTGACCGTCCGTCCGTCTGTACCCACGATATCTCTCAACTATTAGTCCGATTTGAAAAAATTCTTTTTTTGCATTGGGAAGTTTGAAATATGCGAATGATGATCCTTTATTTCGTTTTTTTTTTTACGATGTACAATTTTGCCGCAAGGGGGCGTAAATGCACATGATGTCGAATTCAAAAATACGTTTTATTCCACGTATTTGCTTCTAAACATCCGATTGAAAAAATTATTTTATCTTTCGATTCAATTTATGTCGAAGAGTATTTTAGATATAGTTACTTTTTTCAAATTACGCATAGATTTTCCGCTAGGGGACGCAAAAGCAAATTACATTTCCCCCGATAACTCTTCTTCTAAAACTCCGATTTGAAAACTTTTTCTTCAGCGGATACACCTCCAGGTGGAAAATCTTTTGCATATAATTTCAAATTTTTGATAAAGAATACTTTAGCCACCAGGAGACGTAAGTGGTAATTTTTGCTTCTGATGTATTTGCCATAAAATCTGAGCTTTTAAAATATCGATTGAAAAAATTCTTTCGTGGACTGATGCCACTCCCATCGATAAACCTTTTCGGGATATTTTCTTCTTAAAATATTCCACAGTCTCTCCGCCAGGGAGCGTAGATGTATATCTTATTTTTGTCAACATCTCTACTTCTAGGAGTCCGATTTGAAAAATATCCTTCTTTGTTGGATAGTGTTTCTAGTGTGACATGTTCGTCATATAATTTCAAAATTTTCAAGTAATTCAAAGATTTTCCGCTAGGGGGCGTATAGGTAAATTGCGTTTCCCCCTGTATCTCTGCTGCTAAATCTCCGATTTCAAAAATTCTTTCTGCACCGGATACAGCTCCTGATGGGAAATCGTTTGCACATAATTTCTAAATTTTGTAAAAAAATGGTTTGGCCTTAAAGGGAAAGGGGCGTAAATCTTAATTTCCGCTTCTGTTGTATTTCCAGAAAAATATGAGCTTCTAAATTATCGATTGAAAAAAACGTCGTTTGTAGACCGATACTACTCATGTCGACAAACCTTTTAGGAATATTTTCTTCTTAAAATAGTGCATGGTTTCTACGCCAGGGGGCGTAGATGTATATCTCATTTTTGTCAATATCTCTACTTTTAGGGGTTCAATTTGAAAAATTCCTTCTTTGTTGGATAGTGTTTTCAGTGTGACATGTGTTTCATATAATTTCAAATTTTCAAGTAATTCATAGACTTTCCGCTAGGGGGCGTAAAGGTAAATTGCGTTTTTCCCTATATCTCTGCTTCTAAATCTACGATTTGAAAAATTCTTCCTGCACCGGATACAGCTCCTAATGGGAAATTGTTTGCACATAATTTCTAATTGGTTTGGCCATCCAGATGGCGTAAGTCTTAATTTCCGCTCCTGATGTATTTGCAGCAAAATATGAGCTTCTAAAATCTCGATTGAAAAAAGTCTTTTGTTGTCCGATACTACTCATGTCGACAAACCTTTTAGGAACATTTTCTTTTTGAAATAACGCATGGTTTCTACGCCAGGGGGCTTAGATGTATATCTTATTTTTGTCAATATATCTACTTCTAAAAGTCCGATTTGAAAAATTCCTTCTTTGTTGGATAGTGTTTCCGCTGCGAAATGTTTTTCCTATATATTCAAAATTTTCAAGTAAATCATAGACTTTCTGCTAGGGCGCACAAAGGTAAATTGCGTGTTCTGCTCCTAAAACTCCGATTTGAAAAATTCTTCCTGTATCGCATACAAGATCTGATGGAAAATATTTTTCACATAATTTATAATGTTTGGTGAAGAATGGTTTGGCCACCAGGGGTCATAAGTGTTAATTTCTGCTTCTTATGTATTTGTAACAAAATCTGGGATCCTGAAAACTCGACTAAATTTTTTTTTCTTGGGCCGATACCGCTCATATGGATAAACCTTTTGAGAATACTTTCTTCCTAAAATAATGCATGGTTTTCCCACCAGGGGACGTAAAGTCACATCTTATTTTTGTCGATAATTCTGTTTCTAAGAGTTCGTAAGCTCACGATTCCGTTTACAGCAATATCTGAGTGATTAAAAACCCTATTGAAAAATTGCTTTCTTCCGTCAGATACTATTGTTTTCCATACCGTCTCCATTGACTTTGAATAGCTTTGGTAAATTTAATTTGCTTCAGAACGGATTCAAAAGACGTGCTTATTACACCCGAAAATTCGGTGTCATCTTTCTTGTTTCTGCTGTTTCTGTCCATTTCGGACACAACTCGGAGAGGAGCGAGGAGTGAAAAAGCTCTTCCAACTGCATAAAACAGAAACAATAAATTGGCATTCGGGGAAACTCGAAGGGTAGGTTATTTAAGCCTCCACCAGACACCCATTCCCGATCCCCACCGCTTGTGAGATGTGTGTGTGTGTGTGTGTGTGTGTGTGTGAGAGAGAGAGAGAGAGTCAGAAATGAAACAATAAGGAAGCAGATTAACGCGGATGGATACCGTTCTTGCGTTCCACGATGAGTCGTGATAGACTCTCTCGCCTTGAACAACAATACACTTTGAGGGTGACTTGGAGTATATAGTAACAGTGTTACCGGTTAGTTTCAGAAAACCGAACTCAAAAATGAGAGTAATTCATTAATAGTGACAAAATTTGGTGCATAGCCGCTGATCAAGACCGCGCTGATTTCCCGGAGAGACGGCATCCTCTAATATTGTTTAAAGTGGTGTTTAGCAATAACTGTTTCTTCGGACATTAAACTTAGAAAGGAACAATTTCTGACGGGGAAAACTACGGTATCCTTTGTTTCTGAGTGAATATCCTAGCTTTATGAGACAGAATCGTTCCCCTCCCCCATCTCTTCGTATTCTTTCTTTTGTATGTGTGTGTTTCTTTCTTTTGTATGTGTGTGTTTCTTTCTTTTGTATGTGTGTGTAAATTCGCCCCCCCCGACTTTTAAACGCTAAATGTTGCGTTCCCACCAAAAATATTCTCGACTTTCACTACTGACCCATACATAACGAGTTCACATAATACGATAATACCTAACTGGAATTTTCATAAATCCCTTGAACTTCGTAATTTTTATTCCTTGTTATTTTAACCGCATATTACGAACATTTTTTTTTCTTTTGAAACCACATACATATATGGAAGTTCTGGGTATCATCAGCAAGCGAAATAAGTGGCATTCGTCCAGTTTTTAGCCCTTTCTGTTTCACCGGAAGACTACCTGCTGTTAAGAATACGACAGATGAGTCTGCATGAAAACAAAAATGATTGAGTTCTTTTTTAATTCTTCCCTGTCAACCCTTAGACGTATACATCTCCTGAATTAAACGAGCACAAAAAGTGGTAGATTTTTCTTTTTATAGACAACTAGCTGTAAAGCTCATTGAGATAAGAATACAACGGGTTCTAGAAATCACTTATTGCTATTCAAGCGTTTATTGTAATCTTTTGCGGAATCATCGTAAATAATGAGTGTGCATTGAAACATCCATTTATTCTAAAACAATAAGGCCCATACATAACCTGGTAGAGGAGTCATTTGTGCTCCCATCGATGCAAATGCAAGAGAACTATTAATTGGCATTATGTTAGCCATGAAGTTTTTTGAATGCTCATGCTGAGAGTTCATAAGTTGTTCAATTAATGGAGAAGTGCGAATGGGATATAATTTTACTGCTCGTTTTGAGCAACATTTAGAAAATTTACCATCTGAGGGTAAGTGTTTGGCTTTACAAAATTTATGAAATTTGCTCAAGAGTGCCTGCCACATGAGTGTCTCGATACAGTCTTTTCATCGTCTATAACGTTTAAAGCCACATGACGTGTAGCACTTCTTTGTTATTGTCGGTTCGTTAATTGCCTCTAAACCTCTCGAGCGCAGCGTTCTTTACTTTGTTCGGGGGTGATATTCTGTGTCTCTGCAAAGTGAACATTTCTCATGCGCTGAGATTCAGCCTTAATATGTTGCCGCGTCATATTACTTCGAAGATCACGCCAACGTCGAATATCAGCATTTTTTCAACTGCACTGTAATTTTGTTTCTTTTTTTCTGGCATGTTTAGCATTGCGGCAGTTAACTTCTTGTCTTTCGACTGCATTGCGTTGTTGCCGCCTTGCTCGATCGTAATCGGCTTTGCGGCGTTAAGCTTCAATCTCTCCATCTAATAAAACAGCTAACTTTCTTTTTTGACACGGCATAGGCGAGGTTTAAAACAACAGTCAAGTTCACGAAGGACAGTAATGTTCGACCTTGCCTTATTCAGCGCCAATAAAGTAAAGCATCTTACAACATACAACTGTGTGCTTCCACTTCCATTGCACCCTAAAAAAACAACTGTAACTTCGAACAAAAGAAAAAAGATGTAAAAAAACATTAAACAAGAACGGTTACGGATAACACTGCGTGAACACCGGAATATAAATGTTCGTCTTCTTCTGTTAAACAGCGTGCGTAGTTGTTTGTTTATGGTTAAAAAGTGATCCACGTCGTCACAAGTCTTGCCTTTTATATAGTAAGATTGTACGGCCCACACAACTACAACGGGATTTTAAAGAGCGGCAAGTGTTTAGCGACAAGTGTTTACACACACACACAGATACTAGTGGATCAGGGAATAAAAGAAAATATGAAAGTTCTTTACAGAAAAAGTATACTTCAGAAAATTCAAATTAGTTTAGAAAAAGATGAAGTAACAGTTATTGACGTTAGAACGGCATGTGATATGCTAAGCTGTACTAGAGGACGGATACAGAATTTTCGTGAGGGGAAGGCGCAAGTGTCGGGAATAACGGGGAACCTTTCTGATATTTTTCCCCAAAATCAAAAAGAGTTCATAGTATTTCTATAAATTCTTCCAATTAATTAACGAAAGTAATAATACTTTTAAGAAAAAAATATTCAATTTGTTATTAAAACCTGAAAGATCGAAGCTTTTCTTTGATTCTTGTGGGCGCCCCCAAGATCCGCCCCTGGGCTGTACTTGGAAAGCTGTTTTAAAAGAAATAATTCAAAACTGCTAGAAACATGCCAGTTTTGGGAAAAGTCTTCCAGACCAACAATAAAAACGTATTTATAAATGAGATCACAGACAGAGTGAAATGAAAGGGAGAAAGACAATGAAACTGGGAATTATCTTAGAAAAAAAAGTGTCATCGCCTCTAACGCTTCTTTTCAAGGTTATATGAACATTGATGAGAAGTTCTCTGTAGAATTTCCAGACACAGATGTCGACATAGTAGAGAACATTCTGCTCAAGAATGATAATCGATCAAGAGATGAAAATGAAGTCACCATAGAAAAGAAAACAATTTCAAACAGACTTTGTCTTGAAAGTTTAGGAAACCTTAGAGTTTATTTTGCATCTAAAAAAAATTAACCATTGTGTCAGAAGAAGTTGAGAAAAAAATTAGCAGCCGATATCACAACAAGAACGAAAAAACAAGCAGCAGTTATCTTATATATTCCGACGTAGTATCACTGTATCGTAACAGCAAAACAAATGTAATAGGTGAAATTTCAAATTTCTGTAGTTACTTCAGTTTTTACAACGGCCATTCCGTAAAAAACTGAGAGTAAAATCACACAAAATGAAGAAATACAGGTACAGCAAATTATATGTTATTCTTTCTCAAAGTATCGGCAACGGTCCCATCGTTCAGTCCACTTTTCAAAGCATGTGGCGAATGCATTTTATGGAAGCTGCTTCAGCGACCCCTGTGCAGCTTGAATAACGTCAGCACCTGTGTTGAATGTTGCGCCACGGAACTTCTCTTTCGTTGTTGGAAACAACCAGAAATCGGACGGGGCGAGGTCAGGACTGTAGGCAGACTGTGGCATGATTTCAATACTGCATTTCGTAAGAAACTGTTGAACATAAGCAGCCACATGTGGGCGGGCGTTATCATGGTGTAAGGTCCACTTGTCCACCAGTTCCGGTCGCTTAATCGATATGTGTCGTCGCAGATACTTCAAGACTGAAATGTAATACTCAGCATTGACAGTAATTTGTGGAGGAACGGCATGCTGGTAGACTACAGTTTTATGATCAAAGAAAATTATCATCATCTTCTTCCCAGCTGATTTGGTTTGCGGACTTTTTTCGGGGAGGCGATCCTGTGTGTTTCCAGACACTCGTTGCGCTCTTCGTGAGGGTGTCGAAATAGTGGACCCATGTTTCATCGGCAGTTATTATACTGTGTTTAGAGAGTTTGGATCCTTTGCAATCATTTGTTTCCACTCATGACACACCTGAACTCTGGCTAGCAATTGTTCTCTCGTCAGGTGACGAGGTACCCATCTGGAACACACACGATGCAGCAGTAATTTGTCGCGTAGAATGCGGAATGCCGACGTTTTTGAAATATTAGTTGACGCCGCTGTTACGTTACCATAAAACGTTTCTTCCGAGTACTTTATCACATTTAAAAAGAATGTTTTTCTCTATTGGCAAAACAGCCGATTTGATCAAGTGTACATGCTCTTATGTTTCCAGAAAGTATAGTACGTCTTGATTCTTTTTAATGCAAAAAAACTTCTTTCGGCAGTTGCAGTTGTTGATGGAAATTTTAATATTAGGTCTGCTAATTTTTACACCTCAATAAACACAATGTCCAATTTATTCAATTTCATGTAACTAGTAATGTCTCTTACTAATTTCTTTTTGTATTCATCGAGGGAATAATAAACACCTTCACACAACACACACAGAGAGTTCATTTTTGAGTAGAACTGTGTCAAAATTTGAAGCATAGGGTCCTTTATGTTCTGACAGTAGATGATCAGGAAAGCTTTCACACATTTTTTTCAAAACAATTCGAATCCAACAAAAGCTACGAATTTAAGATATACTATCACTAATTTTAATTCATTAACACTTCACACAACTGAAACAACTCTCGCGAAACACAAGCATTTACGGGCGGGAGCATGCAAGTGACGAAGGTAGTCAAAGTCTTCTCTTTTCTGAGCGAACCGTTGCATAAAGCAACGAACGGCCCATTCACCAGTGTTACCAACTTAGCGTATTTTCCGCTAAATCTAGCTTATTGGAAGGGAGTCTAGCTGAAAAAAAAATTGAGTTTAGCGGATGACGGGAAGCCTAGTAGAGGAAGACGGTAGTTTAGCTTTTTTCTAGCTTATTTAAATTTTCTTCCCAAATTTTTCATATTACTAATTGATACCGCAACCAGAGTTTATTAACCTCGGCAGACTGCCCCGGTGGCGCAGTGGTCTAAGCGATGGCTCCCGATCATTCGTCCGGGATGGGTCCTAGTTCGAATCCCGGTGAGGCATGGATGTTATGTTTGTCTTACGGTTCTGGATCTTTCCCTTCCCTGGAGTCAGTGGCCCTAAATTAGGAACGGGCGACTGCTTATAGCTCATTGAGTTACTCACGGTGGTCGTTAAACCTCCAATAAAAAAAAAAAAACCTCGGCAGCGCAGCGTATATGTTACCATGGTAGCATGGTAAACGCTGTTTGATTCTCCTCTCCCAGCTTCCTATTCGTTTACGATTCACTATACAGCTAGTGAAGCTTCTTATTTTGTAGGATCACCGGCTCATTGTTCGGCCTTAGGCAGTCATTCTCAAAGTCGAATTTTCACTGAGGCTGGTATATGGGTTTCTAGTTCAATGACAACTTCATAATATTGATCCCTGCAGCGGTTGTTGTTTTTTGTTTTCAGTGAATGTGAGTGGTGCCTCTGCCATTTGTTCCTCATTCAATTTTAAGTCACGGTGTAAAGAGTTGTGAAAAGCGCGGAAGGATATCGCATTTGACGGGCTTTAAAAATTCACGCGGAGGTTGCTCCTGGAAATTCTTACTTCCATGCCTTCGACCATACACAGTGAAACTTCAACCAAATATATTAGAATAAAATATCTGGTGATGCCCTTGTCAATGGAGCAGTACTGCTTTGCGTGAAGCCTATAACCGTGAACAGCTGCCATTAAAGTGTGGGAAAGCTGGTGTTTTATAAAGCTATTGCAATGCATTTTGTGTTGGCCGAATCACATCCTTTTGTCGAAAATGTTCCTAATTTTGCATCGTAACTTACTGCCAATGTGTGAAAATATGCAGGATCTATAGAATACTTAATTCCATTTTAAATTGAAATTCATGAAACGCCAGTGTGAATTCGAAACAAAACATAACATTAAATTGAAAACTGTACTCGTCTATGAAGGATAATTCATTCTGATTTGATATTAACATGATTTCTGCAACTCAGAACTGCGCAATTCAAAAATACACGCAGCTGAAACTGCATGAAACTCCGTATGGTATCATGTAAGCAACATTAAATTCCCACACTTTGTGGCCTTACGGTTGAGAAACCCAGGGCATCTCCAGTAGTCTTATTGGGCATCTTTACATAGCTGTTATACATGTCAATCAATATACATATATTGCTGTGGCGAATAGTTGGTAACACGGCCATTCACACTTCATCTGCTCCTCCATGTTGTCATGGGAACCCTAGCCGGTGATCGTATCCAAAGTCTTCGAATCACACAGCGAAGACCTCAGGCGAAGACTGGTAGAGCGACTGGTTGCGTCACGATGACGCCATCCCTCCACTAGGAGACCCGTTGGTCTTTGATCGCCAGACTGATTCTCTTAGTCAAAAGAAGTGAATCAACACATGTGTTTGTTTTGTTTTTTCGCTGCGAAACATCGACATAGCGTAATACCGTTGATAATTGACTTATTTGTGTATATCTCATTGACTTTTATTTGTGCATTCTCCGGTCTTTGCAGCTAGCCTCGAATATACGCCACTAGATACAGTGTTGCAGCTGTAGAAGTTGTAAGGACTCTTGTCTCTTATTATAACATTGAGATTATTATTATTATTATTATTATTATTATTATTATTATTATTATTATTATTTGTATATACACTGAAGAGCAATTGAATTAGAGACAGCTGGCGTTATGCAAATGTGGCGCTGTGGGCTGCCCTCTAAACGGAAACGACATGACGTATGCAGCGATCTGACAATATAAGGAGTGATGCGACGGGAATCAGTAAGAGTCGGACGCAGTAAGGGTAAGACGAAGGATCTAAGCGCATTTGATCGTGGGCAAATTGTCGGGGCCCGACGAATGGGTCACTCCATTTCGGAAGTCGTGCAGACACTGGGATTTTTACGAGCCACTGTGTCATGGGTGCACCGTGAGTACATCGAATCCGGTAAAACCATCCCTGCAAGGGCCAACTGCCGTGGACAACAGTGTGTGGATGAGCGGGGTCATCGTCGGCTAGCTCGCGTTGCAACAGCGGATAGACGGGCCACAGTGCAAGAAATCACTCGGCAATTTAACGCTGGTGCACAGAAAACGTGTAAGCAGCCACACCATCCAGAACCATCTTCTCGCTATGGGGTACAGAAGCCATCGTCCTGCGAGGGTACCGCTGCTGACCGCACATCACAGGGTGCAAAGACTAGCATGGGCGCGGGAACATCGCCACTGGACCCTAGACGTGTGGGGAAATGTTTGCCTGGACTGATGAGTCGAGATTCACGTTGGTACATGCGGATGGCAGGATACGAGTACGGCGCAAACCACATGAAGCGATGGATCCTTCTTGCCAGCAGGGTACTCTTCAAGCTGGTGGGGGTGGCATTCTCGTCTGGGAACCGTTTACGTGGACTTAAATGGGACCCCTGGTACGTGTGACATCGTTCCTCACAGGTCAACTTTACCGGGATATCCTGGACGACCATTTGCTCCCGTTTGTGCGTTTTCAACATCCCAGTGGGGACCACATCCTGCAACAAGACAATGCACCGTTCCATCACTCCCGAATTGTATCCGAATGGTTGAATGAACAGACCACCGACGTGACCTCGCTTCGTTGGCCAGCTAGGTCACCTGACCTCAATCCCATCGAGCACATCTGAGATGTCATCGAGAGGGATGTTCGAGGCTCTGATCAATCTTCGCGAACTGTGGGAGCTTGTTCAGGGGTCGTGGATCCGTATGGCTTCCCAACGCTTCCAGTGTCTTGTCGAGTCCATGCCGAGACGAATCGCCGCCGTCATCAGAACGAAAGGTGGTGTTACACGTTACTAGACAGATATCTCTAATTCAATTGCTCTTCAGTGTATATATGTATTAATGTCAGATGTAGTTGGCACATTCGCGAAGTCTTGCTGACGTTAGTGTAGGGACAGCGCTGCGTCAGGTGTTCTTTACGCCTGAGGGGTTTAGCGACACTCCAGAGGAGAAGATCAGTTTGGTCAAGGGGAAGATTAGCGAGAGACGCGGTCTTGAAAAGAGGGGGCGAAAGAAGAAAGCGGGTGGGCGCGGAAGTTATGGCGCACGTGTAACCGAAGTGCTGCCGTGTGATAAAAAGATATGTCAATGTAATTCTATCAGGTCGTTGGTCATGTAATAAAGTTGTTGTGTTACGCATATACACTCACGGACAATGAAATTTGCTCACCTAGAAGAAAACATGATACAACCGCGAAACTTTGCAAATAGCTAGAGAGCATGCTGGTATGCAAATGATCCACGTTTGGTGCGCATGACCGGACACCCTTTGGTGGCGCTGCAAGCACGAACCGGCAACTTTATAAACCGGCGTGTAGTCGAAGCCCCATGAAAAGGCCTAGTGGGCAACGTTCGAGACTGCCACGGAAAGGGCCTCAGGTTCGATTCCAGGCAGGTACGAACGCTCGATCCACTAAATAACCGCCGTGCATCGGATGGGCACATTAAGCCGTCGGACCCCGGGTACTGCCCCCCGTAATAAATAAGGGCGTCTTCCTCCCCCTTTCTACTTCGCTTCCGTGTCACTTTCCTATCGCGCACTCTAGCCCAAATCTCCCAGCTTCCTATTTCTAAGGGTTGTTTAAGACCTGGGGTCAGACACTCCCTTCCTAAAATCCTCTACATGTGATCCTATGATCATATGCCCCATGAAAGCGAAAAGCACCGGCCGACGCAAGTAAAAGGACGGAGTGACAAGAATGCCGGTTTTGTGTGTGTGTGACTTTAATGGCCACCATGAGAAACGTTACGCGTTATGGGCTATAAGCGGTCGCCCGTCCTTAATTTAGGGACATTGATTCCAGGGAGAGAAGCGAGCCAATACCATAAGACAAACACATCACCCATACTTCATCCGGGACTCAAACACGGGCCCACACAGACGAACGGTCAGAAGCAGCACGTTCGTCTGAGTGGGCCCATGAAATAAACAAGACCTCCCTGGTGGCCTTCTTTATTTCAACACTGCTTAAATACTGTAGGCGTTGTTCAACTGCACTCGAAAAGGGTCAGTTGTACTCAAAAAATTTCCCGGAGGATGGGCTAACGGCACTCAGAGACCCTTCCTTTTCCTCTTCCGTCTGGGATAATTGCACTCATAGAATCACAAACCGCGCACGTTCACACACACACACAAACACACACGTGCGCGCGTGTATCATCATCATCAACAACCAATCTCAGTCCACTGCTGGATGAATGTCTTCTCATGTCTCTTCCACGACTCTTTCTCTTGAGCAATTTTCTTTCATGTCAATGCTTTCCAATTTCATTCATCCATCCTCCAGGTGGTCTTCTGGATCTTTTCCTGTCGCTTGGTATTCAGTCTAGTATTTCAGTTGTACAACGGTGGCAATATGACCAGCCACTGTCATCTCCGAGTTCTTACTTTGCTCATGATGTCATGCACTCGTGTCGTTTTTCTGATTCATACCTCTGAATGTCTTTTTCAGTTGAGGTTAATGTCTCTGCTCCGTATAAATATTTCTCTTGTCAGACATAATGATAAATTGCTCTTGAAAGTTGTACTGCTCCTTCTAAATGTTCCTCAACCAAGTTTTATTCGCCTATTAGTTTCTTCCTCAATGTACCGTATATACTGGACATACATATTTATACAACAGAAACTTTTACATAATAACCGACCCGGGTAAACGGACCTTTTACAACTCGAAGTTCTGTATCTGAAATATAGTCTCCTAGGAGGCCAATATGTGACACGTATACTTCATTTCTTTTGTAATTCATATTTTGCTAATTCGATATGTTTAAGCATTTCTTTCAAGATTCGACTTGTGGAAGTTTCACTATCAAGGCTTGGAGACCAGGGACCAGTTGTGGTGCCAGCTATACTTCAATGTCGGAATCAGACCCGTTTTAATCTCATTTTCACAGCAATCGACTTTTGAGAGACGGAATTTAATACTGTCGGAAGGGTGAATGAGGATTTAAGCATTTGCTGTGACTTTGAGCGATGGATGCTTTTCTTTTATTTTCTTCGTAGCTGAGGAGTGGGGGGGGGGATTGAGTTTAGCTGTTTGATTTCTCTTCTTCCGTCTGCGTAGGAAGCAATGGTCATTGTAACTAGCTCATGATATATAAAATAAAGATACAGGAAGCAATGTTATGGTGTCACTCCAGGGAAATCTGCAGAATTATGAATCTGCTGAAAGAAAATTTCACAGATTTCCAAATCATCTGTAGCTGTTTCCATTATTTCACATGGAAACTGATGCTTCGATTAACAACAATATGGATTTTCCATTTTGTGTGTATGTGTGTGTGTGTGTGCAGAGATCTATCGGAAAATCTTGCCCCCCCCCCCGCAAAATATATATTCGAGGCCCTTTTGCGAAAATCTATTAGCTTTCAATTACTGGAAAAAAAAATTAATTCCATATTATTAACCAGGTTTTATGGGCATTTTAATAATTCAAATTCTGTGTAACCCTATTGCACTTTATTTCATAAAACACAAATGTGCATTTTATAATTAAAATTATTGCCATAGTTTTATACCATTACAAAGTGCTACAAAACACTCACGTCGAAGTTAATCATATCAAGCAAATTTTATTCTTTTACAGGACTAAGGTCAGCCTCATTGAAATGTCTCATGATCACACAGAACACTTAATTACCGTGTGACAGTGTCTAATGGTTTTTCCGATTTATGCGAAAATACGGAACATAAGTAATTAAGTAAATAAGCAATAAAAAAGTGACAATTAAGAATTATGTTTTCTCGAATATTAAAAAACGACATTATATCATTTACTAATCAACGAATTAAACACCTTTAACATAATGCTACAATGTTTAACATAATGCCACAATGTTGCATAAAAATAATTGTGTTAGATGTGCATAATCCCACAATTTCACATAATGCCACAATGTTCTGCCCAGATTATTTCTTTTTACTATTGTTTCTGTTATAAAACATGACACAGGTCTGCTTCTTTACCCCTCGAAGAACACTTTCAGTTCATTATTTTCAAAATAATGCGTTGTCATATGCGAACAACTGTAATACATAACATCCTATCCTCATTCGTATAAAAAGTTAATTCATTGAACTGATATTTCTTTCATATTCTCTTGTTATTATACATGTATAGGGCCAATTCCTATGGCTGTGAAAAGGGGCCTCCAATCGTCTGGAATAGCTTCATTCCCGTCATCCAGTTTTTATAATCTAAAACCGCGAAAATGTTTTTCAAATGTTTAACTAATTTACTGAAAAAAAATCCCCCCAAAATAATTTTTATTTTTTATACTTCATTCAAAGCTGCAGTAAAAATTCGTGACTATTTCTTTAACCTTGTTTCCGCAAAAATATTTGTAAAGCTTTTTTCATGAGGTTAGAGGCCCTAATAGCGTGAGGACCCCCCAGCAATGCGAGGTTTGCAGGGGTTATCAGTACACCCCTGTGTGTGTGTGTGTGTGTGTGTGTGTTTTGGGCTTCAACCAAAGAATATAAACGCTTCGCGTGACAACGACCACCATAAGCAGCTGCGGTTCCCCAGTTTTGGGCCACATTCTCCGAGTCAACCTGAGAGTATACACTGAAGAGCAATTAAATTAGAGATACCTGTCTAGTAACGTGTAGCACCACCTTTCGTCCTGATTACGGCGGCGATTCGTCTCGGCATGGACTCGACAAGACACCGGAAGCGTTGGGAAGCCATACGGATCCACGACCCCTGAACAAGCTCCCACAGTTCACGAAGATTTCATGGAGAAGGGGGGGGGGTCAGAGCCTGGAACATCTCTCTCGATTCGATGGCATCCCAGATGTGCTCGATGGGATTGAGGTCAGGTGACCTAGCTGGCCAAGGAAGCGAGGTCACGTCGGTGGAGTGTTCATCCAACCATTCGGATACAATTCGGGAGATACATTGTCTTGTTGCAGGATGAGGTCCCCAGTGGGATGTTGAAGATGCACAAACGGGAGCAAATGGACATCCAGGATATCCCGGTAACGTTGACCTGTGAGGGACGATGTCACACGTACCAGGGGTCCCATTTCAGTCCACGTAAACAGTCCCCAAACGAGAATGCCACCCCCACAAGCTTGAAGAGTACCGTGCTGGCAAGAAGGATCCATCGCTTCATGTGGTTTGCGCCGTACTCGTGTCCTGCCGTCCGCATGTACCAACGTGAATCTCGACACATCAGTCCAGGCAACATTTTCCCACCTGTCTAGGGTCCAGTGGCGATGTTCCCGCTCCCATGCTAATCTTTGCACCCTGTGATGTGCGGTCAGCATCGGTACCCTCGAGGGACGATGACTTCTGTGCCCCATAGCGAGGAGATGGTTCTGGACGGTGTGGCTGCTTACACGTTTCTGTGCACCAGCGTTAAATTGCCGAGTGATTTCTTGCTCTGTGGCCCGTCTATTCGCTGTTACAATGCCAGCTAGCCGACGATGACCCCGCTCATCCACACGCTGTTGTCCACGGCAGTTGGCCCTTGAAGGGATGGTTTTACCGGATTCGATGTACTCACGGTGCATCCGCGACACAGTGGCTCGTGAAAATCCCACTCTGCACGACTTCCGAGATGGAGTAAGCCATTCGTCGGGCCCCAACAATTTTCCCACGATCAAATGCGCTTAGATCCTTCGTCTTACCCATACTGCGTCCGACTCTTACTGATTCCCGTCGCATCACTCCTTATATTGTCGGATCGCTGCATACGTCATGTCGTCTCTGTTTACGGGGCCGTCCACAGCGCCACATTTGCATAACACCAGCTGTCTCTAATTGAAATTGCTCTTCAGTGTATATGTACTACTATGTAGGATGCGAAACAGCTACCTCCGCTACGAAAAGTAGTCCCTAGAGTTTAGAGCACCAGTAGAATCATTGCTCAGAATCCATTTTTGTATGTTCAGCAGTTTATCAGGCAAAATTGTCATAAAAAGAAAAAAATATGAGAAAAGCTGAGTCAAGAGCTCCGCACGGTTTCTTTTTTTTTTTTTTCGATTGGAGATTCAACGACCACTGTGAGCAACTCAATGGGCTATAAGCAGTCGCACGTCCCTAATTTAGGGCTACTGGTTCCAGGGAAGGGAGAGAGCCAGCGCCGTAAGACAAACACAATATCCATGCCTCACGGGATTCGAACCCGGACTCCATCAAGGACGAATGATTGGTAGCCATCGCTTAAAGCACTGCGCCAGGGGGGGGCTCACTGTTTTTCCCCACTTGGGATGCAACTCGGACAGGGAGAAGTGGTGAACCTCTCTCAACGTTAACAACACAGAGGCAATAAATTGACAATTGGGGAAACTCGAAGGGTGCGTTACTTAAACAGGCAGTAGGGGAAGCAGTTCGGCCTCTACCAGACCCCCACTCACAATCCCCACTGCTTGTGAGATGTGTGGGTGGGTGGGGGGATCAGAAAAGAAAGAACAGAAGAGCACATTAACGGGGGTGGATGTCGTTCTTGCGTTCCACGAAGAGATGCGATAACGCTCTCCCGCCTTTAACAATAGTACACTTTTAGGATGGCTTGGAGTTATAGTGCCACCCATGCCGCACCCGGAGCTCAAACCCGGATCAAAATGGCGAATGGTCAGAAGCTAGCGTCTTAAATCATTGGGTCACCGGAATATCAGGAAGCCGATAAAAAAAAAAAAAAAGAAGAAGAAGAAAGAGAGGCCCAACCATACTAATATTTTAACAAGTTAGTAAAATCATGCAATGCATTGATTATAATACGCTTTCCAACATACCAGAAATCATTACTCAAGTTATCACTCAAGTTATGAGAATAATGGCTGTGGAATAAATCTCGGTCCTGTGTCATGACCTTTAATCCCATTTCGATGATATTCAACAGAACCGGTTTGGTATACCTCCGAAATGACATGATAAAGTTTTGCCGCAATCGAAGCATTTGTACGTAAATTATCATGCATAAGGGCTATGGAATAGATCCCGCTCCTGTGTCCTAACCTTTGACCCCATTTCGCCCATTTTCAATAGAATTCGTCCCCAGGGAAGACCCTACAACATACTAATATTTCATCCAAATTCAAGCATTTTTACGTAAGTTATGACGCATGATGGCGATGGAAGTGATTCCGCTTCGATGTCCTGACCTTTGACCCCATTCCGCCCATTTTCAATAAGGTTTGTCGCCAGGGGTTTTCTACCACATACTAAAATTTCATCGAAATCGAACCTTTTTTACGTTAGTTATGACGCATAAAATCAGTGGAATGGATCCCGCTCCTATGTACTGAACTTTGACCCCATTTCGTTCACTTTAAATAGGGTACCTTCCCAGGTGATCCCCTACCAGATACTAAAATTTCATCGAAATCGAACGATTGTTTCGCGAGTTATTATGCGGACGGACACAATCACACAATGCGTGTCGAAATGAGGCAGATGGGAATCGCGACCATCGCTCGCAGCAAGTGTGACGTCATAAAACTTTAATGGGATCCACACACAACGCGTGACGTAATGAGACAGATGGCGTGACCGCGCGCCAACATTCTCAAACGCGGCGAGATTGTGACGGCATAAGATTTCTAAGCATTGGTAACATTAATGGAATAATGGAAAAACGCCATCACTAAAAACATTATAATCCGGGGTGGTTATTTAACCCACTGAACGAATTCTCATAAAGTCGAGATCAAGCTAAATCGATTTCTAGTACCAGAAAACGGTAGGTTAACGACTTTCATCAAAATTCTTAGAGTCGTTTTCAAAATAAAATGTACATACAAACATAGAAGAATTGCTACTTTAAGGTGGACGTCAAGTAATTTTGCGTCTTATACTTCCAATGGAAATACTTCTGTACACATTTTCTTCCCAATTAATGCGTTCCCAAGGATGAAAATTTGAACATCGATTAAAATAGCTTCATTTTATAACTTGCAATACTTAATATTTTCTAAAACATAACCATAATTATGCACTTCAACATTTGTTTGTCTACTGACGTCATGAAAACACAGGTCGCGCCATCTTTTTTCTGGACAATTAATGCGTTCACAAGGATGAAAATTTGAACATTGATTAAAATAGCTTCATTTCATAACTTGGAATACTTAATATTTTCTAAACCATAAGCGTAATTATGCAATCCAACATTTTTTTGCCTATACTGACGTCATCAAAGTACAGGTCGCGCCATCTTTTTTTCTGGTTTCAACACAACCAAAGGAAAAGTTATTGATTTTTAATATGATTATGGTTATGTTTTAGAACATATTAAGTTTTCCAAGTTATAATATGAAGTTATTTTAATCGATGTTCAAATTTTTATCCTTGGGAACACATTAATTGTGAAGGAAATGTTTACAAATTTTTTTCCATTGGAAGTGTAGGAAGCAAAATTACTTGACGTCCACCTTAATAATATGGGATAAGGGCAATGGAAAGGATCGCAATCCTATGTCCTGACCTTTGACCACATTTCGTCCATTTTCAATAGGGTTCGTCCCCAGGTGGTCCCCTACTACATACTGAAATTTCATCGAAATCGAACCATTTTTACGTAAGTTATGATTCATAAGGGCAATGGAATGCATCCGGATCTTATGTCCTGACCTTTTAACCCCACTTCACCTATTTTGAATAGGGTTTGTCCCCAGGCGGTCTCCTACCACATAGTAAACTTTCATTGAAATCGAATCATATTTACGCAAGTTATGACGCATAAGGGCAATGGATCGATCCCGCACCTACGTCGTGACCTTCGACCCCATTTGTCCCATTTTCAATAGGGTTCGTCCCTAGGTGGTCCCCTACCACATACTAAAATTTCATCGAAATCGAACTATTTTTACGCCAGTTATCGTGCGGACGGACGGACAAAGCTGGAGCATATACGCTTCTTCAACCTACGGTTGGAAAGCGTAAAAAAGGAGAAGATATCTTGATAGAATTATCGTTCATAGTGTAATTAGTGTAGATAAAGAAGCCGTGATTTTACACGATGATCAGTAGGATTGAACACTAACCTATTCTCGCTTGTTAATCAAGACAGGCACCCCGCATGCAAGATGGACAAGCATGGTGTGTATAGTATTCCGCTTAAACACTGCAGCAACAAAAATGAAGACTTAATACACATCGGATCAACTTCACGAACTCTAAAAACGAGGATACTTGAACATAAATACAACATTATGACCCATTCCAATTCCACCTCACTATCCCGTCTAGTCAATAATGGCACGCATTATCCAGACTGGGCACAAAGCAAAATCTTGGCAACCTCTAACACAGAAGATCTCTATTGTACGCCGAATGTCTACATATCCTCTCTCACATAACCCGAATGCTGCAATGACGACCCTCCAATTTGTATCCATCCAACATGGCTACCACTGGTTGAGAAGTAATGGCATCCTCAAATCTAACCAAAAACTCTACTCAAAAATATTAACTAATTACAATACAATCATTATGTATGACTTTAATCGCATGCCAAAAAGCGCACACGCACATGCTATGTATCTTTTAAACATCGCATGCACGTGTGCATATCAAGCCTAACTATTTGTAATATAACGTGCCATTAGCGTTAAATGCTTTGGTTATGTTTTTAAATTACGGTGTTTTGTTCCTGTTCCAGTAATTTTCTCCTTGATGTAAGATGTACCTGATGATGAATTCCTGTTCCAGTAATTTTCTCCTTGATGTAAGATGTACCTGATATGATGAAATGCATTTTGAAAGATCTTGTACGTTATATATCTGCACTTAATATTAAAGTATTAAATTATGCTTTGTTATAATTGAGTACAGATATGTGTTCAATCCTACTGATCATCGTGTAAAAAGACTGCTTCTTTATCTACACTAAAGAGAAGATATATGCTGTTTGAAACTGGTGTTTAACTGTGTATCTCTAGGATAATTACCATATAGCTTTCCAAGGAAAGAAATTACTTCCAGAGAAGTAAATCATAGTCTAAAACAATGGATCTGCATGACTGCTTTTCTTCTACTAAAATGGAAGAATTCTAATGCGTATATTTTAGTAGCAAAATTCCTGCGAGATTCAATTGAAATTTTATTTTATTATACAAAGACTCAAATACTCTATATTTTAAATAAACATGCTTATGAAAGAATATTTTCAGTTGTTGGAACATGGTATAAATAAAATATTCTATGTAGCTGTTCGCCTGATTATCTAAGCACTCAGTACAGTTAGAGAAAAGCTCGCAGTAAAACATCGTACGACTCTTTGTATAGTGCGCCACTATAGCAACGGTAATTGACATTTCGTCCTTTTCGTTATTGATCAGCGAATGGGATATAATCATAGCGCATGCTGGTTTATCGCCGAAGCGAGCAGTGTTTCGGATAAGTAGTCCAGACAATTTACTTTATTTCTGGAGCCAACGTCAAAGATGAAAAAGGATTGGAAGATTACCAAATGTCCGACATGCTCGGCTATGTTGGAAAAATGGCGAATATAACCTCTCTTCAGCTTATCAAAGGAATTTTTACCCAAGTAGAAATTGTACGTGGCTCTAATTTCATTGAAAAGAAGAAGAACAGCCTTTGGCATCAGGCCGTATCGGGTAAGGGAAAGGGAGAGAAACCTGTCTCTTGCTGAGATGCAGTGATTTAACAACGTTATCAAATGAAAAACAAAGTAAATAAATTATAATTCGTGTACCAACTTTGACATTTGACAGGGTAGTATTGTGATCGCGTGATCCTCAAATTGTATGACGATTGCTACCAAGTGACTTTTTCAGTTTATGCAGGTTGTTGAATCGATATCACGTGACGGCTCAACAGAAATACATATATATTTCTATGTAACTACTTACAAGCCCAAAATTTGGAAAATGATTTCGGTTAAATTAAAATTACATCATTAATCTAAGGTATTAAAAGTGTGTGTGTGTGTGTGTGTGTGCGCGCGTGTGACGGCTTGTTTTGAATAGCATTTTTTTTTAATTTCAGGTTTATCACACATATATATATATATATATATAACAGTACTAACAGATATTATTACCCCGTGGTGGTCAGGGTATATTTTCCATCTTAATTCCCAGTTTTTCACTCTGATTTTCTTCTATGCCCCCTTTCCAGAAGAAAGGCCCATAAATATTTGCATGTATCAAAATTAATAACGATTTGGAAATGAAAAAGTAATTTATAAAATACTCGAGCTGAAGAAATTCTGTACTTACAAAGGAGAAGAAAAGAAAAATTTAAACAGAGCACATTAGTGAAAGGTGACGTCATTCAGAATCGCTCTGATTTACATGTACGTTTACCGCCATACGGCTTTACATTAGGATGCCTATGTCCCTTGCTTAAAAATAAATCACGTGCTGACTGTGGGTTTAAGTCTTGGAGCTCTGAGCCTTCCAAAGTAATTTGAAGAAGATCATCTAAAGTCTCTGTGTTCTTTCTGTTTCTGAAAACAGTTTTACACGGTTCATGAGGACGCTGTTTCTACTTTTGCGTTAAAGGTTGGAAATGCGTTTAAGATGTTGATGACTATGCCGCTGCTGGTTCTGCTTATTTTTATTTGTAACCTGTCATCGCACAACTGAAAGATAGAATTCAATAATGTACACTCTCGCTTTGATCAGTAGTCAAAACTATGCTGTAAAAATGCTCATTATTTTTAAAAGAATTGCCCACTTTTGCGTTGCTTCAAAACTTCCAAAAATATGCTACACAAATCTCAAATTAAATCATTTCGTGACAGGCCGTGTAATCGCATCAATTTGGTGGGTGTGTGTGTTAAAAAAAAAAAAAAAGCCTCATTCACCACTCCTTGAAAAATCGTGGCATACACTTCAAAATTTGGCGCATTGTTTTTTATTGTTGTCCAAGTCGCAGAGGCAGGTTTCAGGTCCGAATTACAAAACGGAGAGCAAGGGACCTGCTAGAAACGAAATTATGTATTTTTTTGCTGGGTGTCCGAAAATGCACTGAAAGTTAACACTTACCATGAGGAACTGGTTCCTACAGGAGGTGTTGGAAATGGCGCCGTCCAGACGTGTGTGCACACGCTTCTACATGTTGGTGAAGACCTTTCTCTGGGTATGTGGTGTGATTTGTTGGATGTGGATCGTTATTGCAGCCTGTAGCTCTTGAAGTGTATGCGGTTACTTGCGTACACCTTCCCCTTCAGTGCTCCCCACAGAAAAAAATCAGGCGGTGTCAGATCCGAAAGACATGTACCACCAAAAACACTCTCTGTTCAATCGTCAACACCATTGTCCTTGTGCCAAGAAGAGTGATCAATCGACATGTCTACCTTCGTCGAGCAAGCGTTCGGGAATGATCTTCGCTCGGAATGACAGCTCCTCGCGTTTCGGGGTGGGGAGACATGACGGTTAATATACTCGGGGCAAAGCTAACCTGATTACACTGTTAAGGTTGTGAAACCGATTCACCGACATGAAATCTCTTGTTTATCAGTATTTCTTCGCGCACTAATGGGGTGCTGTGTGTTGGGGACCCTTCCCTCTAAGGGTGACTGAAGGAGAGACAAAAGAAAACTTCCCGTGTTCGATCACGATGTCCCCCTCCATCCCCACGTCTTCTCACCTTTGACGACCACCAGACAAACGATTTCTGAATGACTATTTTAAAACAGCAACCACGAAGAAAGGACTAAGCTCATAACAATGACCACCAAGCATTTTCTCCGCCTCTGGCTAACAATTCTACCCTCCCAGTCGTAGTAAATATCCTCTTGTTTACGCTTTCCAACCGTAGGTTGAAGAAGCGTATATGCTCCAGCTTTTTCCGTTCGTCTGTCCGTCCGTCTGTCTGTCGGCACGATAACTCACGTAAAAATGGTTCGATTTCGATGAAATTTTAGTATGTGGTAGGGGACCAGCCCTATTGAAAATAGGTGAAGTGGGGTCAAAGGTCACGCCATAAGAGCGGGATCCATTCAATTGCCCTTATGCGTCATAACTTGCGTAAATATGGTTCGATTTCAATGAAATTTTAGTATGTGGTAGGGGACAACTGGGAACGAACCGTATTGAAAATAAATGAAATGGGGTCAAAAGTCAGGACATAGGAGCGGGATCCATTCCATTGCCTTTATGCATCATAACTGGTTCTACGTCAATTCGTCGCGTGCGTCAATTCGTCGACTGCGTCAATTCGTCGACTGCGTCAATTCGTCGCGCGTCAATTCGTCGACTGCGTCAATTCGTCGCGCGTTAATTCGTCGCGCGTCAATTCGTCGCGGACAAATTCGTCGACTACGTCAATTCGTCGACTACGTCAATTCGTCGCGTTTACAGATTTTGGTTACATACAAAACGAATGCAGGAAAACGTACGATTTCGAACGTCTTGCTCCCTGATCAAATTTATAAAGTTTGGACACGCAGACAGGATAGGAATATTACGATTTTCTTTGGCACTAAAAATATTAGACGGTAAACGGTTTTTGGAAAGGGGCAGGGCCCGGTTGGTCAGAGCCCCCCATATACAAAATTTTCGTAAAATCTACAGTTTTCAATTCAGAACCACCAAATCTGGTATACTATCTCGTGGTATTCTAACTTAGACTGTAGACGGTTTTGGGAAGCGGTTGCAGAGGGGGGGGTAAAGCCCCCCCCCCATCACTGAATTGCCGTAAGATATAGTTTTCAATTTAGAACTTAGAACTACCAAATTTGGTATATTATTCTCATGGTACTCTAACTTAGACGGTATTTGGAAAGGGTCAGGGGCTCGGTTGGTCAGAGCCCCCCACACATACAGTTTTCAATTCAGAACCACCAAATCAGGTATCCTATCTCATAGTACTCTAACTTAGACGGTTGTCAGTTTTCGGAACGGGTCAAGGCCCGGGGAGTCAGAGCTCACCCCCCCCCTACGTACAAAATTTTCGTAAAATCTAGTTTTCATTTCAGAACCATCAAATTTGGTAACATGAAACTCTAACTTAGACGCTAGACGGTTTTTGGAAGGGGTTGGAGCCCGCGGGGTCGGAGCCCCCCCCTCATAAAAAATTTCGAAAAATCAGCAGTTTTCATCTTAGAACCACCAAATTTGGTATACTATCTTATGGTACCCTAACTTAGACGGCAGACCGTTTTTGGAACGGGTCAAGGTCCGGGGAGTGAGAGCCCCCCACATACAAAATTTTCTTAAAAACTACATTTCAAAATTGCCTTTATTCTTCAGTAAAATAACATTTCTATGTACATGACAATGGAATTCTGCCAATAAATACAGCGGTATATACATCAGCTGGAAAGTTCCAGTGAAACGTAAAACAAAATATTGTTAAAATCATAAAAAAAAAAAACTACAGTTTTCAATTCAGAACCACCTAATCTGGTATACTATCTCATGGTACTCTAACTTAGACGCTAGACGGTTTTTGGAAGGTGTTGGAGCCCGGGGGTCAGAACCCCCCCCCCCGAATAAACATTTTTTCGTAAAATCTACAGTTTTCAATTTAGAACCACCAAATTTGGTACACTATCTCATGGTACTCTGACTTAGACGCTAGACGGTTTTTGGAAGGGGTTGGAGCCCGCGGGGTCAGAGCCCCCCTCATAAAAGATGTCGTAAAATCTACAGTTTTCATCTTAGAACCACCAAATTTGGTATACTATCTTATGGTAGTCTAACTTAGACGGCAGACCGTTTTTGGAACGGGTCAAGGCACAGGGGGTCAGAGCCCCCACATACAAAATTTTCTTTAAAACTACAGTTTTCATTTCAGAACCACCTAATCTGGTATACTATCTCATGGTACTCTAACTTAGACGCTAGACGGTTTTTGGAAGGGGTTGGAGCCCGGGGGTCAGACCCCCCCCGAATAAACACTTTTTTGTAAAATCTACAGTTTTCAATTTAGAACCACCAAATTTGGTATACTATCTCATGGTACTCTAACTTAGACGCTAGACGGTTTTTGGAAGGGGTTGGAGCCCGGGGGTCAGACCCCCCAATAAACACTTTTTCGTAAAATTTACAGTTTTCAATTTAGAACCATCAAATTTGGTATACTATCTCATGGTACTCTAACTTAGACGCTAGACGGTTTTTGGAAGGGGTTGGAGCCCGCGGGGTCGGAGCTCCCCCCTCATAAAAATTTCGTAAAATCTACAGTTTTCATCTTACAACCACCAAATTTGGTATACTATCTTATGGTACTCTAACTTAGTCGGCAGATCGTTTTTGGAACGGGTCAAGCCCCCACATACAAAATTTTCTTAAAAACTACAGTTTTCAATTCAGAACCACCTAATCTGGTATACTATCTCATGGTACTCTAACTTAGACGCTAGACGGTTTTTGGAAGGGGTTGGAGCCCGGGGGTCAGACACCCCCGAATTTTTTTTTTTTTTTTTGTAAAATCTACAGTTTTCAATTTAGAACCACCAACTTTGGTATACTATCTCATGGTACTCTAACTTAGACAGTAGACCGTTTTTGGAACGGATCTAGGCCCGGGGGTCAGAGCCCCCACATACAAAATTTTCTTAAAAACTGCAGTTTTCAATTTAGAACCACCAAATCTGGTATACTATCGCATGGTACTCTAATTTAGACGCTCGACGATTTTTTGAAGGGGTTGCAGCCCGGGGGTAAGGGCCCCCTCATATAAAAATTCGCAAAATCTACAGTTTTAAATTTAGAACCACCAAATTTGGTATACTATCTCATGGTACTCTAACTTAGACGCTAGACGGTTTTTGGAAGGGGTTGGAGCCCGGGGGTCCGACCCCCCCCCCCCCCGAATAAACACTTTTTCGTAAAATTTACAGTTTTCAATTTAGAACCACCAAATTTGGTATACTATCTCATGGTACTTTAACTTAGACGGTCGACGGTTTTTGGGACGGGTCAAGGCACTGGGGGTCGGAGCCTTGCCCGCCCCGCACACACACACACACAGACATACAACATTTTCTTAAAAACTAGAGTTTTCAATTCAGAACCACCAAATTTGGTATCATGAAACTCTAACTTAGACGCTAGACGGTTTTTGGAAGGGGCTGGAACCCGGGGGTGAGAGCCCCTCCCCCTCCTCATAAAAATTTCGTAAAATCTACAGTTTTCAATTTAGAACAACCAGATTTGGTATACTACTTATGGTTATCTAACTTAGACGGTAGACGGTTTTTGGAAGGGGTCGGGACCCGGGTCAAGGTAGCCCCATGCAAAATTTTCGTAAAAATTTCCGTTTTTTACTCTTAAGAATACCCTATTTACGTTCTAAGGCGCTCTTTGGCCCTTTGAGGGCCTTGCACCATAAACCATCAACCAACCAACCAACTAACCAACCTACGGTCTAAGTTAGGGACTGTAGATAACAATAAAGTGCAAAAATATGCGTTTAATGGTGTATTAAAAACACAAATCTATATAGTTTAGCTTTCACTACCAACGAAAGGCTTATCAGAAAGAAATATAATGTAATGTAAACAGAGAGTTCCAGATATTCAAAATTCAAAACGGTAAGAAAAAGATGATCAATGCCAATGTGAAGTCGTATGCATGCGACATCACATAGGTACATTGCATTTCTGTGTCGCGGGATTCACAGAAGCACACGCCAGATGTACGGCAGTTCTATAGATGTCTCCTAGAAGGTAAGTATTCCCATTCCTTTTTCTTTCTTTTTGTTTCGCAAAATTAAATTAACTAAATCAAAAAAATTTAAAATAAGTTTACTGGAAAATTGCAGGAATATCTTTTTCATTCATTAACTTTCACCCGCTGAACTTGGTGATTCCACAAATAGTAATATGTACCTGGCAAATAACTGGTATCCCTGCTAGTACAAATTATATTAATGATTTATTTGCGTCCAGTTAAATCTAGTATGTCCATAAGAGCGTTTGGGGCCGTATGAAAAATACATTTCAACGTGTGCCGCTACGGCGGCGGAGTGATCCTTCTCGACAAGTGGCTTCTGACCACTTGTCGAGAAGGATCCTGGTTCAAATCCCGGTGAATCATGGACGTTGTGCTTGACTTCTGGCACTGGCTGTCCCCCTTCCCAGGAACCAGTGGCCCAAAATTGGGAATGTCCGACTGCTTATAGCCCACTGAATTGATCACGGTGGTCATTAAACCCCCCCCCCCAAAAAAAAAAAAGATTGCGACGTGTCTATTGCTATTTGACCGCTCACGTCGGTCCGTCCGCCCCTCCTGCACTCGCCGAATCCATACTCGCCTCATTGTGGATCGTTGTCGTCCCACAGGGGCGCCGATGTCTCGGTACGATAAACCGCTGTCGCGATAAGCCACTATTCGTCCTCTGTCGAACTCCGAAACGTGCTGGAATGACTGCCGTATTCTGCGACGAGGCATCAGGAAGCTTCCCACACACAGGTCCGGCAGCGCAACACACTTCCAGTACTTACACCCCGCCTTCTGTGCACCATATAATTGGAGAAATATTTTTAGCATAAAAAGAAACGAAACTTCCTTTTTCATCGTAGCCTGAATTTATTAAAATTTGGTTCGGTAACCTAAAACGTCTCCGCTGGGAAGCCCTCCCGGATGTATGCCTGAAAGAAACACTAAATTCCATTCAAAATTTCTTTATTATTACATTACTGCAATTCGTACATTCAGTGCACAGTCATTATTCGGACAAAATGTATTTCGACGGGAAACATAGAGCCGGATGAGAAGTCGTGTGTGACCTTGAACGTGAGTGTGTATGCGCTGTCACGTGCGCATCAAGAGACACAAAACAACCCTCTTATTTAGGCATTGTCATTTTATCGGTAGTACGAATTTTTCATGGCGACGAATGTACACGTTGCTCTTCCGATGCATGCTGCCAGTCTCGAGTTGGGTTTTAATTTTTTTTTTAGGTACGGTTCATAAATGATTATAACTCATGGTGCGTTTGCTAAACTAATTTTCATTGTATTCCTTTTGAACGAGGAGATTCATCACTGCAGATATAGCTGTGAAATCAGCAGAAGCAAATGGCAGCGAAGAGAAACAGTTCAGCACTTGGAAAGACGATAAATACTCTTTGCAAATATTTATCGTAAAAAACCGAAGCACCCAGAAAATAAATACTCTTGCAAATCTTATATAAGACGATAAAATACTCTTTGCAAATATTTTTATAAAAAAAACCGAAGCACCCAGAAGAAATCATCTAATAGAGATGAAAATTGGTATGTGCAATGTACACCGAAGAGCAATATAATTAGAGACAGCTGGCCTTATGCAAATGTGGCGCTGTGGGCGGCCCTGTAAACGAAAACAACATGACGCATGCAGCGATCCGACAATATAAGGAGTGATGCGACGGGAATCAGTAAGAGTCGGACGCAGTATGGGTAAGACGAAGGATCTAAGCGCATTTGATCGTGGGCAAATTGTCGGGGCCCGACGAATGGGTCACTCCATCTCGGAAGTCGTGCAGGCACTGGGATTTTCACGAGCCACTGTGTCACGGGTGCACCGTGAGTACATCGAATCCGGTAAAACCATCTCTGCAGGAGCCAACTGCCGTGGACAACAGCGTGTGTATGAGCAGGGTCATCGTCGGCTAGCTCGCGTTGTAACAGCGGATAAACCAGCCACAGTGCACAAAATCACTCGGCAATTTAACGCTGGTGCACAAAAACGAGCAAGCAGCCACACCATCCAGAACCATCTCCTAGCTATGGGGTACAGAAGCCATCGTCCCACGAGGGTACCGCTGCTGACTGCACATCACAGGGTGCAAAGATTAGCATGGGAGCGGGAATATCGCCACTGGACCCTAGACATGTGGGAAAATGTTGCCCAGACTGATGAGTCGAGATTCACGTTGGTACATGCGGATGGCAGGATACGAGTACAGCGCAAACCACATGAAGCGATGGATCCTTCTTGCCAGCAGGGTACTCTTCAAGCTGGTGGGGGTGGCGTTCTCGTCTGGGGACTGTTTATGTGGACTGAAATGGGACTCCTGGTACGTGTGACATCATCCCTCACAGGTCAATGTTACCGGGATATCCTGGACGACCATTTGCTCCCGTTTGTGCATCTTCAACATCCCACTGGGGTCCTCATCCTGCAACAAGACAATGCAGCTCCCGAATTGTATCGGAATGGTTGGATGAACAGTACACCGACGTGACCTCGCTTCCTTGGCCTCAATCGAGCACATCTGTGATGCCATCGAGATAGATGATTCCCCTCCATCAAATATTCGTGAACTGTGGGATCTTGTTCAGGAGTCGTGAATCCGTATGGCTTCCCAACGCTTTCGGTGTCTTGTCGAGTCCATGCCGAGACGAATCGCCGCCGTCATCAGGACGAAAGGTGGTGCTACACGTTACTAGACAGGTATCTCTCTAATTCAATTGCTCTTCAGTGTACGTGTACGCTGTTAACATTTTTGCAGTAGGTTGCACCAAAAAGTGGTGCTACATCAGCTGCATCACTTTTGGGGCAAAGGTAAACCATAGTGTGGTGCATGAAATACACAAAAACGTGATGTAATTATGCACTACAGTTGGTATTCAACCTGAAGTATACAAAGTTGCACCCATTGAAGCATGTTTATGTATGTTTAATGCATCACACAATAGTTTACCTTTTCCCAAAAAGTGGTGCAGCTGGTTTAGTAGCGTTTTTTGGTGCAATCTAGTGCAAAATTTTTAACAGTGTATAGGAAAGAAAATGATTGCAATTCCAGAGCAGTTGGACCATTTATTCGGATAAAATATTATTTTATAAAATAGCTACACGAGTGGAACAAGTCAGTGCGTTCGAGCGCCACCTCTGGCTCGGATACAAGGGGTTACCCGGCGTGGCGTAAACGCATACAGTTCGCGGATACTGTCCTGGCGAGTAGCATGGCAGATTAAAGGACTGCACGGGCTTTATTTGGTGAGCCCGGGCCGGCCCAAGCCCGTGCGTTAAAGGCCCGGCCAGCTTCAACTATTAGACACTCAGCCCGGGCCCGTCAATTGCAGCTCTTATTTAGGCTCGGCCCTTGATGTGCCATTTGGTATTATTTTGTCTTTCTACTGTAATTTATTAAATTGTGAAATGAAATGAAATATTATTAAAAATATTTAGTTGATTGTAAGTCTAAAAATATTAACTAAACTTTAACAATGATCGAAGAATATAATCTTTGCCGCCCCGGTGGCGCAGTGGTCTAAGCGCTGGCTTATGACCATTCGTCCGTGAAGGGCCCGGGTTCGAATCCCGTGAGGCATGGATGATGTGTTTGTCTTACAGCACTGGCTCTCTCCCTTTCCAGGAACCATTGGCCCTAAATTAGGGACGGGCGACTGCTTATAGCCCATTGATTTGCTCACGGTGGTCGTTAAACCTTCAATAAAAAAAAATGTAACCTTCAAAGAGATACAAAAAAGACTAAGCACGTTCAAAATCTCCTTTTCCCTGAACTAGCAAGGGGTCACTACAAAAGTCAATCCCCCATACAGATTAGGGATAGGAGAAACAACCGATGTTGTCCCACACTCTCACACCAATAGACACACGGTCATCCCTCATCACTGCAGACACACACACACCCCTTCCCCACTCCACACAACACATACACTCGCTCGGGGTCGAATGCTTTTGTTGTCAACAAACCCCAAAGTGGTTTTACCATCTTACTACCTACAGATGGTAAAAACACTGTGAGTCCCTCTCCTTGTCTTTGTGATTACGCCCTGGGCTATGTCATGGAAATAAGTAAAGCCAGCAAAACAGGCCAGGAAATCGGTGAACACGACTTTTTTCTTTCTTTACTACTGCGATGAAAAGAATAGGTCGACTTGGCCCAGCCAGCTCATAAGTGTCTGGAAAAAAGCCCAGCCCGGCCCGGCCCGGCCCGGCCCGGCCCGGCCCGTTGCTTTCTCCTCTAAACTAAAAAAGCCCGACCCGGCCTGTGCAGACCTCTATGCCAGATGGTGTCCAACTTGAGGGCCATTTCACCGACATTCCTTGAAGGGCGTAGGTGGCGCCCCATCATGTCCCAGAAATGCTCGATCGATGAGAGGTCGGGCGATCAGGCTGGCCATGGAAGGGTGTCCACATTACAGAGACAGGCCTGGGAGAGCCGTTCCGTGTGCGACCGTGCATTATCCGGTTCAGAAATTGTTCGGTGATGCTACTACAGGAATGGCATCACAGCAGGTCGTAGAATGTCGCCGACGTACCATTGAGCCGTGGGAGTGGTACGGAGGTCTACAAAGGGTGTCCGGCTCGTCTCCAGATACGTATGCGCTGGTCATTGGCACCAAATACAAACCGTGACTCATCACTGAAGACAACATGATACCACAGAACACTATCCCACATTGATCGGGCCCGATACCACCGCAACCTGTGCTGACGATGCTTGCTGGTCAGTTGTAGGCGGATGAGTGCCCTCCTCAAATGTGGTCCCCGTGCCGTAAGTCGTCTGGCAACGGTCAAGATGGCCGCTTCCGCACCTGTAGACGATGCAACACGGCCACGAATGGTTTAGAGTGACGAATTCGGTTCTGTTTGTGCTGCTCACACAACCGCTCGATCGTCGCGTTCTGTCGTTGCTATCGGCCGTCCACCGACTTCGTGCAGCTGGGTTGTGCTCTCCTCGACCCACCGGCGCCAATTCTGTCCGACTGCCGCGACCCAAATGCCTGGCGATACAGCGACTTGACCAATGCGCCTCTCTCAGCCGAATTTTACGTCCTCTCCCAAACTCACCCAACTGCCCGTATTGTGCACGAATCAGACGTCGAGTCATCCTCACAGTCCGTGGAGGTTAATGAAACCGTAGTTTGCTGTCACAATGGACCTTATTCACCTCGCATTGCATCATGGGAAAGCCTTTCCGTGGCCACGGACCAACAATAGTTTTTTGACATGCGTTTTTCCATTTCTTAACAAGGCGTTACGTTGCAGGGGTTCAGGAAAATCACGATTTTTGTAAATTTATTAACAACTTTTGCTTTTCGTATGGCTGTGCTAATAAATCCTGCCACCTAAAATGTATAGAGGAAAAAATAACTTTCCATAATTTTCCTCTGAAAAGGCAGAAATTGTTCAAGAAATGTCTATGTAAAATGAAACGCGATGATTTCCATCCCAATGTACATTCTCCAATATGTTCTGCCCACTTTAACGAAAAGATTTTGGATATTATGGCACTACGAATCAAAGGCCTTAGTATTCGTTCGAATTTTAGTATAAAAAAAAAAAAAAAAAAAAAAAAGGTAGGAAAAATTACGAATTCAGTTCTACGTTCTTTCCCCAAAGAACGAAACAAAGATATCTATATTTTTTATTTTATGTAATATTACTTATTCATTGCATTTTTAAGCAGATTGCATACCGTGCGAACACTAGCTTATTTCCATATTACGTATTTGTTTGGGTTTCTAAATGTTTAGTTTTGCAAAAAAAAAAAAAAAATCCCAAGTTTATGTTTCAGATGTTTCGCCAATGTCTGACTGTAAGAACATGAAAATTTAATATACCACGCATGAGAAATGCTTCATTAGAAACTTCATAATGACTAATGGCGATGTTCTCCTGCATCATGAGAAATAAACATCGAATACAAAATTGTTTTGGCATATTTTAGCAAACTTGATTTGTTTTTGTAAGAAATATATTTCTTCTTCTTCGCCCTGTAACAGCTCTATTAATTCGTTGGCATACTCCATGACGTTAAGATCGTAAAAAAAATGGCCAACAGTAAAGGGTAATCACATAGTGACAACGTTAAACCAGCAGTCATGTTGGTCCGCAGAAATTCAATTCTGACGTCAAATGAATAAGGTCAATTGTCCCTGCGTGTGAGCTTTGCTCTTTATACACTCTCCTCGATGCGCAGTTGGGGGGTGGGCCACTATTTCGTTATTGGTTATTTTTTAATCATTTCCATATTCGGCCCTGAGGTACTTGCATGCGGAGTTTCATCAGGATTGAACGACTTTCTCAGGGTGCTTCCTTTTTTTTTTTTTTTTTTTTTTTTTTTGCAAAGACTGTATATTAACACAGGGTAAATTCGTTTACTGATGGCATATGCTAAAAAATATGTACACAGGCGCAACGTTTACTTACCAACGAGCAGCCCCATTTTCGTTTTAAAACTGAAAAACAAGTTCCATTGGTTCGAGCTGACTGTTCTCCCTGCTTGCGTAGTGAAACCCAGCGTTTTTAACAGCATATATACGTAAATAATAAATTACAACCTAAGAAATCGTTAAAGAACTAGAGTATGATGAACTCACAGTTGGTTTTGTGCCACTGTTAAAGCAAGGATGTTACACTTCATTTAGAAAACAACATTTATAATACGGAATCACATCTTTCTTTGACACAATACAATAAATTTCACCATGGAGTATGAAGTGAATGGGACTCTGAATTATCCTGAAGTCGCGCTCAAAAGAATCGGAACATCCAGTTTCGATTTGATGTTTATTATGTATAAACCAACCTCAGTATTCCCCCTGATTCACACTGACAAAAAGAATACAAACTTGATGCGTTTAGAGCGTGGTTCTATAGAACGTATAACGTATGTAAGCCCGGCTACCTGCATAATAAGGAAATTGATAGTATTTATAGCAAAGGTCTAAAGGAAGAAGGATGACATAGGCAGAATACGTAGAACAATAATAAATCGTACAATGTCTGCGATAACAAAGCCAACTACACTGCTGGCCACCCAAAATGCAACACCAAGATGGAAGCATCCGATTGGCCTGAAATTCGCAGCATGCGTCGCCAGCGACAGGACATGCAAACGATTAGCATTGCAGCGAATATGCAAATTATGTGCGCCCGGCACGCCACCGAGAAGCACTATAAGAAGAGTGCACAGAAGGCGGGGTGTAAGTAGTGGAAGTGTGTTGTGCTGTCGGACCTGTGCGTGGGAAATTCCTGATGCCTCGTCGCAGAATACGGCAGTCATTCCAGCACGTTTCGGAGTTCGACAGAGGACGAATAGTGGTTTATCGCGACAGCAGTTTATCGTACCGAAACATCGACGCCCGTGTGGGACGACATCCAGCCACAGTGAAGCGAGTATGGATTTGGTGAGTGCAGGAGGGACGGACGGACCGACGTGAGCGATGAGCGATTGCCGCAGCCGCGGCACACCACCGAACGAGAGGACCGGCATGCTGTGCAGCGGTCATTGATGGCTCGCACCGCCACATCACAAACGTAAGCGCAGGAATTAGGGTGCGTTGCGCAACATCCGTGTCAGCACGTGCCGTTCGACGTCGTTTGAAGCAGCGATTACCATTGACGTTACACCACCGGCGAATGCGGTGTTAGTGGGCCGTTGAACGCCGCACCTGGACTACGGAATAGCACGACATTGTTTTCTCCGACGAATCGCGTTTCTGCCTACAACACGATGGTCGGATCCGCGTGTGGCGGCACTACGGCGAGAGACTGTATGACGCCTGCATTATGCATCGCCATACCGGTCCGTCGCCTGGTCTTATGGTTTTTTGGCGCAATTGGATATGACACCCGAACCCGTATGGTACGCATCGCTGGTACACTCAACAGCCATCGCTACATCTCCGACTTTTTGGAGCCTGTAGTCCTCCCTTACCTGCAGGACCTGCCAGCGGCCACGTTTCAACAGGACGATGGGCGCCCGCACGTGGCGCGCATCGTGCAACAATTCTTCATGACCCACCAGGTGTCACTGCTGCCGTGGCCCGCCTGTTCTCTCGATATGTCGCCCATCGAACACGTCTGGTCGCTGATCGGCAACCGAGTGGCCCGGCAAGCACCACCCGCGGCTACGCCTGATGAACTGTGGCAACGTGTGGAAACAGCCTGGATTGACATACCCCAAGCCCACATCCAAAGCCTCTTTCGAAAGTTCGATGCCGCGGCGTGTAGCGGCCGTTATTGCCAGCCATGGGGGCCACACGTACTATTGATGTCTGTGTGTTCCGCAAGTCGCACGGCCCTGTAAGCTCAATCGTTTCATCACTGTATCTGTTGTTATGTGTCTAGTAAATCTGGCTTTGCTATCTCGTGTCCTTCTTGGTGTTGCATTTTGGGTGGCCAGCAGTGTAGTAAGACAATGAGAAACGGAGGATCCATCACACATGTCCCACGCTTTACATATCGGTTGAGGAATTTTTTGCGTAAGTACAACATCTCAATAGCGATGAAATATCCAACCAGTTATCACATGCTGTATAATATCAAGCTGCAAAAAGAGACAGTGTGAGAAAGAAAAGGCGGGTGTGTACGCTATACCGTTGCTGTATCCCGACAACACGGAAAAGATATACACTATATTGACAAAAGTCACCGGTCACCTACAAGAGAAACACAATACAGCATTTATTAACATACATTAGTACGTTGTCTGTCCACCTTTGGCCTTAATGCATGCACTGACCCTTAGAGACATGCTTTCGACAAGGTTTTGGAACACAGCAGTAGGTATGCGCTTTCATTCAGTACACAATGCTGCCGCTAACTGTTGCTTAGTAATAGGCCTTGGTTCCAAACTTCTTATGCGGCGCTCCAATTCATCCCATAGGTGCTCTATGGGCTTTGTGCTGGCCAGTCCACACACGATACGGAATTATCGCCAAACCACGCCGTAACAGTCTTTGCTTTATGGCTCGGTGCATTATCCTGCTGGTACCACAAGGCTCGGTTCCATTGTATTGCCACAGAGTTGGTAGGGCATAATTGTCCAGAATATCGAGGTAGACGTGCTGGTTAACAGGTTTGTCCACGATAACCAATGGGCTGGGACCATACCACGAAAAACACCCCCGCACGAGTACACTGTCAGCTCCAAACTTGACCGTAAGAACAGTCATAATCATCATCATCATTGTCAACCATTATCAATCCACTGCTGGACGAAGGTCTCCTCAAGTTTCCTCCACAACGGTCTGTCTTATGCCAGTTTTCTCCATGTCACCCCCGCATACTTTCGAATCTCATCCACCCATCTTCCATGTGGTCTTCTTCTGGGTCTTTTCCTGTCCCTTGGAATCCAATCTAAAATTTCGGTTGTCCATCGATGGTCCGTCCTTCTGGCAGTATGTCCAGCCCATTGCCATTTCAGGGATTTAACTCTGATCATGATGTCTTCCACTCTTGTCATTTTTCGGATCCACGAGTTCCTCTTCTTATCTCTCCTGGTTACACCAAGCATGAACCTCTCCATGCCACTTTGAGTTGTCTGCAGCCTTTGTATGTCTCTTTTAGTTAAGGTCCACGTCTCTGCACCATACGTAAGCACTGGAAGGATGCATTGATCAAACACTTTTCTTTTAAGGCATAATGGCATATTGCTCTTGAAAATTATGCTGTTTCTTCCAAAAGCTCTCCAGACAAGTTTTGTACGCCGATTAATTTCTTCATCAATGTGACCCTCACTTGATATCTGCTGTCCAAAATAAACGTACGTGTCTGTTATCTCCAGCTTTTCTCCATCAATAGATAAATCTTCATTTCTTGTAAAAGCATTGAACATCACTTTTGTCTTCTGAAAGTTCATTTTTAATCCCACTTCTTTACTCTTGTCAGCAAGTTCCTGGATCATACTCTGCAGCACTGATGGGGTAGTTGCACGAATGACTACGTCATCAGCAAAACAAAGGTGGGTTAGATAATCACCATTAATCTTTATCCCTTTGTTTTCCCACTTCAGTGATTGAAAGACATTTTCCAATGTGGCATTAAAGAGCTTCGGAGATATGGTGTCACCTTGTCTCACTCCTTTTCCAATTTTTATGTGTGTTGTATTTTCAAACAGCCGAATCTTTGTACTTGCATTTTCATAGATGTTATTAATAATATTAATGTACGCATCTTCAATACCGCAGGATTTCAGAGCCATTGTAACTGCTGATGGTTTCACCAAATCAAAGGCTTTTTCATAATCGATAAAAGCCATGCACAATGGAAGTTCATATTCTCTCGCTCTTTCAATTAGTTCTCTCAGTACATGGATATGATCTATTGTGCTGTAGCCACTCCTGAATCCAGCTTGTTCTCTCGGTTGAGCCATGTCCAGTGTTACCTTCAAGCGGTGTGAAAGAACTTTAGTGAAGATTTTATAAACCACTGATAGGAGGCTGATAGGTCTGTAGTTCCTGAGATCCTCAATGTCACCTTTTTTATGCAGCAGGATCATTGTATCGTTGTTCCAATCCTCAGGAATCTTCCCTTCATTAAGGCATCGAGTGAAAATTTGGGCGAGTACTGTTTTGATTTCTCCACTTGCTTCTTGTATGATGTCTACAGTAATTACATCTTCTCCTGGAGCTTTTCCTCGTCTCATGTTCTTGATTGCATGTGCAACTTCTGCAGGGAGGACTGGAAGAACTCTGGTACCTTTCATGATGCCTGGAGTACATGCATCATCCCTTTCATATAATTTGGAGTAGAAATCTTTCACTCTTGTCAAAATTTCACCTCTATTTCTTGTTACAGAACCATCTTCTTTTCTCAGTGCCATAATCTGTTTTCTTCCCTTACTGAGATGTCCCTTTGCTATCTTTAGGCTTCGGTTGTTTTCAATTGCTTTCCTTACTAGTTCACAGTTGAATTTCCTTACGTCTTCAGTGATACTTTTTCGTACTGTCTTGCATAGCTCTATATATTCCACTTTGGAAGTCACATCTTCTTTAGTTGTCCTCATCTCTCTTCTTTTTTGCATCAACATTTTGGTTTTTCCTGAAAATGTGTTCACATACAACTTGTTCTTAGACCCAGCTAATTTTGTTGCTGTTTCCATAAGATCTTTGGTTACTTTTCTGTTAACTTCAGAAATATCCACTTCTTCCGATGTTAGGCCTTCTGAAGCAGAGAATCTGTTCTTCAGTTCCAACGTGAAGATATTATGGTGTTTTTTAAGGTTGGTTATGTCAATACATTTTGTTTATCTTATGAGCTTGCCAAGTTCGAGTTTAGTGTTGAGGTGCATCTTACATCTCACCAATCTATGGTCACTACCTGTGTTGAACTTGTTCAGCACACTGCAGTCTTCTATAACGAATTTTTTGTTACACATAATAAAATCAATTTCACTTGTCGTCCCATTTGGATGTCTCCATGTCCAGTTCCTGTGTGGCTTTTTCTTGAAAAGGAGTTCAAGATGAAAAACCCTTCTGCCTCTGCAATCTCTGCGAGAGTATTTCCACGCTGGTTTCTGTTGCCGTGACCTAATTTACCTACTGAAGTTTCATTCTGTTGCCGTTGCATTATTTTTGCATTGAAATCTCCCATAATTATCTTTAAGTTCTGCTTACCTTTATTATTCGGATGACGAATTTCCTCATAAAATTCTTCAATTTCTTCTTCGGGATGACTTGTGGTGGGTGCATAAGTTTGAATAATCTGAGCCTGGTATCTTCTCGAGAGTTGGATAACGAGTCGTGCAGCTCTGTCAGAGGAACTTTCAACTTCTACAACTTTATCCTTCAGTTTCTTGTTTATTATAAATCTAACACCACTAGTTCTGCCAGTGTCTGTCCCACGATAGTAGAAGAGATGTCCACTTTTCAGTTCAATGAGATCTTCTCCTTTTCTCCTTACCTCACTTAGCCCGACGATGTCCCACTTGATCCTTTGTAGTTCCTCTTCCAAGCCTTGAATCAGAAGATAGGAAGCGTCCATTATACGTAACCAAGGTCAGCATCAGATGGCAGCCTAGTCCGGTCCTCCGGGGATTCTTAGCACCCTCTGCCTTCATGTTGCACTGGCCGCTGCCTTGGCCAGGTACATTCCAGCTGCCGGAGACTGAGGGCCAAGATTTAAGTTGTGGAGTCATTTTGGAGGGGTTTGGCCATAACTCACCACGCTGGCCAAGCGGGTTGATGAGTGTGGGATAGCATTTCCTCTAATCCCGATGGTATAGTTATACCGCTATTGGCGGTCGTCAGAGCCCCTTTAGTGGGAACAGGATGTACCACGAGAAGGCGGGGTTGACATTTGTCAAGGAGAGGCTGTGATGTTACGCATCACCTGACCTTACATCCCGTAGGAACAGTACACTGCGGTAAATAGCGTTCTCCCGGCTGCCGCCATTACCACACACGGCATCAGACTGGTGGATTGTGTATCTGGATTCAGCAGTCCATGGGACCCGTTTCCATTGATCTACGGTCTACAAAAAATATTCTTTACACCATGCTTAACGACGAGTATCATTCCGAGTGGAGATGAAAGGCTTATCAGCAGCCGCACGACCATGGTAACCCATGGAATGAAATTCTCTGCGAATGGTACGTGTACATACCGAGGTTCCAGCATTTTTATTTATTCCCTTGTACACTGAGGTCTTGTACAGTAGTACTCCGTCGATTAGCTGAAACGACTGTTTGAGGCTTCGACGTCCTCTGTGACTTAATTTTTCTTTTTGTCTGTCGGTACGTTTTGCTGCTTCAGGCACGCCATGTGTCTTCCACTTATTCAGTACATTCAAAACCATTGACTTGGGTATTCTTAAACGACTTTCGGTTTCTCTTATGGACAACCCCCTAATATAACACCCAACAATCTTTCCTTTCTCAAAGTCAGTTCTTTCCCTCCGTTTTCACTCAAGTTCACAGTGCGATAGGATCGCGGTCAGCTGCAGGCTTGTTTTTATACCGTTTTGCAGCTGTACCGCGAATCTTAACAACGCAGCCGATCCTTTATTTGCTTTTGAAGGGGTGTCCGGTGACTTTTGTCAATATAGTGTATTTATTTAAAGCTTAAAAACAACCGTCCTAAGACGGGCTATACGGTAGTAAATAAATAAAAAGTCATGTGAAATTCAAGGGAAGGGTGCATTTTTCTGATATTCAGATCGATCCACAATGAAAAAAAAAAAACAATACAAATACTTTTTTTAAATAAAATAATAAATAAATGAATTTCTAGAAAACGATGGCCGCCCCGGTGGCGCAGTGGTCTAAGCGATGGCCTCTGATCATTCGTTCGAACGGGGTCCGGGTTCGAATCCCGGTGAGGCATGGATGTTGTGTTTGTCTTACGGCACTGGTTCTCTCCCTTCCCTGGAACCAGTGACCCTAAATTAGGGACGGGTGACTGCTTATAGCCCATTGAGTTGCTCACGGTGGTCGTTAAACCTCCAATAAAAAAAAAACAAAAAAAACCGATGGTTATTTCAAAAGTTTTGCACACTGTGTGTGATCTCTTAAAAAAAGAAATGTATTTCACAAGATATCTTTACAGGCCTTCGAAGTAATAATCTCCATGTTTCTTTGTTTCTTTATGACAGCAGCCCAACGTTTGGGCAAGTTTTGTATTCCAGTCAGGACACATCCATTGCTGAGGCGTCGGATTACTCGGGTCACCTCATCAGAAACATTCTGAATCGTTTCCCGCGGAATGGCTTTTTCAATTTTGGGAACAAGCCATAGTCTGGTGGGCTCATGCCAGGACTTTCGTCTATATAGCAGCAATTCTGTCCAGAAACTGCTCGCCTTCTGTCTCGTATCGCTGAAGGAATTCTTCTACGATTCCTTTGTGAACTGCTTGCTGTTCTTCACTGAGATTATGCGGAACCCATTTGGCAGCCACTTTTCTCTTCTGTAATTTTTCAGTTAGGATTCTGAAAACCGAAGCGGTAGACATATTTGGTTCACTCGCAATCTCTTATGTTTTCCGTCGATTTTCTTCCAAAATGCTGTTGAAAATAACCACAGAAATGTCGTCCGTCGCATCTGATGTCCTGCCGCTTCTTGTGCCGTCTTCGATGCTTTCCCGACCTTAGCGGTAACGAGAAGCCCACCTTGACCCTTTGCTACGACGCACAATATACAATTACGGAGATTTAATACCAGAATTTTCGGCAAAGATGTTAAATCTCATTTCCCAACTTTTATTTAGCTTTAGTGCTCCATTTCCTTTGTTTCCACGACGCGTGAGAAAATTTTGCTTGTTCACCCCACTATGAAACATCGGAAACGCGGTTTATTTAGAGACGCCAGTTTGTCTTATCTTAGGATCTGGGCTTTTGTATTTCGTAGACGCATTGGTATTGTCCAGCTCATTTGATCTTTTCCTTTTTAATTTTAAAGCAGCCGACGGAATGCGCAAGCCTTCTTAATGTCAACCTTGAAGTTTTGTAAAGCCGACGCTGGTGTTTTTCCCATGGCTTTTGGGGAAGTAAAGGGGTGAGTTTGCGTGGGGACAAAGGGGGAGTTAGGAGGGTGGACTCGAGAAATTGAAAGCGAGCAGTCGCAAATAGGAGGCGAGGAAGCGCCTTACGTGTTAGGAAGCAGGTCTTAAGCTGACCGGAGGAATGGAGATTTTTCACCGCAGGCAAAAAAGGGAGACGAAGGAATGAACGAGGAGAGATTTAGGGAGGGAAATCTTAGTTTCAGAGGAACAGGGAGGAAGAATAACTAAGCTGAGGGCAACTTTTCTGCGATTAAGTAAAGAAAAGAATAATGTGTTTTTTAAGAGATTTAAAAGAATTGCATAAAAATTATTGCATACAGCTATTTTATTATCTTCAACCACGCAAGACTATGGCAGTTAACATAAACCAGTTAACAATACTAACACCACAAACTTCACACAAAGCATTATGAATTTCGGCAGGGGATTTTCCTCGCAAAGTTTCAATTTTTATGTAGGATCGAGGATCGCTACGTGAGATCTGACCTGACTCACTTTCTTCCTTTATTTCTGGGCAGAATTATTCAGAACTGAAACGAATTAACCAGCAAACGTAGGCACAACTTTGTGTACTGAAGTCTGAATCACAACTGGCGCAACGATTGGAGCGATTACATCATCCTACAGCCAGCGCCTGCGCAGTGTGCAAAACTTTTGAAATGACCCACGTATATTCTTTGATTCGGGGTTTAACGACCACCGTGAGCATCTTATAGAACTACAGGCAGTCGCCCGTCCCTAATTTAGGGCCACTGGTTTTAGGGAAAGGAGACAATCAGTACTGCAATACAGGCACATCATACGCGTCTCATCCAGGACCCTATAGACAGAAGCCAGCGACTTAGACTACATGGGTCACCCGGGGCGGCAAAAATAGATTGGAAAATTGTTCTCAACAAAAGTATCTGAACGTCTTTAAAAATGCTGGGGGCATGTTTAATTAAATTACCAAGGTTTTGATTGAAGAGAATAATGTAAGGTTCAAGAATGGCTTTAAACTTTTTTGTTCATTTTCCACAACTACCAAAGAAGCAATTAACTCGGTGGCGCTGCGTCGCTAAGTAGGCATTGGAAAAACCTCGACCACTGTGTTCTCTGTTGTAAGTCGGCGTGGGGAATAAAGACAGATAACCTGAGCGACTCAGTCAAAACGGTGTTTGACGAAGGCCTCCGGTGAAAGCCAGGTTCGCCCATGCGATAGAACGTTACTACACAGGGGGCCCCACGGATATTATTGGAACAGGATCAGTCAACAGGTGACTTTCTCAAGGCAGGCAGCATAACAATGGGGAAGACACTATAAACACTTTCTGGTGCATTTTTTGAAAAAGATTAACACACTGCAAAACTCCAGAAAATTTATCATACAGCTAGGGAAAAGATGATATGCTTCTATGCTTAGATAATTTATTAAACAGATTTTGGCGACGGCCAAACCTTACACAACTTTGGCGGTACCTAACTTTTCTTCACCCAAGTTTTTCTGCCTCGCAGAATGCAAACCAACATTTTCAGACAGCGTTTGAAGACAGCATTTGTCATCTTCTAATGATGAAGCAAGAAGAAAAAGGTTGTGAAAATTATTATTGACCATATCAATGTTACTGTCCGCCGTTTTCTCCCAGATACCAGTGAATTCGATTTCGACTACAATCGGAAAAAACAAGTCTGAAATGACAAAAGTGAGCTACAAAACCCTTTTAAAGTACAATGGTTTTATATCGTGCTTGCCTGAATGTCTTCTTTAAAAGTTCGGACTGAGATTAGGAAGAAGAACACCCATATCAGTTACAGATTTACTAATACGTTCAGGGGAGAATACGGATAAGAACGAAAGACTGGACTGAATGTCGTGCAATTAAAGTATTTCGACGGATGTGTAAAATCTTACGTATAAGAATGAAAAAAAAAGTCAGTTGGCACCAGGATTACAGAAAACATAGTGGTGGATTTAGAGTTAGAGGGGCCCTACGCACAGCATCGGTTTGGGGGGAAGGCTTCCCTTTGCCCAATATCCTTTAAAAATAAGTTGTTGTTTTTTTGTTGCAGCGTACCCCTCCCCTATTCTTTTATGTTCTCATACATGAGATAATAAGAGTGAAGTAAAAAGTAAATGTTAAGTTGAAATAAGAAAGTAGAAAGTTATAACCCGAAAAACTTTTCATTGCCCGCACGCGTGGGTGTGTGGTTTGTTGCCGCTATAACTCAAAATCTATTTCAGCTGTGAAGACATAATTTAATATTTAAAAGCTCCGAGATAACCAAACAGGGAAAAAAGGGGAGAAGTTACAAGTTGGAAAGCCTTTGTTAAGGAAGAAAAGTTGAAACTTTTATAAGGATGAACACAGTACTACTATTTAACATGTTATATGCGGTTAATAGCAGAAGTTACACATGCAGTCAAGAACATGAAACGCGGAAAAGCTCTAGAAGAAGATGGATTACCATATACATCATACAAGAAGAAAGTGGAGAAATTGAAACAATACTCGCCCAAGTTTTCACTCGATGCCTTAAGGTGGACGTCAAGTAATTTTGTTTCTTATACTTCCAATGGAAAAACTTCTGTACACATTTTCTTCACAATTAATGCGTTCCCAAGGATGAAAATTTTAACATCGATTAAAATAGCTTCATTTTATAACTTGGAATACTTAATATTTTCTAAAACATAACCATTATTATGCAATCCAACATTTGTTTGTCTACTGACGTCATCAAAGTACAGGTCGCGCCATCTTTTTTTCTGGTTTCAACACCACCAAAGGAAAAGTTATTGATTTTTAATATAATCATGGTTATGTTTTAGAAAATATTAAGTATTCCAAGTTATAATTTGAAGTTATTTTAATCGATATTCAAATTCTCATCCTTGGAAACAGACTAATTGTGAAGGAAATGTGTACAAAAGTTTTTCCATTGGAAGTATAGGAAGCAAAATTACTTGACGTCCACCTTAATGAAGGCAAGATTCCTGGAAATTGGAACAATGCTACAATGATCCTGCTACTTTAGAAAGGTGGTATTGAGGATTTCAGGAATTACAGACCCATCAGCCTCATATCAGTGGTTTATAAAATCTTCCCTAAAGTTCTTTCACACAGCTTGAAGATAACCCTGGACATGGCTCAACCGAGACAACAAGCTGGATTCAGGAGTGGCTACAGCCCCGTAGATCATATCAATGTACTTAGAGAAAAAACTGAAAGAGTGAGAGAATATGAACTCTCATTATGCATGGTTTTTATTGATTATGAAAACGCTTTTGATTTGGTGAAACCATCAGCAGTTACAATGGCTTTGACATTCTGCGATATTGAAGATGCATACATTAGTACTAGGGGTGTTCAAATGAAAAGGTACGAAACGTCATAAGAACGTAACCGTTAACATATTTGCCTATGACGCTATGGGAGAACGTAGCGACACATCTAGGGATGCGATTGGAGTCGCCGGCGTGAATCAGAGCATGCGCGGGCGCCCGCATGCGCAGTCAAGGTGTGGCTCACCGTCTTTTTCGACGTCCAAGGTCCACTACTTGTTGAATTCCTCCAGCACAGACGAACCATTAACTCCGATGTGTACTGTGAGACACTCCGAAGCCTACGCAGGTCCATCAAGAACAAAAGACCGGGGCTGCTCACGGAGGGTGTGGTTCTGCTCCATGATACGCGCGTCCACACGTCTCCAGGGCAAAGAATATCTAACTGATAAGAAGGTAAGGCTCAGCGAGACGTAACTAGCGCCACTATATTATGCGGCAAAGAATTACTACACAGAAGCCAACATTACAGGCTGATGCCGCAGGATGCCGAGCAGACTGAGTTAGACTGGGCATGCGTGTTTGTGTTCAAAGAATATAAACGCTTGTTTGTGTTGGCGTTTTGTTCAAAGGTTTTGTTGTTCTCATCTAGATCTGCGTTTATATTACAGCCATGAAATACACCCACTCCATTCCGATGAATAACAATTCATGGAATGGAGTGGATGAATAACAAGAACAAATTTGAAACCGTTTGAAACAAATATCCTGGAAAACCATTAAAACAACGTTTGCTGAAAACAAAAGCTATCGTTACGTTGAAAAAATTAATTTATCAATTATATGAAACTGACTTTTATGAAAAATACCTCGTAATATTGTAAAATGAAAGAGGGAAGCATTCGATTACACAATGCATACCAAACAGATAGCTTTAAGCATACACTCAATCGTGGCGAGTTAGTCCGGTCGGTAGAGAGCTCAGCTATCACGCCAGCGGCCCAGGTTCGAACCTACTCAGGTACGAACGGATGTTTTTCCGATCTGTTGAGAAAATTTCTCCAGCGCAGTGCGTTTAATTTACAAACTTCGGAAGGGTAGAAAAAAAAATTGTAGCTTTGGGAAACTGCGGTTGTCTTTGGTTTTTTTTTTTTTATTATTATTATTATGGCTGCTACTGGGAAACCAGCCTCAGCATTTTTGACATTTAAGGTATATTGTAAATATGAAATTCATGCCAAGCAACCTGGTATTACTACGGTGCTTAAAGTGAGAATAAAACTGCTAAAATTTCCTTAAAATAATATTAATTGCTAATGTATATATTTGTTTCACCAAAAGAAGGGACAGGAGGGATACTCAGAAAAGAACAACAAAAAAAAAAAAAAAATGCTTTAGTAGACCCAATGAGACCGAAGGAAACAGTCGCAGATCAAAGCTTAGCTTCCTTTCCGTGAAATAGGCTTCCCGTCCCGTGTCTCCTACGCTTTTTGCGCCTGAATGTTAACTTTCCCGCAGAGCATCTGCTGCCGCATTACATGGTGGCGCTGCTGTCGCCTGTTTTACATTATCTCTACGAGAGTTGAGCTTCTTCACGCGAAGCGTTTATATTCTTTGTCCAGGGTCACACACGCGGAACTGGCCAAGTTCCAGTGGGAGCAGCTTGACCATCCGCCCTACAGCCCGGACATGTCGCCCTGGGATTTCCATGTGTTTGGTCCCCTGAAAAAACATCTGAAAGGGAAGCGCTTCCACTCGGACGACGAACTCAAGGACGCTGTGCAGGACTGGGTCTCGTCACGGCCACAGGAATTCTGGGAACAAGGAATCCTTCGGCTCGTTAATCAACGGGATCGTTGTGCTACGGCCTATGGTGTATACTTTGAATAAAGTCTTCATTTATACCTACAGTGTCGTTTCGTACCTTTTCATTTGAACACTCCTTGTATTATTAATAACATCTATGAAAATGCAAAATGCAGAGGTTCGGCTATTTTAGAATACAGCACCAATAAAAATTGGAAAGGGAGTGAAACAAGGTGACACCATATCTCCCCACCTTTTTAATGCCACATTGCAAAATGTCTTTCAATCACTGAACTAGGAAAACAAAGGATAAGGATTCATGGATATTATTTAACTCGCCTTCATTTTGCTGGTGACGTAATCATTTTTGCGACTATCCCTTCAGGGCTACAGACTATTATCCAGGAACTCGCTGAGAAGAAGTGGGATTAAAAATGAAGTTTCAGAAGACAAAAGTGATGTACAATGCTTTTGCAAGAAATGAAGATTTATCGATTGATGGGGAAAAGCTGGAGATGACAGACACGTATGTTTATCTTGGACAGCAGATATCAAGTGAGGGTCATATTGATAAAAAAATTAACCGACGTATAAAACTTGCCTGGAGAGCTTTTGGAAGAAACAGTACAATTTTTAAGAGCAATATGTTATTATGTCTTAAAAGGAAAGTGTTTGATCAATGCAACCTTCCAGTGCTTACGTATGGAGCAGGGACATGGACCTTAACTTAAAAAGATACAAAGACTTCAGACAACTGAAAGAAACATGGAGAGATGCATGCTTGGTGTAATCAGGAAAGATAAGAAAAGAACTTGTGGATAAGGAAAATGACAGGAGTAAACGACATCATGACCAGAGTGAAATCACTGAAATGGCAATGGGGTGGACATGTTGCCAGAAGAACGGACCACCGCTGGACAACCGAAATTTTAGACTGGATTCTGAGGGACAGGAAAATACCCAGAAGAAGACCACATGGGAGATGGATGGATGAAATTTTAAAGTATGCTGGAGTGACATGGAGGAGACAGGCCCAAGACAGACAATTGTGGAAGAAATTTGGGAGACCTTCATCCAGCAGTTGATTGATAATGGTTGTTGATGACGATGATATAGAATATACCGCTTGCATCACATCAAAATATACCGCTTGCACCATGTTAGAATATAGTCGCTTGCATCTTAAGCGTTATATCCAGGAAGAGCGGGATGCAATTCAGCTAGCGACAGATATTTTCGGAATCATGCGGATCAAATATCATTACGTCAGGGAAATGAAAGTGGCAAAGGAGGAAAACAATGAGCATAAACAGCAGAACCCCATAAACATACGTAAGTGAAATTTCAGTTGAAGATTTCGATAAGGAAAATTTCATTCGGAAGTAGACTACCCATTGAACGGACGTCCCGGTATCGCGAACGTGTTTCGTCAGCCGAATTAAAACTGACCAGTGACCATTTAACACGATATTTCTGGATCAGCGATGACGTCACTGAAAGACCGTTTTCTAGGAAAGGAAACACCTTTCTCGGAATTTTATCAACATCAATCCTTTTCTAGTTCTTATCGAAATTCAATTGCCTTGAGAAAATCTCACAACAGACTGGTATCGATTCATAAATTTTATGACCCATTGAAGATTACTCGATGTGGTTTGTTCAGTCATGTGACAGCGCGTGTAAAGATCATTCCAGAAAATCTAAGCTCGTGTATGACCTTTTACTGAATTTTGTGTTCCTCTTTCCCAGCAAAAGTTATCATTTTTAAAAATAAATAAACCCTTCTTGATCTCCGTTGATTGTCTTGTCTTTTGAGGACTTGTCGAGAGCGGTTCTGGGAGTTTTGGTGTCGGTGGTCGATGGCCTCACCTGATACGACGGCACGAGGAAGACCCCGTCTTCTTCGACTATCGTCTGAATCTCAAAACCAGCCATCACATCTCGCTTAATTGATGCCAGAGATAATTGCGCAACGTGACGATGGACGTTTGGACACTAACACTATCTGCTCGTGGTCTTATGTTTTTTTTTTTTTTTTTTTTTTGCATTTGTAAACTTCTCGAAAGATGCTGTCAGTGGTTCGACACGTGTTCATGGTTTCTTCATTTATGTTAATCCATGTTTGGCATCAAACTTCTGAAATGTGTGTGTGTGTGTGTGTGTGTGTGTGTGTACTTTAGCGAACGCAGACGCTCTCTGCTGGTAATTGTGGGCCCAAGCGAGGCGTCGACAAACAGCCAGGTAGAAGTGAGCAACATTGCGCACTTCAAATTTTCATTTCAAAGCAGTCCTTTAACATCAGAATGCTTTATCGTGAAGTTGTATCTACCCGATGGAGACCGACATCCGCAGTCGTACGGATATGATTTTGCAGTACTAAAACTGTAACTGTAATAAAATGTAATACACCTTTCAGAGGCGGCTATAAATAAAAATTTACGTAATAAAAAGTTGGTCTGTAAACTCGTAAGGTGCCCATGACATGCTTCTGTTCGAGCTGTCTTTACAAAAGTTAGGCAAAATGTACTGATTTATTTATTTATTTATTTTTGTATCATATCGCATCGAGGGATCTCTGAAAAAATTCAGTTCTGTCTTACCTATGCCTCGAAGAGTTACTTGTGATATGGGATAGTGAATAAAAGAAGCGAGAATAGAGTGACCTGATAGGAAAGAATAAAAGAAATGAAAAATAGAAGTATACAGTTTTCCGTTAAGAACATGAACTTACATACAAACTAATATAACACACTTACCAACACTGAAGCAGTGTCACACCTTAAAGCATTTTGGTGTCTGCACTCATTATCAGTACAGGGCTGCGCAAGCATTTTTGATCTGGGAGAGCGGGAATTGAAATTACGCCCTTCGAGTTTAAAAGTTCTCTACGTCCACTCAATTAGTACGCGGTTTTTCCTTTCTCACACCTTCGCTGCTAGTAATTATTTCACTGGTCTACAAATTTCAAGTTTTTGTTTGGTACGGAGACCAAATGACGTTTTTATTATTAAAATTCCTGGACTGAATTTGGAAAGAGACATAAAATTGCTGAGATGGCTATGGGTGTCAAGATAATTTTATCACTATGTACACCCCTGAGCCATTTACATTATGACTATCCCCAGTCTAGAGACATGAGCGCGCCTTGAGACAGAACGGTGGCGCGGGTGAAGTCCTCAGTGCAGGATATATACAACCCGAAGACAGGATTTCAGTTGGTAGAGTGCTCGGAGTCAGAATGAAAAAAGCTGCCGATTTATTGGAGTTTGATAAGCACAAATTCTGATCTCGGCGCCTCGGAAACGGCGCGGCTTGTGGATCGTTCACGTGCCGCTGTAGTGAGTACGTATTAAAAGTGGTGCACAGATGGCCAAACGACGAACCGTCGTCCAGTCGTGTGTCGTCCGCAGATCATTCATGCCAGAGGGGAGCAGAGACTGTTGCGCATTGTTCACAACAACCGCAGGGCCACAGTGCGACAAATCACCCGCAACAGTGGTGATTAGGGCAATGTGTCACAACACACAGTTCATCGCAGCCTTCTGCGCATGGGCCTGCGTATAGCCGAAGACCCACCCAGCCATGCTCACTCACTGCACGTCATCGCCAACAACACATGAAATGGGTCCCAAGAGCATCGAGATTGGACCGTGGATGATTGGAAGAAAGTGGCCTGGTCTGAAGAATCAAGATTCCTGGTGCATCACGTAGACGGCCTAGCGCGGATACGCTGATTACCAACGGAGGCTATGACACCGGGATGCACTGTTCGGCGGAAACAGGCAGCAGGTGGCTATGTTAAGCTCTGGGAGATGTTTTCTTGGGACATTTTAGGCCATATTATCCCAATAGCACAATCCTTGACAGCTGTCAGGTATTTGAACATCGTTGCGGACCAAGTTCACCCATTCATGGCAAATGTGTTCCGTGCTGGTGATGGCCATTACCAACAGGATAATTCCTAATGCCACACTGCCAGAATCGTCAAGAAAGTCACCAGCATGTTCGAGGAACATGCTTTTGACTTTCTGTTAATGCCCTGGCCTCCAAATTCACCTGACACGAACCCAATCGAACATTTGTATTTCGACTTGGAAAAGCGAGTTCGCGCTAAATCACCACCACCTCGAAATGTACGGGAACTGGAGGACCTGCTGTTGACATTATGGTACCAGATAATCCAAGATACCTATCGCCACCTCGTCGAATCGATGCCTCGCCGATTGGCCGCTGTTTTGCGGGCTGAAGGGGGTCCTACAGCTTATTAGGTAGGTAGCCATAATGTAATGGCACATCGGTGTATGTATGTATGTATGTATAGTGATAAAAATGATAAATACCATAACACTTATCTCCCTAACTAATTGGAACTGGAAAACGATACTTGCTCAGTTTGTGTAGTTTGTAAAACTGTACAAGACTATCCTGTTTCATTCGGAATAGCTGTTTTAGATTTTGAGGAAATTGCGCTGGTATCGTTTTTAGCAACATTTTCTTATTTTTGGCGTAAAAACAGCTTCCAGAAGATACGATTGCAATTTACTCCGTAATTAATTGGAACTGGTAAGCAATACTTTGCCAGTTTGTGTAGTTTGTAAAACTGTACATGACTATCCCCTTTAATTCGGAATAGTTGTTTTAATTTTTGAGAAAATTGCGCTGGAATAGTTTTTAGCAAAATTTTCTGACGTAATAGTTGCGATATTAAAAAAAATTAGTCTTTACTCCGGCACCCATTTGGCTATTGACAAGACACAGTGGAACGCAAATTATATCCCATGACTGCAGGCTGCAAATCGTATTGAATTTCTCACCATGCCCACTAAAAGGGTTGCTACTGAAGCTTGAAAAGTAGAACGAACTGAAACTTTTTGTTACCACATTCGGGTTCACCGTTATTCAAAACATAAAATGCGGCTGCTTTGATTTCCGTACTTTTTTGGCTGTTGACCAGTGTTATGATAATTCAAAAATGGCACTTCTGGTTTTTGGCATAATTTAACTGAAACTACACTGCTGGACAATTGCTAAGGACGGATCATAAACGGCTATATAGCGCATAAAAAAGTAAGTGTGGTTGGATGCCAAGTAAAATAAAATAATGTCAGAATGCCAGGACATTACAAGAAAGACAATTTATTGTGCTCTGAAATGCAGAAGGCTTTGGAACGTGTTCAAGGGACAAACAGGCCATTTTGTGCAGAATACGTAAACGTGAAAAAAATGCAATTACCGTCCGCAGGCGTTCCAGCGTAAGATGTCAATACGGGATATGGCCACCATGGAGGGCGATGCAAGATTCCACACGTCATGTCATGCTTTGCACAACATTATCAAACAGCTGTTGGGGTAATTTATCCCATTCCTCTGTCAGTTCATGGATGAGGGTATCCTTGTTTATTGGAGGGCATTGGCGACCAGCAAGACTCCTCCCCAAACCATCCCACACATTTTCAATGGGATTCAGATCTGGAGAACGTGCTGGCCATACGAGGCGTTGAATATCCTCGCTCTCAAGACACTCCTGGACAGCGACTGTTCGATGACATGTTGCGTTGTCGTCCATGAAAATGAATCTATGACTTACAGCACCACGGAACATGCGAACATGAGGTAGTAGAGCATCATTAATGTATCGTTGGCCAGTCATAGTCCCAGTTGGAAGCACATAGAGGGACGTACGGTCATTGACCATGATGCCGGCACATACCATGACACTACATGTCGGATATCGGTCCCTTTCCTGTATGTTTGCTGGACAATATGCAGTACCACTATCACGCCAGATAAGTTGTCGTCGACAATCAGATGATAGACTGTATCTACTCTCATCTGAGAAGAGGACAGCAGACCAGTCGTTATCAGTCCAATTGCGATGTTGATGGCACCATTGCAAACGGGCGGTACGGTGACGTCTGGACAATGGGATGCACGCAACAGGACGGCGGGCGTATAGTCCTCCTTCATGCAAACGTCTGGCGACAGTTTTTCGGGAGATCCGCTTGCCAGTGGCAGCCATAAGCTGTTTTGCTACCTCACTAGCTGTGCTGCGCCGGTGTCTTTGTTGATAGCACTATGTACCGATCTTCTGCAGGCGTCGTACTGCGAACACGACCTCCCCCGTGACGTTTGCTACACTCTCCATTTGTTTGAAATGATTTCCAAAGCCTTGAAACAACACTGTGGCTGACGTCGAACTCCCTGGCAACATCTAATATTTTTCGCCCTTCTTCAATTTTGCCAATAATACGGCGACGCGTAAAATCATCTAGGTGATGTCGGGAAGACATACTGAAAATTGCAAGTTCGTCAATTGATTCTTTCCCTTTCAACTTTGCGTTTGAACAACAACGGTCAATACGCGTCAAATCCTTTATATCTCTTCTCAGCGCTATGACGTCACGAACAAGTTCGGCAATCCAAAATTTGCATGCGCACAACACGTCTTACTGTATCCCGTACTTATGCTAATTTCCACATTTTCCTGCCTTCCATTTTATGGTTGCTGTCGTTGCTATTGTCATCCGTCCTTAGCAATTGTCCGGCAGTGTATGATAACTAGGTAAATACCAACAGTCAAGTAAAACGCAAAAGGTATGTGAACGCCGACAACACAGCATTCAGCAAAAATGCAAAATGGTAAACGAACAAGCACAGGACAAATGTGTAGCAGATACGAGGGTCATAACAAAGGTTCTGCATACGTTAATCTAAAACGGAAGCGGATAATGCAGTCGGGAAAATGATTGCGTCATGTCAAGGTCAGACCCTCAGCAACGCAGTGGGGTCAGAACGACGCGCTATCATTTGCTGTGCGGACGTAGGGAGTTTGGAAATGGCAGCATGCAGCACCTCAGGTCGAGTCCAGCGCTCGTACGGGAAAATATGCGGAGAATAACTTCGCCACAGATCTACACTGCCTTGCAAGAAGTTTGTGGGGAGGGAACTCTTGATCGAAGCATAATTTCTTTCTAAGGACAAAGCTGAGACCGAAAATTCGTCATAATCGCGCGAACTTGTTGGAGGCGGGTCAGATCTTGCTGTATGACAACGCGCATCGTGTCATGGTGCAGCGTCGGTACAAGGACTTCTGTCGAAATATGGCTGGGCAACTTTATCCCACCCACCATACAGCCCCTGATCTCAGTCCACCCGACTTCGATTCTTTCTCCCAAAGATAAAAAATCGGCTCCGTGGTATCTGTTACGGATTGCTGGACGAACTGTCATTGAACGTGACCTAAGAAATACTACAGCTGAACAAACATGGCGTACCACGGGGCATTCAGGACCTACCTCACCACTGGCAGGCTGTCATTAGCAGCGGAGGGGAGTACAATGAATGGCAATAAGGTAACTTTTCTCAGTTACTTCACACTTTTCTCAAAATAGTACAGTACGCAGAACTTTTGTTAGGACCCCCGTAGTAAACGTAACAATAGGAAGACAAACGCTGTAACATATGAACAATCTGTTTATTGAGCGGAGTTCTCTTTACGAGACTCGAGACAATTAGTTGTTCGATCATAGCTACGACATGACACTTCCGATCACCGTGATTTTTGGCATGCGATTAGACATCGTCCACGGTCAGGTTTTGACGCCTTCCGACTCCCGAAATTCCGTGTCACTGAGGAATAATCTTCCAAAAACTTGCATTTTTAGAGGGTTTTCCGGGTTTTGAGAAGGGGTCGTTTGTTACCTATCTCCTCCAAAGATCTTCAGCCGATCGCGGTGACACTTGCCACAGAAAAAGGGAAGGACATGGTGAGTGACATGGGGTTGGTATCATGGTGATTGGTTGTGTCGTATAAAAATAATAACCATTAAAAAACTGGCCAATTTTAATAATAATTGAAGAAATCCGCTCTATATACGAGACTCGGGACAATAATTTGTTCCGGCATAGCTACGACATGACACATCCGATCACCGTGATTTTTGGCATGAGACTGGGCATCGTCCATGGTCAGGTTTTGACGCCTTCCGATTCCCGAAATGCCGTGTCATTGAGGAATTTCAATTAAAACTAGATGGCCTTTGACTTGAACCGTTTCACGAAAGTCGGCTCACTAACACTAATTTATAAAAATCGTTTGAATTGAAAAACGTAGAAATGGAAAGACTCCGTCTGTTAGCTCAACACTTGCTTAATCTATAATAATAAAAGGAAGTTTGTGTATGTGAGTGTGTGTGTGTTTGTCTGTCTTTCGCGATGCAGAATGAAAAACGTGGTTCCCGATCTGAGTGTGTCTTTCCGCTTTGTTTACATGCAATGTGATCACAACCAACGTGAAGGCGTGAAGGAAAGTAGTTCATGATAAATTTTAGGCATTACTTTTTCAGAATGTTTCGCACTTTTGTTCTGGAAGTCATAAATTGTATGCGTTCGTTTTTTAGAATTTGTTATAATAGACGGACGCCTTAATGAACTAAGATTTTGCTATAGCTTCGCTCAAAATTTGCCCACTGTACCCGAGTTATCGGTTACCGTTGGCGGCTTGTTCTATTAAGCTTAAATACACACAATGCAAGGTGTGCGAAAGGTTGCATTGCAGTAGCGTAACTAGCACAACGCGCCCCTCCCCGCAAGATGTACTTCAGCACCCTTGAGCACAGTAATTTTCCCAGGATTTCGAACAGGAGGGAGGATGCATTTTTCGCGGTGTGTGTGCGTGTGGTGGTTAGGAGGTGAGGGGGGGGGGGATTAGAAAGTCAAGGGGAGTGTCTGCAAAAGTAATTGTGGTACTTAGAGCCCTGTAGTTTTAAATTTTTAAGTAATAGATTTGACAATACGTGTAATTGCTTTGTCCAAAACTAAAAGAAATCGATTGAAGAAATCACCCTCTTACACATGGCAGATATGCGGCTGCTGTGAATAAATGTTTACGCCTGTCGTACACGTAATCCTAGGTCTGACTGTTGTCTCACATTCTCCAAGGGGAATCAATCCCACTGTGGCCTCGCCCTCTTTCCTCAGCAGCGCAGCACAGAGAGATCGTACTATTTACAGTCCATTGCAGAGCAATCGTATTACAACCCGAAGTCAAAGAGCCGAACAGTTTCATTCTGTAGGACATTCAGTGTTTTAAAAGTGAAACCAGGCATTTATTTAGGCAAAGCTAAATATATCTTAAAGCAAAATATGAATCTTTGGGTTAATTATTGTGCGTGTTCGAATTGTTTCATAAAACTATAACTGGCAGTTGCAGTACGCCCCTTCGTTACCTGCACCCCCACCTGCAGCTACGGGGGTGGCAGTTACGCAACTGTTGCATTGGGTTCTTACATATTTACGCCAATGAACGGATTCTTCATACGTTGCTAGCTATTGTTCTTGACGTTATCTCCAAAAAAATTAAAAAGAAAAATCATTTCGGGAAAGGGCTTGAGAAACTTCCGTTGAAGGGAATTTGCTTTCGGCAACGAACATAGATGACTAATTAGCTCTTCATTATTCGGAAAAGCCACGAAGATTAGGAATATCAGCATATTTTTTTATATGCCTCTCTCCGCTGTTATGGTCACTTCCTTTCGTGCATGTGAGTTGTCCACACAGAGGCGACTTAAGATCTTTTGGGGCCCTAAGCACTAAAAAATTCAGGGGGCCCTTCCCCTTCTTACCGCCTCAGAAATTTTCATTTGCCAGATTAACAAAAAATAATAATAATAAAGTCAAGAAAACAGTTTTTACACTTTTTAAAATGCCATTCTATTTGCCTACTATTAGAACGTTTCGTAAGAAACATTGTTAGTGTATTCAATTTGTCTGTCTGCGCACATCGAACTTCTTATTTTTAAAAATATTTCGAAATTATTTTTGCGGTAAAAAGGAAATCTAAGGATATTAGATTTGGCACTTTCAGTGAAAGATTTTAAATAGGCATAAGGATTAAATGCAAAAGAGGCGGTTTGAAAATGCAAACGTCCGAATCACAGCTTTTCGAGTAAGAGTATCATTGAAACTTTTACTGCTCTTTAAAAAGTTTATTTTATGTCGATTTAAGGAATAAAAAAGTGAGAACACTTGATAATTATCAGTATTAAATCAGGGGAGGAGAAAATAATAAAAAAGTGTTGTTGCAATACAATAAAAATTTCTTTTAACACTATTACATAAGAAAACAAGAAAGATGACACCAAATTTTCGGGTGTAATAAGCACGTCTTTTGAATCCGTTCTAATGCAAATTAAATTTATCAAAGCTATTCAAAGTCAATGGAACCGGTGTGAAAAACAATAGTATCTGACGGAAGAAAGAAGTTTTCAATCGGGTTTTTAATCCCTCAGATATTGCTGTAAACGGAATCATGATCTTACGAACTCTTAGAAACAGAATATCGACAAAAATAAGATGTGACTTTACGTCCACTGGTGGGAACATCATGCATTATTTTAGGAAGAAAGTATTCTCAAAAGGTTTTTTCCATATGAGCAGTATCGGTCCAAGAAAAAAAAATTTAGTCGAGTTTCAGGAGCCAAGATTTTGCTACAAATACATCAGAAGCAGAAATTAACACTTATGCCCTCTGGTGGCCAAACGATTCTTTACCAAACATTAGAAATGTTGTGAAAAATATTTCCCATCAGGTCTTGTATGCGATACAGGAAGAATTTTTCAAATCGGAGTTTTAGGAGCAGAAATGACGCAGAAAACGCAATTTACCTTTGTGCCCTCTAGCGGAAAGTCTATGATTTACTTGAAAATTTTGAATTTATAGGGAAAACATTTCGCATCGGAAACACTATCTAACAAAGAAGGAATTTTTCAAATCGGACTCTTAGAAGTAGAGATATTGACAAAAATAAGATATGCATCTACTCCCCCTGGCGTAGAAACCATGCATTATTTCAAGAAGAAAATGTTCCTAAAAAGTTTTTCGACATGAGTAGTATTGGTCAACAATCGACTTTTTTTCAATCGAGATTTTAGAAGCTCGTATTTTGCTGCAAATACATCAGAAGCGGAAATTAAGACTTACGCCACCCGGTGGTCAAACCATTTTTTACAAAAATGAGAAATTTTGTGCAAAGGATTTCTCATCAGGAGCTGTATCCGGTGCAGAAAGAATTTTTCCAATCGGAGATTTAGAAGCAGAGATATATGGGGAAACGCAATTTACCTCTACGCCCCCTAGCGGAAAGTCTATGAATTACTTGAAAATTTTGAAATTATATGAAAAAACATGTCTCACTGAAAACACTATTCAACAAAGAAGGAATTTTTCAAATCGGACTCCTAGAAGTAGAGATATTCATAAAAATAAGATAAATATCTACGCCCCCTGGCGGAGAAACTGTGGAATATTTTAAGAAGAAAATGTTCCGAAAAGGTTCATCGATGTGAGTGGCATCAGTCCATGAAATAATTTTTTCAATCGATATTTTAGAAGCTCAGATTTTATGGCAAATACATCAGAAGCAAAAATTAACACTTACACCCCCTGGTGGACAAAGTATTCTTTACCAAAAATTAGAAATTATATGCAAAAGATTTTCCATCAAGAGGTGTATCCGCTGAAGAAAAAATGTTTTAAATCGGAGTTTTAGAAGAAGAGTTATCGGGGATAATGTAATTTACTTTTACGCCCCCTAGCGGAAAATCTATGAGTAATTTGAAAAAGTAACTATATCTAAAATACTCTTTGACATAAATGGAATCGAAAGATAAAAGAATTTTTTCAATCGAATGTTTAGAAGCAAATATGTGGAATAAAACGTATTTTTGAATTCGACATCATCTGCATTTACGCTCTCTAGCGGTGAAATTCTACATCGTAAAAAAAAAAAACAAGATAAAGGATCATCATTCGCATATTTCAAGCTTCCCAATGCAAAAATAATTTTTCAAATCGGACTAATAGTGGCAGAGATATCGTGGGTACAGACGGACGGACGGACAAACCGATAACATAAGCACGATCTTTTTTTACCAAAGACGTGCTAAAATATTACTATGACACTCTCGAATTTCTTTATATTTTCAGCCTATTAAATATTAGATTTTTTGGTTTTAACTGGTTTAGGGGAGATTAGGGCTGAGGAAGAATTTGATTACCCTACCCCAAAGGGAAAAGGCAATAAACAGCAAACACTCCCGATCATCAAGACAGTTTCTTCAAGCACTCCTCATTGCAACTCAAGGAGGAAGGAGGTTCGAACGCAGACGTTTTCCTTTGGCTGGAAGTAGCATAAAAAGTGTGAGATGCGTGAATTCTTCCTTCACTTACCACTAAATGGAAGGCTAAATTATTTTAACTGTTGCTTTCAAAACCAGGACATCGGTAAGAACTCGAAAATTTGTATCATCAACAACAGCAAGAAAAATATATGTTACTAACATGAGAAAGTAAAATATCGATTTATTTATTTCGGTTCATGAAAACCAAAACAAAACTGGCAATCCAATTTACGTTTTCGAGGCCCCTTATGCTCTGGGCCCCTAGGCGTGCGCTTAGAGCGCCTATTAGGAAATCCGCCACTGTGTCGACACCTCACAGAGTACTCTGTACCCTAGGTAACTCTGCACCCTGGTCACCTGCGCGGAATCCTCTATGCGGCTAACTAAAGTCTTTAATATATATATATATATATAACTTTCTTTTTCAGTAAATTTATGCACACCTTATGCATATCTACTTTTTACAACCCTTTGAGCACCAATTTACGCTCCTAGTATGACCATTTTGGGAGGGCAAATGAATATTACAGAGGGTGATTCGAAATTTTTGAAATATTTGCATAAAAGCATGTCCCGCGGCGGTTATGTCACGTCCTTAAACTAGTTCAAGACGCGCACTGCAGTCAGTCGAAAGGGATATAAAGTGGTAGTCGTTGCTGTGAACAACATTGCATGTCATCGTTCTGCCTGTGCTTGGGACGTCTAAAAAATTAACAGCCACAATCAGCTAATTAGGGAACTTTTGCTTTACGAGTTTGAACTCGGCCACAACGCTGCTCAAACAACACGAAACATTTGCCATGCGAAAGAGGAAGGTTCCGTGGACCACAGCACCGCAACCAGATGGTTCAAAGAATTTTGCTTAGGTGACAGAAACCTCGACCAACAGCCAAGGTCAGGTAGGCCGCGAACCGTGGATTCGGAGGTTTTTTTTTTTTTGTTTTTTTTTTTTATTGGAGGTTTAACGACCACCGTGAGCAACTCAATGGGCTATAAGCAGTCGCCCGTCCCTAATTTAGGGCCACTGGTTCCAGGACAAAAGACAGGGCCAGTACCGTAAGGCAAACACAACATCCATGCCTGACCGGGATTCGAACCCGGATCCCTTACGGACGAATGCTCAAAGGCCAGCGCCTTAGACCACTGCGCCACCGGGGCGGCGATTCGGAGGTTGTGCGCCAAGCCGTAGAGGTCAAATCCGACAACCAGCACTCGGAGATTATCAGGCGAGCTGGGCACAGATGGCTAAAGACGGTGCAACACTGTTTATAGTTAAATTACATTCACTTTAATTATAACATATTGCGATTATGTGTACATAAATTGGAAAGTATGTAAATTACTTGTCTTGACATTTTTCGTTCTTTAGGGGGGCCAGGGACTAGTCAGGCTATCATTAGCCTTTTTCTTTGGTACCGTGCTATGTTGCACTATGCGTATTTATATACACTATATTGACAAAAGTCACCGGACACCTAAAAAAGAAACATAACATAGCATTTATTGGCATACATTAGTACGGTGGCGGTTCACCTTTGGCCTTAATGCATGCACTGACCCTTCGAGACATTATTTCGACGAGGATTTGGAACACAGCGATAGGTATGCGCTTCCATTCAGTACATAATGCTGCCGCTAACTGTTGCTTAGTAGTAGGACTTGGTTCCAAACTTCTTATGCGGCGCTCTAATTCATCCCATGGGTGCTCTATGGGATTAATATCAGGGCTCTGTGCTGGCCAGTCCACACATGATACGGAATTATCGTCAAAACACGCAGTAACGGTCTTTGCTTTACGGGCTCGGTGCATTATCGTGCTAGTACCAACAAGGCTCGGTTGCATAGTATTGCCACAGAGTTGTTGGAAAATAATTGTCCAGAATATCGAGGTAGACGTGCTGGTTAACAGGTTTGTCCACGATAACCAATGGGCCGGGACCATATCACGAAAAACACCCGCACAAGAGTACACTGCCAGCTCCAAACTTGACCGTAGGAACAGTACACTGTGGTAAATAGTGTTCCCCCGGCTGCCGCCATACCCACACACTGCCATGAGACTGATGGATTGTGCATCTGGATTCATCGGTCCATAGGACCCGTTTAACTGCAACGACTCTCCTGAGGCTTCGACGTCCTCTATCACTGATTTTTTTTTTTTTTTTTTTTTTGTCTGCCGGTACGTTTTGCTGCTTCAGGCACGCCATCTTCCACTTATTCAGTACATCCAAAACAGATGACTTGGGTATGTTTAAACGCCTCTCGGTGTCTCTTATGGACAACCCCAGGGCCAGCCGGATCATAGGGGCAACCGGGGCGGGCGCCCCGGGCCCCGCGCCTTTAAGGGGCCCCGCAGTTTAGAAAACAAAATAATTTTCGGTAAAAAAAAATTTACTACATTTTTTTTAACTTTTGGGGCGCAAGGCCCATAAAAATATATTTTTTAAGTTTTTTTGTTTGTTTCCAATCTCCCCATTTTTGAATACGTTATCCCCCCTGTTCGTCGTACGGACACTGAGATTTGCAGATTCGAAATGATTTTTGTAACCACCTTAATCTTTTCCGCATTCATGAAATAGCAAATTAAATTTCATCATTTTGTGGTACCCCACTTTTACATATCCAACAATTTGTGTGAAAAACTGATACTTAAATTTAAGGAAATAAAAAGAACAATATCCAAGTTACTTTCGGACTACATATGGAGGCCACTTTTCCAACATTACAAGAAATTGAAAAAAAAAAAAAAAAAGGCAACTCATATATGAATGTCACTAATTTGTCAGTAACTCCACTGTGCATTAAAAATCAATCACTAAACATGTATCAGGGGAAAAAAACTGTTTATACCAATTTATTTTAGAGAGATCCTTATTATATATTTCCTATACAAAAATATTCACAATGAGAAAATATTCGCTAAGCAGGCATCTTTTTATCATTTTGTGAATAAGCTGTTATAAGAGTCACAATGCAACCTAAACCTCTTCTCCCGGGAAAGAAAATCGTAGATTTTAATACTTTTTACTCTTTCTCCCTCTCATTTTCTCTCTTTCTCTATCTCTCTTCCTCTTTCTCTCTCTTCCTTTCTATCTTTATCTCTTTCCCTTTCTCTTCTCTCTCTCTCTCTCTCTCTCTCTCTCTCTCTCTCTCTCTCTCTCTCTCTCTCTCTCTCTCTCTCTCTCTCTCTCTCTCTCTGAACTTTCAGCCCGTATTATAGTCTTTTTCTTAAGCTTAAAGCAAATACTTCTTTGAGATAATCGTTTTGTCTTTACGGTAGTGTCCGTGGATCTTTCTCACGAACGATAATTTTCAGATACGATTTTATTAAAATATGAGATTTATTTTTTAGTGCCAACAATGAAATTTCGCCCAGGGCCCCGCAAGAGCTCCATCCGGCCCTGGACAACCCACTAATACAACACTCAACAATCTTTCCTTTCTCAAAGTCAGTTCTCTCCCGCCGCGACATTTTCATTCAATCTCACAGTGCAACATGATAGCGGTCAGCTGCAGGCTTGTTTTTATACCGTTTGCAGATGTACCGCGCATTTAACAACACAGCGGATCCCTTCATTTGCTTTTAAAGGGATGTCCGGTGACTTTTGTCAATATAGAGTATGTGTTTCTTAATAGTGCGAGTATATAACGCGATATTCATTTGAGTTGTTTATTTCTGGTTTATCAAGGATTTGTAGTATATTTTCTTAACTGCATAAAGCATGGCAAATAAATAAATGAAATCGTACATAAAATAAATAAATAAATGTACGTTCCTCGAAATATACAAAGGGCATCCTAAAATTAATGCCTCGTTCCTCATATGATTTTTATTTGTGATATCATATGATTTATATATATATATATGATTTTTATTTGTGGCATCAAAAATGTGAAACTTGGTGTGAAAATACTTGGACATATTGTTAATAATGCTAGCCTATTCAAAGTATTGTCCATCACTTTCTATACATTTCCGCCATCTTTGAACCCAGTGGTAATATCCATTTTGGAAAAATTCCTATCGTTTTACCCATGAGTTCACAGCCAGTTTAACGTCTGTCACATCGTCCAAACGTTCCCCACGAAGGGTGTTTTTCAAAGGGGCAAACAGGAAAAAGTCTGAGGGAGCCAAATCAGGACCGTAGGGGTTTGGGGCATCACCGTCCACCCCATTTTGGCAATAGCCTGTGAAGTCTCCATTGAGGTGTGGGGACGTGCGTTATCATGATGTAAAACAACACTATGAAGTGGAATGTCACGGCTTTTCCTTCTGATAGCTTCCTTTATTGTTTCTCCAATGTCTGTACATCATAGTGAGCCACTGGTTTTTGTTGCAGCTCCTGGATGGCGACACGATGATGGGTTGTGATGAGGTCTTTCACACGTTGCCTGTTGGCATCTGTCACTGCAGTTGAGGGGTCTTCCACTCCGTTGTTTGTCCGACACTTAACTTTCTCCCTCTCAAAACCTCTTCATCCATCTTTGGACATTACTGATATCGATTGTGGCAGCTCCATACAACGCCAGGAGTCTTCTGTGGATTTCTGGAGCCTCACATCACTCTTTTTCCAGGAATTCAATTACGGCTCACTGCTTTTCTCTGTCATTCAAGAACTTTATTTCCGATCCTGAAAAAGAAAAATTTCCCACGCGTACGTATCATACATAGTACATGCTGTCAGTGCAGTTTCATTAAAATCTTTTCAAAATTTCAAAAGTTACTAAGGAGGAGGCATTACTTTCTGGATACCCCTTGTACAATAAAGAAAAAAAAAGTGGTATTTAAAAAATTGTCGGTAAACTTGCATGATTTTCTGCCATTCTTTTTGCGCTGCGATGTCCCAGAAATAGCATACTGGGCTGCAAACAGTGTAAAAGGAAATCGCTTAAGCTGAATTCACTTACAGTGACACTCCCAACATGATTTAGTCTTCCGAAAAAATGTCCAACTGCAAGACCCATGATATGACACTGAATTAAAGTTCAAGAATATATCTATCAGTAATAGGCATTTCACAACCCTATTTCCAGCCATAATTAAGGAATGTTCCGTAGTTATTCATTTTTTCTGCTTTTTTATTCTCTCTATCGTTTCAGACAAGCGTGTTTCGCAAGGAATTCTGAGTATAGTCTCGGTTTTCAAGTGGCCATTTAGTCTATCACCAATGATGGGCTACGCAATTGGTCAAAAAATTGATGGCATCCGCTGTTTCGCGTGAAACTCTTTCGGTCTGATTAAGAGAAATGCAATGGAGAAACAAGTGAAAAGCAAAAAGTTTAATATTCGGCATGCAATTCTGGTGGAATGCGACTTCCCCGAGGTCACATCGCACATTTCCGAAGGAGCGATGCAAGTGGCCTTTGTGCGCTGGTTTGCCCAGATCTGCTGGACATCTGCCAGATCTCGTGACATAAGCTCCCAAGGTCCAACGTCTCCAAGTGGTGTACGAGTGATATTTAATTGTTCACCATAAATCCGCTTCTACTTATTATTTATTTATTCATCCTTTTCTGCCCAGATTAACGAAAATGATAAAGGTACGAATAGATCAAGATAATCAGCACAAGTTGTATAGCACACAATAAATGAAATCGTCTTACACCACGATTTATATAATGGGAAAAGAAACCTGTTCCCAAACGCACTTCTTTTCATACATCACTCAGAGAAGCGTTTCAGAAGTACTGTCTGTTGAAATAATAACCCTTTATTTTTCAGACGGCTTAAAATGCATGAAACATTTTTCTAAGCAAAGTTACTGTTCAAACTAGCCTCCTCCGCAGGCGATACAATTGTGCCAAACATTTTTCTGATCAAAGTTACTGTTCACATTAGCTTCATCCGCAGGCGATACAATTGTACCAAACATTTTTCTGATCAAAGTTACTGTTCACATTAGCTTCATCCGCAGGCGATACAATTGTACCAAACATTTTTCTGATCAAAGTTACTGTTCACATTAGCTTCATCCGCAGGCGATACAATTGTACCAAACATTTTTCTGATCAAAGTTACTGTTCACATTAGCTTCATCCGCAGGCGATACAATTGTACCAAACATTTTTCTGATCAAAGTTGCTGTTCACATTAGCTTCATCCACAGGCGATACAATTGTGCCAAACAGTTTGCTAAGCAAAGTTACTGTTCAAACTAGCCTCCTCCGCAGGCGATACAATTGTGCCAAACATTTTTCTGATCAAAGTTACTGTTCACATTAGCTTCATCCGCAGGCGATACAATTGTACCAAACATTTTTCTGATCAAAGTTACTGTTCACATTAGCTTCATCCGCAGGCGATACAATTGTACCAAACATTTTTCTGATCAAAGTTACTGTTCACATTAGCTTCATCCGCAGGCGATACAATTGTGCCAAACATTTTTCTGATCAAAGTTACTGTTCACATTAGCTTCATCCGCAGGCGATACAATTGTACCAAACATTTTTCTGATCAAAGTTACTGTTCACATTAGCTTCATCCGCAGGCGATACAATTGTACCAAACATTTTTCTGATCAAAGTTACTGTTCACATTAGCTTCATCCGCAGGCGATACAATTGTGCCAAACATTTTTCTGATCAAAGTTACTGTTCACATTAGCTTCATCCGCAGGCGATACAATTGTACCAAACATTTTTCTGATCAAAGTTGCTGTTCACATTAGCTTCATCCACAGGCGATACAATTGTGCCAAACAGTTTGCTAAGCAAAGTTACTGTTCAAACTAGCCTCCTCCGCAGGCGATACAATTGTGCCAAACATTTTTCTGATCAAAGTTACTGTTCACATTAGCTTCATCCGCAGGCGATACAATTGTGCCAAACATTTTTCTGATCAAAGTTACTGTTCACATTAGCTTCATCCGCAGGCGATACAATTGTACCAAACATTTTTCTGATCAAAGTTACTGTTCACATTAGCTTCATCCGCAGGCGATACAATTGTACCAAACATTTTTCTGATCAAAGTTACTGTTCACATTAGCTTCATCCGCAGGCGATACAATTGTACCAAACATTTTTCTGATCAAAGTTGCTGTTCACATTAGCTTCATCCACAGGCGATACAATTGTGCCAAACAGTTTGCTAAGCAAAGTTACTGTTCAAACTAGCCTCCTCCGCAGGCGATACAATTGTGCCAAACATTTTTCTGATCAAAGTTACTGTTCACATTAGCTTCATCCGCAGGCGATACAATTGTACCAAACATTTTTCTGATCAAAGTTACTGTTCACATTAGCTTCATCCGCAGGCGATACAATTGTACCAAACATTTTTCTGATCAAAGTTACTGTTCACATTAGCTTCATCCGCAGGCGATACAATTGTGCCAAACATTTTTCTGATCAAAGTTACTGTTCACATTAGCTTCATCCGCAGGCGATACAATTGTACCAAACATTTTTCTGATCAAAGTTACTGTTCACATTAGCTTCATCCGCAGGCGATACAATTGTACCAAACATTTTTCTGATCAAAGTTACTGTTCACATTAGCTTCATCCGCAGGCGATACAATTGTGCCAAACATTTTTCTGATCAAAGTTACTGTTCACATTAGCTTCATCCGCAGGCGATACAATTGTACCAAACATTTTTCTGATCAAAGTTGCTGTTCACATTAGCTTCATCCACAGGCGATACAATTGTGCCAAACAGTTTGCTAAGCAAAGTTACTGTTCAAACTAGCCTCCTCCGCAGGCGATACAATTGTGCCAAACATTTTTCTGATCAAAGTTACTGTTCACATTAGCTTCATCCGCAGGCGATACAATTGTGCCAAACATTTTTCTGATCAAAGTTACTGTTCACATTAGCTTCATCCGCAGGCGATACAATTGTACCAAACATTTTTCTGATCAAAGTTACTGTTCACATTAGCTTCATCCGCAGGCGATACAATTGTACCAAACATTTTTCTGATCAAAGTTACTGTTCACATTAGCTTCATCCGCAGGCGATACAATTGTGCCAAACATTTTTCTGATCAAAGTTACTGTTCACATTAGCTTCATCCGCAGGCGATACAATTGTACCAAACATTTTTCTGATCAAAGTTACTGTTCACATTAGCTTCATCCGCAGGCGATACAATTGTACCAAACATTTTTCTGATCAAAGTTACTGTTCACATTAGCTTCATCCGCAGGCGATACAATTGTGCCAAACATTTTTCTGATCAAAGTTACTGTTCACATTAGCTTCATCCGCAGGCGATACAATTGTACCAAACATTTTTCTGATCAAAGTTACTGTTCACATTAGCTTCATCCGCAGGCGATACAATTGTACCAAACATTTTTCTGATCAAAGTTACTGTTCACATTAGCTTCATCCGCAGGCGATACAATTGTGCCAAACATTTTTCTGATCAAAGTTACTGTTCACATTAGCTTCATCCGCAGGCGATACAATTGTACCAAACATTTTTCTGATCAAAGTTACTGTTCACATTAGCTTCATCCACAGGTGAAACAATTGTGCCAAACAGTTTGCTAAGCAAAGTTATTGTTCAAACTAGCCTCCTCCCAGTCGATGAAATTGTGCCAAAATTTTTTTCTGAGAAACGTCACTGTTCAAATTCCCTCCTCCGTAAGCGATACAATTGTACCAAACATTTTCCTAAGAAAATTTGCTGTTTCAAATTAGCCTCCTCCACAGGCGATGCAATTGTGGCAAACATTTTTCTAAGCAAAGTTGCTGTTCAAATTAGCCTCCTCCGAGTCAATACAATTGCGCCAAAATATTTTTCTAAGCAAAGTCACTGTTCAAATTACCTCCTCCGTAGGCGATACAGTTGTGCCAAATATTTTTCAAAGCAAAGTTACTGCTCAAATTAGCCTCCTCCACAGACGATGCAGTAGTGCCAAACAGTTTTCTAAGTTAAGTTGCTGTTCAAGTTAATCTCCTCCACAGGCGATACAATTGTGCCATTTCGGAACCCTGACTGAAATCTTGTTTGAAAACATTCTAGAGAGCATTTGCCTGATCCATCTCTTAAAACATGTTTTGATGTTTTTTGTTTTGTTTTTTCTTTTTGGTTGAACCCTTGTCTCCTGCTACTGTATTTCATACGGCAAAGGTGGTAAAAACCTAAAGGTAGGCCCGCGCCCATTTTTGTCTTCGAAATCAGGCGTTAGCTGAAGAGGACGCTCTTTCGAACATAAATTTCGGTGGTCTAATTCTTTAAATGTCCCGTCAATATCATTGAAATTAGGTGATCAGCAAACTCTGACCGTAAATGCGCCTGTCCAGTTGGTTCATCTGGCACGCATCTTTCGTTTTCATCTTGATCGCAACCAGTTCGAAATTTATCTTCAATTTCAGATTCGTTCACTCATATTCGAATATTACACCAGTTGTCTCCATACTATATTCCAGGCGCAGTAACGGAGGGAGAGGAGGAAGGGGGTCTAGTTGCTATGACATTTTTATAGCATGTTTCTTTTTGTATCGTAACATGTCACAAGAGACGAAGGGTTAGCAGACAGGTATGAATCTAAAACATCAGCACTATCGTCTAATACCGTTGTGTGCTTGAATCTTGAAAATGAATGAACATTAATACCAACCATACCACTCTCTGGAGGTTAAGTTAGGACGATACACACACACACACACACATTACATACACTGAAGAGCAATTGAATTACAGACAGCTGGCGTTATGCAAATGTGGCGCTGTGGGCGGCCCTGTAAACGGAAACGACATGACGTATGCAGCGATCCGACAATATAAGGATTGATGCGACGGGAATCAGTAAGAGTCGGACGCAGTATGGGTAAGACGAAGGATCTAAGCGCATTTGATCGTGGGCAAATTTTCGGGGCCCGACGAATGGGTCACTCCATCTCGGAAGTCGTGCAGGCACTGGGATTTTCACGAGCCACTGTGTCACGGGTGCACCGTGAGTACATCGAATCCAGTAAAACCATCCCTGCAAGGGCCAACTGCCGTGGACAACAGCGTGCGGATGAGCGGGGTCATCGTCGGCTAGCTCGCATTGTAACAGCGGATAGACCGGCCACAGTGCAGGAAATCACTCTGCAATTTAACGCTGGTGCACAAACACGGGTAAGCAGCCACACCATCCAGAACCATCTCCTCGCTATATGGTACAGAAGCCATCGTCCCACGAGGGTACCGCTGCTGACCGCACATCACAGGGTGCAAAAATTAGCATGGGCGCGGGAACATCGCCACTGGACCCTAGACGTGTGGGAAAATGTTGCCTTAACTGATGTGTCGAGATTCACGTTGGTGCATGTGGATGGCAGGATACGAGGACGGCGCAAACAACATGAAACGATGGATCCTTCTTGCCAGCAGGGTACTCTTCAAGCTGGTGGGGGTGGCATTCTCGTTTGGGGACTGTTCACGTGGGCTGAAATGGGACCCCAGGTACGTGTGACATCGTCCCTCACAGGTCAACGTTACTGGGATATCCTGGACGACTATTTGCTCCCGTTTGCGGGTCTTCAACATCCCACTGGGGACCTCATCCTGCAATAAGACAATGCATCGTGTCATCGCTCCCGAATTGTATCCGAATGTTTGGATGAACACTCCACCGACGTGACCTCTCTTCCTTGGCCAGCTAGGCCACCTGACCTCAATCCCATCGAGCGCATCTGGGATGCCATAGAGAGAGATGTTCGAGGCTCTGACCCCCTCCATCAAATCTTCGTGAACTGTGGGAGCTTGTTCAGGGGTCGTGGATCCGTATGGCTTCCCAACGCTTCCGGCGTCTTGTCGAGTCCATTCCGAGACGAATCGCCGCCGTCATCAGGGCGAAAGGTGGTGCTACACGTTACTAGACAGGTATCTCTAATTCAATTGCTCTTCAGTGTATACTTGCACATGGATGTATACTGTATAATCATGTATACAATCGATTTCTTATAAGGTATATGCAGATGCCTTTAAATTTAATTTTCCTTTTTATTTTAATTGAAAAGCAGATACGTATCGCTAAACTCGCGATAATTTACAAATGGTAACGAGGGGGGGAAAATGAAAAACGGAATAGAGGAAAAATTGCAAAATAAAAAAAGAAAGAATACTCGTCAGTAGTTTCTTTGTCTAAACGATGACAATTTTTGAAGAGATTGTAAGAAGGATAAAATGTTTGAAAATTCTGTTTTCTCTCTTTCGGTGCATATCACAAAACAGAGAAAACAGAATTTTTATAGCACATCCCTGAGGAGTGACATGGGGGGGGGGGGATAAAGCCATAAACCCTCCAAAGCTATCCCGAATGAAACTAACTACAGTAATAATGAATAAAAAAACGCAAAGTATGTCAATGAAATTTAGAAAACTTTTTTTTAGTTTTTTGCCGATCTGTGGCATACAGCCGAAGTAAGAGTAACCCTCCTTACCTTCGAACTAGACTGCTGCCTCTAAGCCCCGCCTTCATACCAGTTCTGGAGCTGCCCTTGAACACACATTGTGTTCGTCACATAAAATTTAAGTATTCAATTATATCTTGTTTATTATACGACGTAATGTTTAATGACCACGTATGTGTGCGATTTTTCCCCCTCAATATTCTTTCTCAGCTGATTTGCATTCCTAGGACACGAGTTTTCCAGTCATTTCGGCTATGATGCCACTTAATTCGTTTTTCTGTTATTTAAAACTTCTAAGGATTGTTTCTCATTTTATAAATGCTACATTTCCTTAAGCCTGACCAGAAACTTATTTCACTAGATATACTAGTGAAATATTATTTTCCAGAAGAGAAAATAATATTTCGACACATGGAAAAAAATATACTTATAAGGTGAACTTTTACAAACAGGCATTTCAACTATAACGTTGCCATTTCAACATAAAGTATGATTTCTATACCCACGCAGCATTATTTGATTATTACAAATCCATGGAATTGTTACCATACCTTTTTTCTTATTACATTTTACACCGCTCTGGTGACACCGTTATCTAAATGATAGCTTCTGATTATTTGTCCATGATGGGTGCAGGTCCAGATTAAGGCCTTATTAGGCCCCTAGAAAGCAAAAGTTTGGATTCATGTTGCTTCTGCTGGAAAAGGAGATGCAAAAATGACTCATGCAGGTATATTACACTGGTGTGCAAAAATTAAGGATGAAGAAAAATTAGCGTAACAGCGGAACGAGCAGGCAGAACGGACCGAAAGACCACTCAGGAGATAGACTAGGGTCCGGTACGGTAGGGCATGCGCATATATGCAGCATGACGTGGGGGGGAGTGTCGGAAGGGTATAAAGCACACGGGCGGTGTACGCTCAGCAATTCGGTGAAAGTTATTGCACGGTGTACATCGGTTTGAACGACGTCGAGTTGTTGTCACCGTGTGATATGGCCAACAGGCAATCCGGTAGACGACATCTGGATGACTTTACCCGAGGTCGCGTCATCGGGAAGTTGGAAGAAGGTCGAAGTGTGACTAGTGTGGCCGAGGAGTTCGGGATCGCTCACAGCATCGTTTCACGAGCTTGGAGAGCATTTCAAACGACAGGAACAGCTGTCGGAGAGTTTAGCAGTGGTCGTCCACGAGCAACCACGGCGGCGGACGACCGGTATATTGTCCTACAGGGGAGAAGAGGCAGACGGCAGACAGCGGGAGAAATCGCAAGGTACATGCAACAGACAACTGCACGTCCGTTATCGTGCTTTACCGTGGCCAGGAGGCTGCACAAAGGTGGTCTATTTGCACGACGACCAGTACGGTGTGTGCCATTAACGCCTGCTCATCGAAGACGGCGGTTTCTGTGGTGCCATGAACACAAGAACTAGACACATCAGCAATGGGGTCGAGTTCTCTTTACGGATGAGAGCCGATTTAGTCTGACGAGCGATTCTGGACGTATACACATCTGGAGAGAGCATGGAACACGCAATCACACCTCCAACATCATCGAAAGGAACCGGTTTGGGGCGGTATCATGCTTGGTAAACGTACTGACCTCCACATCTTCCAAGGAGGTTCAGTCACTGGTGTCCGCTATTGTACCGAGGTTCTCCAGGCTCACGAGCGTCCTGAGTTCCTCTTCATGGACGACAACGCTACACCTCATCGTACAGTAGCTGTCTCAGAGCTATTGGGGAGTGAAGATATTCAACGCAGGGATTGGCACGCAAGGTCCCCGGACCTAAATTCAATCGAACACGTGTGGGACCTTCTCGGTAGACGCTTGGCAGTACGTCACGAGCCGCCAGCAACGATTTCGCAACTGCGATTGGCGCTGCAAGAGGAATGAGCCGCGATGCATCAACAGCTCCTTGACAACCTCGTCCTCAGCATGGACAGACGTTGTAAATCCTGCAACGCAGTCAGGGGTGATCATATCACAGCTCCTTGACAACCTCGTACTCAGCATGGACAGACTTTGTAAATCCTGCAACGCAGTCAGGGGTGATCATATCCCCTACTAAAGACTGGATTTTTCTTGGCAGCCGCCTGTCACATGGACGTTTCTGTCTTCTGTCCATTTGTGCTCAACGCTACCTTTTCAATAAAGTGCCTTTGTATATTTTGGATTCCTTGTTTGGACGGTTTTGCTCACTTGTCTCATATTCTTACAGCTTGGAGATCTTATGGTATGATTTGAAGTCGATGTGGAGCACTTCTGCACGACGTTACAGGCGAGAAACCGTCTCGTCCTTAACTTTTGCACGCCAGTGACCTTTTTAAATACTGGATATAGCCAAGAAAGATAACATACATACATATCACTAAGCTGTTCTCTAAGACTCAGAGGGCCGCCCCGGTGGCGCAGTGATCTAAGCGATGGCTTCTGATAATTCGTCCGAAAGGGGTACGGGTTCGAATCCCGGTAAGGCATGGATGTTGTGTTTGTCTTACGGCACTGGCTCTCATCCTTCCCTGTAGCCAGTGACCCTAAATTAAGGACGGGTGACTACTTTTTTCTCACTGTGGTCGTCAAACCTCCAATAAAAAATATATAAAAAGATTCAGAGATTAGCTCCTCAAAGAAAGCTGGCGCAGTGTTCTAAGCAATGGCTTCTCATCATTCGTCCGAAAGGGGTCAAGACTCGAATCCCGGTGAGGCATGGATGTTGTGTTTCTCTTACGGCACCGGCTCTCTTCCTTCCCTGGAACCAGTGACCCTAAATTAGGGACGGGCGACTGCTTATAGCCCATTGAGTTGCTCACGGTGGTCATCAAACAACCAATAAAAAAAAATCAATGAAAGCTCATCTGTCAGATAAAAGTTGAAAACTCATGGCGCCAGATTTTTTTTTTTTTTTTTTGATTGGAGGTTTAACGACCACCGTGAGCAACTCAATGGGCTATAAGCAATCGCCGGTCCCTAATTTAGGATCACTGGTTCCAGGGAACGGAGAGAGCCAGTGCCGTAAGACAAACACAAAATCCATGTCTCACCGGGATTCGAACCCGGACCCCGTTCGGACGATTGATCAGAGGCCATCGCTTAGACCACTGCGCCACCGGGGCGGCGCGCCAGATTTTACTTTCTTTTGGTGTATAAAATGCTTCTATTCACAGCAGAAGTGCAATTAAGGGGGAGCAGGAGGGACGGCTGCCCCGCGCGCAGCTGAAGAGATGATGCAAAAATAACTGCGTGCAAGCTGATTAAAATCGGCATTGAAACTTTTGCACCAGTACGCAATTTACATCTAATTTCTTTCGGCAGTTGCGGTAGCTTGGAGACTTAAAATTTTTATTTCTTCATCAAAATGTGCAGGGGATGTAAGTGGCTCACAATCAGAAATGATGATGCGTTGTTCGTGCGTTACAAGACAAGGATGTCGTTCATATTTTTTAAGATTCTCTGGGGGCACTTCGATCATTACTGCCACTATTGCAAGCTGCATTTGGTTCGTCTAATGTGGTACACAAGATCAGAACTCTGGAGCAGTTGGGAATCTCACCGCTCTCTTCACATTTTATACACTGGCGGAAAATGAAAAAAGAACACCAAGAAGGAATTGGCGGACGATCATGAAATTTACATATGTTAACAGGGTCGAGTTTACGTAGGTGTGATGTTAATTTCGGGACCAACCGGTGAGCGCTTACGCCACAGCACGGCATAATATGCAAATTATCGTCGGTGGTATTTAAGGAGTACGGCGAAGGGAATGTAATCAGTCGTCGGCGTACGGACACGTGCAAAGACCCTGAAGAAGCTGCAATGCCTGGACATGGAAGACGTATACGATTTCAGCAGTTATTGGACTTTGAGCGAGGTCGTCTAGTCGGACTCCGCGAGGCCGGGTGGTCGTATCGTCGTATTGCGGAGCGAATTGGTCGGTAAGTATCGGTGGTGGTACGATGATGGCGTAGATGGTCCGAGGAACATTCCCACACGAGAAGACGTTTAACCGGGAGTCACAGACGGACTGATGAGCGGACCGATCGACGCATAAGAAGAGTAGCGTTGTCAAGCAGAACATCCACTCCGACGCAAATCCGAGCTGCCGTTGCACCGGAGATGACTGTGCGAACAATACGCAACCGTGTACCTGGATACAGGACTACGTGCACGTGTGCCTCTGGCATGTGTACCTCTGACTCCATCCCACCGTCAGGAACGGCTGCAGTGGTGTCGCAAACGTCTGGACTGGAGAACGCATTGGCGATCTGTCGTGTTCAGCGATGAAAGCAGATTCTGCTTGGGAGCCCCGATGGCCGTATGCGTGTTCGCAGACGCACAGGGGAGCGTCTCCACCTTTCTTGCATCCGCTAGCGACACACAGGGCCTACACTTGGTCTACTGATGTGGGGGGCGATCAGCTATCACTCCCGTACACAACTAGTGTTTGTACCGGGTACGTTAAACAGCACTTCCTACATCAACAACATCATTCAGCCCTTTGTTGTGCCATTTGTAAGGTCGGCCCATCGTGGTGTTTTCCAGCAAGATAACGCACGCCCACACACGGCGCGTGCAATGCAACATGCAATTCAGGGTGTGAGACAACTTCCATGGCCTGCACGTTCACCGGCTTTGTCCCCCATTGAGCACGTGTGGGATTTTATGGGACAACGACTTATCCAGTCTCCACGGCCAGTCACGACCATCCCCGTTTTACGCGTCCAGGTTGAGGATGATTGGAATTCAATACCCCAAACTTACATCCAACATATGTACGACAGACTCCATACCAGAATTGCACAGTGTGACGCAGTTCATGGCGGTTCAACCTCGTACTAACCATGTTACATGGAAATGTTATTTTTCAGTTTACCAGCAAATACAGCTGTATTTTGCCATAATGTTTTGATCACGTTATCCTCTGTATTCCGTTATCATGCTGTATAAATTTCGTTGGTATCAGACGTCTCCTTCTTGGTGTTCTTTTTTCACTTTCCGGTAGTGTATTTTGCAAGTAACCCAAAATGCTTATCCAGTTCAACTTCATTACCCAGAACATCCTTGATGTAAATAAGTAAGAGAAATGTACAAAACGCTTCTGCTGAGTGCTTCCACACATTTCCTAATTTTTCCGATGCAATTAAAGAGGGTAAAATTCCGTTCCCGTTTAGAAAACGGAGATTTACATCAAGCATGTTTTAGTTCACACCTAGTTTCCTAATACGCTATTTGCAATATCATACTCCAGTAAAATTATTTAAAAATTAAGTTGTTAAACTACAATTAAAATGGCAGTAGCTTCATAAAAGTGTTCTTTTGGTCGTATCCGCCGAAAAACTAGTCCGTTCTTAAAATCTATTGCACAACGGTTAGTGATTATTATTTATAAATTAAGTACAAGAGAATATGATAAAGTATAAAATTAATAGTGCAGCAAAATGTCAGATGCAACTCCTGGTGGTCAGGTGTTTTTTTTTTTTTTTTTTTGTTAACTACAAGTAATTTGCAATTCTTGTGGGTACTAAATAACGCAAATTTGTGCATAATGAACACACAGGGCCACTTTTACTATCCCGAAAACTCATGCAACAAGCAGGATTATAACATTTCACGAGGTAAAGCTCTTGCCTTAATGACTTGAGGGGGGGGGGGCACACTATTTTGTGGTTTGCCCCGGGTGTAGAAATGCCTAGTTACGCCTCTGATTCACAGCGATGTTGGCAGACAACTTGGGTTTCATTGACATCCATCCAATGTCTCCCTAAGACCTTTTGTAGCTCATACTCATGATTTTTTTTGTCAAGCAGGCATTTCTGAAAACATATTCGTCATCCCGGTGACGCAGGGGTATAAGCGATGGCTTCTGACCATTCATCCGAGATGGATCCGGGTTCGAATCCCAGTGAGGCATGGATGACGTGTTTGTCTTGCGTCACTGACTCACTCCCTTCACTGGGGTCAGTGGCCCTAAATTAGGGACGGGCGACTGCTTACAGCCTATTGAGTTACTCACGGTGGTCGTTAAACCCCCAATTAAAAAAAAAAAAAAACATGTCCGAGCAAAGATCACATCAATACTGAAAATTAGCCAGGAAGCGAAATGATAACTCAGACTATAAAAAGTTATCAGCAGGAACCTTCTGCATCTTGATATGATACAGTATATTCCTGTTAATTGGGCCATTTGTTAACGGAGGGGGGGGGGCTTTATTTGGGACAATTCTTGCAGAACATCCCAAATTAGCTCTTTGGGATAAAGCTTCACATAATCAGGACAGCCACTTAATTGGGCCAAAGTGTTCTAGTACCAATGTGTCGTCTGAGTGGATCCCTAGGCCAAGACACCTGAATGGGCCCTCAAAGAACTGAAGACGGAGAATCATTATAATGCCAATTAAAATAGGAAACTGTAGCAGTATGCATTAGTTTTGTGATAGTTAATGAGTTGTGCATTTTCAAATTAATAATTTTTTGTACAATGTTCATACCAACAAACCATTGCAATTCCAACTGTTCTTAAGATACACCGATGAATCATACATTATGACCATCTACCTAATAAGCTGTAGAACCCCCTTTAGCCCGCAAATCAGCGGCCACTCGGCGACGCATCGATTCGATTAAGTGGCGATAGGCATCCTGGGGCATCTGGTATCATAATGTCAACACCTGGTCCTCCAGTTCCCGTACATTTCGGGGTGGTGGTGATTCAACGCGAACCTGCTTTTCCAAGTCGAACCACAAATGCTCAATTGAGTTCATGTCAGGTGAATTTGGTGGCCAGGGCATTAACAGAAAGTCATCAGCACGTTTCTCGAACCACTCCTTGACGATTCTGGTAGTGTGGCATGGCGCATTATCCTGTTGGTAATGGCCATCACCAGCAGGGAACACAGCTGCCATAAGTGGGTGAACATGGGTCCGCAACGATATTCAGATACCTCACAGCTGTGCTATTGGGATAATGGGACCTAAAATGCCCCCAAAAAACATCGCCCACAGCATAGCACCGCCGCCGGCGACCTGTTTCCGCCCAACAGTGCATCCAGGTGTCATAGCCTCCGTTGATAATCGGCGTATCCGCACTGGACCGTCTACGTGATATACCAGGAATCTTGATTCGTCAGACCAGGCCACTTTCTTCCCATCATCCAGGGTCCAATCTCGATGATATTGGGCCCATTTCATGCGTTGTTGGCGATGACGTGCATTGAGCATGGGAACAAGGCTGGCTCTTCGGCTACGCAGGCCCAAGCGCAGAAGGATGCGATGAACTGTGACACATTGCCCTGATCAGCACTGTTATAGTTGCGGGTGATTTGTCTCACTGTGGCCCTGCGGTCGCTGTGAACAATGCGCGACAGTCTCCGCTCCCCTCTGGTATCAATGAGTTGTGGACGATACACGGCTGGACGACAGTTCATCGCTTGGCCATCTGTACGTCACTTTTGATACGTACTCACTACAGCGGCACGTGAACAACATACAAGTCGCGCCGTTTCCGAGATTGTAGTTTCGAGGCGCTGTGCTACATCACAATTTGTCTTTTATAAAACCCCGATAAATCGGCAGCTTTTCTCATTCTGACTCCGAACAGACTACTAACCGAAAGCCGGTCCTCAGGTTGTATATGCACTGATCTCAGAACTTCACTTGCGCCACCGTTTGGTCTCCAGGCGCGCTCATATATCTAGGCTGGGGGTGGATATAATGCAATGGCTCATCGATGTAAGTTGAAAACTTAGATTCCTAGATTTTGTTGTTTAGATTTTCTGTTTTAACGATTTGTAATGGTATACACTTCCTGGTGCATCTTTTTGTCATGCAAATTACAAAAAATTTTATATATTCAGAGTGTTTCACGAAGAGTATCCGAAAGGAATGGGAAAGTATGTATCAGTCTATGGACTCCTTAAGACAAAAGTTACTATAGCTATCAAGAATAAATTTTATATTTAGGAGTTCTGTGAAATATACTGTAAAGCAGTAGTACATTTCCAATTTTCTTAAAGATGACTGAAAGTCATTATCAGTTTGAAAAGTTTCAAGTTCCAAAGTTTTCTATTGCTTTGAAAAATCACGATACAAAAATGAGCAATTTTTGTGTCGTGATTAGTTCCAGAAAAATAATAAGTTCCAACAGAAAATAAAAGGACTAATTCGCCCACGTTAATAACAAAACACGTTTCAAATTGTCGATGACATCGCTCTGTCCACGTTTTTATAACCTGCTCACAGCAACTGAAAAATTGTTCATCCGACACCGCTGGAACGGACCCTAAAGCTCTCGATAAAGTTTGCCGAGTGTATTCGCTGTACACCAGTGGCGCCCAAATGAGTACTTTTAGGGAGTGGGGGCTGAAAAAATCCTTACCTCCTTCAAGGCTGTCAAACATTTTAGTAAATGTACAAGATACTAAAATACAACAAAAATAATTGATACAATCAATCATTAATATCTTATTATTTGTAAAAATGCTTTAAAAAAAGGTTTCGTCTATTTTAGTGTTTTAAATTTATCAAACATTTGACTACCCCAAATGCTAGGGGGCGCTCCAACTGTGGACGCCCCACCACAGTGCAACAATTCAGAGCGCTATGCGTGGTTGATCAGCCAGCATCTAACTACACAAATCCGTATTGATGAGCTCAGCAACTAATGTGGCGCCACCTGGTGGCATTCAAAGGTGCAAGCTACGAAATTACAGCCGACAAATTAGACGACGTCATCGTCTATTTGCATTATCTCCGCGTCTTTCTAATTTCTTCACCATATCTTTCATCCTTTGGATTTGTCGGCTGTAATTTCGTAGCTTGCTCCGTTGAATGCTATACCGGGTGGCGACACATCAGTTGCTGAGCCCATCATTATGGATTTGTGTAGTTAGATGCTGACTGATCAATCACGCGTAGAGCTCTGAATTGTTGGCACTGTGGTGTAAAGCGTTCTGGGGTTCGATCCCAGCGGTGTCGGATGAACAATTTTTCAGTTGCTATGCGCTGGTTATAATAACGTGGACAGATGATGCCATCGTCTATTTGCATTGTCTCGATGTCCTTCTAATTTCTTCACCAGAACACGTTTCATCATCGCGCCATTAAAATTTTACCTTGTACGTGTCAGTACGTTGCGTGTGTCTCTGACTGAACGGTAGCACGTGCTGTTCCCGTAGAAAAGGGCCCTGGTTCAACCCCCACCAGGGGCAAACGGAAGTATTCGTAAAAGGGTTGAAAAACAGTCAAAGATTTTGCGAGATTTCTGTATAAATCACAGATAAACCTGAAACGAATTTTTCTGAAATAAACGGAATTACTGACGATGGAAATTCTCTGTTAGAAGAAACGGAAACTTTCAAAGTTGGATACTTCCTTAAAAGACGGTCACGCGTGCAGGCAACTTCTCTGCCCGTTATTTTCAGGAATTTTCCGTGAATCCATACCCCTTATTAGCACGTCTTTTGTAAAAAGCAGCTCGTGCTTATGTTATCAGTTTATCCGTCTGTCCGTTCGTCTGTAGACACCATACCTCTGCAGCTATTAGTTGAATAATTCTTTTTGCAATGAGAAGATTGAAATGTGAAAGGATGGTCCTTTCATTTTTTTCCCCGATGCACAACTTCGTCGCTATAGGGCGTAAACGCAGATGACACCCAAATTCAAAATACATTTTGTTCCATATATTTGTTTCTAAATATCCGATTGGAAAAAAATCTTTCGTCTTTCGCTGCCATTCATAACGACGAAGCCTATTTTAGGTACAGTTTCTTTTTCAAGTAATGTATAGATTTTCCGCTAGGAGGCGTAAAGCTTAATTGGCCGCCCCGGTGGCGCAGGGTCTAAGGCAATGGCCTCTGATCATTCGTCCGAAAGGGGTCTGAGGCATGAATGTTGTGTTTGTCTTACGGCACTGGCTCTCTCCCTTCCCTGGAACCAGTGACCCTAAATTAGGGACGGGCGACTGCTTATAGCCCATTGAGTTGCTCACGGTGGTCGTTAAACCTCCAATTAAAAAAAAAAAAAAAAAAAAAAAGCTAAATTGCGTTTCCCCCGATATCTCTGCTTTTAAAAGACCGATTAAAAAAAATTCTTTCTGCGTTGGATACAGCTCCTGATGGGAAATGTTTTATATATATATTCTAATTTTTGGTGAAGAATGGTTTGCCCACCAGAGGGCGTAAGTGTCTATTTCCGCTTCAGATGTATTTGCAGCAAAATCTGAGCTTCTGAAAATTCCATTGAAAAAATGTTTTCTTTAATGCGTTTATGTGATTTCTGATACATAAACCGTCTCGATTAGAAGTAACTCCTGCTTGAGGATTGTGGTAACGTGCCCATTTCCTTCTAGATTTTCTAAGATTTTTTTCTTCAGTTCTTTGAGATGTGCTATCTTTATTTTCATTTTCTAATCTTTCTTTCTCACTTTGAAGCTCTAAAAGAGACTTCTTATGACAAGATTGTTTGTAGCACGCATTACTCATATGGTGGTGAAACGCTGCTCCCTCACTTACCGAATTCAAGCGGTTAGTAACAATGTCATTACGCACTTTTGCAGATTATTATCTGATTCTTTCTCTACCAGTTTCAGTACTTATCATCACTTATACTGTATTACATATGATGCATGGTTTTTCTTCTGGTTTAAAGTCTGTTACACTGTCTTTTGACACTCTAGACAATTTATGGCATCCATATCTTCAATTTATTTCAGCAACCTCTGAACAAAAGCAAAATAAAAATGAACACCTGAAAATCAGACACTTGAAGTATTTCTATACATTATTTGGAACAATAACCCCCTTTCATTAACTTCGTAAAGGTCTAATTAGCATAAAATGTGCGAGTGTCATGCAAATCGGGTAAGTATTAGCAGAGATATGAGTATTTTTGTGAATACACGGCTGCCATCTTTGATGACGTCAAAGCCGGAAAATGGACCAGGTGGCTGATGTCCACCCAAGTCAAAAGTACTTACTAAGCCATATACTAAATATTCCAGAACAAAAATTTTCCCGACTCGAACTTTCGTACAAGAACCATTGTGACGTACCTGCCAGCAGGACGCACACGACATAAAGGCACATAGCAATCAGAACCAACGTCCGCGTAGCTCAATTGGTAGAGTGACTTATTCCGGAATGAGGGGATCCGGGTTTAAATCCTGGCATGGACAGAAATGACGGAGAAATTTACTTCGTTATAATGGCGCCCGAACTATCCGGATGACCCGACCGTTCAAAATCTCGCAATGGTGTGATGTTGTTACCACACCGCGAGATAGGAAAAATCACAGAATCCCTTCTCCAGCGCTTCGAAAAATAAATGTGTGTGACGTTGCATTCCACACACCAGATTGACAGGGAGTTCTCAAGTGCACGTTCTACAGTGGATGGCTGCCTGCAACAATTCATGGTCACGGCTGACCCGTGGGCCATGTCCCCGGCCCTCTTTCAGGGGGGAGGGAGATGTGACGTACCTGCCAGCAGGACGCACACGACATAAAGGCACATAGCAATCAGAACAAACGTCCGCGTAGCTCAATTGGTAGAGTGACTTATTCCGGAATGAGGGGATCCGGGTTCGAATCCTGGTGTGGACAGGAATGACGGAGAAATTTACTTCGTTATACCATAGCTAGGTCCAGGACTTATACCGCTCACCTCGGAAACCCTTACGAGAATGCCTTTAGCTTAAAATTGCGCATAATTTTTCCGCCAGAGGCGTAGATGTATATCTTATTTTTGTCGGTGTCTCTGCTTCTAAGAGTCCTATTTGAAAAATTATCTCTTTGTCGGAGAGCGTTTCCGGTGCGAAACGTTTCTCATATCGCACAAGTGTCTACAGGTCGTAAGTTCACATCTCTGTTTACAGCATATTTGCAGCAATATTTACAGGACTAAAAACCCGATTGAAAAAAATATTTTTTGGTCAGATACTACAACTATTAAAACAATATGTGGGTATTTCCTTCCCAAAATAATCCACAGTTGCTGGTTTTTTGTTGTTGTTTTTTTGCCGCCAGGGGAGCAAATATTAGACCTGTTTATCTCAATATCTCTGTTTCTAAATGTCCGATTTAAAAAAATTCTTTTAACACCGGGTATCATTTACTTCGTGGAACACTTTAGGTTTGTATTTCAGGAGTTTTGTAGTTCACAGTTCTGTCGCTAGGTGGTGTTTGTGTACTTCTGTTTGCAGCTGTATCTCCGCTTCTGAAAACCCTATTGAGAAATTTCTTTTTTACTGTATTTCGCTTCAATAAAGATGCTCAGCATTAATTATCCTCTTTAAACAATGCACAGCTTTTCCGCTAGGGGCGCAAAGGCCGAAACTTTTTTCTCACTATCTGTGCTTCCGGAAAACGTGCCTAAAAAGTTATTTTTCCGTAGCATAACTTTTGCCATGAAGAGTACGCCGATGAGCCATTACATTATATCCACCCCCAGCCTAGAGCGCCTGGAGACCGAACGGTGGCGCAGGTGAAGTTCACAGAGCAGTATATATATATACAACCCGAGGACCGGCTTTCGGTTAGTAGAGTGTTCGGTGTCAGAATGTGAAAAGCTGCCTGTTTGTCGGGAGTTTGATAAAGGACAAATCGTGATGGCGCGGTGCCTCGGAAACGGCGCGGCTTGTGGGTTGTTCATGTGCACCAGTAGTGAGTACGTATAAAAAGTGGTGCACATATGGTCAAAACGACAGCTGCGTGACATTCATTGATGCCAAAGAAGTGCGGAGATTCTCGTGCATTGTTCACAGAGACCGCAGGGTCACCGTGCGACAAATCACCCGCAGCTGCAACAGTGGTGATCAGGGTAATGTGACACAGCACACGGTTCATCGCAGCCTTCTGCGCATGGGCCTGTGTAGCCGAAGACCCAGCCGGGTCCCCATGCTCACAGCACATCATCGCTAACAACGTATGAAATAGGCCCAAGATCATCGAGATTGGAAGAAAGTGGCCTGGTCTGACGAATCAAGATTCCTGGTGCATCACGTAGACGGGCTGAATGTGGATACGCCGATTACCAACAGAGGCTATGGCACCTGGATGCACTGTTGGGCGGAAACAGGCCGGTGTTATGCTGTGGGCGATGTTTTCTTGGGACATTTCAGGCTCCATTGTCCTAATAGCACAATCCCTGACAGCAGTTAGGTGTCTGAACATCGTTGCGGACCAAGTTCACCCATTCATGGCAGCTGCTGGTGGTGGCCATTACCAACTGCATAATGCGCCGTGCCACACTGCCAGAATCGTCAAGGAGTGGTTTGAGGAACATGCTGATGACTTTCTGTTAATGCTTTGGCCTCCAAACTCACCTGTCATGAACCCAATCGAACATTTGTGATTCGACTTGGAAAAGCGGGTTCGCGCTAAATCACCACCACCTCGAAACGTACAGGAACTGGAGGAGCCTGCTGTTGACATTATGGTACCATATATAACAAGATAACTGTCACCACCTCATCGAACCGATGCCTCGCCAAGTGGCCGCTGTTTTGAGGGCTAAAAGGGGTCGTGCAGCTTATTAGGTACGTGGTCACATAGTAATGGGTGATCGGTGTACTTTTCGCCTATTTTCAATTTTTCCACTATGCAAAATTCTTCCGCTAGAATGCGTAGAGTTGTATAATGTTTCCTTCCATATTTCTTCTTTTAACTGTTCGATTTCAAAATCTCTTTATCTCTGATATCCTTCTGCTATGAGAAACTTTGTGTGCACCATTTGTTTAACTTCGTAACATAGTTTTTAGCCGCTGGTGGAAAAGTAGCTGTTGCAATTTCTGGATGTTTTATCGATTATAGAAACCCGGTTGATTGTTTTCCTAACCGGTTCCATTGACTATGAATCATTTTCATAAATTTTATTCGCGTCGGAAAGGATTCGTGCTTCGTTCAAAGACGCTTAGATCACTCATTTTGTTCATTCCGACTCTTAATCGAACGTTATCTGATGCTGATTGAGTTGGTCTACCTGATTTAAACTGTGCATCTCGTTCATATGCCGCCCTACGTGTGGGGGTGAGCAATTTATGTGACGTAAGCAGGGTGTGTACCTAATAAATTAGTGTCATTCGTTCATCAGGGGCTCCTACCAAGAATCAGGAGCGTAGAATGATGACGTCCGGACCAGACGAATCGTAAAAAAACACAGACTATTAAGATTTTGATGCCTTAATCTGAGAAAATCTAAGATGAGGTATTCTGAATGAACTATTGGGTCCATGAATATGCTTCGTACCACTACAGTACGTTGTCAGAATGTACTGGAAAGCAATTATTTTTTTATTAGTGAAATGAGATATTATCGCTGTTGTTACGAAAAAGTAAATGACGTGGAGAAGAAAACGAAAGGAGCATTTTGAGTAATAAGATATCGTTTAATTCTTATCCCCCCCCCTCCCCAATGCAAAACGGATATTCTTTAGCAATGCGCTTTGCCTAAAGGTAAGATTACCGAACGATTTAAAAACAACAATAACGAGAAAATTCTTTCATGGCTACTTAGGAGAAAAAGAATAAATAGTAATTAATCGCCTTTAATAACTTGTTCTTTTCACGTTCATGACGTCATTTGCGTATTTCTTGCGTCAATTAACAGCATCAAACGAGCCAGGAAAGAAAATATCTGTTGCAACATCCTGAAGCAGAAAAGGAGCTTTCTTGACGACAAAACAAAAAATAACTCGATTTCATGTTTTTATCATTACCAGCGAGTTTTGCTAAAAGTGCTGCCGTCTTTTAATTAAAAATCTTTTGGATTGAAGGCGGTTAATATGAACAACTTTTATAAATAAGCAAAATTTTCGAAGACATTAATGCAGTACCACAATTTAAGAAAAATGCTTACACATTAAGCATTTAAAAAAAAAAAAGATATCTAATGGAATCGCTTTGCTGATCACTATATATCTTACAAACCGAAATGCAAAAATTCTGTTTGAATCAGTTGAAGTTCAGCATGATTGAACATTTTTACAGATTTTTCGCCTTTCCAGGTCCTCCGTTTCTTTGTTCGATGGCATTAATGTATACTACTGTATTCAGGGCCGGCTGGACCATAGGGGCAACCGGGACAGTCGCCCTGGGCCCCGCGCCTTCAAAGGGCCCCGCCCCGTAGTTTAGGAAAAAAATCATTTACGGTAGAATTTTTTACAGGCAATATTTTTTTGTGTGTAAGTTTTCGGGTGCGAGGCTCTTAAAAAGACGTTTTTTTTTATTATTATTTCCAATTTCCCCATTTTCGAATAGAATATCGCCCTTCGCCGTACAAATACTGAGACTTGAAAATTTCAAGTGATTATTGTAAATACCAAATTAAATTTCATCATTTTGTGGCCCTTACTTTTATATATTTCACAATTTGCGTGCAAACTAGATACTTAAATTTAGATAAATAAAAAGAACAATATCAAAGTTGGTTTCGGGCTACACATGGAGGCCATTTATTCAGTGACTTTAAAAACATTACTAGAAATAAAAAAAAAATCATATGTGAGCGCGTATAAAAGTTTCAAAAAAGTTTTAAAAATCGGTCAAGATCCCTGATTCATTTTTATGCCATTTTGCTTTAAAAATCAATCACTAAAACATGTATCAGGGGAAAAAATTATTTATATGAATTTATTTTAGAGGGATCCAGATTATTTCCTACACTGAGTATTCACGATATAAAAAGTTTTGGTACGCAGGGATCTTTTTATCATTTTGTAAAGAAGTTTTTATAAGAATCATAATACAACCTCAACCCCATCTTCCCGGAAAGAAAATGGTAGATTTCAAGTCTTTATTCTCTCTCTCTCTCTCTCTCTCTCGGAACTTTCAATCCATATTATGGTCTTTTTTCTTAAGCTTAAAGCAAATATTTTTTTTGAGATAACATTTTATCTTTATGATAGTTTTCGTTATGACGTACTACAGAGGTGAAGCACATGGCAAGGCGGAAAAGTTGCAGCGATAAATCCCGTCGGTTAGCTTAATTGGTAAAGCATTCGGCTCCGCAGTAGAGGGATGAGGATTCGTTGTTGTCACAGGGAAATTTGTGAATTTCCCATCGTGTGTGTTCTTTACGGACATTTTTCACGCAACAACTTTATTAAAATATGAGATTTATTTCCTGGTGCCAGAAATGAAATTTTGCTCCGGAGCCGCGCAATGAAATTTCGCCCCGGGCCTCGCAAAAGCTCCATCCGGCTCTGACTGTATTTGTCACAATATCTATTTCCACTAGACGCTCTGAAAAATCCTTCGTAAATTATGTATCATCATCATCATCATCATTGTCAACCATTATCAATCCACTGCTGGACGAAGGTCTCCCCAAGTTTCCTCCACAACGGTCTGTCTTGTGCCAGTCTCCTCCATGTCACCCCTGCATACTTTCGAATTTCATCCACCCATCTCCCATGTGGTCTTCTTCTGGGTCTTTTCCTGTCCCTTGGAATCCAATCTAAAATTTCGGCTGTCCATCGATGATCTGTCCTTCTGGCAGTATGTCCAGCCCATTGCCATTTCAGGGATTTAACTCTGATCATGATGTCTTCCACTCTTGTCATTTTTCGGATCCACGAGTTCCTCTTCTTATCTCTCCTGGTTGCACCAAGTATGTACCTCTCCATGCTTCTTTGAGTTGTCTGCAGCCTTTGTATGTCTCTTTTAGTTAAGGTCCACGTCTCTGCACCATACGTAAGCACTGGAAGGATGCATTGATCAAACACTTTTCTTTTAAGACATAATGGCATATTGCTCTTGAAAATTATGCTGTTTCTTCCAAAAGCTCTCCAGGCAAGTTTTGTACGCCGATTAATTTCTTCATCAATGTGACCCTCACTTGATATCTGCTGTCCAAGATAAACGTACTTATCTGTTATCTCCAGCTTTTCTCCATCAATCGATAAATCTTCATTTCTTGTAAAAGCATTGAACATCACTTTTGTCTTCTGAAAGTTCATTTTTAATCCCACTTCTTTACTCTTGTCAGCAAGTTCCTGGATCATACTCTGCAGCTCTGATGGGCTAGTTGCAAAAATGACTACGTCATCAGCAAAACGAAGGTGGGTTAGATAATCTCCATTAATCTTTATGCCCTTGTTTTCCCAGCTCAGTGACTGAAAAACACCCTCCAATGTGGCATTAAAGAGCTTCGGAGATATGGTGTCACCTTGTCTCACTCCCTTTCCAATTTTTATGTGTGTTGTATTTTCAAACAGCCTAATCTTTGCACTTGCATTTTCATTGATGTTATTAATAATATTAATGTATGCATCTTCAATACCGCAGGTTTTCAGAGCCATTGTAACTGCTGATGGTTTCACCGAATCAAAGGCTTTTTCATAATCGATAAAAGCCATGCACAATGGAAGTTCATATTCCCTCGCTCTTTCAATTAGTTCTCTCAGCACATGGATATGATCTATTGTGCTGTAGCCACTTCTGAATCCAGCTTGTTCTCTCGGTTGAGCCATGTCCAGTGTTACCTTCAAGCGGTGTGAAAGAACTTTAGTGAAGATTTTATAAACTACTGATAGGAGGCTGATAGGTCTGTAGTTTCCGAGATCCTCAATGTCACCTTTCTTATGTAGCAGGATCATTGTAGCGGTGTTCCAATCCTCAGGAATCTTTCCTTCATTAAGGCATCGAGTGAAAATTTGGGCGAGTACTGTTTCGATTTCTCCACTTGCTTCTTGTATGATGTCTACAGTAATTCCATCTTCTCCTGGAGCTTTTCCCCGCTTCATGTTCTTGATTGCATGTGCAACTTCTGCTGGAAGGACTGGAGGAACTCTGGTACTGGTATCTTTCATGATGTCTGGAGTGCATGTATCATCCCTTTCATATAATTTGGAGTAGAAATCTTTCACTCTTGTCAAAATTTCGCCTCTATTTCTTGTTACAGAACCATCTTCTTTTCTGAGTGCCATAATCTGTTTTCTTCCCTTACTGAGATGTCCCTTTGCTATCTTTAGGCTTTGGTTGTTTTCAATTGCTTTCCTCACTAGTTCACAGTTGAATTTTCTTACGTCTTCAGTGATACTTTTTCGTATTGTCTTGCATAGCTCTATATATTCCACTTTGGAAGTCACATCTTCTTTAGTTATCCTCATCTCTCTTCTTTTTTGCATCAACATTTTCGTTTTTCCTGATAATTTATTTACATGCAACTTGTTCTTAGACCCAGCTAATTTTGTTGCTGTTTCCATAAGAGCTTTGGTTACTTTTCTGTTAACTTCAGAGATGTCCACTTCTTCCGATGTTAGGCCTTCTAAAGCAGAGAACCTGTTCTTCAGTTCCAACTTGAAGATATTATGGTGTTTTTTAAGGTTGGTTATGTCAATAGATTTTGTTTGTCTTATGAGCTTGCCACGTTCAAGTTTAGTGTTGAGGTGCATCTTACATCTCACCAATCTATGGTCACTATCTGTGTTGAACTTGTTTAGCACACTGCAGTCTTCTATGACGAATTTCTTGTTACACATAATAAAATCAATTTCACTTGTCGTCCCATTTGGATGTCTCCATGTCCATTTCCTGTGTGGCTTTTTCTTGAAGAAGGAGTTCAAGATGAAAAACCCTTCTGCCTCTGCAAACTCAACGAGAGTATTTCCACGCTGGTTTCTGTTGCCGTGACCGAATTTACCTACTGAAGTTTCATTCTGTTGCCGTTGCCCTATTTTTGCATTGAAATCTCCCATAATTATTTTCAAGTGCTGCTTACCTTTATTATTTAGATGACAAATTTCCTCATAAAATTCTTCAATTTCTTCTTCAGGATGACTTGTGGTGAGTGCATAAGTTTGAATAATCTGAGCCTGGTATCTTCTCGATAGTTGGATAACGAGTCGTGCAGCTCTGTCAGAGGAACTTTCAACTTCGACCACTTTATCCTTCAGTTTCTTGTTTATTATAAATCCAACACCACTAGTTCTGCCAGTATCTGTCCCACGATAGTAGAAGAGATGTCCACTTTTCAGTTCGATGAGATCTTCTCCTTTTCTCCTTACCTCACTTAGCCCCACGATGTCCCACTTGATCCTTTGTAGTTCCTCTTCCAATTCAAGAAGCCTTGAATCAGAAGATAGGGAGCGTCCATTGTACGTTGCCAAGGTCAGCATCAGATGGCAGCCTAGTCCGGTCCTCCGGGGATTCTTAGCACCCTCTGCCTTCATGTCGCACTGGCCGCTGCCTTGTCCAGGTACATTCCAGCTGCCGGAGACTGAGGGCCAAGATTTAAGTTGTGGAGTCATTTTGGAGGGGTTTGGCCATAACTCACCACGCTGGCCAAGCGGGTTGGTGAGTGTGGGATAGAATTTCCTCTGATCCCGATGGTATAGTTATACCGCTATTAGCGGTCGTCAGAGCCCCTTTAGTGGGAACAGGATGCACCACGAGAAGGCGGGGTTGACATTTGTCAAGGAGAGGCTGTGATGTTACGCATCACCTGACCTTACATATACTACAAATATACTACGTTTCTCCATATAATTCCTCACTTTTCTTGGCGCACAATTTTCCCGATAGGTGGCACAAATGTGTATTTCTAAAAAACAGGTCACGAAAATTATTTTTAAAAGCAATTATTTTATTAATAATTACTTCTTTATGACAAAAGACGTTTTACTGTTTCTAGAAAACAAAATTCATTCATATAGATATCTAATAACACTTGTATGATTTCTACCTTTAAACGTATATTAAAGTATTCGAAATTGAAGTTAAAAAAATATTTTGCATCGGATAGATACGGACTTGAACAAGATTTTCCAACTATATTTGTCACAAGATTTTGCTGTAGGTTACGTTAATGCATATGAGACTATTATTTTGTTTTATTTCCACAAGACAGACAGTAAAAAATCTTATTCGATCAAATGAATGTCGAGGTATATGTCATATTTAAAAAATATTCTCGTGCTTTTCTTGCCGCAGTTTTCTCACTACGTGGTGTACATGTATATCTTTGTTTGTCCTTATATTCACTGTGCCTTGAACACCGATTGAAGAAATGCATCATGTTCATTGCTCCAAAGCTCTTGCGGCACACATTATTTTTTTTTTTTTGTTCTTTTTCTTTTTTTTTTTTAACTTCTTTGGAGGGAAGGAAAAAGGACTGTTTTAAATAGTGCAAACCGTAAACAAGGTATAAATATATGCTTATCATCTTTTAAAATATATAATTGGGAAAATTTAGGGATCATCCACTCAGCGTTAAGTTTGATCTGTTTCATGAAGGGGCGCAAAATAGTGCTCATCGAGGGGGCTCAAGCTCCATGAGCACCCCTCGTGGCTCTTAATGAAGGAAGAGGGCGCAAAATAGTGCTCCTGGAGGGGCTAAAGCCCTATGAGCACCCCCGTGACTTTTTATGATGGAAGAGAGGCGCAAAATAGCGCTCCTGGAGGGGGCCTAAAGCCCTGTGAGCACCTTCAGTGGCTTTTTATGAAGAAGGAGGGGGCCCAAAATAGTGCGCCTGGAGGGTGCTCAGGCCCTATGAGCACTCCCGTGGCTTTTTATGAACGAAGAAGGAGCAAAATAGTGATACTGGAGGGGGCTCAAGCCCTGTGAGCAACCCCCTTGCCTTTTTAATGAAGGAAGAGGGTCCCAAAATAGTGCTCCTGGAAGGGTTTCAAGCCCTGTGAGCGTCCCTGTGGCGTTTTATGAAGGAAGAGGGGCGCAAAAAAGTGCTATTGGAGGGGCTCAAGTCTTGTGAGCACCCCCCCCCCCGTCGCTACGCCCCAGAAAAAGATAATCTCAAAGTCTTCCCAAAGACGCCAACGAAAAGAGAAACTATTTTAATTTCTGAGATGATATTAAAAATGGTTATTAATACTAACTTTGTCTGAAACTAATGAGCCCAGGGTAACAGCGTAAGTAACTACATTTCTATTTGTGGATGTGCTACCGATTGGTCAAATCTAGTTTCATATTTATTTATTGGTAATTGGTCCCGTTTACTAAAAAAGCACTGCTTACGTTCCGTGTATTATATAATGAGCAGCTTTTCTGCTAGACAGAGTAAGTGCATTTTCCTTTTCGCTGAATTTTTTTCTTTTGGAAAATATTTACTTTGAAAAATACCTTTCGTGTTCGAAAGGATTCAAAAGACCTGCTCTTTACACGTGAGAATTTAATGTCATCTTTCTTGTTTTGAAAATTCGTTCTTTTCGTCTTCTCTTTCTTTTTTCCACCCATTTGTACTTACACTGAAATTTTTTCTTGAATTCTGACAAATTTGTTTTGAGATAAAGACATATTTACATGAACACGGAAAACCGAATGCAGAGAATCCCAGGGTTGAAAAGAATCCTCTGTGGGGCCTATGATAATATTTATTTCATGTGGCAATAAATCTATCATACTTTCTTTTTTCTTCCTTTCCTCCCCCCCCCCCCTTTTTTTTTCTTTTTTTTAAATCCTGATTGCTGCAGAGGTGGAAAGTCAATTTTTACTACCTTATGTATTTCCTTGAAATGATTTTATCTGGAATGAGCCTTTCTTGAAGATATCTGTAAAAGGGTCATTGGTCGTCATTGGCTCTTAAGTGCATCGGAGACTTCGAGACTTTAGTTGCCTTGGCCCTGTGGCCTTTCAGATATTCATGCAAAGCATCTTGCTCAAGGAACTCCTGTCCGCCATCTTCTCCGAAGGTTTTTACTTTGTACATATTTAAAGGATCATCTTGACAAAATGAAACAAATGTTCAAATTTGTATACATTGGTATGTGTATCCCATAGTAACACTTTCAGGAAACGTTCATATATTCTTCCTACTGAGGCACCATATTGGTCTTTGGTGGAATAAACAGAAATTTTTAAACACCAAATATTCGGATTAAAAGACAAAGAAATTTTTCTGAACTTTTGCAAATTTAAACAATGAAATGAAATTTTTATAGATATACAAGTTTTTGTCATAAACTACTTTTATGTTATCGTTTTGTTCATCAGTCCAAGCATTTCTTGAAGTGGTATAGGAATTTTTCATCACGTAGGCTTTCTCAAGGCATTTCCAGAAAAAGAAAGAATGACATGGAATATGGCCAAAATTATCCACACCGCTCTGCCCTTTTTTGGTGATCTTTTTACCCGACTTTTACCAAACTTACAAGCGCGTACTGATTGCCCCCCCCCCCGCATTGGGGGGGGGGTTACACCAGGGATCACTTAACTAGCCACTAAGAATAAAAACGGTCCTCAAGCAGGGGCGTATTTGCAAATAGGCTCACAAGGCGCGCGCCTAAGGCCCCAGAGCGGGGCCCTGAAAACGTATAATTGGATTGCCAGTTTTGTTTTGGTTTTCACGGACCGAAACAGATCAATCCTCAAAGTGACCACTTTATATCTGTTATCAATTGATGTTTTGCTTTCTCATATTAGTAATATATTGGGTATTTTTTCTTTCTTTCTTTTTTTTTTTTTTTTTTTTTTTTTTTTTTGCTGTTACAAAACAGTTAAAATCCTTCCTTTTAGTTGAATAGTTTCTTCACAACAGAACGTCATTTTTTTTTTTTTTTTTTGACTTTGACAGCCCTTAGCAGGGCCGGATTACTGGGGAGTCTCTTTAGCCTTGGGACCCACCATGACCAGGAGGCATACCTATAGTCCGGGCACACCTAGCCTGATAACAAGAGATACGCTACGGCGACCTATTCACACCCCCACTGCACCAGTACCTCTACGCCACCAGACAGCAGAAGTGGGAGTGGTCAGATCATTGTATGAAGTCATACTCTCGCTCGCTGTAGTGGATATGCTTTCGTAAATGCAATACAGACCACGTTTTAATTGCACAAATATCCCTACGCTTACGCAGTTCAACCATTATTTTAATGTTTTATATCTGAAATATAAATCTTTTAACAATAGGCGAAAGTGCGAACTATATTGCAATGGAGGAATCATCCTGCTCTAGGCATTTCGCCCATTATCAGGTTAGGTGTGCCCGGAGCATAGGCAAATAAATAATAGATAGACAGATGGATAGAGAGAGAGGTTTACAAAATAGTTTTAATTTGTCTCATAAGATTGGTGAGAAACAAAGGCTGGAAGAGGAGCAGATTCCAAGGCAGTGACTCACCAGAGGTAAAAGGTTTCATGTCGCCATGTAACAGCGAGACAGTCTCAACTTTCTCACTACCACCATCCACCCATACCACCCAATTTGCACTTGGAACCGTTAATGTTTGAAGTTCCCTGTGTATTCACATTGCATTTAACAAAAGAGATGAAATCAGAAAGGTATACAATGATAGATCATTAGAAAATGCATGACAAAATCTTAGAATCTTAAGATTTTAACTCATGCTCTTGTGAGAATAGTCGAAAATACAGTGACTTTTTATAAAAACTCTGCAGGTAATTTATTCATTTGAAGAATGCACTGTGCTTTAATTATCACAAGCGTATTGCTACAGTTTCGTGTTTCAACGGACTTCATAATAATTCACCGAATCCCCGTCTTAAGTTCTTTAGGGCCCACTCAGATGTCTTAGCATTGGGCCCCACACAAATGTCTTAGCCTAGGGCCCACTAAGGCCCTTAATCCGGCGCTGGCCCTTAGGAGTAAATTCATAAAATATATGGGATATTTAAAGTGCCAAACTTAAAGTCCTTTGATTTCCTATTGGCCGCAAAAATAATGTTTGAAATATCTCTAAAAACAAAAAAGTTCGATGTGAATGGACAGACAAAGCGATTGCATTAGCACTGTTTTATACAAAACGTTCTAATAATGGAAAGATCGAACGGCATTTTAAACAAGTCAGTAAAATTATGCAATGCATTGATTATAATACGCTTTCCAACATACCAGAAATCATTGCTCAAATTATCACTCAAGTTATGAGGATAATGGTTGTGGAATAAATCTCGGTCCTGTGAAGTTTGATCCCATTTCGATTATATTCAACAGAACCGGTTCGGTATACCTCCGAAATAACATTATAAAGTTTTGTCGCATTCGAGGCATTTTTACGTAAGTTATGATGCATAAGGGCTATGGAATAGATCCCACTCCTGTGTCCTAACTTTTGACCCCATTTCGCCCATTTTCAATAGGATTCGTCCCCAGGCAGGCCCCTACAGCATACTAACATTTCATCTAAATCGAAGCATTTTTACGTAAGTTATGACGCATAATAGCGATGGAAGTGATTCCCATCCTATGTCCTGACCTTTGATCCCATTTCGCCCATTTTCAATAGGGTTTGTCCCCAGGTGGTCCCCTACCACATACTAAAATTTCATCGAAATCGAACCTTTTTTTTACGTTAGTAATGACGCATAAGAGTAGTGGAATGGATCCCGATCCTATGTCCTGACCTTTGACCCCATTTCGTTAACTTTCATTAGGGTTCCTCCAGCTGTTCCCCTACCACATACTAAAATTTCATCGAAATCGAACGATTTTTACGCAAGTTATCGTGCGGACGAACATACGCGCACAACGCGTGACGTAATGAGGCAGATGGGAATCGCGACCATCTGCTCGCAAGAGCGTGACGTCATAAAACTTTAATAGGATCCACACACAACGCGTGACGTAATGAGACAGATGGCGTGACCGCGCGCTGACAGCTCAATCACGAGATTGTGACGTCATAAGATTTCTAAGCATGGGTAACATTAATGGGACGACGCCATGACACTAAAAACGTGGTAATTCGGGGTGGTTATTTAACCCACTAAACGAGTTTTCCTAAAGTCGAGATCAAGCTAAATCGATTTCTAGTACCAGAAAACGGTAGGTTAACGACTTTCATCAAAATCCTTAGAGCCGTTTTCAAAATAAAATTTACATACATACAAGAATTGCTCCTTTAATAGTATGGGATAGGGGAGATGGAATTGATCCCAATCCTATGTCCTGACCTTTGACCCCATTTCGTCCATTTTCAATAGGGTTCGTCCCCTACCACATAATAAAATTTCATCGAAATCGAAACGTTTTTACGCACGCTATGACACATAAGGACAAAGGAATGCATCCCGCTCCTATGTCCTGACCTTTGACCCCACTTTACCCATTATCAATAGGGTTCATTCCCATTGGTCCCCTACACATACTAAAATTTCATAGAAATCGAACCATATTTACGCAAGTTATGACGCATAAGATCAATGGCATGCATCCCGCTCCTATGTCCTGACCTTTGACCCCACTTCACCCATTTTGAATAGGGTTCCTTCCCAGGTGGTCCCCTACCACCAGTGATGTAGTTCTAAATAAAAAAAGTGCCTTAGAGGTGAACAGACAAGGAAAAACACCTTCGAAATTTTAAAAATCTGATTCGTTGTTTTTATTATTTATTATTATTTTTTTAATTTTCGTTACTAATTACCAATATCAGTTTGTACGTATTAAAACTGCTTAAAACTGTGTAATCTGAGCAATTTTCAATAACAGGAAGAATGTAACGTGAGCGACGTAGGCTAAGATTACAAAATTTTTGTTTAAATACGGCTCTGTGTCGTTCTATACGATTTTAAATATACATTGGGAATATTTGGGAACTAACAGGGTAACATCAATTTAATATGACTACTGCGCCGGTTTTACTATTATGTGGTGCATGTGGAAGATTTTTGTATTTTCCGTAAGGAGTCAGAGGGTGAGCTCAGGAGAATACTTCTATTGGAGTCGATACCAGTGGTGAGTTGTTTAATACAAATGTCCATCACTACCGTTTTCACTCTGAGCACTACAATCTTAACCCTACGGAGTAGCCATCTTATACAAATTTATTTTGACTGTCGTCTAGACAAAGGAGATCGCATTCTCTTTGTGATAGAATCTTATGATTTATGAGACACCCTACTGCGTTATCGAACTATGTAGATCAGTCAACACAGTACTTTTTATTTGTTACTGGGTTTAACAACTACCATGGGCAACTCGTATAGCTTATAAGCAGTCGCCGGTTCCTAATTTCGGGCCACTTGCTCCAGGGAAGAGACACATCCAGCACCTTTGTGGCCAAGCACACCACCTATGACCCATCTGAGGTTGGGACTCAGTCTTAGATCGGAGCAATGGTCAGAAGCCTGCGCCTCAGACCACTCCACTAACGGGGCGGCCATTTCTGTATTATGAACATTCGGTTAAGATACGAATATGTTTGCATACAGAACACAGTTTTACCTACATATTTTTACTTACATGATCATTTTAAAAAGTTTCTGTGCCCACATACTCTTACCATGTAACCACGAAAAGTGCCTTAGCGCCGCTAAGGCGCGCTAAACCCCTTCTACATCACTGCCTACCACATACAAAAATTTCATTGACATCGAACCATATTTACGCAAGTTATGACTCATAAGGGCAACGGAATGGATCCCTCTCCTATGTCGTGACCTTTGACCCCCATTTTAAGTAGGGTTCGTCCCCAGGTGGTCCCCTACCACATACTTAAATTTCATCGAAATCGAACCATTTTTATGCAAGTTATCGTGCAGACAGACTGACAGACGGACGGACAAAGCTGTAGCATATACGTTTCTTCAACCTACGGTTGGAAAGCGTAAAAACGGTAAAACCTTTCTTACTTGTCTTTATTATTATTTTTGAATCTGAAGGATGAAAATTTATGAGGCGATAAGAAGGGGTGGTGGAGGGGGGGGTGAATCCTTTAGCGCCTAGAGCCCCAAAAGATCTAAAGTAGCCTCTGCTTAAGATACATTTCTTTGAACATTTTGAGAAATCATTGTGCAGCAGTGAATTAATATATCTTTCATTTCTTCGTTTTTAATACTTTTACACGTTGTTCTTCATAATGAAATCAGCAATGGGAAATTTCATTAATACTTTCTACTGTAAATTTCCACTTTTTCTACTGTACATTCCCTACTTTTTTCCTATTTTCACTTACCACCCATTCATTCAGTAGTTCTACAGAAAAAAATTAGAATTAGTGTTATCGAGAAAATCTCTGTGGTATCTTCCAAGAACTGAAAGGGCAGGGCTCAATTTCCAGGAGTGGACAAATGCTTCCTCTTGCCCCTCTATATGAGCGCCCATACGTACATACAGACATATTTTGTTTAATACCTTAAACCTATATCCATTTTGACTTTTGTATTATTATTTTTTTTATTATAATTTCATTATAAAAACTAGGTTAAGAAATTCTGTACGACTTCATATTTTCAATATGCGAAAAAACAAAACAAAACCCCCCTTACCTTTGAAATACTAAGTCTATTTTTGTTTTATTCCGTATCCCTGTTACACATCTGTGCTTTCCAATGTAAAATCTGTCTTTTCAAAGTAGTTTGTACACTGCTTGATTTAACATCAGCGCCGAGTAAAATTCACTAAACTTTGCTAGCTTCAATTTTTTTTAAATTCAAAGAAGAAAGAGAACTGTAAGAATTATTTAATAAATTTTTAGTTGCATCAACTATTTCGCGGCTGGGAAAAAAAAACCGGTCTCGACTTTTGCTGTTTTGATGTTGTAAGATACAGGGTTACGTGTAAAAGAAAAAAAAAACTTATAATTTTAACAATCTGAAATTCAAGATTTAACCTATAATCGCAAAATGCATATAAATGAATTATGTATAGCCGAATTGTTATTTAAGAGATGGAAGCTTACAGTAAAATATCCGCATTAGCGTAGAATTTCATATAAAAGTGAAAAACGTGTGACTGAAAAACATGTAACCGAGATTCCATTGTACTTGCAGCCATGTATTTATGCTTCTCAAAACCCGCTTGAATAAATAATTTTTTCTCATTAAGGGAAACATTTTCTACCAGAAATAATGTAGTGTGCCCATTACTGGGCGTAAATATGCATTCTCCCATCGTGCTTCCGATTTAAAAAGTACCGTTTGCGTTCAGAGGGCGCTGTGGCGTCACCTATCGGCACTAGAGGTAAATTAAATAGCTGTGCATACCCGTAAAGAAAATAATAAAAAAGGATAAAAAAAGTCTGTTATTTTCCTCTCAACAATAACATTTTTTGGGAAAGGAAACGCTGATTATACAAATTAAACTTTTCTTCCATAGTTTAATTGCATGAAGACTGAGCGTATTCATTTCTGAATTTCTTTGTTTAAATTTTCTCACTTAACTGTATATTCTGAAATGCGATAATCGGTCCTTTAAAAATTGTGAGTGAATGAGAATTGAACTAGATTAAATTTTAACTCCCAATTTCGATTTTTTATGATTAAAATCAAATAGCATATGTACACCAAAATTTTCTGTGACTCATCCTACTTCCATTTCCGTATTTATTTTCACTCATTTTTTCCTGTTGTTTTTATCTAGAAGTGAAAACTTTTCGGAAACTTGACCAGCCGGAATAAAGTTAGAAAGGAACTTATACTGATTTAAAGTTGATTGGTTTAAATTTGAAGTACCAAATTTAAAATCTCTATGCTCCAGTTTGGTTCTTGCGTTGTTGTTAAAATGTACAAAATAACTCGCCCCCGGGTGGGCTCGAACCACCAACCTTTCGGTTAACAGCCGAACGCGCTAGCCGATTGCGCCACGGAGGCCACGTGTAAAGATGGATAAAAACTGTACTGATGGATTCATATAATATAAAATTTCAAAAAGTATTGCTAATTTAATATACACCAGTCTCTCTTCCATTCCAATGCCAAACGGACAATAAGTAACACGATGTTATGCACTGGCAGCAGGGATGGGGAGAGCTTTGCCCTCCGAAAAGTGTTTCATTTTTTATGCTTTTTTTTTTTATGTTTTTCTGAAATGTGACTTACATTAGAAAAAAGCTTTAATTTAATAAAAATGCATCAACTTACATTAAACAAAAATGCTTTAATTTTTTCTTCTACTTTTCATTAAAATTTATTTTGTTTTGGTGGATCTCAAAAACTTCAATTTTTCGTCACCCCACTCTCACAACAACAAAAAAAAAAAAAAAAAAATTCTATGTAAGCGCCTGACTAACAGTCACTTTGTTATTTACAGCCTGACGCCCGACTTAGGAAGATTACTTTCCCGAAGTCCCAGTGGCGTCAGAACTCTTTTGAGAGCGGGGGCAAGATGTCGGAGAAAAAATATTTCACCCTGGCAAAAAATGCATCGTACTTCTCTAAAAGAAGACGTGCTGATTTCATTACGAAAATTTGCTGAAAAACATTTTTTTTTTCGATTAAACATTCATCTATACAAAAAACACTTTTCATATCCATATAGTTTCTCAATGTAAACTAACTGTACACATGAACGGCGTTAAACTATAGATCTTGATACTTCCGGATTGGTACGAATTCAGCAGGAACTGTAGCCGTAGATGCCATAATTAAACATTGAAGGAACTTATAACTCATTCCTCATCCTACTTCCATTTCCCTATTTATTTTCACTCATTTCTTTAGAGAAAAAATATTTTTTTACACCTAATCAGACAAAACATTGCCGGTCTTCAAACAGTAACCATCCCTATGGACTGTTTAATGGAGCTGCGTTTCTTGGCGTCTCAGGAGTGACATTAAAAAAAATATTCAGATTTCTAGATAGCTCATGGTAAAAAATGAAGAGCAATACTCAATTTTTATCAAAATGAATTAAAAAAAAAAAAAGAATGTTTGAGATCTCCAGTCACGAACATATGTAATTTGAAAAGGTAGAAAACTGAGAGGGTAAATGCAATGTTTTGCCCCCACACTCATTTGCGTGCAGGGGCAACTGCCCCCTCTGCTCCCGCGGTTCCGACGCTGCTGCGAAGTCCTGTGATTTTTACACTTAAAGCATAATATGGACTTGATTAAAGGTATTGAAATTCCTTTTAATACTCTTGCTTCCGAAATCAATAAAATTTTGAGTTCGCAGAAGAGCGAAATCAAAATGCGATGTTTTGATAAAAAGTGGCTAAAAAGCATCCTTCGGTTACTGTTGTGTGCAGTAAACTCAAACCAAGGGGGAGAAAAGAGGGGAGGAGGACGGAAAATGAGATATTTGTGTTGTTGGCCAGAGTGTTGTGTGTAGAAACGATTCTATGTTCGCTTCAGAAAAAGTTTTATTTTATTTACTGAGTTGTTTATTATTTCGCACTTTGGATTTATTTTTTATTTTATTTACTGACTTGGGAAGCAAATGCTGTGAAAGAAGGGTTGTATAGTGGAGCCAAAATGTCCTAGAACGGCGTTCCGGTACTTTTTCTTTCTTGCCGGCACGCGTTCCGGTAAATCCTATACAGCATAATTTGTTTTCTTTTTAAAATGCAAACGTCCTACTAATTATTTTTTAATATAAAATTAAAAAATGCAACACAAAAAATGCACAGTTAGCGGAATTAACGTCCCATGTTTGTTTGATCAGATTAGATCATATGTAAAGGATTTTAGGAAGGCAGTGTCTGACTCCAACTCTTAAACAATAGTTAGAAATTGGAAGCTAGGAAATTTGGGCTAGAGTGTCTGATAGGAAAATGACACGGAAGCGAGGTAGAAAAGGGGAGGCAGACGCCCTTGTTTATTACCGGGGGCCAGTACCCGGGGTCCGACGACTTAACGTGCCAATCCGACTCACGGCGGATATTTAGTGGTTCGAGCGCTCGTACTTGCTTGGGATCGAAGCGGAAGTTTCTCCGTGGCAGTCACGAACGTCTACCACTGAGCCACTCGTGGCCCCCATGTTTGTTTGAAGGTAGAGTTAGTCCCTAAATCCATTCGCACTTGGCGGTCCTAAATGGTGATATCTTGTTCGCCGCAGCGGTGGCCCAGTGTTCTAAGCGCTAGCTAATGACCATTCGTTCGAGATGGGTCCGGGTTCGAATCCCGTGAGACATGGATGTTATTTTTGTCTTACGGCACTGGTTCTCTCCCTTCCCTGGAACCAGTGTCCCAAATCATTTGACGGGCATTGAGTTACTCACAATGGTCGTTAAACCCCCAATCACACACACACACGCACACACACACAAAGAACCTTTTTCCTTTAATGCCAAAATGTGTAAATCCAGAAGTCTGATTTCGGCCGATCACTATACTTTCTTATACTATAAATATAAGCAAGGGAAATGTATTGAAGATGAAAAGGCACCATCGCGCGTTCCTGTAATTTTTCAATTAGCACTACATCACTGTATGAAAGGAATTTTTATGTGAAACGTATAGCATATCGTAAATTCTCTGTCCTGTCGCACGTGCACTGAAAAAAAAAAAGAGCACAGCTAAATAGCATCTCACTTTGTCCGTTTTTCCGTCGGTTTGTAGACACTATATCCCCGCACCAAGGGTGAATACACACCAATGAGACATTACATTTTGACCACCTACCTAATAAGCTGTAGGACCCCATTTAGCCCGCATAACAGCGGCCACTCGGCGAGACATTGATTTGATGAGGTGGCGATAGGTATCCTGGGGTATCTGGTACCATAATGTCAACAGGTCCTCCAGTTCCCGTACATTTCGGGGTGGTGGTGATTTAGTGCGAACCCGCTTTACCAAGTCGAACCACAACGGGTCATGTCAGGTGAATTTGGAATCCAGGGAATTAACAGAAAGTCACCAGATTATTCCTCGAACCACTCCTTGACGATTCTGGCAGTGTAGCATGGCGCATTATCTTTTTGGCCATCACCAGCAGGAAACACAGTTGCCATGAATGGGTGAACTTGGTCCGCAACTATGTGCTGTCAGGGATTGTGCTATTGTGATAATGGAGCCTGAAGTGTCCCTAGAAAACATCGCCCACAGCAGAACACCGCCGCTGCAGCAGGCCTGTTTCCGCCCAACAGTGCATCTAGGTGCCACAGCTTCCGTTGGTAATCCGCGTGTTCCGCACTCGGCCGTCTACGTAATGCACCAGGAATCTCGATTCGTCAGACCAGCCCACATTCTTCCAATCATCCACTGTCCAATCTCGGTGATCTTGGGTCCATTTCATGCGTTGTTGGCGATGATGTGCAATGAGCATGGAGACCCAGCTGGGTCTTCGGCAACACAGGCCCATGCGCAAAAGGCTGCGATGAACTACGTGCTGTGACACATTGTCCTGATCACCACTGTTGTAGCTACGGGTGATTTGTCGCACTCTGGTTCTGCGGTCGCTGTGAACAATGCGCGACAATCTCTGCTCCCCTCAGACATCAATGAGCTGCGGACGACACACAGCTGGACGACGGTTCGTCGTTTGCCCATCTGTGCATCACTTTTGACACGTACTCACTACAGCGGCGCGTGAACAACCCACGCAATTTCCGAGGCGCCGCGCTATTACAATTTGTGCTTTATGAAACCCCGATAAATCAGGAGCTTTTTCCATTCTGACTCCGAACACTCCACTAGACGAAAGCCGGTCCTCGGGTTGTATATATACTGCTCTGCGAACTTCACCTGCGCCACCGTTCGGTCTCCAGGCGCGCTCATTTCTCTAGGTTGGGGGTGGTCATAATGTAATGGTGCATCGATGTACACATATGTGTATGGATTATGCTATGTAAGTCCCCAGAAATAAGATTCTATAAACATGCGTGCTACAAATGATTAACCTTGACCAGAGGCACCGACTATAGGGGGAGGGGGGGGGGCAAAGTGAGTCTTGTCCACCTAATAATTTGACTAGGGGGCAGTGCCCATCTAATATTTTACGTCCAGTTTAATTAAATAATCGCTTTTGCCTCATAAAATGAACCAAGCTCCACCTTATGAGGCCAAAACGATTTATTTCCAAAAAATTTATAAATAACAAAATAAAACTTCTTTCCCATATAAAGCATTGCTTATTTGATAAGAAACTTGATTGTCAGCCCCGTATTTTGTTGGATATGTTCTCGTGATGTTTAAAACGATTATGAAAAATAAAATAAATAAAAATACAGAAACATATAATCTCTAGCGCCTTTATGTATCTATTTATTTTTTGCGCTTCTCGTTCTTTCTTTGAGTATCATATTTGATAAAGGTCTGGAAACAAAAGTTCTCGCGATATTTTTATAAAATCGCAGGCTGAATTTTATTTTTAAGAATATTTATATTCAGCAAAAGAATATTTCTGTTTTCTTGTTGAATTGTGTTTCAAAATATACGTCGATTCTCATAGTTTATCTCTTTGCACCCCCCTTCTTTAATTTTTATTTTCCTCCTGACAAAGGAACAAACGCATGCCCTCCCACGTCTGATCTCTTCACGCCTGCTTCCTCAATAATTTGGTAAAGTCTGCGCCCCTGACCTTGGCGCAATTTAATGGTTGGTGGGAGAGGAAAGGTGCAAATGTCCCTCCAATATTTTCACCTGTGGAAGTCATTAAATGTTGATTACTTTTAGGTAGTATGCCTTTTAACTTTTTTTCTTTTTCGATTGAAGGTTTAACGACCACCGTGAGCAACTCAATGGACTATAAAGCAGTCACCCATCCATAATTTAGGGGACCACTGGTTCCAGGGAAGGGGGAGAACCAATGCCGCAAGACATGCCTCACCGTGATTCGAACCAGGACACCACCGCGCCGAGGGGGCAGCCCTTTTAAATTGCGACGAAAATTCATTGTTCAACCGCCAAAAAATGAAAGCCAAGGTTATTTGTTTTATTTGCTATAAAAAAAATAAAAGAAAAGGAAGGAAACAAGATTCATTCAGATTTCTTTTCGTTGTTAGACCAATTATTTTAAGAATGCTTGAGATGTTCGCTGCAGAAGGCACATTTCCGGTCTGCCCGACAATTCTGAATGTATCTATGTGCGTTTATGGTAAAATATTACAGAAAATACAGATCTCACACACAGTGACATACCGGAAAAATTCAGGGCCCCCACCCACCCAGCAAAAAAAAAAAAGTATTTTCATGGCCCTTTTGCTAAAATTTATTAGCTTTCAATTACGGAGATTTTAAATATTAACTAGGCTTTACGGGCGTTTTTATTAATCAAATCTTAGAAATCTACAGGTATTTTTCGTCAAAACCAGAATTATTACACTTTAATTGTGTGAAACACATAATGTGCACGTTGTAATTAAAATGATTGCTCTAGTTCTATGTTAATACAAAATACTACAAATATAAAGCATTATTGCCATCATGCAAATTTATTCATTTAGAGAACTAAATTCTCAGCTTCTTTGAAATGCCTCACGATCAGTGCTCGAAACGGACCAGTACACGCCACTATGGCATACCGGCACTTCTTTTTCTTTCAAGTATTTCATATCGGCAGTTTTTTTACCGGCAAATTTATTTACGGTCACTAATTTCAGTGGTGCGAACTGCAAAAATAACTTTTTGTTTACGTCAAGTGAAAATCCGCCAATGTATTTTCAATGGGAAAATTTTGTTACATAAGTTCTCATACAAGAAATGCTTCCTGACTTGTGAAAATTGGCACACATACGAAGAAGGCACTGAACTATAGGGAGTGGCAATCAAATTTGAGAAAAAAATTATAGGAAATATTTTAAAATTAAATTTCTTTGAGATGGAGTAGTGTAGCCTATCGTTACTAGGTGGCGCTCTAGGTACGTCAAGTACTGAAAATGTGGCATAACCTTGACGTTTTCCTTGAATATTAAAAGTTTTCACACAAATAATAATAACTGAGCTGTCATAGCCTTTAGTTTAGGATGTCAGTAATTATTTAAATCACTTACATTACAGTTTATTGGCTTTTCTACCCTCAAACTTATGTAAAATAGAAATCACATGCTGGTTACTCTAAAGATGCTGACCAAAGCTTTTAGGAATCATCCCCAGCTAAGCAGGGGAAGGGGGATGAGATTTCCCCCTCAGCGAAGGGGATCGACTGACGGTATCAGGTTTCTGTAGTATTTGGGGAAAGAGTAATTACGTGTGAAACCTATTGTGCTGACCCTTCTTCACGAATAATGTTTCAAAACAGAACCAACGTTAATCGGGACGGAGCAGGGCTATTGGGACAAGGAATGAATGTTTGGCCACGACAGAACGAACGAATCTACATTAATTTTTCGTTTATTATTTTTTTCCATGAAAAAAATGTAATTGTGAAAAATGAAAAGAAAAATAATTATCAAATATGATGAATAGTAAAAGTAAGACACAGTGGCTCACGGAGGATTTCTTTATGGCGTAGCCCAAAATATTGAAGATGCAAATAAAAATATATACCGAAGAAAACATCTGCCAAAATATTGCAAAGCGATAAAAATATATACCCCATACTAAAGGGCGCTTCTTATTATTTCTTAAAATATATATTTAAAAATATGTACCAATATATTTTTAAAAAAGCAGCCAGAGAACGAAGAACCAAGTGATACCTCATGAAGAGGGGCCCGGAAACCTTGTCCACCCCACACTGAACAGGTCACTGGTAAAACAAATGTATGATATAAAATGTTGGTACTTTATTTTTTTAAGAAAGTTACATGTAATCTAGTGTCCAAATAGCAAAAGCTAGATATGAGCTCACAAATAGCAGCAACAGTCTTCGTTTCAGAATTTGTAATAGCTTTTTAAATTCGTTTTTCATGATGTTTCATTTCCTGTCTAAAATAAATCAATCTTTTTTTTTTAGTTTCAGAAAATAACCCGTAAACCATAAATGTGTAACAGTGTTCGCTCTACTGTTATCGGAAGCACGTACCTGGTTGCCCCAGCGTTCATTTGCGTGGTCAACTGCTGCACTGTTGCGCTTCGATTGTCCTTTACCAGTCGAAGGAGGCGACGTTCTCCACTGGGGTCGATGGCCTTTGGGGCTCCACAGTTATGACTTCGAGAGGTAATCTGTGTGCTAGTGATCCATTCTTGGTACATCCTTACTACAGCAACTCGCGAACAGCCCATGAAGTCTTATGTTTATTAGCTGCTTCCACTCTTGCTCGGTAGCCATTGATCATCCTTTTTGAAAGTCCATCAAATCACTACCTCTGTCCAATGTGCCCAGACGTAGCGCACTATGGCTCATCTGTTCTGGCCGGCCGCTTCTATATCTGTGTGGTAGACCTTGTCATGTGCACTCCGTGACACGCCTCGGCGGGTATACTAATTCCGGGGGTGGTAATATTATTCTGACGCGACTGTGTGTAAGTGTCAAATTGTGTGTATAAATATATTTTAGTGTAATGGTATATATTGTGATTTTGTGTGTTGCTTGTATATTTGTAAAAGAAGTTGCTATCATGTTATGCGATTGGTTCTTCAGCGAATAACGAATAAACTCTATATATGTTAGTATCGGGGCGGATTTCCAACTAGGCGCACTAGGCGCGCGCCTAGGGCCCCAGAGTTTGAGGGGGCCCCGAAAACGTATGATTGGACTACCGGTTTTGTTTTGGTTTTCACGGACCGAAACAAATCAATCCTTAAAGCAACCACTTTGTTTTTATTATCCATTGATATTTTACTTTCTCATATTATTAAAATATATTTTTTCTTGCTGTAGCTGATACTCCGAATTTTCGCGTTCTTATCGATGTATTTATTTTGAAAGGAACGGTTAAAATACTTTAGCCTTCCTTTTAGTGGTAGGCAGTGGCGTAACCACCCGCTCCCACCCCCGCAGCTGTGGTGGGGGGCGCAGGTAACGAAGGGGCGTACTGCAGCTGCCAGTTACTGTTTTATGAAAGAAATCGAACACGCACAATAATTAACCCAAATATTCATATTTTGCTTTAAGATATACTGTATTTAGCTTTGCCTAAATAAATGCCTAGTTTTACTTTTAAAACACTGAATGCCCAACAGATTGAAAGTGTTCGGCCCTTTGGCTCAGAGTTGTAATACGATAGTTCTCCAATCGCCCTCTCTCTCCGCTGCTGAGGAAAAAGCGAGAGGCCACAGTGGGATTACCCGTAGAAGATGTGGGAAAACAGTCAGTTACCTAGGATTACGTGCACGACATGGCAGTCGCAGATCTGCCATGTGTAAAAGGGTGATTTCTTCAAGTGATTTTTTTTTTTTTTTTTTTAGTTTTGGACAAAGCAATTACACGTATTGCCAAATTTATTACTTAAAAAGTTAGAACTACAGGGCTCCAAGTACCACCGTTACTTTTGCAGACACTCTCACTGACTTCATACCCCTTCCCCTCAATCACCACACACACCACGAAAAATGCATCTGCTGAAGTAAACCTTTTATTTTGGGGTGGGTGGGTGGGGGGCACATTTTGCTAGTTAGTTAACTCCACTTGTGGTAGGTGAAGGAAGCATTCACGCTTCTCACACTTTTCATTGTTTCAGGCGAATTCTTAATTGGCCTGCTGTCTGGGACGGGTTTACAGGAAAGCCAACGACGTCCAGAAGCGTGATCCCGCGATGCTGGAGGGTCTGAAAAATAATGATTTATATATAATTTTTAATTTTGTATCTAAAAAACGAGAAAGGTCATACAGAGAGGGTTAAATTCGTTGTTCTGCGTTTGGGAAGATTTGGGGGCATATTTCCGCCGGAAATCGAAATACGTTATCTACAAGTATGAATTTATTAAACAAGCAATGCTGGCTCACTAAATATTGTTTTGAGGGTAATATTACTTTATACTACATTAGAACTGAGCTTAGAAATTTGGGTGTTATTTCGGGCCAATTTTTGTAGAATATAATGAACATTTTGCTCTTTAGTTCTATGTTTTACACGCATCCCCATCTTTCCCTTAAAATTCCTTTCCCCCATTAAGTTTAGTTTAAGAGGTAATGACAAGACTTATCGTACGAGTAAAATGACATTCGAAAACGTGAATTACGAGGCCCAAAAATAGGTTTCATCCATGTTCGGACTCTGTAAGGGAACCATAGGCGCCGACTTCGTGGGTTCGAGACACTTTTTGAACCCCAAATTATTTTGTTGTGGGTTCCTCGAACCCCTAATATTTTTGCGCGTATTTCGTGGGGAAAATACACGTACGCATATATGCATAAATTTTGTTTTTCGTTATCAATTCTTCAAGTTTTTTTTTATTATTCATTCCCCGTTTACTATATATAGAAAGTGTGTATAAAAATTTACCCCTCAGATTTTTTATTGTTCCTCCAAAGAGAATTATTGTTTGTGCTCATCAAATTTGACCACAAGTACCGTTGTTTAAAAGCATCTAAAACTGTCTGCTTTATAAAAGAAAATTTTTCGGTTTGTCTGGGTTCCCACAAAACACAAAAGTCTAGCTCTACATTCGGAGACGAGAACCTATTCGAGGTCATAATCATAAAGTGTAAATATGTTGTACAGTCAGATGACCCACCCTATCTTTGGGCAGTCGGGGACCAAGGAGGTTAGAAGAGAGGGGAGATGGCATCAGCAGCTGCTGGTGAAGCCAGTTCTGATCATCTGGTTTCTTGTGCCCTCCGGGTGGGGAGAGTTCAGTGATGTGCCGTCACTTACAGAAGACCTGTGCTGAAGCACAGGTTGATAGCGGCCGTCTCTTACTCTCTGCAGCATTCCCTGTAGGTCAACAATGCTCCCACAGCTTTAGAAAGGCCATGATTGGTTAATACGCAATATGCACTTCCGCTCTACGAAGCATAATTTTGTTTAATTTTTTTTAGAAAATACTAAACAGTATTTCTGTAAATTTTTGCAAATTTTTAATTATGTGCATGTATATTTCGGTCTCATTTTTTCCTGACTGTACATGCTGCAACAGTGCCTGCTACGTTTGAGACGAATTTGCGTTTGAGACGAATCAAACTTTTTGCGTTTGAGACGAATCAAACTTTTTGCGTTTGAGACGAATCAAACTTCTTGCGTTTGAGACGAATCTTTATTCAGCAATGCTTGTTGCATGCTGGATAAAGATTTGTCTCAAACGCAAAAGAACTAGCTTAACAACTGGGGGTAATTCAACAAATCATTTCCAATCATTTACGCGCAATGGGAAAGATTCAGAAGGAAGGAAAATGGGTGCGACATGACCTGAGACAGGAACAAGGATTAGCGAGTCATGAAGTGTTTGAATCTGTTGAATAAACAACACAGAAAGTCTTTCCTGTGGAAATTCGTTACGGATGATGAAAAGTGGATACAGTGCGACAATCCCAAACGTAAAAATCACTGGGTAGACCCCAGTGAAGTAACGACTTCGACACCGAAACGCAATATTCACTCCAAGAAAATTATTCTCTGAGGCTGATGGGATATGAAGGGTGTGCTATATTATGAACTATTGGAACAGGGTCAAACTGTTACTGCTGATCGCTACAAGAAACAATTGATGTGATTGAACCAGGAAATCTGTCGGAAACGTCCATTCACAGACAAAGGCTTGCGTTCCGTGAAATTATTGCATGACAACGCCAGGCCGCATGTGCCGAAATCTGCCAAGGAAACGTTATTGACGCTTGGCTGGGAAGTTTTGGAGCTCCCGGCGTATGGTCCCGACACAGCCACTTCAGACTATCATTTGTTCCGATCGATGCAACATGGTTTGTCTGCTGTACGGTTCCGGACATGTGACGAATTGCAAAAATGGGTTGACGGCTTCTCGCGTCGCACGACGAAGTGTTCTTCATTGCTGGAATCCGTCAGCTGACCGACCGATGGCGGAAGGTGATAGATAATGACGGCGCATATTTTGATTTCGTAAAGGTATTGTTGGTTTCTCTCAAATTACATGTTGCGTTGCCTTAAAACTCTTTAAAACTTATTTGTACACCTAATAATTATCGTGCTTCTGTTTCTGATAACTGCAATGCAGGTATAAAAATTCTCATTCATCTTTTTGACAGAATAAAAAAATGCATATCTTCTCAATTTTCCCATGAAAATAATAATAAAAAATACTTTCAAGAAACTTCACATTCTCGCTTTCCTGCAGTAACTGATGAAATTCTTACCGTCCAGCTTTCTTGGTCCATGGCATTCGTCTATGCCATGGACGACTGAATTTCTTCGATTTAGGGAATTGTTCATCACAGGAAAACTCCTCCACCAAAAGTCATCCACCCTTTTAAAATGAAGTAATGTTTAAAAATGGCATTTTACACGAATTTTCTAATGTGGAGGACTTTTTCGGTTGCTAATGTCTTCAGGATTTATTTATTTTTTTTTTTTTTTTTTTGCTGTACACCCTGCTCGTTGCCTACTAATTTGCTGATGCCGTAAAAACAAGATGATTCTCCAAAACTGAAGCAATAGAAAAAGCACGTTTTGTAAGTGAAACGCATTCCAATTTTATGGCAAATACGTAACGTATTGATAAATTTAGAGAAATTCTATTTACAGCTCCCTTAGCGTTAAATTTTCCAAGTAATTTGCAAATGAAAAGGTGCTAAAGTAATCAGTATTGCCTAACGTACGAAACTTAAAAAAGAAATTTTGTTGTAACTGAAATGTTCTCTTCGTAGCTTAAAGCTAAAATTTACTAGATTTCCACTTTGAGAACTCTCGGCGGGAAATTTATGATATAACAATGTAATTTAGAATGGGAAAAATTTAATTAATGTTAATATCCTACCATTCCCAAAAAATGTTTAAAAAATCTGTGGAAACCAAATTCTTTGGACTCTATCAAGTAATTAACGAATAAAATGGAAAATTTAAATATTTGAGAAGGAAAAGTTAAGCCTAATCTATCTGAGAGGCACAGAAATAATTTTTCCTCTAAGTTGAATAGTTTCTTCACAAAAGAAGTTTAATGTTTTGAATTTTCGACTTTGACAGCCCGTAGCGGTAAATTCATGACGTATATGAGGAATTTAACGTTCCAAATTTAATGTCCTTTGATTTCCTACTAGCCACAAGAATATTTTTTTAAATATCTCTAAAAACAAAATGTTCGATGTGCACGGACATAGAAAGTGATTGCACTAGCACTGTTTCTTACAAATCTTTCTAACTATAGGAAGATAGAATGGCATTTCAAAAACCGTAAAAACCTTTTTCTTGACTTTACTTTTTTTTTATGTTAATCTGACGAATGAAAATTTCTGCGGTGATAAGAAGGGAGAGGGGCCCCCTGAATCTTTTAGCGCCTAGGGCCTAAAAAGATCTAAAGTTGCCTCTGGTTAGTATGTATATTCTAGTGTTCGAATTTATCTTTTAGGTATTACCACTTAGCAGAAAACAATTATAGGTATTATGGAAATTGTCAGTTTTTCGTACCGCACTCATGCCATCAAATAATGTATAATTATACTTAATATATTAGAACTACATATTGCGATTTTGTGCTGTTTTATTTAATGTCAGTCAACAACGAGGAATAGCAATTTGTGCCCGGCCCCTTAATGAAAAGCGTGTGGCAGTTTTCCTGTGTGGCAATCTTCCGGTGTGGCAGTTTTCCTGTGTAGCAATCTTCCGGTGTGGCAGTTTTCTTGTGTGGCGGTTTACAGTGAACCATGTACAATATCACGGGCCGGCCCTGACTGCGGGGCAATAGGTTTGCAAAGAATCTGCTAGCAAGCTGTTGCTAAGAAAAGAGTGTCGGGTTTCCAAATGATGCCTCTGTTTTGTAAACTGTAGTCTGGTAGAGTGTACGATTTGCTGCAGCATGCACGCTAGATGTTTGCACTTATTTCCGATCAACATGTGCGGACGTCCGGAACTGTATCTGCACTGCTGTGTCCATCATGACACCATTGGGTGCATAGCGTTGCACTCTGCTGGGTTGGCGTAACCTCGGGGTACTGCATTCCAGCTTTACAGATACCGATTATTCATTTTTTCTCAGAGTTCAGTAATTTCCCATATGGATTGCCATTTCCTTCCCCGGGCATATAGTTTCCTTTATGGATTGCCGTTTCCTTCCCCGGGCATATGTTCGGACATTGTGCTCGACCTATATTTTCTTACTTTCTATATTCTGTCCGCTATGACGAACCGAAATAATTCGTTCTACGTGAATGCTTTTCATTTACAAGCCACAAATCAGAAAAGAAATAAATTTTGTACTAGTACAAATATGTGTATATATATAATGGTTGTTTGGAGTAACAAATAAACTTCATCTTCCGCTTGGGAAAAAAGCATCACTCCTTTAGGCTGCAACCGTACTATTGTAATATCATAAATATTAACTTTGGGTGCATTAGACATATTTATCATACTCTAAAATTTGTATTCAAAGCAAAATTTGTGTATATAAAAATGTTGAAAAGCTATTATGCGCTAAATAAAATTTTCACCAATGCATAATAACATAATACTATTTACAAGCTGCGTGTATAAATTCATTCGTACTCGTGGATTATCAGTCGAAAAACATTCGCTTCCCAACACAGAAAATATCTTCGAAACTCACTTTCTATCCTTGGTACAAAAATGTTATTTGAAAAACCATTGCGTTTTGGAATATAACCTAGCAAACGACTCTTCACTTATTTTGTGAGCAAGTGTTTTTCAGAAATATTATTTATTGAAAACTATGTTACATCACGGGCAGGTTTTTTATGCCACTAATGTATATATAATCTTTTTATAAACCCATTTATTCTTTGCAGGGCAATATTAGCGATTCCTTAATTTTTTCTTCTCTAATTTTCGAAACAACCTAGATGCTGATACAAATTTGCAAAATGCTGCTAGTGGACGAAATCGGTCCCAACTAATGTAACGGAAGAAATATGCACCGATATATTCGACCATTAGGCTCTCTGTATGAAACTAAAAATGTTAACATTATGAACTTCGTAATTATGTGCTTGGTTTATTCCTCTGTAGTACTGGAGAAATACGGATTGATGTGGGCCAGTACTATGCCCATAGCACAGATGCTTTATATTTCAAGTCACGTGTAATTTCTTAATTGCAAGCGCAATCGGAGCACAACATCCTATATTCTAAAGAGAATTTACTCTCCACACAAAAGACATAATAGCCATAAAAGGACAAGAAATTCCATCCAGGTTGAAGAAAATGGTTTATTGGCAAGGCACCTGCTGATGTCTTTTGGACGACATTCATATGCTATCAGGCATTACTGGTAAGAAAGTGCACGTATAAAACAGTGAAACTGAAAAAGGATAGAGTAAAAATGAATATCATCGTCAACCATTATCAATCCACTGCTGGACGAAGGTCTCCCCAAGTTTCCTCCACAACGATCTGTCTTGTGCCAGTCTCATCCATGTCACTCCCGCATACTTTCGAATTTCATCCACCCATCTCCCATGTGGTCTTCTTCTGGGTCTTTCCCCGTCCCTTGGACTTGGAATCCAAAAAAAAAAAAAAAAAAAAATGAGTATATAGCTTTAAAAATAGTGAAAAAAGATGAAATAGTAAAGTAAATTTCCTCCTTCACCGTTATCTGCTAAAATTTGAATTATTTATCAGTTCCCCTTTGCTGTCATATATCACAAATTTTCGGATCATTTGTGTTAGCAGAAAAAAAAAAAGCTTGCGTTTTACTTGCCTAAAACGACGTTGTAAAGGAAATGTACTGAGCTTCCCCCTTGGGAAAACATGGGGATGAGAAAGGAGGGTAGGGAGCTAGCTGTAAACCAGGGGTGCACAACCTTTTTATAAGTGGGGGCCAAGTTTATTTTTACATAATAAGTGGCGGGCCGCAAGTTACCTTTTCACATAGGCACTTGCCAAACCCTACCGCTAAAGCTAATTTTACTATTATCCGAATAACCTATTTTACCAGCAGACAAAAAATGTGTTTCAATACCATTTTTGTGTCCTCTAAATGGTTTAAATCCATTTTTGAAGTTTTTTGGCAAATTGCGTTTTTAAGTTATCAAATTACTGATTTACAATCAACTTACTCCTAATTGGAAAAGGTTTAGGAGTATATAAAATAAAATAATATTATCACAAGGTTGTAAAATTTTTATTTTTACAAAAAACAGAATTCTTAACATCAAAGTATATAAAAAATTAAAATCAGTATATCGTCAAACTGACCATCAAATCAAGTAGTAGCCTAATGCTCCTAATGAGATGCTTGGCATTGTTTATTTTTCAATAGTCTGTCAATATCAGGTTCAATGTTAGAGATGGTAATGCGCAAGTTTCCCTCCAATAGTGTATCACTTAAACGGGAACGACACTTTGACTTTATTTGTTTCATCAAAGAAAACGATTGCTCGCATAAGTAGGTACTTCCAAACAACGTTGCCGTTTTTAAAGCATGATCTTTGAGCAATTTCATTTCTTTCGGTAAGTAATTTTTGTAAAATTCTAGGAGAGAAACTTCAGAGTATTTTGTTTTTAACTCATTGTTACACTGAAGATCAATTAATTCCATCTGGAAATCTAGTGGCACTGACGCAACGTCAGTAGTGAATGGTAGAGAAAACATATCAAACAAAACCTCAAATTTTCTTATATCTTCAAATCGTCTTTTAAACTCATTGTGAAGGTCCACTACAAGAGATGCATATTTAGCCACATTTACATGGAATTCAGAACTTTCAACAAAACTTTTCATTGTTGGAAAATTTGCTAGTTAACGAAACATTTTTATAATTTTCTTATTTCAACTAGGGCCTACAATAATGGGAAAAAATCTCATCATTCACAATATATATATTCACGTTTTCAATAGTATAAAATATTTATCCGCGGGTTGTGCGCCCCTGCTGTAAACTGATCCTGCATCTGATAAGGGAAAGTGGTCATGACACTAAGACCCCCACAAGAAGGGGGTAGGAAATAACCGTGCGATTTTCAGCGCCACCTATGAGCAGAAGCTTTACGTTAGACATGCCTTTATATCCCCCTTAAACATAGAAACCGTGTGTTCCTCGTGCCCTTGAGAAATAGCTGTGTGGGAACCGTAAAAGGTAGGGGTGTGGTGTACACATGATCTATAAGTTCAATCCTTCAAAGAGTGGAAATTAATCTAGATATAGCCCATGATCACATCTTGCCAAGCTAAGTTGAAAGATATCGAAGTTTTATTATATCGTTAATTTAATATATTCAGTGTGAAGAGTTTCTTCATCGAATGAAGAATTACGAGTAATATTATCGATTAAACACAAATTTTAGTTTTGCAGCAATGGGTATAAACTTTTTCCATTTCTGACCTTTTTTTTTTTTTTTTTTTTTTGAGGGTGTGGAGATTGCTATTAATTTAAGAATGAATATTCATTCTTATTGCGGAGATTCTTATTGCCTGACTTTCTACTTCATGAAAATCCCTATTGGAAGGGGGCTGTCTTGTTGGTTCGGGACCTTAAAGCTCTGAGTTCAAGTCCAGCTGAATCACTAATTATTAACCGAGTTTCGGAAGTCTCGTTGGTCCCGGGATAGAGACTCGTCGTTTTAAACAAGTCTAACCCCAGTCGTGGTGTAGCATAAGTAGTGTCTGCTGGATCCACAAACCAACCAAATGAAATTGACCGCCATCGTTTCTGACTTATGGTGCAATAGAAACTCCACGGAATTGTCAATTACATGTCCAAACAGAGGAGTTTTTCTTCCAAGAAGTTTTCTTACTTTTCCAGTTTTTAAAATTTTCAGGCGAAGGTTTTTTTTTTTTTTGATGAGTTTTTACCCAAGTATAAGCATACCGGCACTTCGAAATTCCCATTTCAAGCACTGCTTACGATTACACACATAAAACATAAAACGACTTAAGTTATTTTGCTCTTGAATATAAAAAAAGAAAAAAAAAAAAAAAAAAAAGAAAGACAGCTCTCTCTCTCTTCCTTCGTTCCCGCAAAGAGTACCTTTTAGTTCAATATATTCTGAATGGTATGTGGTTATGTGGAAACAACTGTAATACGTAGCACCTTATTCTCATTGCTATAAGGATTCCATTCATCGAACGCATATTTGCCGCCCCGGTGGCGCAGTGGTTTCTGATCATTCGTTCGAGATGGGTTCGGGTTCGAATCCTGTGAGGCATGGACGTTGTGTTTGTCTTACGGTGCTTGCTCTCTCCCTTCCCTGGAACCAGAGGCCCTAAATTAGGGACGAGCGACTGCTCATAGCCCACGGAGTTGTTTACCGCAGTCGTTAAATCTCCACTCAAAAAAAAAAAAAAAAAAAACATATTTCTTTCACACACATTCTCTTTTTAACATACATGCATGGGAACTACTGTTATAGTCAGAGAAAAAGCCTTAAGTCTGCTGCTTTTCCATCATCCAGTTTTTGTGTACTAAAGCAACAAAAATGATTTATTTATTTACTGAAATAAATCATTTTCAAACAAAATTATTTACTAAAGATTTTATTTATTTACTGTAAAGAAAAAAAAATTCTTTTCTTTTTAGTGCTTTATTCAAAACAGCCGTAATTCCTGCCTATTTCTTTAACCAGCTTCATATGAAGTTTTTGCAGAAAATCTCCTTCGGCTAGAGGCCGTCCCGTATTGCCGAGCTTGTCAGTACGCCGCTGCACACACATATCGTGAATCTGACAATGCTTTGGTTTGCGTAGCCAAACATTCTTCATTCTCGTAAGGCTGCTTGCTTTCAGCAGCTGAGCTTACACTGTTAATGATAGTTTACACTGCAATAATAGATCACTGGAAATAGAATAATCTGTTGGATGGAAAACTTCGCACAAGAAAGCTTCAGTACCCTACCTTTATTTGATTTCTAAAAACAGTTTTGTGTTCACTTCAGCGTTCTGCCCTCCTTCACTTCGAAGCAAAAGTTGAAGAAAAAAAAACAAAAAAAAACCATCTAAATGTAAAACAAAATTAAAAGCAACAACAAAAAATGTATCTAAGGTTTCATCGTACAAGACTCAACTGGCACTTTACTCACCGAGCATCGGTGGTTCAGTGGTAGAATGCTCGCCTGCCACGCGGGCGGCCCGGGTTCGATTCCCGGCCGATGCACGAAATAATTTTTCTTTTTTTGTGCAAATTTTTTTAAACTTATGAAAACAGGAAGTACATTTTTAATACAAAAAAGGAAACTACTTAAATCATCTTTGAATTAATCACGCCTTAACATCATGGGCTCTCTCTACCCAAAAGAATATAAACCATTAAAAATATTATTTGTCCTAATGCAATGCTTAAACTAGAAACGTTGGACATTTAACTTCCTAACTTTTTAAATTCTCTCTATTTTTTTTTTTAGGGAAGAGGAATGAGAGGCTGCGAAAAAATGACATGGCATTCATTTTCACTCTTTGCAATGTTGAATAATGCACTCACGGTCACGCAAAATTAAAATAAAGCAAGCAATTTCATTTTGCTTTTCGTTTTACCTGTGAAAGCTGGTGCAGAAAGAAGATAAATAGCGCACGATAATTGAAATTGAATGATCTCTAAAATAGCCTGTGTTTGAAAAGAAACTCTTTCAGTTTTAATTTCATTTATTTATTATGTTAATAAAATTGCCAAAATGATATCATTTTAAGTTAGCACATTTGAAAACAGCTGTCGTTTAGGATTCTTTAAAAAGCACTTTTTTTATCATCACTAACAATCTGGCCAGTGAAACAGAATTACCTAATCAGCAAAATTTTGTTAGTAAATGAACGAAGCAAAAATAAACAAAGCAGAAAATTCGGGTGACTTGAGATTTACAGAGAAACAATATTAAAAAGACAGCTATAAAATTTACATAACACACACACAACGCACGCTTTTTGGTTTTAAAGAAGAAACTTCTTGAACACTGAAAAAGTAATGCTTCTAAGGAAAGAGTTGATGACCTATATCATTGCATATCATTTACTGATAAATATTGGATTGGGAGGGGGTAAACATATTTTTTATATCAACATTTTCTTTGGCTGAAGGAAAAAAAATCCTCTATTGCTTATAAAGACGGAAAATTTCATAGCAATTCGGTGCCCAAAATATTTTCAAGGGAAATTATTCATCGCTGCTTCTGAAAGAGTTGATCTTTTCACATTCTCATCACACACGTGATAGTGGCATATTTTATTTCTTTTAATATTCACAGCGAAATAGAAGAAATCAGAAATGAACCAGTTGATGCCAATAATAAAAATTGCTCGAGCTTTGAATCGAGATTGTTTCATCATGAACTTGAGCTCAGCTATGGCATTTATTTATGGGCTCTACTAAGATTTTTTTACAAGTGAACATTTAAAAATCTGAAGAATTTTCAAGGTAAATTTATGATTGAAATTATCCAAATAATCTGTTACTACAGCATCCGATGATTTGCTTTGTAATACTGCTCACGTTTCGGTTTTTCAAACTCGCATTAAAAAAATTAATATGCATTTTTATGGCAATTCATGTCATGCCTCATGACTAGTGTTTCTTTCAGGCATGCATCCAGGGGGCGAAGCCCTTCCGGAAACGAACATTCGACCCCCCCCCCGAGACATTTTAGGATACCGAGCCAAATTTTAATAAATTCAGGCTATGATGAAAAAAAGGAAGTTTCGTTTCTTTTTATGCTACAAATATTTCTCCAATTATATTTTTTTCAATATTTGTTCAAATGGTACTAGTTTTAGTTTATTTTGTTAAAAAGTGTATTACGATTTATTTAACCAAACAACAAATTTTTTCAAAATATAATAAGTAGACTAATCATACCTAATTGCCTGGGAATCGTGATTCAGGATTAAGAGTGCGTTGAATGCATTTTAATAGATGAAAATTTCAAGCCTGCGGACTACCTCTTTTAGTTGAAGAAGGTTTGTTATTCCTGAAATGTTTGAAGAAGTAATAACTATATCAGAGATGCATGTAGAATATTTCTCGGGGGGGAGGGGAGTATGAAGTTTTTGAAATCTACCATCTGGAACAAAATCAAGTGAAGAAAAATTAAAACATTTTTTTTGCAATGTAAGTCAATGCATTTTTATTAAATTAAGGCTTTTTTTTCTAATGTAAGTCGCATTTTAACCAAAAAACAAAAAAAGACACATTTTCCGGGGGAGGGGGCAGGCCCTCTCTAAATGCGCCCCTGTGCTAGATATATAGTAATTACTTCTATATATATAAGTATAGTAGTTAAAATTTTGTATATATATATATATATATATATATATATAGCAAATGGAAAACTTGCCCCCTCTAGGGTTCCATTTGCCTCCCCCACCCCCGCGGCCAAAAAAGTCCTGAAAGAAACACTGCTCATGACTGCAGTAAATAAGTTATTACTGGAATTTTGGTGGCCGAATATTCTGATGTGCTGCTTCTAACCATTCGTAGGAGACGGAACAGGTTTCGATACCTGGGTGAGGAATAATTGATGGTGTGTTTGTCTGATTCTGATGATGCTGGTTCGGTCTCTTTCCTGGAACCAACCGCCCGAAATTAGGGACGGACGGCAACTACTTATAGCCCTCAGTTTGCTCATGGTAGTCGTTAAACATCAAAATAAAATATATATATATATATATACTGGAGCTGCCAGTGGCATGGAGATCCCCTTTTATTATTTTCGATTTCGCAAATGAACTTTCCGCTATTGTTCCTGTCATATGGATTGGTAGAAAATAATGAAAACTAAATTTAAATATCCGGAAGAGCTGGGAATGAGTGAAAGCTGCAGAATCGATAATTTACTTACTTATGCAACTCTGATTTTTTGACGTAGGACTACGTTTAACTCCGCGGATAGTATGGGGCGACTTACGGCCGACCGCCTGAGACAAAAATAGGTCCCAATTGAAATTATTATAGCGTTAAAATATGTGCCGGTGCCACACACAAATCGTGTTAGCATATTCATAAACAGCATGAAGTCCGATTCGTATACTGCGCAATACATCATGCGTGCAACGCTCCCCTCGCTCCTTGTGCGCGGGGAAAATGATGCAATATTTCTCGGTGTGCCGCCGCGTTTGACTCAGCAACCGTGAACGCAACTCGACTGTGTGTGGTATCGTTCTAAAGCTCTCGACGAGATCTATTCAAATATACGAAGGACATTCCTCAGTGGTTTGAATTGAACGTTTTAAAAAAAATTTCTTGCGAACCGGTGAACACTTTTGACAATATGGCGGTTTATCTAGACGACCGTGAGCGCAAAACGGCTGTGCGTGCAACGTTCTAAAGCTCTCGACGAGATCTATTCAAATATATAAAGAACATATCGCAGTGGTTTAAACTAAAATTTTTAAAAATTGTTTTCGTGTGAACGGGTTAACATTTTCAACAATCCCGCGGAATTCGCAGAATGAACGCAAACGAAAGTGGAGAAAATCAAAACGAGGGGCCAGAGCAAGTGATGAGGAATGTAAGAAGCTCAAGAAGACTGCAGCCCAACAAACTAGAGAGCATCGAGAGCCATTTCAAAATCTAGCGCATTTCAACTCTCCGATTTGCAGGTTCCAAACTTACGGCTCAATCAGAACTAAGCCCAGGTGCGGGTTGGGACGACAAAATCAGGCTGGGAATTTTAATCTTGAGGTCCACTACGAAAATCCACGTATATACAGCGAAACACTTCATAAATTCCCTCACGAAAAAAAAAAGCTGTATTAGATCCCGGATGAAAGAAAACTGTTGAAATGCAAATTCATTCGTGAACAAATTGTAACAATTTAAAGGTAAAAGAATCTTGAAAATCCGCTCATGATTCAGTGTAGTATCAAATCACCCTCAAAATGGGGTGTTGTAACAAATAATTATTTTCCTTTGAAAATTTTGGGTTGACAAAATCACTGGTTCCTTGAAGCCCCCATTTCCATCTATATCACCATGAATTCCATTCTGAAAGTTAAAATGTGCACATAGCAATTTTCCTAATAATTTTTTTTATATTTATTTGGTCACTGATCACTTACTCGTACTGCGTATTGGTAACTCCTCCTTGTGTAGATGCTTTTCTAAGTCTACCCATTATTTCGACCTATGAACGGTGCTGGTTAATCGTTGTTTCTTTCATGATATATCTGGGTGGGAAATGGAATTCAAAGTATCTCTGCGGGAGAACTGCTCTGTGCTTTGCGTTAGTCTCTGGAAAAGGTGGTGGGGATGGTACTCCATCTCGGTGTCTCCTTCAATATTTCAAAAGGAAGGTAGGGCCTACCAATGACCATGGGCTCAAAGTCAAATGACCTACGTCGTAGTTAACTTTACCTTAATTAATTTAGAACAAGTCTGACGGCGCTTTTCTCACATAAGTACGGAAAATACTGCTGTTTTGTTAAATACTTTTTTTTTCGGAAAATACTGCTGTTTTGTTAAACACATTTTTTTTTCTTTCGGAAAATACTGCTGTTTTGTTGCAGAGCCAACGCCCAAGATAAATAGAAGCAAACTTTTTTTTTTTTTCTTTAAGCGAATAACTTTATAGACAAAAATACAGTTCAAATGAGATTAAGGATTTTTATTCATATGTACCAAAATATTATTCGTTCGTTCCAAAAGATCCAAATAAAAAGTATGCGCAAGGTGGGCCATTTCTCGAGTGGTCCACCAGTAAATGTCCCGGTATCCCGGTAAGCCAATCCGCCCCTGAATAAGCCCAACAGTTTTTTTTTTTTTTTTTTTTTTTTTTTTGTCTAGTTTTGCGAAATAAACAGAGTACAGTTTAAGGTAGTATATATACGCTGAAGTACCAGAAAAACTGGTGCACCAGTCTAATACTTGGTAGGTCCCCCACGGGAGTGCAGGACTCCAGAAATACGACGGGGCATGTACTCCACTAGCTTCCGGAAATATGCTGTAGGCAATGCACACCATACTTCCTGCAGAGCGTTCCACAATTCGGGTGTATTCCGAGGTCTCGGATTCCTGTGTTCGAAAGCGCGTTGCCTGGCATCCCACATGTGTTCTATCACGTTCAGATCTGGGGACTTGGGTGGGAATGGCAACACCCCAAACTCAGATGAATGCTCCTCTAACCATAATGTGGCGTCCCGACACTTGCGTGGAGGCGCATTGTTCTGTTGGAACAGGCCCAATCCATCAGCATGAATGCCGGACATGAACGGTTGTACCTCGTCAGAAAGGATGCGCACATAGCGTTGGCCGGTTACAGACGTTTGTAGACATACCAAGGGTCCCAGTGAAGTCCAGCTAAGCACACCCCATACCATTACGGACACCCCCCCACCACCACCACCACCACCAGCCGGTACAGTTCCCTGTTGACAGGCAGGATCCATGGCTTCATGGGGTTTGTGCCAGACATGAATCCTTCCATCTGCCCGTTACAGTTGGACACGCGACTCGTCAGACCAGGCTACTTGTTTCCAGTCATCAAATGTCCAGTGGCGGTGTTGCCGTGCCCAAGCAAGGCGCATAGCTCTGTGTCGTGCACCCATCAAAGGGACTCGAGTTGGGCGTCGGCTCCCAAAGCCTATATCGTGCAGGGTACGTTGCACAGTCCGGACGCTGACGCTTGTTGAGGCTCCAGCATTGAATTCCGATGATACCTGCGAGAGTGTTGCACGCCTATCGCGTGAAACGATTCTTGACAGCTGACGATGGTGACGTTCATCCAATGTTTTTACGGACACACTCTTATCGTAGGTTGGAGGTTTTGCCGGAATTCTTGTAGTCACGGTACACCCTTGCAATGGTCGTCCGTGAAAATCCGAACTTCGTTTCTACCTCCGAAATACTATGGCCCATCTCACGAGCGCCTACTATGACACCGCGTTGAAAATCGCTTAAATCGTTATTACTTATCATTCTCATGCCGAAAACAGCTCTGACAGCTGGCAAGGATGTCTATCGCTTTATGTAAGCACTGGCGGACGCAACCGAGTACGCGCCTAGGTGACGTTGCTATGTATTTTGCATAAGCTCGTCTGTACCAGTTTTTCTGGCACTTCAGTGTATATATACTCAATGATAAAACATTAGAAATACTTACCTAATAGCGTATTGGTTCTGCTGTAACGCGAATAACAGCCGCCGCCCCGGCGGCGCAGTGGTCTAAGCGGTGGCCTCTGATCATTCGTCCAAAACTGGCCCGGGTTCGAATCCCGGCGAAGCATGGATGTTTTCTTTGGCTTACGGCGCTGGCTCTCTCCCTTCCCTGGAACCAGTGGCTCTAAATTAGGAACGGGCGAATGCTTATAGCCCATTGAGCTGCTCACGGTGGTCGTTAAACCTCCAATCAAAAAATAATAATAATAATAACAGCCTGTACACGCCGAAGTATCGACTCTACTAGATTCCGGTGAGCTTCCGAAGGTTATGCCAACCATGGCTGTTGCCGCATTGTCCACAACTTCACCCGAGACGTCGGTCCAGGATCCGTGGATCTGATGTTTCTCTCCACGACACTCCAGAGAGCTTCTACAGGGTTTTAATTCGGTGACCTTGGGAGCATTAGATGGTTTCAAACTCAGATGACTGTTCCTTGAGCCATGCCTGGGTGGTTGCAGCCGGCGGGGCGGCGCATTGTCTACTGAAACAGACCATCGACCACAGGATGCGCGAAGGCCATGAAAGCGTGTAGTTGATCAGCCAGCACATGCTGATAACGCGCAGCGGTTCAGGACCTCTCCAAACACACTACGGGACCTAATGTCTTCAATGAGAAGGCTCCCCCAATCATCACAGAGCCTCCACTGCCTTGAACAAAGTCGACCTGGCACGATGGGGCCATGGCCTCATGCTGTCGACGCCACAACCGTCCCTCCCGTCAGATCGGTACAGCTGAAAACAGGATTTGTAGGACCGCAGGATGTAGCGTCACTCTGCGTAGGTCTAGTTTGGATGTTCCCGGTACCATTCTAAAGCGTAATGTCCGATGACGAGCAGTTAACAGTGGCACACGAGTAGAGCGTTGGCTCTCGTAGCCCAGGGTATGCGCATGCGCCGTACAGTTCTCCCGCTGACGCTGCTTGGGCCTAAGACATTTAACCTGGATGTGATTTGTGTCGCCGTTCTTAAGCTGTCGGTCTGTACTGTAGTGGATAGTCTGCGACGGCCTCGGTCATCAATCGCGTGTGGTCAGCCGCCGCTTGCTCTCTGGACGTTGGTACGTCCGTTGATGATACCATCGCGGTGCACACTTCATAGGGTTGCCTTCGGGAATCTTGGGGTTCTTACCACTTGGGCGATATAATGATCGATCGGTCTTTCGCCGACAATGCGCTCACGATCAAAGTCGCTTAGATCACCACGTTTACCCGTGTTCGTCGATTGCGATACACTGTTGGGAAGGTCTACTGTCCGCCTGCGTTCGATTTGGGTGTGCTCCTCTCTGCTTGGGATACTCATGTCAATTGCCCATCACCCTCTATCTCTAATATTTTACCTACTGAGTGTATGTTGGATAGTAGCATGACAGAGGGACATGGAGGAGACTGGCCCAAGACAGACAGTTGTAGAAGAAATTTGGGGAGACCATGCAATAGTGGATTCACATTGATGATACGTAGCTACAATACGATGTGCAGATCGTTATATTTGCAAGTATACACTGTGTGGACAAAAGTGACTGGATACTGTAAGTAAATAGAAAAACAGAATTGTATTTACATCGGTAGCAAGTAAGCTCTCCATTTGCAGAGATTACAACCGCCACCGGTCGAGTTAAACTGTCCGCAAGTCCATGGAGTACGGACAGCGAGATATTCCTCCATTCCGCCTTGAGTACATCGAACAACTTTGTCAGTGAAGAAGGTTGTGTTGGCCTAGACCTCACTCGTCGTTCAAGTTCATCCCATAGATGTTCAGTGGGATTTAGATCCGGACTCTGAGCAGGCCAGTTCGTCCGGGAAACCTGATTTTCTTCATCCCACTCCGTTGTAGTCCTGGAAACGTGACAAGTGACATTGTCGTCCTGGATTCCGGATACGACGATTATTTCTTCCAGGAAGAAACAGTCATCATGTCCGTAAAACTCCCACAACGTTGGGAGCATTGAGGTATCCAGGATATCTCTGTACAGCACAGAGTTCATGTTGCCATGAATAACAAACAGTGGACCCAACCACGCCGTACCAACTGAAACAGCCCCATACCATTATTTCACCGCCTCCGTGCTTCACAGTTGTCACTGTATACTCCAAAAGCAGACGTTCTCCGGGTAACCGCCAAACCCAGAAACGTCCATCCGATCGGAATAATGCGAAGCGGGACTCATCGCTCCGTAACACCTGCTGCCATTGCTATTCAATTCTTTGTGCTGTTAACACCATCGTAGCAGCGTGGCTTTATTGGTCTTTGTGATGAGAGGTTTATGGGCGGCTACTCGTCCATGACACACGAGTGTATGGGCCTCACTTCGAAGTGTCTTGGTGGAGACCATGACTTCTGTGGCCATCTGAAACTCATGTGTCATGGCATGTATTGGTCCGGACCTGATGTTCCGGATTTCTCTCTGCAGCACCCTCCAGCCCCTGGGTTGCAGTTTCGTGGATCTTCCAGGGCGAGGTGAATTCCTGAAATGTCCCGTCGTCTTCCACTTGTTGATGACAAAGTTCGTAGTCGATTTAACAACGTATCTGACGCCAGCAATGCTTCTTGTGATCATACCTCCAATTGAGCAGACTATTATAACGCCCTTTTCAAACTCGGAGAGCTTCCTCCTGCTAGCCATTTATCAGCGACTGATTTGAGGGTACTCCCGTTGTCGTTTTTGTACATTATACCGACCACATGTCTGCTGCGAGAGCATACTATTGCGCTTGCATGAGTGTGTCCAATCATTTTTGTCCACATAGAGCACTTCCATTTTACTTTTTTGGGATGTGGACACCATTAGCTAAGAGCCTAGTGGTGTTACGACACCATCAGCTGCATGTTTAGGAAGCAAAAGCTTTTCTGAGTTGCAATCTGGAGATACGTGGTCCAGGGAGGGCCGGTTTTAGGATTTATTGAACGAGTGCAAAGTACGAGGGTTGTACCGAAAGTAATGCAAAAGTGGGCACAACTTTTTTATTAACTCACAGCGGTCGTTCAAATTGAACATGTTGGTAGAGTACCTCTTCCTCTATAATAACCCTTCTTCTTCAATGCAGATTTAGAGGAGAGAAGGGAGGAAGTCTTTTCTGGTTAGCTGGAAACGTTTGAAGCCAATGAAGACACTTTTTTTTTCGATCTGGTGACAGGGAACGAAACGTGGGCGAATCTTTACGATCCGGAAACGAAGAATCAATGCATGGAATCGCGTCACACCTCTTCACCAAGGCCTAAGAAATTTAAAAGCCAGCGATCAGCACAGAAAGTCATGGTGACTATTTTTTGTGATGACATGTGTGTCATTCTCCTTGATTTTCTGGAATGTGGCCCTACCGTAATCAGCGAGCGGTGCATTGAGACACTCAACAAGCTTAGACAAGCCGTAAGTGGAAAGAGATCGAACAAGAATCTGAAAAGGATCCACATTCACCACGACAATGCGAGACCACACACATCTTTGGCAACAAATCAGGAAATTAGCAAATTAGGCTGGTCGGTGGTCCCCCATCTACCGTACATCCCAAATCTGGCACCCCCCGTCTTCCACCTATTCGGCCCAATGAAGAACAGTCTCTGGAGACAACGATGTGATGACACAGACGAGGATGTCCCATGAATCGTCGTAGGCAGCCATCCGCTGTAGAACGTGCATTTGAGAACTCCCAGTCAATTTTTTTTTCGAAGCGCTATAGGAGGGATTCTCTTATTTTTCCTATCTCGCGGTGTGGAAATGACATCACACCATTGCTAGATTTTGAACGGCCGGGTCATCCGGAAAGTTCGGGCGCCATTATAACGAAGTAAATTTCTTCGTCATTTTTGTCCATGCCGGGGCTCGAACCCGGGTCCCCTCATTCCGGAATAAGTCGCTCTACCAATTGAGCTACGCGGACGTTCGTTATCGCTGCTATCTGCTTTATATCATGTGCGTCCTGCTGGGCAGGCACGTCACACATCGCTTGTGATAGAGACTATGTTGAGGAACACCTTTTGTGTAGAGAAAGAATTACTCTACCAACATGTGCAATTTGAACGACTTCTGTCAGTTAATAAAACAGTCCTGCCTGCTTTTGCATTACTTTCGGTACAACCCTCATAATTTGAGAGGCAGCATGCATAATAATTTGCCAGACTTGAGAACATTTAAATATGTATATTTACGAAGCATAATAATTTTACTTTAAAACATAATGAATTTGTCACTTTAATCAGGGTTATATTAACACCATCAATAAAAATACATGTCTTTGGCAGGTATTAATTAACATGCAAACTCATAAGAAATGTTTACAATTTAATTAATAAACATAAATCAAAATGTTAAATACAAAGCACACGCGCGCATTTTTTTGTGAATTCTTTTAATAGGAAAACCCGAGGAAATAGTGATGTTTAATTAAATTGCATTCAAAGATGAGATTTGTTGTTGTTTTTGTTTTTAAGCTGTCGTGGAATTTTCAACAGCAATTGAGTAAGTTCTTCCCTTCTGACGTCCTTCTCTCTACATGAAATCATAGAAAGGTCCAGTTAATCATTCCAACGATAGAGGCGCGATGCTACGGGTGGGCTGAGGTGGAAAACCTAACTTTGTTTTCAGCCCACCCTGTAGTCCCCCCCCCCCCCACTAAAATATTTAAGCAGTTAGAACACATGGTGAGTGCAATCATCTAAGATTTTAGGGAACTCGGATAAACGCATGCGAATTTTTCTAATTCACAGAAAAAAAAAAAGTTGCATCCGGAAAGACGTGTGGCATTGCAATGCTATTCGGGAGGAAGGTAAAGGTTACCAGGAACAATAAATGATCAAACATTGAGACTGATATGGGTGATATTTGTTGAGCTACACGCCAATAAGTAGTGTCTCTCAGTATGGCGTCGGGCTGCGTAAATTGCATTTCGACATGTAATGCGCGATTACGCTCTCTAGACCAATCACACGGTAGCCAGAGATTCAGGATTCCATTTCAGGGGCGGAGTCACGTGCAATGATCACAACCTGCTCCTTGCCGTATTACTCACCGCCACAGAAAAACGCTCTTGCGTGAAATCCTTCTCAATAAAATTTTAGTATTATTAGTAAAAAAAGAACCTGTGACACAACATCAATAATAATGCTGCTTACCTTTTTTAAAATATTTGAGAAAAATATCCTGGTTTCATCACTCCTTCTAAGCCAGGTCCAAGCTTCAGCATTTTCTACTAAATGGCTGTGGTTATGATTTACTTCTATGATAGCACTGAGGCCTTCTTTAACATATGCATCTCTGTAGCGAACAGCTTTACTATCCCGTTTTATTCTTATGGATAAACTTGCTTTGCAGTATATATAATAAAAATAATAATAATTATTTATTATTATATTTTTTTATTTATGATTATTATTTACTTTTTATTTATTCTTATTATTTGCTTTTCATTTATTAAGGTAACCAGACGTCCTTATGTTCTGGTGTTGGTCCTCAATTTCAATGCTTCGTCCTCAATTCCGTAAAAATTGACTGAGGACGTTAAATGTCCTCAATTTCTTATTTTTTTGACTCAAGTTTTGAAATTTACCCTCAAAACTGAAATAGTGGCCATAAAAGAAATTTAAACTTTTGGGATGCTCAGAGAAGTCGGAACATCATTGTCACTAGCTTCATAACACGCAATATTCATGGGAGACATGCCGAATATCGTACAAAGTCATGTCAATAATTGTGGTGTTATTTTGTTTATGTTTTAACTGGATTTAACTAAAATATTTATAGGATGTAAAATAAACCTGATCTTTTTTTAACATCCACTTTCTGGCAATTAAATAAATAATTGACGCTAAATTTTGTTGCATTTGGTAGATTCCATTGAGAGTTCTACAACTTTTGCTCAGTACATTTTCTCATTGAATTATTTCTTCAAGTGAAGTTATTGGACTTGAAACATGCCTTCTCATAGAGATAACATAAAAGTATCCTATGATTTTTGTCGGCTCAGTGTACAGTAATTTTCTGCTTCAGATGTTTTTTTCCTGTATAGAATCACAATGAAATTTCAGTACAGATAAGTTGACCAGACGTCCCCAATTCTTGAGGACAGTCCTCGAATTTAGTTTACTGTCCCCAAAAACGTCTGAAGCCTTTGGGGACGCAAATTTTAATGTTTGTCCCCAAATGTCCTCGAATTTACACTTCCTCATTAACCCTTTAGATTTCCAATGAAAAATTTGCTTAAAAGTAGTTTCCGTTGTACTAATTTTCCAACATGCTTCTTGTGAAAACAAATTTCGACTTTTTTTTTCTTCTTTCTGGGTTTATCGACTATTACGAGCAACTCTAAGGACGATAAGCAGTCACCTGTCTCTAATTTGGAGACATTCGTTCTAAGGAAGGGAGAGAGCAAGTGCTGCAAGACAAACACACCACCCGTGCCTCATTCGAGACTCGAATCCGTACCAACTTGTACGCAGAGTTGTATAAAAATAAAATGTATCTGCGTACACAACCATTCAAACAGAAAACTTGCTGCAAACTCGCGAATCATGATAACAAGGGAATAAGATAATTTAAAGAAAAATTAATATAACAATAAATAATTATTAGAACATTACAGATTCCAGAGAGGACAAAAATTCATTTCGACTGAATGCGTAGAAATGTGTTTAAAATGGACCTTAAGGCCAAAAGTTAAATATTGAACTATGAACCTCATAAAAACAAGATACTAATTAAAGAAAGTTTTTATATCTAGAAAAGCAGTTCCGTTAATGAACCTTCAAAAATTATAAATAGCATTTTCAACAACTTAATTCAAAAATAGTACTTATAAAATACAAAAGGAAAAGATTTTAATTTTATAACTGGCAACTGCAAGAGAAACCTGGCAATAAAATTCTAATTCTTTGTGTGTAAACGGAACTTTTGTTACAGTTCCTATATATTGAGAACAGGCCTTGATAAAATCAAGTGGCCAGAAACGTCTGTAAAAACAAAAGAACTCACTATCGAAAGATGCGAAAAATAGTTGAACATTCTCAAGTTAAGATAGAATTAAATATATTAATCTGAGTAAGTGTTTTAATTGCTGTAAATAACATTTTTATTTTTTTAATCTACAAGCCAAAACTATCAGCAAAATTTGCTAATAATTTGGAAACTATCCGCGTACGGCGTACGCGTGTACGTCTGTATTCTGCGACTCTGCTTGTAGCCAGCACTAGGTCAATGCACCACTGGCGCTGTCAAATTTGACTGCACTTGTTCTGAGTTTCTCCAAAAACTTTGGCAAAATGAAAAATGCGCCATGCAATTACCATGGTGTGCAGCCTAATTTTAATTCAGCGCATGTACCTAAGGTAAAGCATTTCACTTTTGCTAATATGTTCTCGCCATCATAGTTCTACTTTGTCAATACAAATTACCAACATTGTACAAGATATATCCTTGTAAGACATAGATTTTAATGTGTAATATCACACTTATTGAAGCAATGCAGTTTTGTGACAAATAGATTTGCATATTTACTTTGAGTACGTATGTGTCCCCAAATGAACTACCGATTTGGGAACGCCACGCCCTTTTGTCCTCAAATCGGGGTCCCGATATCTGGTCACCTTAAGTACAGAGTCAAAACGTAGCTTTGATTGTATGTGCTGTCGTCCCTTATGAGTGACATTTAGAATATATCAAAAGTAATATTCAGCATGATAGTATTTTATTGCTATTTTATATTTATTTCACATGAAAATTATCTTTCATCGTATATTTTCCCATGAAACTGAACAGTTTTGATACAGTTCATAACATTCTTTGCTAATCTTCGATTTTGCCATAATGTGTCAGATGTTGTCCTCAATCGTGTACTCATTGTGAAACGAAATTGTCCTCAATTTTGGATTGAAATTGAGGACAATGTGCCATTTTGTCCTCAATTTTGTTCTCTGAAATCTGTTCACCTTACATTCATTCTTATTATTTACTTTTTATTTATTATTTTTTTTAGTGAATACCGAACCCTTAACTTTTTATATTTTCCATGTGCTGAATGCTGGCCAACATAATCTCTGTTAAAAATTTGTTTTGATGTTTCACTGCATGCAACAGCGTCCTCACAATGCAGGAGGTATGTTTTTTTTTTTTTTTTTGATTGGAGGTTTAACGACCACCGTGAGCAACTCAATGGGCTATAAGCAGTCGCCCGTCCCTAATTTAGGGTCACTGGTTCCAGGGAAAGGAGAGAGCCAGTGCCGTAAGACAAACACAACATCCATGCCTGACCGGGATTCGAACCCGGACCCCTTACGGACGAATGATCAGAGGCCAGCGCCTTAGACCACTGCGCCACCGGGGCGGCGGAGGTATGTTGTCTGCAAAATTCTGAAGCCACAACTGAAAATCATTGCCGTTCTTTATTATTATTTTTTTTTAATTGGAGGTTCAACGACCACCGTGAGCAACTCAATGGGCTATAAGCAGTCGCCCGTCCCTAATTTAGGGTCACTGGTTCCAGGGAAGGGAGAGAGCCAGTGCCGTAAGACAAACACAACATGCATGCCTCACCGGGATTCGAACCCGGACCCCTTACGGACGAATGATCAGAGGCCAACGCCTTAGACCACTGCGCCACCGGGGCGGCCGCTCTATATTTCAACGCGCAGTTTACATATAAAGCTTTCATCAGAAACTACCTCACATTCAATTATTTTATGCTTCAATGTTTGAGGCAAAACATCTTCCAACTTTTTACACGGCGTCACGTGTCAGAACAGCGTACATACTAGTTGGTCACGTGACCCCAGTTTCTAGCTCCGCCCCTTGAACGAAATCCTGAATCTCTGGCTAGCGTGTGATTGGTCTAGAGAGCGTAATCCCACATTGCATGCGGAAATGCAATTCACGCGTCCCGGGGCAATCTTATGAGCGCTAAAATAGCTGTAGACTCCCCTTTCCGTGTTAGAATTCCCAATTTTGTAAAGTAAACAAACAACAGAGCATTTAGTAATTAACACCCTCAGTGAATTCTTATCCACCCTCCTCATTCGCCCTTTGCTCATACAAACATGAAAAAGATTAAAAGCCCTCTGTTCATACAAACATGAAAAAGGAGATGGCGCAGTGGTCTAAGCGATGGCCTGTGGTCATTCGTTCAAAAGGTGTCCGGGTTCGAATCCCGTTGAGGCATGGATGTTGTTTTTGTCTTAAGGCACTGGATCTCTCCCTTCCCTGGAACCAGTGGCCCTAAATTAGGGACCGGCGAGTGTTTATAGCCCATTGAGTTGCTCACAGTGGTCGTTAAACCTTCAATCAAAAAAAAAAAAAGAGAAGAAGAAGATTAGAACACCTTCCCAAATGAAACATAAAAAGAAGATTAAAACGCTCTCTCATACAAACACGAAGAAGTTTAAAACGCCCTCAGCTCACACAAACATGAAAAAGAAAAATTGGAAGAGTGGAGAACAATTGAATTTTCATGGCCCTAGGAATGCTATTTTGATAAGCTTTCTACGGAGACAGTGAACAACGCACTCTTTAGGGAGGAATAACTAGGACTACATGAAGTAAAACACAAGACTTACCATTACTTGGCGAGTCCATATCATATTTTTAAATTTAATATATTGAAAATGGCACATTTTGAACTGGGTGGGCTGCCCACAGTCCATCTCTGCAGCCGCCCCGGTGGCGCAGTGGTCTAAGGCGTTGGCCTCTGATCATTCGTCCGTAAGGGGTCCGGGTTCGAATCCCGGTGAGGCATGGCTGTTGTGTTTGTCTTACGGCACTGGCTCTCTCCCTTCCCTGGAACCAGTGACCCTAAATTAGGGACGGGCGACTGCTTATAGCCCATTGAGTTGCTCACGGTGGTCGTTAAACCTCCAATCAAAAAAAAAAAAAAAAAATATCTGCAAGTCCACCCTCGCATCACCTTGTCACCCCAAGCTGACGCAGGGCCAAACTAGATTCTGACGGACCGGAGCATTGGAGTAATGTTTGCGTTATGACGTCAGCAGAGGAGTCCGTACGAGACAGCCCCAACGCCTGCCTGACGAGAGTAGAGCGGTCGCTATGATTGCACATTTGAGTAGTGATTGTGACTGTGTTTTGCGATTTCTCACAGCACTTTTTATTGGATAAACAAAAACTTCGACATTAGAGGTAAGTTAATTGAGGTTAATCGAGTCGTATTATTGTGTTGCTAACGATAAACAGACGAATCTGATTGCTTATCGTTTATTTATGTTGAAGCACATGGTTAGGCTTACCGTGGGGCAAAGCGTGTACTCGCTTTGACCGTGGGGGAACGCTACTCACTAGTGAATGTCTCTGTGGTAATAGAAAATCAGGAATGAATATTTCTTTCTCTTGGCTCAAAGCTCTCGAACGTTTTTATAACACTATCATGAATAACCTGAAATTGGATTATCGTGAGACTAACATACGAATGACCATTGTAAAATAGCTTTCTTAGCAACATGAAACAGCAAAATGTTTCATCAAAACCCAATCGATTTTAAAGTAACGCCTTGATAAACTGCTGTTTTAAAATGGTTTTCCATGTTTGTTTTTATGAGCATTAATAGGGTTTTCTTCCCCAAAATAGCACACAAGAATGAGAATTTTGCTAGGAAGCTATGGTATTACTCTTCTCTAAATATGCTTAGTAATATTAACGACAAAATTGAATAAAACTGTTTACTAAATGAATTTTCTAATACAAAGGGAAGACTTCAAGTTAATTTATATGAAATACATTCTGTTTTTTTTTTTTGTTTTTTTTTTTGAGGTTTAACGACCACCGTGAGCAACTCAATGGGCTATAAGCAGTCGCCCGTCCCTAATTTAGGGTCACTGGTTCCAGGGAAGGGAGAGAGCCAGTGCCGTAAGACAAACACAGCATCCATGCCTCACCGGGATTCGAACCCGGACTCCTTTCGGACGAATGATCAGAGGCCAACGCCTTAGACCACTGCGCCACCGGGGCGGCAAAATACATTCTGTAGCTGCCCCAGTGATGCAGTGGTCTCAGCACTGCTGTCTGATCCATTCATCCAAGATGGTTTTGGGATATTTTAATATGTTATTATGCACGCATTATATCATGCATCATAACATATTGTGCTCAAATCCTAATGAAGCAGTTGATGTGTTATGGCATTGGCCTGTCCCCTTCCCTGGAACAAGTGGCCCTAAATTTGAGACGAGTGACTGCTTATTTATTGCCCATCAAGTTGCTCATGGTGGTTGTTAAGGCCTCAAACAAACAGGATAGAGCAGAGACATGTGAAAAAAATTTCTGCCTCAATTTTAAAAATATTTTTAAGATGTAACTTGATATCGTATGATAGACTTGATATCATATAATTTAAAGAAAACCCATGCAATTGCAATAATTTTATGTTTAGTGTTCTCCCTAGAGCCTTTTTACTGGGCGGCCCTGTCACTTAATTTTTTCTGCCGCCCAGCTATATTTCCTTTAACGAATGTTTTCATATAGCACATAATAGTAAGAATGAAAAACTTATTTCCACATACACCATCAGTGTTGATGAAAACTGGCTAAAATCTGTGTTACCGCCCTGGTGGCACAGTGGTCTAAGCGCTGGCTTATGACAATTCTTCAGAGAAGGGTCCAAGTTCGAATCCCGGTGAGGCATGGATGTTGTGTTTGTCTTACGGCACTTGTTCTCTCCTTTCCCTGGAACCAGTGGCCCTAAATTAGGGACAAGTGGCTGCTTATAGCCTATCGAATTGCTTACTGTGGTAATTAAACCTTTAATATATATATAAAGCCGGGTAGTGCAGTGGTCTGTGATGTCCTCTGATCATTCGTCCGAAATGGGTTCGGGTTCGAATCCTGGTGAGGCATGGATGTTGTGTTTGTCTTGTGGCACTGGCTCTCTCCCTTCCCTGGAACCAGTGTCCTAAATTAGGGACGGGCGACTGCTTATAGCCCATTCAGTTGCTCATGGTGGTCGTTAAACCTCCAATCAAAAAAAAGAAATCTGTGTCAAATGTAATTTGTTAGTAAATACTCATTTTTTAAACCATTTTTGCACAATTTTTTAACTGTTTATCATGTTATGTTGCATTAATGCCTACCACACCACTTAAGATGTTTAATAAGTATAATAATGTTAAGGAAAACTTTTTTTATTTTTTATTGGAGAAGGGGTCGTTAAAAGTACCACCCAGCTAAAATTACTTGCCACCTAGCTGTAAAAAAATCTAGGGAGAACACTAATGTTCAGCAGTTTTATGCATTAATAAATTTATTTCTTGATATTTGTTTATTTAATGTGTAGATGCCTAGGAGATGTTGTGTTCCTGGATGCAAATCCAACTACACCTACCCGGGGAAAGCAAGCGCTTATGTTTCATCTTTCCGTTTTCCAAAAGACCCAGAACTTCGAGCTCAGTGGATCCGCCAAATCAACCGGAAGGATTTTCAACCCAATGACAATTCTGTTGTGTGCGTTGAGCACTTCAGTGAGCAGTTTGTGATTAGGGAAGATCGTATTACCAGGGGTGATGGGAGTTTATTGGTTGTGCCGCGTACACACCTGGCATTAGCCAAAGATGCTCATCCAACAATCTTCCCTAACCAGCCCTCATATTTATCATATGAGCCACCCCCCAAAAGAAAAACACCAGAAACACGCATGATTCAAATGCAACAACGTGATGAACACAATTTTAAAAACTGGAATGAAAATGATGTAATAAATTCATTTAATGATTTTGTTACTCATTATGGAAATAAAAATTTAAATGGTTTCTTTAGTTTGAAAAATGATGATTTCATTCTTTTTTATAAGATTGATTCTTCTGACTGCCCTAAGATGCCCATTTGTTTTAAAATATTTTCTTATTTGCAATTGGATGTTTGGTATGATGGCATACCATATAATGTTAAAAATTTGAAATGGGTTCTGGGTCATGAAAAAAAGTGTGATCGATGGACAAAATTTGAATATCTGTTATCACACCTCAGTTCCTTTTCTTCACAGGCAGTCGCACCTGTGGCTAAACTGAATACTGCACTTTCATTGTTAAAAGCATATGCAGATGACATACAACAAAATGAAGAATCTTCTAATTCAATTATTTCGAAAATACTGTTTATCATAGAGCAATTAAAACTTTTAACTGCTAAACAGTACCGCTATAGCCCTCAGTTGTTACTGTTTGCTGCAAAAATTCATTTTTGTCATCCATCTGCATATGTTATGTTTCGAAACAGCGAGTCTCTAAGCTTGCCCCATCCAGTCTATTTGAAAAAATTGCTTCCACGTTAGATACCTGTGGCAGTGGTATTATTAATAGGCATGTGCTTTATCTGCAAGAGAAATCAAAACTTCTTGAGGAAAGAGAACTGGTAGTAAATGTTCTACTGGGTGAAATTTATGTTTCCCCTGGTGTGGGTTTTAAAGGAGGGAAAATAGAAGGCATTTCTCAAAACATCTCTTCTGAAGCCACAACAATACAAGCATTCATGATAACATCTGTTTTTTCCAAAAATAAAGACATTGTTGCACTTATTCCTGTAAAAATTTTAACTGCTGAACAATTACAGACATTCACACTTAAGGTTTTGAAAATTCTTAATGATTCTGGATACCAGGTACTTGCATTAATATCTGATAACAATAGGATTAATCGCAATATGTTCACACTTCCATGTGGTGGTAACCTTGTATCCAGTATCATTAATCCCATTAATGAGAATTTGCGCTTGTTTTTGTTGTTCGACACTGTTCATTTGTTTAAAGCAGTTCGTAATAATTGGCTCAATCAGTCATATACAAATCAGACTTTCTTTTATCCATCTATGAATGACTTTAACAAAGTTTGTGTTGCTAGTCTCGCACATCTTCAAAAAATATACAATAAAGAACAAAATCTTAACATTAAACAAGCACCAAAACTCTCCCGGAAAGTTTTGTACCCAACATCTGTTGAACGGCAAAATGTTAAACATGCTGTTGACATTTTTCATGAAACAAATATAGCTGCTTTAGAATGTACTGCAAAAGAGTTTGGTAGTGATTTATTACTGACCAAAGAATTTATTACAATAATGAGCACATGGTGGAAAATTGTAAATGTAAAATATCCAACTAAGGGAAAACATCTACGTGACAGTAGCTGTGATCCAGTACACAACATACTTGACAACAATATTACATTTCTAAAGAAGTTCAGTTCATGGCTACAAGCTTGGATCAATATATATAGATGTAAAGATACATCCACTTTATCAGGTTTTGCTGTGCCTGAAAAAGGTGGTTGTTTATCCAAAGAAACACAGTTTGCACTTCAACATACTACAGATTGTCTTGTTCATTTAACAAATTATATGTTCGAAACTTTAAAACCATCATACATTTTGTTTGGGAAATTTCAAACAGATTGCTTAGAAGCTCGATTTGGACAGTACAGGCAGTTGAGTGGGGGAAATTATAATATATCTGTGATACAAGTTCTTGAGTCAGAAAGAAAATTAAAAGTCATGAGTTTGGTTATACAAATGTGGTGAAATTAAACTGAAACAGTTCTCTTTTCCCCAAGAAGAAGTAAATGATGAGCAGCATTGCTTCTCTCACACATTTGACAATATTTTGCACTTGTGTGATAGTGTAGATATATCTGAATCAGTTATGTCTGTTTTAGTATACATAGCTGGTTACATAGCAAATAAAGTTCAAAAAAAAATACAGTGCCCAGATTGTAAAAAAACTTTGGCCTGTGATAGGAAATTGGATTACGAATGCTCTGATGAAGAAGTTGCCAAATATTTACAGCTTATAGATAGGGGGGTCTCACATGGCCAGAGGAGTTCACAGTGAAGGTTGTATTAAAAACGTTTCAGGTGTTTCAAGCTATTCTTCAGGAAGAGCACGAGCAGGCCTTCATTGAATGTGGTAAGCAGAAACAACTTGTTTGTCAACTTACTGTAGAAAAGCTTGAAAATTCTGATACCATATCAAAATTTAACTGCAGTTATAGCAATAGTTCACTAAAGTTGGCCAAAATGTGCGTAAACCATATGGTCAATATTTTGCTAAATAATTATTGCAAAGCACGAAACGATCAACTGAACAAATCAAAATCGAAGAGAAAATTGTCTACTCTTAAACCTGCCACTGCACATAACACAAGTGGTCAAGTGCAAGAGAAAGTCCCTAAGAGGAGGAATATAACTGCAAACAAAGAGCAAAAAAACAAGTAACACGTAAAGCAGCCTATGATAAGAATGTGGCTAATCACAGAAAATAACAAAAGAAATTCAAAAAAGAGAAATAAAACAACAGATTAAGAATGGAAGTAGATATGCCTCCAAAAACTTGAAAATCATCTTGTCCTGGATTAGGAAGTTAACCCGCATCTCCACATTTATGTATGAGTATATGTTACTATTACCCACCCTGAACAAGGGTGGGTAATAGTAACATAGCTAGCTACTGTGGATGTGTTTTCATTAAATTGGCACCCATCTTCCTGTAACATCTTATTTAACAAATTAAAAATTCAAATGGCTGCTCTTACAGTTTGCTTGTGTAGCTGAATACTACATAATTCACTGCACTTTACTACTTGATACTTTTGCAAATAATTTTTTAGAGAGTGATCATGGTAAAGCGTGCATGGTGAGCTTTCCGAAATATCCTATCAAAGCAACCCCCCCCCCCCCCACCACCACCACCACTTAAAGAACGGTCCCACTAAAACATTTAAATAATTGTAATGAGTGGGTTTCAAAAAGCCAAATGGAACACAGCTTTTTTTTCCTTTAATATTTTACATAAAGTGCTGGCAAAATTTTACAATCATGACATCTAGTTACTAACTCAATTCCATATGTTTTTTCATATCCATGTGATATACTTTTATATGGATGTGTGTGTATGTACTGTAGCCGCTTAACAGACCTTCATATGGACATGTGTATGTTTTATGTATCAGTGATGCTCCACATGATTTTTGTTAAGTGGGGGATCATAAGAATGAAATAATTTTTGACTGAAAACCCAAATCTTGTGTGAAGGCTGTGAAGTTGTACTTAAAGGGATATGTATACATATAACATAACACCCAGTTTCAAACTTAATTCCATATGTATTTGTCATATCCATGTGACAGACTTTTATATGGATGTGTGTGTGTATGTATTGTTGTATCCGCTTAACAGACCTTCATATGGACGTGTGTATGTTTTATGTATCAGTGGCACTCCACATTGGTTTTGTTAAGTGGGGGATCATAAGAATGAAGTAATTTTCCCAGATGTCATCTGAAAAGGTGGCGGGAAACCCAAATCTTGTGTGGGAAGCCTGTGAAGTTGTGCATAAAGGGATATGTGTACATATAACATAACACCCAGTTTCAAACTTAATTCCATATATATATATTTGTCGTATCCACTGCACATGAATTTTATTAAGTGGGTGAATATAAGAATGGGGCAGTTTTCCCCACATGCCCTGTGTAAAGGTGACGAGGAAAATCCAAGTGATTTTCTTCGTCAATACACAGTCATACCTGAATTTTTATACACAGTATCACCTGGATTTTCCTCTTCAAAAACAGTCATTCAAATATCTTTTGTGTCGCTTTATTTTGACACTACTAGAAAGAAACTCTGAAGTCCAAACATTTAGTAAGTGCTTCAAAATATATAGACCTTTGCAGGTAAAGTAAAATAGTAAATCAGTTTGTGTCATGGCAAGGAATTGTGTGTGTGGTCACAAAGTTATATAGAAAATTTTCCTGCATTCTTATTGTCCTGGTGTGCTAAATGAAGTATTCCTAACGATCAGTGTAATACTGATTTTTTTTTCCCTGTTCCTGAAATTTGTGTTCATTACCCCATCTTTTATTTCGGAACTGAAATAGTCGGAAATAACTGAATGAAAAGTCGAGTGCGATAACTTTGTTATCTTCATTCCTGATATTAAAATTGCGTACTGAAAATCAATTGCTCAGGCAGCTGTTATGTTTTTGATTAAAAAGGAGTAAAGCAATGCATGATTATGTACATCATTTCATCTGTTTAGTTATATTTTCCAGATTTGTTTTCTTTGTGTGTGGGTACACAAATTAGCTTAACATTCGTACCTATATAAACGATGTAAAAATTACTCCCGTTGTTTATGCTGACATATTCAAATTGTAATAGGTAAAGAAATAAGTCGACTGTATCCCGTTATTTGGAAAAGAAATCGTAAGAATCGCAGAAAATTTTAACTAAGCGACGACACAAAACAAGCTTATAGCGGCGAAAATACCGCTGTGATCTTTGGCGATCGGACTCCTTTCGGCAGTGGGGGCGTGGTAGGCTCAGGCCCGTAGACTCTAGCCGGCCATGGCCACAAGCAGTCGCTCTTCCCTAATGAGGATGTAGCACGTGACGTCATCGAGATAATGAGGATGTAGCACGTGACGTCATCGAGAAGTTTCAGTGAAGTGGCAACAGTCCCTGCAAGTTCTTGAAGGACAGGCTGTCCAGCAGTTAGTGTGTAAAGTGTAAAGTGTAATCATTCGCGGTCGGTGTTTATAAAAATTTGAAGCCAAAATGCCAAGAATTTTTGGCTTTATGAATTGCGGTAATAGAGGAAATCGAGACCGTAAGTCTTTTTCAGGCTACTAGCTGCTGTCTCTAAAGGCAGTACCGAAAAAATTATCTTATATGCCAAACTAAGGGAGATCGCTTCCCAGAACTTAGAAAACACTTTTTTAAGAGTTAGAATCCTTAAAGGCAGAGAGCCTCTTAAATGTTAGTTTTATCTAGAAATTAGTGATTCCTGGTAAAGCAGAGAATCCATCTTTTACTTGTTCAAACGCTATTGGAGTGCAATACTTGCGCTTATTCGGCCAGACATTTCATTCGTTGATTCAAAGTTTTCAAGTTGAATTTAAAAGGTGTTGGCTGATTTTTTTTTATTTTTTTTTGCGTAGGTTTTATTACTACTGACTATTTTCTTACAGAACATCTTTTAGAGTTTGTCTCTTAGCCAAAATATTTCTTAAATGAACGCTTCGGTCCCCAATCGGAACTTCTGTGCACGTGGGGTTTTTGTTGTTGTTGTTGCTGTTGTTTTTCTCCGGGGACTTCTTTTCAGAAGATTCCTGGTTGATCTAAGGGGTTTTAAAACTTTTTATAGGGCTAAAAGTTAATTTGTTAGCAAACCTGACTTTTAGTCAGATTCAAATCTGTGGCTCTTCTGTATTTTTTAGATCTCGATCACACCGTTAACCTGACTCACATTTTTTTTTTTTGCGAGTTTTTGGCTTTTCACTTTTAAGGTTATTTGGCTGTCGGTGTTGGGCGGTTTTAGTTTACTAATTTGTTCTATATAATATCCCCCCCAACTACCATTGATTTTTTTTTTTAGTACACCTGGATTTTTACCTGGAGCTGAAGCACACTTTTGCAGAAAAATGCAAATAATAGCTAAAATTATTGTCCAAATAAGATCCTTTTTAATATCTAGGTCTGCCCACAGATCGGTGTCATACTGCTAAATTTATTTACGGATAAATAGATTATAGGGCACAAATCCCAGCAAAATTATTTTATTTTTTCACCGCAATTTTACATAAAAAAATTAAAAAAATAAGACGTTTTGCTCATTTTTCTAAGGCTTGGAAATCGCTTTCCAGAGCTTAGAAAGACACTTTTGTTGAAGAGTTAAACTCTCAAAAAGGCATAGAACCTTTCAAAGGTGAGTTTTATCCAAAATCAGCGATTCGTGGAAAGAAAGAAAACCTATCTTTTTTTACTCAGATCTCCGCATCTGGGAGGGAAGAGAACCTTACTTATTAAAGCAGCGTACCTATTTTCTCCATAAATTGCTAATTACTCACGAATTTATGATTGTTCTAAATTACCCTATAAAAGAATACCGACGATGAGAAATTGTTATATGCTTCGAAACTTTATATGCCTCGAATTGTTCTGCACTAAAGGCGCTTCGACCAAAGACGAAGTAATCGAAAATATTTACTATTTGCACTTTTGGAAAACTTTTCGCATCACCTTCGAAGATACTTGCATTCAGCACATAAGGATTTTTTCCTTCAATCTCTTTAATTTTTTCCAAATACCGCATTTTGTACTCGGAAGTTAAAGTTTCAAAGTAAGAAGCCATCATTTCAACTAGGCTGATTGTCCTTCAGTTACGTTACTAAGGCTCGTTGCCATGCTGAGAGTCACGTGTCTGCTATATCCTCATCCGCTTACGGTAAGATCACTTACCTTGGCATCTGTTTGAGGAACAGGTAATCCTGCTTAAATTAACGTTCTTACAAGTAATCCAGTGGTGCACAACAGGAAACACAAACACCATTTCTTGTAGCTAACTATTTAATCACAAACACGACCACAAACACATAATTATATATTCTAAGACATATTGTCAGCGACGACATCATTCGTGTTCCATCTTGCTACCTGTCTCCTCTCCACTCTCTCGACCGCGCTGCTGCCATCTACCGAGAGATTCGAGAAACGTTCAGTCGGAAACTACAGATTGAAAGGAAATATTGGACATAACGTAATTTTGCAAATTAATTGTCCAGCATTACATTAATTAGAGATTTATTTCCATTGTATTTGTGAAAAACTAAATAAATATAATAAGTAATAACAAAATCAGTTTTAGCATTTTACTCTTGGATAGACTTAGTCTCAAAGTCTACCCCGATGCTTCGCCCCTGGTGTTTTGTCTATCAAGCTTTTGGCCTGTCTCTGTTTTATCAACAGATTGTAATTTCTTCAAAGCTGAGGTATTTGTGGCAGCTGAAACATTCAAATATTATTGTGGTCATGGGCGCCTGCAGGGAATTTTTCAAGGGGGCCAAGTGTAATTAATTAAGGTTTGGCGAATATGTAAATAGAAAACAGTAATTCGTGAAAATGAAAGATTAATACTATTACTACTACCTACGTAGCGCACTAGAACACTACTACTACTACTATTATTATTATTTTTATTATTATTAATTGATGATGCTATTGAAGAAAGTGTATGTTAGTAATAATCATGTATTATCATATACATTGGTAACTGTTTTCAAAACAATGAACAGTGGCAAGCAGGGCCACGCCAAGCATTTTAAATTCAGCACACACCACCCTGAGCGAAACTTGTTTGGGCATACTACCTTAGGGTTTGCTAGGTTTTTCGCTTTCACGTTATCGTTTTCCAATTCCAAATTTCCAATAAAATTGGGATATTAAAATAAGCACCCCAAACTCCATCTTTCCTTGTGGTCCACTTCTGTGAGTGTAAAAGAAAAGTAATAAATAAAATAAAGGGAAAAATAATTCTACATGAGGGGGGGGGTCAAGTGACCCTCCTGTCGGCGCCCATGATTGTGGTTTATTTGCTCACAGTTAATGTTCTGATTAGCTCAGTGTAATTGGCCTGTATTGTTTTGCACATCAATGTAAATCTCTTGTGCCCAATACTTTAATAGTTGTTATAGACTTCCTGTGTTGTATATTTTTATTTTATATTCTTGTTGTGTATCCACGCATTCCCCACCCTTCATTTTTTGTCTTCCCATTAGGACTGGATATTTCCTTTCAATTTACTGTGGCACACTTGTATGTAAAGGAAAGCATTTTGCTGCTGCTAAAGGTCACTGAAGATGAGATTTGACTATTTGAGATAAGTGTTTTGCAGTGGATTTATATATAAATTTCCATTACAGACATTTATTTTTGATGGTCGGAAATTGCAGCAGTATGCTGAGTTCCAGCAACAAATATTTTTGGGTAAGTTTCTTTTCTCGCAAATATAAAAATGACTTCAAGAAGTTTTACATATGTATGGGCATCAAATCATAATATTTCTTCATGTTCTAAATAGCTCATTTTCTTTTGTCTTGTGTAAGTAGATGTATATTGAACCCCCATTAGGAAATGGCAGCACTGATATATTTTCCACAGCTTACAATGTACATAATTAGTGTGAAATGCAGCTCACACTAGGCTTTTTGATAACAGAAATGGAGGAAAATCTTGAATTCAGCTGAAGTAAAAATATAATGTTCAGCAGGAAATATATTTATAAATATATTAATTGCAATATATGAAAATGTATAGCTATGTGGTAAACAAATAAATTACTTGAGTGAAAACTTTATTACTTAACTAATCAGATGAAATAGGCTGTCATAAAAAGTTCTTGCTTGAAAGGTGAACATTATTTTGGTACTGAAGATGTTACATGGATAACCGTGAACTGAAGGTGATTCAGCACCATAATTTCATGGCAGAAAATTTGCACTTCAATACTTCCCATGCACTTCTGATTAGTTCTCCATTAATTTTTGTGGCCACAAAATGTAAGTTAAATGTGCATTAGCATATGGGCTGCTGTTAGCAATGTTCTCTGTCATTAGAGATAAAATTAATCACTTTGATGTGCTAATTAACCACACCTCTTTTGTGATCACATTTTCCTATTCTTTTTTTTTTTTTGATTGGAGGTTTAACGACCACCGTGAGCAACTCAATGGGCTATAAGCAGTCACCAGTCCCTAATTTGGGGTCACTGGTTCCAGGGAAGGGAGAGAGCCAGTGCAGTAAGACAAACACAACATCCATGCCTCACCGGGATTCGAACCCTGACCCCCTTCGGACGAATGATCAGAGGCCAACGCCTTAGACCACTATTCTTGAACATATATTGTGTTAGCAATAAACTGCAGGATTTATCTTCAATGAATTCTTTATTAATAGATAAATATAACCTTGTTCATAAATGGTTTACATATATTTCAGAAACTAAATTAAAAATCCTTATTATACTGTATATACATGTCTGTTTAATTTACTACTTAAAAGCTATTAATTTATTACATTATGAATGTGTCACTGTTAATAGTGATGCTTATTAGAAGTATAATATTTTGAATGCAGTTGGATCTATTTTTAAAGAGACATTACAATAGGAATTATTTCTGTTGCTTTTGTAAATCTGTTTTTGCCAGGACACTTTATCAACTCAGATTTCTTTTACTATCAGCAGACTTGTAAATCCTATTTCCACAAACTAATAAAAAAATTTTATGCTATATTTTGAAACTGCACCTTTAAAAAGATAACCCCCCCCCTCTGAAAAAAGTTCCCTTCCTATTAAAGCTATTGCATTCCCTGTAGTTTTAAAATTATTTTCATTCATACCTTTTGAAGCCCAGCACAGTTTTAACAAAACCAGTAGGAATTTCCTACCTCCATTAGAAGAAGCTAAAAGCAGTCAAATGCTTAAAGCAATTAAAAAAATTAAATCAACAGTAAGTAAATAATTTTTTTTTAATTTTTTTAAAAATTAGCCGTAACTAAAAATTATCTGGTAGTTTGTATTTCTTTGTGGAGCTAACCTCTGAATATCAGAGAACAGCTTAGTGATATGTATGTACAGTATAAGCATACGTACATATGTATGCATGCTTAAAGCAATTATAAAAAATAAAATGAAAGTACAGTAACGTCATATTTTGCATCTGACTTTTTAAAATTCCTTCCAACAAGCTTGCAGATTCCCCATTTTTTCTATAAAGGCTTGGAAATAAAATCTAGATATTTCGTGAACTATTGTTTTTTTGAATAATAATATTTAATGAGAATATCCCCCCCCCTTGTTTATTTGCTTAAGGACACTCTTATTGCTCTTGAAGTAAAACATGCGTGGAATGTCGTTGTCTACTTTAATTTTCCTCCTGACAACAGGGCAAAAGTATTCCCCCCTTTAAAGCGCGATCTTTTGAAAAATTCAAATTATCTGAAGTTCGACCATTACTATTTCTATGATGAACAATATTTTACTATAATCCGCTACGACAGAGAAAGATTTTAAACGCTTTACAAAATTACGTTTAATCCAAACACATTTTAAATCGTCAATTCATATAAGTCTCAGTCGTTACGAAGACGCTTTTTTAGATCTCTTTTCCTCCATGAAAATCTAAGTTTTTGTGCTAAAATTCCTTTCATGTAAGCTTAAGAGTTTATTAAAGCTATTCCACTGCTTTTTTATTTTCACTTATACTTAAAGACAATGTAAAATTTTAAGAAAACGAACAGGGTCCCACAAATGCTTTCCTACGGAAAATCGTCTGGTTTTGCATTTTGAGGGTAACCACGCCAAAGATGGCGGTACTACTTTCACCGCAGAAGCGTATAAACCCGGCTTCAATTTGCTAGCATTGGAAGCGTTGGCGACAGCTTCTCCTCTTATTCCTACCTCCATGTGTCATCGTGAGTTTCATATCGATACAATAAGCGTTATCATTTACACCATGTGGCTGTTATAGCTTGGTACATGGCTACGAACGGTGTTAAAAGTTTAACGAAATATTTCGAGCAAATCTTTATTATTATTACAATACAAATACATCTGAGTAATGGCATTTGTTGTAAGTAGGAAAGATGTGGGTTACTTTGGGTATTTGTGTGGGCAAAAATTCATATTATTTCGCTCACCTTTCAGTAATTCCATCGGATTATCCACAGACACTCCTGTGGTCATAACAAACATTGTTAAGGATACAACCCCTGCAGATGGCCTGGAGTCACCGAAAAGCGACACCGACACCTTGGCTGAGAAAGAGAAGAGTCGTGGTGAGTTATGCTGCGGAGCAATATCCAACTGTGGAACTGTCATAGCGATGGCAGATAACGACAAGAAGCTTCATTTGTGGAGAGGGACTAATCACCAATGGGAATTGGTCAATACAAGAACCGTTTCAAGAAAATGCTTTCAAATGCTATTCACTAACTCAGGATCTGATGTAATTGCCCTTGATAGAGCGGGTGATGTCTTTAGTTTCAGTGTTGCTGAATCAGATCAGGCAGGTAAGTTGATCATGGGCCATATTTGTGTTATTCTGGATGTCCAGTTGACAGACAATGATGATTACATCATAACATGTGACAGAGATGGTAAAGTAAAAGTCACGTGCTACCCTAATGCTTATAATATTAAAGCATATTGTTTGGGCCACAGGGAATTTGTTTCTGCTTTGGCTGTATACTCCAGTACTGAAAAATTACTTTTGTCCGGTTCAGGTGATGGGACCATAAGGTTGTGGAAGTTCGATGAAGGTAAAGAAATTTTGTGTCATGACTTGATCAATGATGCAACTTTGTTTCCAAATTCTACTGACGAAAAAGAAAGTGCCAAATGTGACAATGTGCCTCACTCTGAAAATGAAGCTTCCAAGCCACAAGATCAACAGCATATCGCTACTACTTCTGCTAGTGAAGTTGATCATCCACAGAATAAAAAGTGGGTTAGCGTTAAATGCTTAAAGTATTGTTCCCAAGTTGATGTGTATGCTGCACTTTTTCATTCCCATTCCCAAATTGTTTTATTTCGCGTTTCTTCATCAGGGTCTGCACGAGCACTGCAGTGTATTCAGTACTTGAATTTCAAAGTCATTCCGCAGGATGCCTTTTTTGATGCTAGTGGTTATTTATGGGTGCTGTTGTCCTCCAAGAATGACTGTGTTATGATTTTTAAAGGCATTCAGAAAGGAAATGAGGTAAAGTTTGTCAAACTTGAAGATGTAGACTTTAATAAAACTGAAAAAATTCAGCATGAAGTAAGTGATAATTGGACGGCATGCCCTGCCTCTCTCGATGTTAATGTCTTATACAAAAAGCATTACATTGATTCCCCTGACAGTGAAAAGAAAAGTTATGGCCCAAATTTCCCTATTGTTAGCAAGCAAAAATACATTTGCAAAGGTTATGAGCAAAAACTTAAAAAAATTAAAGCTAAATAAAGTGGCTTTATGTAAGTGTGTGTTGTTTTGTAAAGTTCATTTTAAACTAACAATTTATTAGTTTTTTTAAAATGATTCACGAAGCATTTTTGTTGCATATATCCAAGTGAGTGACAACTTTATTGGCATATAAATGTCACATTTTGTAGCAAGGCTGGCAAGTTTTTGACAAGTGACAATTTTAACCATGGTTTAAACTGTCTCTTCAAAAACTTGGGCATTGAAAACTTCAAATATTCCATTTTAATTTAAAAATACCCTTTTAAGGTAGTGTATATGTATGCAATATTTGATATTTATTTTTAACATGTGAATGATATGACAAGGTTTTTAAATATCACAACTTGCTTATGCAATGTGTGATATTAAATATTTTAGTGAAATAGAGCCACAATTGCTAATTCATGCTATGATTGGTGATATGAGGGGAAAATGCCCACATCTTGAAAGATGCTCCAGCGGTTGTCTAATGTTTTCCTACGTATGTTAGAAACGTAAGGTATTTTTTTAATGTCTTGAAGAAAAATCTTAATCTCAATTGAGTGGTTGACAAAACTAGTCAGAACATTTTCCCTGCTCAGCCACATAACGTCACCTAGAGAAATACAAGGACATTGTATATAGTGTGTTCCCAAAATGTTGGAAGCTCACTGTTCTAAAAAACACAGCAATCTTAATACATGTAAATATGGAATAAAATACCTAGAGCCAGGAATTATTTCCTCTTTTAGGACCCTGAATGTCGTGGTTTATGATTTGGCATTTTCAAAATACCTTACTAGATATAGACTTATTACTGTGCTGTACCCTCACCCTAAAGATTAAAATTGATTTTTTCAAGTGGCCATTGGCCAGTCAAAATCTAGTGGCCACTTTCCATACGGCTATTTCGTGTTGTATACACATTTTATCACTGCACTGAATACCTTTCATTTATTTAGACATAGTTAAATTTAAGCTTAGTAGTTACAAGGGCACACTGTCTATTGTCGAGTGCAATTAAATGAATAAATTTAATCTTAAAAGTTATATATTTCTTCAATCACATCAACCAAATTTTCAAGACAGTTTATTGGAAATATAATTTAATCATTTTATTTGGTCTCTCGCTATGTTCACAAAAAAAAATCTCTCCATCATAAATTGATAGCAGTGGATGGGTCAAATTTTTCAAGGAGCACTTACTTTTGCTTACTGTATTTTCTAAAGTCATTCTTTGCATGAGCATTGTCTTGTCATAAAGAACATTGCCCACAATGCATGCATTCTCTTAACTTCTGCATTGCTTGGCATAACAGTCAGCAATATTGAGCATTTCAACAATTTGTGCTATGACCTTCATGTACTAAAATTGCTTGTTTTTTTAGTTTCTCTAGCAGTTTTTAATGAGTTATTGATGGTCAAAAATGTTCAGACATTATGTTTCAAAGCTGCTTCCATTCTGCTAAATTTTTCTTTTCATTCCATTTATTTTTGGTTAGGTTCTTCTTGGTGTCAAAATGAAAACTGGCTGTATAGCTTTCAAAAATGAATTTCATATCTTATAGCAGAATCATTTTGTGGTACAGCTGAGATTTGGGAGAAATGTGATGCCAACGTGGTCACTTTATTTTACAGACTCGCAATGATTCCTGACCACTAAAAAAATATATTCAGTAATTTCCTGGGTTGTTCTAATAAATATTACATTAAAAACATTGATAAACCTTCACAGGTGTTGAAAAAATAGTCATGACAAAATAAGAACACTTGCAGAGTATCCTGATTCCATTAGATTCTATCCGGTTTTTTAACCCAGTGTCAGTTTCTTTTTTTTTTTTTTTTTTTTTTTTTCCGAAAAACGTTCAGTTTTGGTCGAATTTTAATGATTTGTCATTTTTCCTGTTTGCCCACCGCAGACCTTCCAAATACTACGAATTCCTCACAGTCACTACGAAAATCGTCGATCGCTGTGGAGTACGGGAAACATCGAACATACTATGGAAATAAAATATCTGGTTGTCGGTTTTTATCCCCTTCAGAAAACGTTGCTTTGGTAGAATTTTAACGATTTGTTATTTTTTCCTGTTTGCCCACCTCAGATCTCATGTTCCAAATGCTACGAATTTACCCATAGTCACTACGGAAATCGTCGATCGCTACGGAATACGAGAAACATCAAATATACTACGGAAATAAAAAATCTATGAAATAATGTTATTCAATCATTTATTCAAAGTTTATTTTCATGTTTTTAAAATTCTAACATTCATCAAACATTTTTGGGACTGTTTATTGGATTTTTTTTATGTCGCGACATTTGTCCGATATAATTTGAGCATCTTTCATGCCGTTCGTCGCCTGAAAATGATTGTTTTAGCACGGATGAAAATGTTCCGTAGTTTTCTAAATTTCAAATTTTTCTTACCCCAAGATGCACTTTCTTTTCATTTTCTGGTTATATTTTTGTTATATTTTTTCTGATTATATTTCTCGTTTTTAATAGCTTCAGTAATATTTAGTGAAAAAGAACAAATTTCGTATTTAGAAGTTTTTTCTAGTGAAGCGCAGTTTTTGTTATTTGTAACCACCTGTTCTTCGAAACCAATCAATACGGAAAGTGTTTTTTTCTTTTCTGCTTTTTTAAAGCTAAATTAAATAAAAAAATCGGTACTTATTCCACCCGTGGGAATCTGCCTTTTCTGTGACCCGTAAAAATTACTATCACGGCAAAGTGAAGAAACAAAACAGTACTGAGTTTTGATATATAATTTTGCTGAAAAATTTGTGTGTTTACCCATTCCTTAGTAACATTTTACTGTATTAACGGGCAGACAAGAGTTTTTTTTATTTTGTTAAAAGCCAACTTCACACGTGCAAAGGAAACTCTACTTTGCATGGATTGAAAGACGGCACGCGGCGCGGAAAGTGAAGTCCCGATTTTCTACCTTTTATTTCTTTTTGTAAACAAAAGCAAAAATGCTTGCCTATTTTGTTTGATGATAAGCAAGAAGTGCCTAAGCAATGGAAAATCGTGCATTTTCAGAGAAACCAAACTTTAAAAAACGAGCTGCTGACGACGGGGTGTGATGAAACAGTTCCATCTAAAGCCGCAGGTGTCCATTCCCGATATGGTTACTTTGTGCACCAGCTTAAGTGGAAAAACAAACAGCCGCCCCCGTTCTTGAAGAGTGAATCTATAAATAGATCGTACCCACTTATTTTCTGAGGAAAGGGCTGTTTTTCAGTACGCGTGAGTTGGATGATTTGAAAATACATTTCCTATAACAGGAGCATTTTAAAAATGCAAATTAATTCTTTAGCAATGAAAAAAGGCAAATTTTCGAGCGTGGCGACTAAAATCACTTTTTCTACTGGACATTTTATTTTATCCAGTCGCCACGTGGCGAGTGGCGACCACTAATTTTAATCTTTACCTCACCCCCATATTAACCTATGTGATGCTTTGTTTGTGAGGTAGCAGTTCTTTTCATTTTTACCATGTGTCTAAAATTCTGTTGGCAATCCAAGTTGCATACCTGCCAACTGCTACAGAATGTCCATAGCTTCTATGGATTTTGTTGTCTGACTAGGAAACTCACTGTCGAAACTTTGAATTCTACACATTTTCATTTTTTTTATTTTTTTTTTTATTTTGCTATTATTTTATGATACGTGTGATTCTTTAGTGAATTTGTGGAATCCCGCTTTTTTTTTGTCATCATTTAGATCATTCTCAAGATCGACGCAAAACTGAAGAGAATTTGGGAGGGGAAGGTGTTTCTGAGATGGTATTTTGTGTTACAAAACTTTTGAAAACGGTAGTTAAATGGAGTAAAAAAATTATGCCGGAATTGTCATTTTTTCTCTCTATGTTGCCTTTGTGTCCAGTATTCTTGTTAAATATAATTTTATGTATAAATGTTTGTATTTCAGCTTGAAACTGTAAGCGAAAATTTCCTTGTAATCTTCACGCATAAGATTCTTCCATGAATTCAAGGAATTCTGCCATTTTCGTTATTATTTTTGTCATTCATGAGATTGATCCTCATGGAATTCCATCTTTATACAAAACTTTAAAAAACAGAAGGTCGATGGAGTTCAGATTTTTTCCAAAATTGTCATTTCTTTTTCTTGCGATGTTAACCTGTTCGTTATTATTGTTAAATAACATTTTACTGTATAAATATTTTTATTTCTGCTTGAAAATCGGGGGATATTTCCAAATCTGGTAGTCGGACGGAGCAAAGATTTCTCCTGTAATCGCATACTCACCCTCCCCTGCAGTGTGCCTACTCGGTTGTGTTGTTACATGTCCCCAGTCCCATAGGTTCTTGCATTTAAGCTAGGTAAGGGAGGGAAAAATTCCAGAAAACAAAGGGACAAATTTGGAAAATTTTGGAAAAATTGATGCATTTTTAAAAATTTTTGGATTTCCCCGTCTGCTGCGATATTATGAACACACTGACTGATTTTTTACTGGTGGAAGTTTGGAACTTAAATCTCACATGTTACCTATCGTGCCCTCACTGGGGAATAAACTTTGTGTTTTGCACGTGTTAAATGTGTTTCATTACTTAGTGTCCTTTGCTTGTGACGTATTATTGTTTCGCTTATTTCTTTTTCGTAAAGAGATGGGTCGTTTCGTAAGAAAGCATCTAAGCATGCAGCGCAGAATACTAGTTACTACTGACAAGGCTCTTGCTAATGTTGGCAGGTATGTAGTTGCAGTTGTTTTCTTTGTCATGTGCCACCCACTGAAAAGAATTGCCTTCAGTGTAGTTACTGTTTGTGAATGAACCATGAACATGTTCCGTCGAACAACAAGCATCTAATGCCATTTTGGGACTACAATGATCTTGTAATGCTGGTTAACTTTGTGTGGTTGAGCAGGGTAGAAATGTTCCCTAGTCTTGTTGACTGCTTAGTTGAAATTAAGATATTCCTTCACGAGATTAAGAAAGACCTCATGTTTCTAACAGATGTAAGAAAACATCAGCTGGTTTATTTTCAAGATGTGGGCATTTTTTCCTATTTTCAAGAAGGGGCATTATTCTGCAGGTATTTTTCCCATGAGCATTCTGTTGTACATATGTGCTTCACTTAGTAACTTTTATGTGTTATCATATCCCTTAGACCATATATCAAAAAAGTGAAAAAAAGAATGGGACAAATCTGGAGCTATTCCTTTATTTGGCTTACATTTTGCACTCTAAACATGTAAGTGAAGGGTAAACCAACATACAAACAAAACCTTCCTGCATGTGGGCAACAGAAAGAATTAGTGGATGCTTGTCTCTGCTTATTTCCTATGAAGCTAAGGAAGCTTCATTCAAAAAGACAACCAATCCTATGATCTGGTGGAAACAAATTTCCACATGCCAAGATTTTAAGACTGGTCCAGTTTCTCAACTAATAGCAATGGTTTTGTTGTCAAGTTCTGTCAGCTCTGCCTCAGTTGAAGAATATTTTCTAATTTTGACATTAGATACTCGGAGCTACGAAATCATTTAGGTGTCAATAAATATACAAAACAGTGATGTGTTATCGTATGCTACGAGGAAAAAATGAGCCAGACTATAAGATTTTTAATTAGTAATAATTTTGCATAGTGTTATGGTAAAGTAATGGATTTTGTGCACATGAAAAAAAAAATTAAATAGTTAAGTTCCTTTATTTGGCTTACATATATTTGTAACATTGAGGAAAAAAAGATATCATAGTATCTTTTTTCCTCAATGTTACAAAATTTGCAAAAAAAAAGAAAAGAAAAAACCCAACAGAATATCAAAAAGGTGAGTTTTAAACTTTTAATAAATATATTAAATCTAATAGATTGTTTAAAAAGCAGTTGGAAAGGCCTTTTAGCCACCCTGGTGGCGCAGTGGTCTAAGCGATGGCCTCTGATCATTCGTCCGAAAGGGGTCCGAATCCCGGTGAGGCATGGATGTTGTGTTTGTCTTATGGCACTGGCTCTCTCCGTTCCCTGGAACCAGTGACCCTAAATTAGGGACGGGCGACTGCTTATAGCCCATTGAGTTGCTCATGGTGGCCATTAAACCTTCAATCAAATCCAATAAAAAAAAATGCCTTTTGTTTTTGTTTTTTAATTTTGACAGTTTTACTCAGTTTTTGATGGTTTAAACCAATTTTTACAAATTTTCTTGTGAAAAACTTTTTGACATCAAAAACCCAACCCTGGCTTGTAGTTATCCTTCAGAAAACATAAAAATTGCATTGCTGTGGTGGGATAGCAGCATGCTCCTGCTACACCACCCAGAACAACAAAGTTCCAAGCAACTGAAGCTGAACTGTTGTATCTTTGGATTTGAAACAACATTCTGGATATGAGCTAGTCAAGGCAATCGCTGTTTCACTGTAGCATTGACAACCATTTCTCATCTATGTATGGATGTAGGCAGTGGCGGCTGGTGGCTACCGTGCTGTAGCAGGCTAAAAATTTTTGAATTGCGATTCATATTAAGACAATGCAAATCACAATTCAATTTTTTTTTCGAGGAGAGTACATGCATTAATCAATGATTTGCTGTCAACATAAAAGCTTATTTTTTACTGGGTGATAGCCAAAGAAGGCTCTTGTTTGCTGATCGGTCTTTCATGCTATTTGTCAGTCAGCATGGTTATACAGTGTGGTTGCTCCTGCAGCTTACGCTACGCCCCCTTGGGTCTTCTCAAGCAGTCCGCAAGGACTTACAGCTTGCTGAACTTTTCCGAACATGGTAAGCAGCAAAAAACTATGGCGAGATCCCCCTCACCATTCTTTTATTGGAAGTTTTACCCACAATTCCTACAGGATGCAGTCATTGCCCAAAACAGAATGAAAGCTTATTTGATTGTTACCATGCTCTGGAAAACTTTGTGCAATCATTCAGTTAAATTCTTGTGCGTTTCAATTTTTTGTTCTTTGTAGTAAACCTTTTGTAATTTTTTAATTTTTGGAATGGTAACTGCAATTAATTCGATAGATTCTTTGTTAAAATGATAATTTTCTTTAAGAATTTTAGAGGGAAAAGTTGAAGTAAAATCCTTAGAATCCTGAATAAAAGCAAAAATTAATCCTAGGTAAAATCCTTTACATTCATGATTTTTGGGGAGCTTGATCCATGTGCAACTCTTTATATTTTTTTTCATTTCATAAACTCTTTATAGTATAATATGCAGAGTAATTTAGTTAATTCATATTTAAGCTCTTCATGTCATTGAAAATCATGAATAATAAGATTATGTTGGAAATAAAATTATTTAAAATAAATTTAGTCCAACATGCACGTGCATAGATAGCCCCAGGGGATAGCGGGAGGCAATCCCAAGCCTTGTGGCGATACTTAGGCCCCAGGGGATATCCGGGGATAGCAAGGGTTGTTGCGGTCAGTTCCCAAGAAGGGAGTGACGTGACCTTTACCTTGGGGATTAGATGAACCCCTCAGAAGGTCAAGTGACCTTGGAATCAGTGGACAAGGTGAGACCCAAAGAAGTGAGAGACAGTTGAGTTCGAGGAGCAGCAAGGGACAGACGTGGATAGGGAAGGCCCAGAGATGATCATAGAGCGATGTGACCAGAGATAGATGAAGTACTGCCAGCGCTGACAATTGGATAACGATTAGGATTGAAAACCTGAGAGACACATCGAGATTACAGATAAGCTATTTTTCCTTTTCCCTGTTATTGCATGTCATCATCATCATCATCATCATCATTTCAACCATTATCAATCCACTGCTGGACGAAGGTCTCCCCAAGTTTCCTCCACAACGGTCTGTCTTGTGCCAGTCTCCTCCATGTCACTCCCGCATATTTACGAATTTCATCCACCCATCTCCCATGTGGTCTTTTTCTGGGTCTTTTCCTGTCCTTTGGAATCCAATCTAAAATTTCGGCTGTCCATCTATGGTCTGTCCTTCTGGCAGTATGTCCAGCCCATTGCCATTTCAGGGATTTAACTCTGATCATGATGTCTTCCACTCGTCATTTTTCGGATCCACGAGTTTCTCTTCTTATCTCTCCTGGTTATACCAAGCATGCACCTCTCCATGCTTCTTTGAGTTGTTTGCAGCCTTTGTATGTCTCTTTTAGTTAAGGTCCACGTCTCTGCACCATACGTAAGCACTGGAAGGATGCATTGATCAAACACTTTTCTTTTAAGACATAATGGCATATTGCTCTTGAAAATTATGCTGTTTCTTCCAAAAGCTCTCCAGGCAAGTTTTGTACGCCGATTAATTTCTTCACCAATGTGACCCTCACTTGATATCTGCTGTCCAAGATAAACGTACATGTCTGTTATCTCCAGTTTTTCTCCATCAATCGATAAATCTTCATTTCTTGTAAAAGCATTGAACATCACTTTTGTCTTCTGAAAGTTCATTTTTAATCCCACTTCTTTACTCTTGTCAGCAAGTTCCTGGATCATACTCTGCAGCTCTGATGGGGTAGTTGCAAAAATGACTACGTCATCAGCAAAACGAAGGTGGGTTAGATAATCTCCATTAATCTTTATCCCTTTGTTTTCCCAGTTCAGTGATTGAAAGACATTTTCCAATGTGGCATTAAAGAGCTTCGAGATATGGTGTCACCTTGTCTCACTCCCTTTCCAATTTTTATGTGTGTTGTATTTTCAAACAGCCGAATCTTTGCACTTGCATTTTCATAGATGTTATTAATAATATTAATGTATGCATCTGCAATACCGCAGGATTTCAGAGCCGTGGTAACTGCTGATGGTTTCACCGAATCAAAGGCTTTTTCATAATCGATAAAAGCTATGCACAATGGAAGTTCATATTCCCTCGCTCTTTCAATTAGTTCTCTCAGTACGTGGATATGATCTATTGTGCTGTAGCCACTCCTGAATCCAGCTTGTTCTCTCGGTTGAGCCATGTCCAGTGTTACCTTCAAGCGGTGTGAAAGAACTTTAGTGAAGATTTTATAAACCACTGATAGGAGGCTGATAGGTCTGTAGTTCCTGAGATCCTCAATGTCACCTTTTTTGTGTAGCAGGATCATTGTAGCATTGTTCCAATCCACAGGAATCTTCCCTTCATTAAGGCATCGAGTGAAAATTTGGGGCGAGTACTGTTTCAATTTCTCTACTTGCTTCTTGTATGATGTCTATAGTAATTCCATCTTCTCCTGGAGCTTTCCCCGCTTCATGTTCTTGATTGCATGAGCAACTTCTGCTGGGAGTACTGGAAGAACTCTGGTACCTTTCATGATGTCTGGAGTACATGTATCATCCCTTTCATATAATTTGGAGTAGAAATCTTTCACTCTTGTCAAAATTTCGCCTCTATTTCTTGTTATAGAACCATCTGCTTTTCTCAGAGCCATAATCTGTTTTCTTCCCTTACTGAGATGTCCCTTTGCTATCTTAAGGCTTTGGTTGTTTTCAATTGCTTTCCTCACTAGCTCGCAGTTGAATTTCCTTACGTCTTCAGTGATACTTTTTCGTGCTGTCTTGCATAGCTCTATATATTCCACTTTGGAAGTCACATCTTCTTTAGTTGTCCTCATCTCTCTTCTTTTTTGCATCAACATTTTGGTTTTTCCTGATAATTTGTTCACATGCAACTTGTTCTTAGACCCAGCTAATTTTGTTGCTGTTTCCATAAGAGCTTTGGTTACTTTTCTGTTAACTTCCGAAATATCCACTTCTTCCGATGTTAGGCCTTCTAAAGCAGAGAATCTGTTCTTCAGTTCCAACTTGAAAGTATTATGGTGTTTTTAAGGTTGGTTATGTCAATACATTTTGTTTGTCTTATGAGCTTGCCACGTTCCAGTTTAGTGTTGAGGTGCATCTTACATCTCACCAATCTATGGTCACTACCTGTGTTGAACTTGTTCAGCACACTGCAGTCTTCGACGACGAATTTTTTGTTACACATAATAAAATCAATTTCACTTGTCGTCCCAATTGGATGTCTCCATGTCCATTTCCTATGTGGCTTTTTCTTGAAAAAGGAGTTCAAGATGAAAATCCTTCTGCCTCTGCAAACTCAACGAGAGTATTTCCACGCTGGTTTCTGTTGCCGTGACCGAATTTACCTACTGAAGTTTCATTCTGTTGTCGGTGCCCTATTTTTGCATTGAAATCTCCCATAATTATCTTCAAGTGCTGCTTACCTTTATTATTTAGATGACGAATTTCCTCATAAAATTCTTCAATTTCTTCTTCAGGATGACTTGTGGTGGGTGCATAAGTTTGAATAATCTGAGCCTGGTATCTTCTCGATAGTTGGATAACGAGTCGTGCAGCTCTGTCAGAGGAACTTTCAACTTCTACCACTTTATCCTTCAGTTTCTTGTTTATTATAAATCCAACACCACTAGTCCTGCCAGTATCTGTCCCACGATAATAGAAGAGATGTCCACTTTTCAGTTCAATGAGATCTCCTTTTCTCCTTACCTCACTTAGCCCTACGATGTCCCACTTGATCCTTTGTAGTTCCTCTTCCAATTCAAGAAGCCTTGAATCAGAAGATAGGGAGCGTCCGTTATGGGTAGCCAAGGTCAGCATCAAATGGCAGCCTAGTCCGGTCCTCCGGGGATTCTTAGCACCCTCTGCCTTCATGTCGCACTGGGCTGCCTTGGCCAGGTACATTCCAGCTGCCGGAGACTGAGGGCCAAGATTTAAGTTGTAGAGTCATTTTGGAGGTGTTTGGCCATAACTCACCACGCTGGCCAAGCGGGTTGGTGAGTGTGGGATAGCATTTCCTCTGATCCCGATGGTATAGTTATACCGCTATTGGCGGTCGTCAGAGCCCCTTTAGTGGGAACAGGATGCACCACGAGAAGGCGGGGTTGACATTTGTCAAGGAGAGGCTGTGATGTTACGCATCACCTGACCTTACATGCATGTACTTGCTTAAATTTATTCATAAACCTACTTAGAGCACGTGGCGTGTGTATTGGTCATGATCGAACAATGAAAACCCAGTTAGCTAGGTAAAACATTTAAGTAAAGCATAGGAGAAAAGGAACTAGAAGTAAAATAAATCACTAAGCATTGCACTTATATATATAGATAGATGTATGCAGAAATGATTGGAGACGTTATAGAGAAAAATCGTAATACTAATAATTTTTATTTGTAAGGTATTGTTAACGGCTGCACCCACGCACGTGGTACCTTAGTGTTCCTAAATCTCACGTATTAAACCATTTTTATTACTTCCACATAAGATTCCTGTTTGTTTTCCTTATAACCACACAAGACATAAGTTAAGGTATGTGTAAACTAAGATATGTGTTTATGTTTCTGATTTCTTTCACGAGTGGCACCTTTACTCCCCCACCATTCCAGTGACGGGATAAAGGTGAATCACAACGCCGTGCTTTATTATATGCCAGTACATTATAAGAGGCACGTTTTTGTAGAACAAAAGTCCCATAGTTATAAAAAGGCAAGATAAAGTAAATTTAATCGGTAAATGATCTGTAATTGATGCACTTATAATTTGTTCATAATAATAAATATAACAATAAAATTAACACCTTGTATTTAACATTGTTGACAGTAACACGTGTTCCAGTGAATAGCATTAACACGTGTTCCATTGTTCCATAAAGTATATAACATTGGTACGAGTTAATATTTGTTTATAACAATTACAAGGTTGAATGTACATTGAACGAAAACACTGCAAAAATATTCCCCTTAGAAATATGGAAATGTATAAAAACTTATTTTTCAAAAACCTGAGTAAATAGTTTTTTTATATGATTCACATTTGAATGTTTTCTTGCCAACTGAGGTCATCGTAGATGCCGCCCTGGTGGTGCAGTGGTTTAAACAGTGGCTTCTGATCATTCATCTGGAAGGGTTTGAATTCTGTTGAGGCATGGATGTTGTGTTTGTCTTATGGCACTGACTCTCTCTCTCTTCCCTGGAACCAGTGGCCCTAAATTAGGGTTGGGCAACTGCAATTAGCCCATTGAATTGCTCACGGTGGTAGTTAAACTTCCAATTAAAAAAAGTCATTGCAGATTAATAAATCTATAAATTCTGCAAAATATTAGGCTTAATATTTTATCTAATATATGGCTAGAAATTTAACCACTAACACTAAAAAGGCAATGTAATTACTGACACTAAAAAGGTGAAGAAAATTATTAACAATACCTGTACATTTTTATATAACTACAGAAAACATTTGCAGTTGCCTTTAATTTTTCTTTATTATTATTATTATTTTTTCATAGCAGGTGGTGAGGATAAGCCCGTTGAATTCCAAGGTCCTTGCTGGAAAGGGGTACGTTGGGGCATGCACATTTTCAGTGTCACTAGGCACGACTGCTTGTAATTGTACACAACTATGTTTGAACTGTTTTTGTTGTCCGAGACAGTAAAAAGTTAAAATGCACTAAATACAATCATTTGTTGTAAGTAATGTGTATGCTCCAGTTATGTTAATGTTATACCAATCTCAGTTACTGTGATAACAGTGATATAGAGATCAGTGATGCAAACAAAGTGGTAAATGGATGTGTGCATTGCTGTGAACGTGTACATTTAATGCAGTACAAAAAATCTGTGAGTAGAATGGTAGAATGCTTTCCTACCAAAAAGAAAAAGCACATGAAGTCATCTGGATAATTACTGTCTGTGCTCACTTCCCTGATACTGATACAGTGAATTGTTTCTAACAAAATCTCTGACTGTTCTGATATTGTTTGTATAGTACTTTCTTATCCTTTAGCAAAAAGTGATGAGAATTATGATCATTTGTTGGCTATATAAAAATGGTGTGCTGTTTGGAGTATCTGAGGAAACCCATTAGTGGATGTCTGCAGTTTTTGCTAAGAGGAATAACCAAATGATTAAACAACAGAAAACACTCCAATCATGCATAAAAGAAAAAGGCAAGTATTTCTTGTTAGAAATTCTAAGTAGGTTCGCGCGTTGATCTCAAATGACGGATTCAACAAACGAAAGAGAATTCTTGAATTCACTGAACGAATGGTTGAAAGCATAAAGAGTACTTACCACCTTTAAATAGATAATCCTTTATCTTTAATCAAATGAATATATTTTTCACAACATCACACTGACCATCTAAGATTGAAATCACAAGCTATCCAATTTTATATTGGTTTGGAATAACATCACAAACGCAGTACGTACACACATAACTTCATCTTTTGCTTTTTGTTCTCACGGGAACAGCTTTTCTCTTCTCAGGTCGAAGGTCAGGCAAACACTTCACTTCTTTTTGCGTTGGAGTGAGGAGAGTTTTTCCTTTATTATTTACAAAAAGTTCGCTTAGCGCTGCAACACCATCTATATTGTTCTTTTGTGTGGAACTTTGAACGGACACATCGCACTCTTTCCAACTCCTATTTTGGTTTACAAAAGATTGTTTGCCATTGTTTTGATGATTTAAGATGAAAAATTAATGAACAATGAGGAAACTGAATTTGAAACCAAAGTAGGTTTAATTAACTTGAATTGATTATAGGCTGAGTGGATATTTTACATGGATAACCTAGTTGTGGGCAGTGACGTCTTAACACTTTTGGGGGCCCTAGGCAGTCATATTTTTCGGGGCCTCTGATCTTGTATATACAGAACATATACAACATATGGTATTATTACAATATGTGGTTATTTTTTTTATTCACACATGGCATTGCATTATATACAACATATGGATAGATATATATACTAAAGAGCAAAGCCGAAAACTTAAGAAAAACTTTAGAATTTAAAACGAAAGATGCAAAATAACCTGAAGATCAAAACGCGCAACGCAGCAGTTATGAAAATTCAGAATTCACATTCGATTAAGAGACTGAAGCAAAAAAATATTTTGACTCACACCAAGTACAACATAGAAAAGGTTATGTATTGACCGGTGTGAGTAAAAAGAGAAAAATAAAACAACTGAATGTAGAAAGTGTCGAGAATACTGAGCCTTGGCTTTATCAAGGACCAGCAAAAAACTCTGCATTTTCTCACTTCCACAAAGACCTATTTGGAAATGGGTTTCTGCAAAGTCATAGATGCAAGTAATAAGCCCACCAAAAAATTTTTTAAAAATATATATTTTAAAGAATATATATAAATGTCATGACCTCCGCAGAGTTGCATGACCAAGCTTTAGTTAACAATTTAGCTAGCATCCATAACTTTCCTGGCCCGACCCATGCTCTTCATCTGTTACTATTAAACAGAAAGAAGAAGATTATAGAAAACTCAAGTTGTAAGAGTGACATAATAAATCAGAAATAATGTTCAGCAATAACAAATTACCAAGTTTGCCTGAGAGAGAATTTAAACCTAAATAGCAATACAAAAGTATTACAAATTCTTAACATTGCAATAAAAAAGGAGATATTAATTTTTTTAAACAGAGATTCTTGAAAGAAAACTGGATTATAAAACCCCCTACTCCACAACTTCTGACAACACAAAAACGAGAATATAATAAAGACAATAATTAATTAAAGAAACGCATTGTGAAGGTTATATGACATGAACAATTAGTTGCAATATGTACAAAGTATTTCAGAAGTGCTTTAAGTGCATAATTAAGTAGTTATTAAGAACTTAACTACATTGAAAACACAGCGCAAATTACAAGAACAATGAAACGGCCGGCTGTTTTGGCTTTAGTTCCCTAAAAACGCGCAAAGTTACCCAGAAAAGAAAGAGTTAAAATCCGCAAAAAAGTTAATAGACTTGCCAGTGCCTAAAAGCGGAAAACAAAAAAAGAAAAAAAGTACAAGAAGTTCAATCATTAAACTTGGAAATCCCAAAACCCAAAGACAATGAAGAGAGCTTACCTCTTATGCAACTGAACTTCCTCCTTTCTTGAGGAAACGTGGCCGACCTTTTAACCCAAACTTCTAAACCCCCTGCCACTCCCTAGTCGCTGGGGGCAGTGTGGGTGGGGCTGAAGGCCTCCACACACTGAAAAATCCTACTCGCAGAGATTTTAACTAGAGAAAAAAATATATAATTAAGATTGTGGACCTGTATGATCAGAAAGAGCAGAATTAACTCTCCAGAATACATGAGAAATATTATGAAATGCACAAGTAGTGTATTTAATAATCTTTGCATGTATTTAATCACCTTAGTGAGCTTCTGTAGACTATTCAGAATCCTATTAATTTTAATGTTAGTTTTACTATTTTTAGTATAGCTATTCTAGTGAGCGAATAACTAGTTTTCTTTTATATTTATTTTTATTTTATTTTATAAACAGATTTTTAAGCTTTTTTTGTGATTTTGTCTATATTATTTAATTTTTAATTTTTAATAGGAACTTCTTATCCATAGCACTAAGTTCCTTTTTGTAGTTAATAGGCATCCTCTAGCCAACTTCCAAAAGGCTTTCATTGGTCAGAATCATATTATTAACTGCGTAGAAAATTAAAGCAGATCTGCCAACCTTACTCTATTATTCAGAATAATTTTTCTTAAAGTTCTTTTGATGAAAGAAGTAAGAATTTTGTTCTCTAGAAAACTGTCTAATAGTATATTAATGTGGTAGTTGAAGTCCAAATTGTTGCTGCAAATTCTTGAAATTCTAAGCACCTGAGAAATTAGTACATTCTCAATTACTTTGGTTGATATGTTATTATTCCAGTGTAGATATTTAATTACTTTGAAAGGAAAACTGACTCTTTTATCAAAGAGGCTAATAGATGGGTTACCTCTGTTAAGTTTAATGCTTAAGTCTAGGAACTCTAGTTCCTGATTACTGTGGTTGGTTTTACATAAGTTAAGAGAGCTAGGATAGATACGATCAATATCACTCTCTATAACTTCTGAATTATTTATACACAGCAGATCGTCAATATATCTAAATGTGTAAAGGTAGTTATCGGAGCAGGTGGAGTGATTTTTAATGAATTTATATTCCTTAAAGAACAGGAATAGATTTGCAATACTTGTGGATGTTGACGTTCCCATGGGGATACCGTTTACTTGCTTATAGAGGGTATTATTATATAAGATATGGTTATTTTTAATGCAGCAATTGAGATAAGAGTTCCAGGCTCCCTACATTAACAAATTGGTTAAGTTTAAATTCTGCATACAGCTCTTTAAAGGTAGTGATTATATCTGACAGAGGCAGATTAGTATATAGGTTCTCAAAATCATAACTATTAATATCTAAGGGATTTACTTCGAGTATAGTGGAAATTACTTCTGCATTATTATTAATTATCCAAAAATCTCTGTACTTCAAATTAGTACAGTAACTAATGTGTTTCAAAACCTTCTTCAAGATTTCTTCAAAAGCTAGATCAATTTTCTTTTTATGACTCCTGACTCCACTAGCTATGAATCTGAACTTCACTGGATCTTTATGAAACTTAACAGTTGCAAAAAGAAAAGGAAATTCAGGCTCATATCTTCTTATTTGTGGAATTTTAAGCTTCTTGAAGAATGCCTTAAAACGATTTTCTAACTGCTTAGTGGAATAACTTACGGGCTCGTAGGTTACTCTATTATTGAGTTCCATAGTTAACAATTCAAAATAGAACTTCTTACAGATAATTGCAAAATTATTGCTAGCTTTATCCGTAGTGGTAAAAATAAATAGGTCTTGTAGTTTGGAGAGTGACCTTTTAGCATCTCCAGAGAAAAATAGATTTTTGCTTCAGTCTCTTAATAGAATATATATATATATATATATGAAGGATAAAGTTGTAGAAGTTGAAAGTTATATATATTATTTATATATTATATATATATATATATATATATATATTCTATTAAGAGACTGAAGCAAAAATCTATTTTTCTCTGGAGATGCTAAAAGATCACTCTCCAAACTACAAGACCTATTTATTTTTACCACTACGGATAAAGCTAGCAATAATTTTGCAATTATCTGTAAGAAGTTCTATTTTGAATTGTTAACTATGGAACTCAATAATAGAGTAACCTACGAGCCCGTAAATTATTCCACTAAGCACCGCCAATAGCGGTATAACTATACCATCGGGATTAGAGGAAATGCTATCCCACACTCACCAACCCGCTTGGCCAGCGTGGTGAGTTATGGCCAAACCCCTCCAAAATGACTCCACAACTTAAATCTTGGCCCTCAGTCTCCGGCAGCTGGAATGTACCTGGCCAAGGCAGCGGCCAGTGCGACATGAAGGCAGAGGTTGCTAAGAATCCCCGGAGGACCGGACTAGGCTGCCATCTGATGCTGACCTTGGCTACGTATAATGGACGCTCCCTATCTTCTGATTCAAGGCTTCTTGAATTGGAAGAGGAACTACAAAGGATCAAGTGGGACATTGTGGGGCTAAGTGAGGTAAGGAGAAAAGGAGAAGATCTCATCGAACTGAAAAGTGGACATCTCTTCTACTATCGTGGGACAGATACTGGCAGAACTAGTGGTGTTGGATTTATAATAAACAAGAAACTGAAGGATAAAGTTGTAGAAGTTGAAAGTTCCTCTGACAGAGCTGCACGACTCGTTATCCAACTCTCGAGAAGATACCAGGCTCAGATTATTCAAACTTATGCACCCACCACAAGTCATGCTGAAGAAGAAATTGAAGAATTTTATGAGGAAATTCGTGATCTAAATAATAAAGGTAAGCAGCACTTGAAGATAATTATCGGAGATTTCAATGCAAAAATAGGGCAACGGCAACAGAATGAAACTTCAGTAGGTAAATTCGGTCACGGCAACAGAAACCAGCGTGGAAATACTCTTGTAGATTTGGCAGAGGCAGAAGGGTTTTTCATCTTGAACTCCTTTTTCAAGAAAAAGCCACACAGGAAATGGACATGGAGACATCCAAATGGGACGACAAGTGAAATTGATTGTATTATGTGTAACAAAAAATTCGTCATAGAAGACTGCAGTGTGCTAAACAAGTTCAACACAGGCAGTGACCATAGATTGGTGAGATGTAAGATGCACCTCAACACTAAACTCGAACGTAGCAAGCTCATAAGACAAACAAAATGTATTGACATAACCAACCTTAAAAAACACCATAATACCTTCAAATTGGAACTGAAGAACAGATTCTCTGCTTTAGAAGGCCTAACATCGGAAGAAGTGGATATTTCTGAAGTTAACAGAAAAGTAACCAAAGCTCTTATGGAAACAGCAACAAAATTAGCTGGGTCTAAGAACAAAGTGCATGTGAACAAATTATCAGGAAAAACCAAAATGTTGATGCAAAAAAGAAGAGTGATGAGGACAACTAAAGAAGATGTGACTTCCAAAGTGGAATATATAGAGCTATGCAAGACAGTACGAAAAAGTATCACTGAAGACGTAAGGAAATTCAACTGTGAACTAGTAAGGAAAGCAATTGAAAACAACCAAAGCCTAAAGATAGCAAAGGGACATCTCAGTAAGGGGAAAAAAACAGATTATGGCACTGAGAAAAGAAGATGGTTCTGTAACAAGAAATAGAGGCGAAATTTTGACAAGAGTGAAAGATTTCTACTCCAAATTATATGAAAGGGATGATACATGTACTCCAGACATCATGAAAGGTATCAGTACCAGAGTTCTTCCAGTCCTTCCAGCAGAAGTTGCACATGCAATCAAGAACATGAAGCGGGGAAAAGCTCCAGGAGAAGATGGAATTACTGTAGACATCATACAAGAAGCAAGTGGAGAAGTCGAAACAGTACTCGCCCAAATTTTCACTCGATGCCTTAATGAAGGGAAGATTCCTGAGGATTGGAACAACGTTACAATGATCTTGCTACATAAAAAAGGTGACATTGAGGATCTCAGGAACTACAGACCTATCAGCCTCCTATCAGTGGTTTATAAAATCTTCACTAAAGTTCTTTCACACCGCTTGAAGGTGACACTGGACATGGCTCAACCGAGAGAACAAGCTGGATTCAGGAGTGGCTATAGCACAATAGATCATATCCACTTACTGAGAGAACTAATTGAAAGAGTGAGGGAATATGAACTTCCATTGTGCATGGCTTTTATCGATTATGAAAAAGCCTTTGATTCGGTGAAACCATCAGCAGTTGCAATGGCTCTGAAATCCTGCGGTATTGAAGATGCATACATTAATATTATTAATAACATCTATGAAAATGCAAGTGCAAAGATTCGGCTGTTTGAAAATACAACACACATAAAAATTGGAAAAGGAGTGAGACAAGGTGACACCATATCTCCGAAGCTCTTTAATGCCACATTGGAAAATGTCTTTCAATCACTGAACTGGGAAAACAAAGGGATAAAGATTAATGGAGATTATCTAACCCACCTTCGTTTTGCTGATGACATAGTCATTTTTGCAACTACCCCATCAGAGCTACAGAGTATGATCCAGGAACTTGCTGACAAGAGTAAAGAAGTGGGATTAAAAATGAACTTTCAGAAGACAAAAGTGATGTACAATGCTTTTACAAGAAATGAAGATTTATCGATTGATGGAGAAGAGCTGGAGATAACAGACATGTACGTTTATCTTGGACAGCAGATATCAAGTGAGGGTCACATTGGTGAAGAAATTAATCGGCGTACAAAACTTGCCTGGAGAGCTTTTGGAAGAAACAGCATAATTTTCAAGAGCAATATGCCATTATGTCTTAAAAGAAAAGTGTTTGATCAATGCATCCTTCCAGTGCTTACGTATGGTGCAGAGACGTGGACCTTAGCTAAAAGAGACATACAAAGGCTGCAGACAACTCAAAGTAGCATGGAGAGGTGCATGCTTGGTGTAACCAGGAGAGATAAGAAGAGGAACACATGGATCCGAAAAATGACAAGAGTGGAAGACATCATGATCAGAGTTAAATCCCTGAAATGGCAATGGGCTGGACATACTGCCAGAAGAACAGACCATCGATGGACAGCCGAAATTTTAGATTGGATTCCAAGGGACAGGAAAAGACCCAGAAGAAAACCACATGGGAGATGGGTGGATGAAATTCGAAAGTATGCGGGAGTGACATGGAGGAGACTGGCACAAGACAGACCGTTGTGGAGGAAACTTGGGGAGACCTTCGTCCAGCAGTGGATTGATAATGGTTGACAATGATGATGATGATGATATATATATATATGTGTGTGTACTATATACAATGTATGAGAATTATTATGTACACCACCATCACCATGTTCAGAGCTCGACAAATGTGTTCTAAATCTAGAGAAGCCAGCTCCAAAATTTAGGCGCCAGTTGAAACGAAGTCAATAATGCATGATTCATGCGTTATTGACTTCATTTTACCTGGCACCTAAATTTTGGAGCTGGCTCCTCTAGATCCAGAACATATTTGTCGAGCCCTGCGCATGAACAAAAACATGTTTGGTTTATGACGCTGGAATGAAAGTGGTAAACCATATTAAATGTCAATTTTTTTGCTTTTTACCCAAACCACTTGTTGCAAAATGAAGTTCAAATTCGCTTTATAATTTTCTTTTCCATTCTTTCAGTAGATGATCTCAAAAAAATTTAAATTTCAGATTTCGATTTTATTAAAATACTATTTGCGGATGTTATATTTTGTACATATTAATTCAAAGTACCATATTTTTTTGTATTTATCTGTAGACCATAAAATTCAGGAAAAAATTTCCTTTGTGAGATCCACAAGGACGTATAATCCAAAGAGAAAAACAATTTTTTTCTTCGCATAATCCGCAGCAGCATGTCGTAGACCATGACATTTCAAAAAGAAAAAAAAAAACAACTAGTCCATACCTGCCAACATTAGCAATACCCTTGTTACTAATAACTGGCATTGCGTGAAATACATAGACTATTTTACGAAATGATCCATCTCTTTGTAAAAAACAAATATGTGCCCCAACAAAACGTTGCAACAAATAAGGACTCTAATGAAACAAACTTAACATGTGCAAAACATAAAGTTGATTCCCTGGCGAGGGCATGATTGTGAGATTTAAGTTCGAAATTTCCACCAGTAAAAATCAGTAAGATGCGTTCAGAATTTCACAATGCTTGACAGAAATGAAATCCAAGCAAGTAAATGCACAGTGCATGAACCTCCACTTACCATATGATCATACTGCCTCTAAAATTGCAGTTTAAGACAAGATGAGACCAAAGAAGGGAGAAAAAAAAGCTGAACATTTTAATGGTGAAAAATCAAAACAGACAGCAAGAATGCGGACTACTGTCAGTTTGTCTTTTGTTGACTCTGCAACTGTACAGCACCATTGCTTAATTTTTCTTTCTGCCGATATCATCCTCTGCCTATTTTTTCATTGTTGCTTTTCTTTTTTTCTAGTTTTTTATGCCCTCTGATAACAACCAACAGCCTGATGACCATGAGCACATGATATCAAAGCCTCAACTATTTTAGATAAATCGTGTAACTTTGGAAATATTAATACTTTTGAATACCATGCATCAATTTTTCCAAATTCGTCACTTCCGTTTTCGGGAATTTCCTTCTTCCCTTATCAAGATTAAGTGCAAAAACTTATGGGGTGGGGAGATATTTCACAGCGCTGGACAGTGGCAACATGGGGGGGGGGGCAATTATGGAAAATACTTCCAGTTTGGGAAATTTTTCTTTTATTTTCAAGCTGAAATACAAAAACTTATGCAGTAAAATGATACTTAAAAATACTGAACAGAGGCAACATCGTGAGTAAAAAGAAATTACGATTACGGAAAAAAAAAATCTGAACTCCGTCGACTTTCTGTTTTCGAAAGTTTCGTCAAAATGCAATTCAGTTATTCCGTCCTCCGACGAACATCTACCCTCCTTCCCTCCCTCCATTCTGTTTAATTATGCATCGATCTCCTGTATGGCCAAAATAACGAAAAAGGCAGATTTTCACGATTTGGCGGAATAATTTCAGAAGATTAGAAGGAAATTTTCGCGGCGTCTAACTTCCATTTTCGCAAATTCTTGCCTACAGTTTCAAGCTATAATATAAATGTATATGCCACAAAATGATATTTAACAAAATACTAGACACAAACGCAACATCAGGAGAAAAAAATTACGATTAGGGCAAAATTCTTTTTACTCCATTTAACTACTGTTTTCTAAAGCTTTGAAATACAAAATACCATCCCAAGACGGAAAATGACCCCCCCAAATTCTCTTCAGTTTTGCATAAATCTTGAGAATGATCTAAATGATGACAAAAAAACCTAAAAAAAAACTGGACAATTTTGCAAATCTGCTTAAGAATTTATGTATATCATACAGTAATAGCAAAATAATTTTTTTTAAACAAAATGAATAATTCGTAGAATCCATAGTCAGACAACTAAATCCGTAGGAACTATGGACATTCTGTAGTAATTGGCATGTATGACAGTCTATAATCCGCACCTATAATTTTAATCGTGAATCGTAATTTCCGATAGAAAACGGCGATTCACAGGACTGACTCGGAAATCCAAAGATGTAAGAAAGAAATGATCGTCTTATTGAAAAAGTAGCTGTCATTTTGAAGTACTTTTATGTTACTTTGAAGTAAATAAAGAACTAAAATTGCTAGCTGTTGCAGCATTATTGTAGTTCATTAGTTACACTAAAAAATCCATTGAAATTGCGGACAGTCCATAGCATTGTCTTATTTCTGAATACATTTCAACTGAATACCGAAGAAAAGAAAAAAACCTTAACTATTACAGTTAGCACACCAAAACTGGGCAATGTGATTCGCATTTCATCGATTTAATGAAGGAAATTAAGTGAACAGTATTGGGCAATGTGATCACAGAATGGTTGCATACTACGGAATCCATAGAAACTGCGGGATTGACGCGAGTCATGGATTCTCGCACGTAGGCTTCCATACGCGCAAATAGTAACGGCTTCCTTGCATCATATTTTCTGTCAAAATGCTTCTAAGTAGAAAAATATATGTATATATATTCTTACAATCTCTTTGCGGTCTTCTATCCGGCTGTTATGTTACATTTTTTCAGTTACTGCATTTTCGGTACTTTTCCAGTAACACCAACTCTCCTGACAGTTACCTCGCAGACTTTTTAAAACGCTGCATGTTTTCTTTTTCTTTCTTTACCGGTGTCCGCAGTACATAAATTTATAACTTTTTAATAGATAATCTATGGATTATACAACAGAAATTACGGTATTTACTGCAAATTATGAAATCTCAAGTAAGAAAAAATTAGGTGCCACAGCCAAAATTTTAGGCGCCTGATTTTAGGCCCGGTATTTGTTGAGTCCTGACCATATTATCCCTATGAGAAGAAATATTCAATATCCAGTATCTTTTTAAATACCACTTGATAGGAAAAATGGTACATGACAAAAATTGTAGAACACCATGAAATGTACCAAGTGCATTCACATTCTGTTGTTTAGCAAATTATAAGAAATTGGGTGCTGAAAGATATTTTTCTTCCCCATTCTACAAATTATTCAACAAAAATTAAGTTAAAACAGAAGAAAGAAAGAAATCAACCAGCGCCATTTCCAGACAATATGACGCACCAGACGAAAATGGCGATATGCTACCCCTGTAATTGGTATTTGTGTAAACAGCGACGATGGAAGAAATATATAAGTAGCCCAGGTGGGCAATCCCTAGTGATAAACATACATGCACTTCTTCATATATATATATAACTCAAATGACTGTTTAAAAGGAAAAAATGATGCGGGGAAAAAAGCGATTTGTGCATGGCCCTCAAGCCTGTCCCACATTCGTGATCGGGAGGGAGGTCGGCTTTCTCTGTTTCTTATTTTGTCACAAAAGATCCATACACCCTAGCTTTCCTCCTGCCTCCTTGGGAAATCGAAGCTATGACCAAGGTTTTTTTGAAAAAAGGCAAAAGAACTTCCAACTTTCAGGATTGGTGTTTCTTCTTTTCATTAAAAAAACAACAACCTGCTGATGAGTGGTAAAAAAATTTGACTTTTTGTAAACCCATAAGACTCTTAGGGCGTTGGGGGCCCCAGTTCAGGTGGCGGTCCTGAGCACCAGCCTCTTGGCCTAACCTTAAAATTAAAACTGTTGTGGTTGTGGGTGCATGAATGTGATTATAGGTGATTAAACAATGTATTTCTGTAGAATACAGATGCAGTATTTGTGTGTGTGTGTGTGTGTGTGTGTGTGTGTGTGTGTGTGTGTGTGTGTGTGTGTGTGTGTGTGTGTGTGTGTGTGTGTGTTTTATGGTGCTTTCTTTTAATTTTAAATATTATTTACCATTCTTCTCATACCAACACTGTGCAGATCTGGTAATTGTACAGATCTGCCATTAATTCTCTGCTTCAAAGAGGTGGTCAGAGGCTACATTGCATCAATGTTAGGCTTATTTGAGGTAGTACAATATAAACAATATGAGCATTTTGTTAGATCCAAAGGTCAAGAAGTCCATGCTAAAACATACTGAAAATAGAGTTATGTGTTCATTGTCATGATAAAGTTGCTGATAGAACAGGTGATGACACTCGATTCTTGCAGGAATACAGAACAGGCTTTGATCACCACTATGTTGGTAAGTGAAGTTTGCAAGCCTGCCATAATACACGATTACCTGTATTTGTAACAAGAGGAATTGAAAACGAAAACAGGTTCAAAATTGTTTATGGTCTCTGGTATTATCAACGTGGATATGGAACAAATACCAATCTGGTGAACTTCCAAATCTCTACCAAAGATGCTTTTCTATTTTCTATAATTTCTGGAGATTTTAGTGTTTGTATTCCAGAAATAATAAAAATACTAGACACACAACTGTATTGTTCTGATGTTGTCATTTTTTTTCTTCTTGGGGGAGGGGGCACATTGTTACTGTATAGCCTTGAAACAGTTTTGTTTGTTTCTTTTGCCCACTACTCTAGCTAGATGTATTTATTAATATAAATAAATTTGCTGCCAGAGGCCATCTGTATGGATTGCTGCAAAAGGGCATGAATAACTGTCAGAGTAATTAAGCCCTCTCATCGGTATGACAGTGGTTGAGGTCTGGAGTTTTTCCCCACCTGAAGCAATCTGTCAAACCATTTTCATCATGCTGTTCTGGCATGCCTTGGATTAACTCATGCAAAAAATGGTATGCATCCCTGTTAACTTATATTGGTGGACAGAAGCAGCTATGACTTAATTTGTTTTTTAATTTTAGAATATTTGTTTCATTTATAGATGTTTTGGCTCATCTCTTATTGCAATGGGATCTTGCCTTTTTATGTTACATGTTTTCTCTAACTTATTTCCTCTTCACCCCCCACCCTACCTTTTCAGAGTGCATTGCCTAATCTTTTGAGAGTTGTCTGCTTTCACTGTTGTACTGGTTATCAGTGTTGAACACATACAGCGGCTGCCTCTTATTTTATGGTATTGAATGGCAACAAACAGTATATATTTTTTTGTTTCATTTTAGTGTTGACCTTTGATGGGGATATATTAATCAGTCTCCTTATTGGCTAGCTGTTGTGTTACCTTGATTTGCAATAATAATTTTCAGGGCGACGAAATTTTAAAGTTTTCAGATATTATCTGATTTACCATTCATATCATATTTACACCGATAAAGGGATTCACAACTTCAAAAATCATTTTCTTGTTTTACTGCAACAAGATTGAGAAGTTTTTACTGGATAATGATGTTGATCACATTAGTTTTAGAAAAAGGTATTTGAAATAAAATTTGCTGGGATTGCTTTAAGAATAGCGATGCTAATACAGATGTCACTGGTACATGGTATCTAAAAATTGATTCCCTGAGTGATTGTTTTTGTGTTTGGTGGAACAAAATTATTATGTAAAAGATGGTATGAAAACACTGGTCAGTCAGCCAAATTCTTTATGCCACATAAATCTTTAAAAGCATATATGTGAAAAGTTTGGTTAACTTATATTCATATACATCTTCAGAAAACCTTATTTGCAATGAAAAACCTCTCAACTTGAGCACTTGGAAAGTTAGATCTGAGGCAATTTTATGTTTATTCACAGCTGAACATCCTTTTCCGTATGCAGTTGAACTTAAGCTTATAGAATTGACTCGAACCTTGGCCAAAGATCCAGTCACTGTGTATGAATACCAGATGAATTTTTACTTACAAAATGAAAGATGGTCTTGTTCAAACAATAAAAAATCAAATCATCTCTACCCTCAGACAAACTCTTTACTCACTGAACATTGATTTGAGTACAAGTCACGCCTACAGCAATGTCAACCATTCTTGTACAGTATTTTGTCCTGAGAAACAAGATGTTGTTGTAACACAGCATTTGTCTTCTCTTCAGCTTTTATGCACCTCGGACTGTGAACTTACGCTCATGGTCTGAGGTGCGTAAGAATTAGAAATGAAAAATGTGTGAATAAATTTACTGAAATTGTAACTGAAAAAGAAAGTTATACAATTCAGTATTTTCTTTTTTATAGACTTGTTATCCACATACAGTATTCCACACAGAATAACCTACTCTGTAAGGTGTGGATCTCTCGTATACATGAAAGGAGTGGTCCAAAACATCCATAAGAGGTGTATAGAACAATATGCAGATGTCTAACCTCCATGTCCTTTCTGAATATCGAAGAGATAAAGTGCTAATTTGTCACCTGTGTTGTGTCACAGAAAGTTCTTCTGAGGGTTTAATCTTCAACAGAATTTTTCCAAGGCCTATTCTGAAGGCATCTTTGTATTGTTATGTTCATTACCTGATACATACTTGTTCTGTGCTGATTCATATTTCATTCTCTATTTCTGTGGATTGCCACGTTGTTGCCATTCACATAACTTTTCTGTTTTTCTTGATATTTACAAATGTTGGCTCTTGGGTATTTACCTAGTTTTCACATTTTTAGTAAAATAAATGTAAAAAAAGGAAATGGGATTTTTCAATAATCATAGTACCATGTTTTGTGGCACATAATCCGCAAATTATCTGTTCCTAAAAGTTTAAATTTTAGCCACTGCGGATTATATGACGGTGCGGATAGTATGGCGCTATCCCCCCCCCCCCCCCCCCAACTTAAAAAGTGAAGCAGTTTTGCTCTTCATACCGTGCCGTATAATGAGGGAAATCTGTATCATATCAAAGCTTTAAGAATGTCATGTTTTCGACAATGCGCAAGTGCCACTGCATCGACATATCCCCCGCCTTGACAAAAACTTCTGTTGTATGTGTGTGTAGACATTTCCTCCCTGTGGATTGCTGCTTTGTAAAAGGGAGGAAAACATTACCTGCAGCAAAGCGCATTGACCTTGAATAGGGGAGTGCCATTTCCATTCCATGCTGCTCTGACTCGTGACCTCTGTGACATCATCTCCCCCTCCACACACACACTCTCTTTCCGAGGCTCCAACCCCACTCCCACTTGTTTATTTTGCTCTACTTCAAAGAGAATACCTCTGGCACTACAGCTCCAAGACTGAAGGGGAGAACTTTGACACTATCACAAATTATTTATGGTCATCACAAATTATTTATTTTCAGTTGTTGATGTAATTTAAGCATTACTCAGAGTTACAGCACGATTGCCACATAAATTAAAAATATGATCACAACCATTTGAAAGTTGCTGGGTATTGTAACTAACTTTTTAAATTTTCAAAACAAATTCAGCAATTTTATATTTTGTTAAACTCCTTAAATGGAAAGAAAGTATACGCTGAAGTGCCAGAAAAACTGGTACACCAGTCTAATACTTGGTAAGTCCCCACGGGAGCGCAGGACTGCAGAAATACGATGGAATGTGCACTCCAACTTGCTTCTGGAAATATGCTGTAGGCAATGCACACCATACTTCCTGCAGAGCATTCCACAATTCGGGTGTATTCCGAGGTCTCAGATTCCTATGTTTGATAGCGCGTTGCATTGCATCCCAAATGTGTTCTATCACGTTCAGATCTGGGGACTTGGGTGGGAATGGCAACACCCCAAACACCGATGAATGCTCCTCTAACATAATGTGGCATCCTGACACTTGTGTGGAAATGCATTGTCCTGTTGGAACAATCCCAACCCATTGGCATGAATGGGTGTACCTCGTCAGAAAGAATGTGCACATAGCGTTGGCCGGTCACAGACGTTTGTAGACATACCAGGGGTCCCAGTGAAGTCCAGCTAAACACATCCTAGAACCCCCACTAGCCAGTACAGTTCCCTGTTGACAGGCTTGATCCATGGCTTCATGGGGTTTGCGTCACACACGAATCCTTCCATCTGCCCGATGCAGTTGGAAACGCGACTTGTGAGACCAGGCTACTTGTTTCCAGTCATCAAGTGTCCAGTGGCTGTGTTGCCGTGCCCAAGTGTGGCACATAGCTCTGTGTCGTGCACCCATCAAGGAAACTAGAGTTGGGCGTCGGCTCCCAAAGCCCATATGGTGCAGGGTACGTTGCACAGTCCGGACGCTGATGCTTGTTAAGGCTCCAGCATTGAATTCCGATTATACCTGCAAGCGTGTTGCACGCCTATCGCGTGATACGATTCTTGACAGCCGATGATGTGAACGTGACATTTACCCAATGTCTTTTTACGGCCACCTGGTATCGTAGGTTGGAGGTTTTGTCGGAATTCTTGTAATTGCGGTACACCCTTGCAATGGTCGTCCGTGAAAATCCGAACTACGATGGCCTATCTCACGAGTGCCAACTATGACACTGCGTTGAAAATAGCGTAAATTATTACTTGTCATTTTCATGCCGAAAACAGCTCTGACAGCTGGCAAGGATGACAATCGCTTTATATACGCACTGGCGGACGCAACCGAGTTCGCGCATAGGTGACATTGCTATCTATTTTGCATAAGCTTGTCTGTACCAGTTTTTCTGGCACTTCAGTGTATATATATATATACAGTAAAACCTTGAAAATCCGGCGTCGATGGGACCGGACTAGTGCCGGATTTCTGAAGCTATCCAAAAATTGCGTAACGGGTGTTAACATAAAGCACGTACTTACACTTAACAGGTCACTTTAATGAAAATAAAGCCATCTGAAAGTAAAATTAAAAAGATAAAATAAAATGCGACTGTCAACTTCCGAAATGCCGCATGGCCGCAGAAACGGAAGGGAATGTTGCAAACGCTTAACAAATATGGATTTTGTAAAAAAATAAATAAAAAAACAACAACAGCAGCAACATAACTGAAATGAAGCTATCTGAAGCCAAAAAACGCAAAAACTGCGATCAACTATCAGAATGTCTCGTAATGCGACCGTGACAAACGGAAGATGGGCGATAAAAATGTGTAGAAATATGGTTTAAAAAAAATAAAGAGGAAGGACAAAAAAAAAAAAAGACACCTTATCAATCTAACTCAATACTGAAGTGAAGCTATCTGGAAGCAAAAGGTAAAAAAGTTGCGACATCAACTTACGGAAAGCCAATGGCCACTGAAACAGGTATAATGCTTTAAAAATATGGTATGGCTCTCAAAAAAAAAAAAAAGAAAAAGAAATCGCCTTAATTTAACTTTCAGTTAGATTAAAACTTAGGGCCTCCACGGCAAAAAAATAAAATAAAAATAAAGGAGGAATTGCGACCATTAGCTTCCAAAATGTTTTTATGCCCTTTTAACCACATGCACGCCAAACGTGCGTGGTGCGTATTTTAAAAGTGCATAAAAATATCTCTTCCGAGATTCAAAGCTCAAGAAAAGCAATTATATCTCATCAAGCTGAAGTTGCCTATTTGAAAAATATGGAAGAATGAAAGCTAAAATAAAATGAGATTATAGTTGTCTGCGTGATCTATCAGCTTTACATCTTAAACGGGAGCCAACATTAAAAATGCATGAAAATTTCCCTTCCTTTGTTTTAAAATTTAAAGAAATCTTAAAAACAATTGATGTTAAGAAAATAGAAAAACAGTCTGCACCTTTCTGAGGATTTGTGACGCAGTCGCCGCGTCACGCTCTTTCCGCTCCCGGGCGATGGCTCCGTCCCAAGCCAGCAACTAAACCGAAGCTTGTGATCTTCAATGCTTCCGTGATCTGACAGGTTAGTCACATGACTCAGAGTGTTTTTATCGCGCTTCTCTGCTTGAAACACACGGTTTAGGATAAAAGCTGACAGAATTTATAAATGCGATCAAAGCAGAAAATTTCAGAGTTTGATTTTATGAAATTACAATTTGTTTCCACGACCTCAAAGTAATGACTGCAAATTATGAAATTTGAAGTAAAAAAAGTTGGGTGCCAAGACTAAATTTCTAGGTGCCCAATAATTTTCCAGCCCTGGATTAAGTATATAAGAAAGGAACACAGTTATTCTTGTGTGTCAAAACTTGTGAAAAATTTATTTTAAATCTAAAAGCTTTAGCAGGAATAAGAAAAGAAAAGAATAAAATAATCGAAAGCCTTTTTGTGGTACAAAAGGAAACATTATTTCAAATCTATGTGCGCAAAGCTGTTCTACTTATATTCATCGACTATAATAAAGTTTAAAACCAGTGTTGCATAAGTTACACGTACATTGTACTTTTTATTGGGTAAAAAGAATCTCATTTTTCATTAAAAATGGAAAACTCTCAAAATGCAAAACTCACTAGGATCTTTTAAAAATAAATTAAATGTTTTGATAATCACTTGCATGACATAGTAATTTAGTTTGGAGATGCTAAAAAACTTGCGCTTCAAACGGAAGATGGGCAATAATCATATGGCATCGTCATTTAAAATGAGTTAAAGGAGTGCTATGTAGTATGTATGTTCCATACATATTAGAAAAATTATCTGTTGGAAATTCTACACTAATAAGTTTCTCAGTGGGACAAAGAAAGAGTTATCTATGTAGCACCTTCAAATTTGTGGGTGGGATGTAGCTTACAGACGTGCCAACTCTCCGGGTTTAGGCCAGCAATGCCGGATTTAATTACACTTCCCGGAATTCCGGATTCGAAAGTAATATTGCCGGATTCCATCATGATTTCCGTAGCGTAAATTAAAAAGTAATGAGAAAAGTTCGAAGTTCTCTAAGGCATCGGTAAAAAATTCGACGATTACCATAGCGTAAATTAAAAAGTAATGAGAAAAGTTCAAAGTTCTCCAAGGCATCGTAGAACTTCGTTTATTACCGTAGCGTAAATTAAAAAGTAACGAGGGGAGAACCGAGAAGTTCAAAGTTCTCCGAGGCATTGGTTCATTAGCGGAGAAGTGACCTTTCCCTTCTGAGTCAGCAGCGAGCAGTTTTGCTCTGCCGTTGCATGGCCATTGGCAGCAATGTTTACTCTTCTGTCCGCTAATGATCTCTGGCACTGCAGGCACAGAGTAGGAGCGGGCTTGGCTTTGGCGCACACCGTACGTACTGACTAAGATTTCTATCGGAAGCGTGCGGTAGTGTTTTAGTTTGTTTTATATACTTCGTCTGTCTTCACAGGAATTGCTAAGAACTTTTTTTGCACGTGTTTAGTCAAGCGATGGCTGGTAGAAAATATCACTGTTTTTAAGAAGTATACGACAGATTATCCGTGTATAATCGAATCAAGGAAGCGCCAACAATTTGCCTTTTGCTCTTTTTTTCCGTTGTCCACCAAGGCAAAGGAGATATCGTTAATCACATTCGTACGCAAAAACAGGTGGTCAATTCTAAGTCTGTGGAAAATAACAAAACATTAAATTTTGCTCGAGATAGTTCCTCTTCCGATGTGATTATCCATGCTGAGTGCTTGTTTACTTCATTCCTCGTGTAACATAACTTACCTTTAAGCTGTGCTGACCATGCAAGTGTGCTTTTTAAGAAAATGTTCTCAGATAGTAACATTGCAAAAAAAATATGCATGTGACAGGACAAAAACATTGTGCGTTGTTGCCGAAATGGGGAAATTTAAAAAAATAGACTTGCATACTTGCCAACTTTTACGGATTATTCGTAAAATTTATGGATTTCTGCTTAATGTTACTGATTTACGGATAGAGGTCTTTTTTAAAAGATTTTTTTAATATTTAGATTGCTCAATCAAAATATTTCAACCCCCTGTAACCATCCACTTAGATTTTCTACCAGACCTTACGAGCGCTGTGTCACGCGATTATGTTATCTTTGACACGCTGGCTTCATGACATCTTGCGGTAGCTCTCTCTCCACGGGAGTGTGCTCAAGTGATGTGCCGGCCAGAGTTTGCCAAAACGCGTAATTGCGCATTTAGTATGCATCAAAATTTTACCAATGCGTAAAAATACGCCTGGGGAATTTTTCTCGAAGCGTAAAAATATGCTTCGGGAATTTTTTTCTTGCGCGTAAAACTACGCGTCGAATAATTTTACCAATTCGTAAAAATGCGCATCGGGACGGTACTTTGTCTTTTTGAAACGGAAGTAAACGAAATAAAGATTTTCTCCGTAATCATAATTTCTTTTTCCTGTGATGTTGCCTCTGTCCAGTATTGTTGTTATATATCATTTTATTCCATAAATATTTGTATTTCAGTTTAAAAATGGAGGAAAAATTTCCGAAATCGGAAATTCGGCGGCGAAAAAATTTCGCTGTAATCTTTTGGCATGAGAGTGTGACGCCGTCGAGAAATTTCTGCTTTTCCGTCATAATTTGGGTTATCCTCCAGATCGATGCATAGCTTAACAGATTTTTTTAATATTTTTTAACAGAAATTGTTTACATTTTTTATATGCCTTAACGTAACATTAGTGCTTCAAATTATGTCCATTGATATTTCAAACATACGAAAATAAGCTTGCAGGATTTTCATAGAAAATTGCAGGATTTTTCTCTTCTTAAGGTTGGCAAGTCTGAGCTTAGTGCTGCCTCCTAATGAAACACTTCTTATCGATGAAGAATCTTTTGGTGTTCATTTAATCTATTTTATCGAAGCATCAAAAATAGATTAAATGAACAAGGGCCATAAAACTTTTAAAATTGCAACATGCTCCATTGGCCATGTCCAAAAAAAAAAAAAAAAAAAAAAAAACATTCCCGGACACATTCATACATTATGCATATACTGTGCTATTTTTTTCTAAGCATTTCAGAAATATATAAGAAAAAAACATATTCATTGCATATCATGAAATGTCAGGGTGTCTACTAATCATGAAAGCCACAAATTCAAGAAAAGGTCATGAAAGTTAAGAAAAAGTCACTAATTTTGCATTGAGGTCAGGGATTTCTTTTTAATTTTAGTAGTTATTCATTTTCTATCAAACTCCATTTACTGACCACATAAGGTTTAGATTGTAGTTCCATCCAACAATTTAAGTGCCAAAAAAGGCATTTGTTTCCTCCTCCACAAAGCAAACTGATAGAGCAAAAAATATGTTAACATGGAATACAGGTACGTAATGTTGTTTACAAAATGTTGAGATCAATTTAGCAATTTAAATTATGCTACTTATGGAGTCAGGACATTTTTTAAGGTATAAGGCTAGGACCACACAAGCGATAATTACTGGTGGATTTCTGCGACTTTTGTAGCGCAAGAACAATCGGGTAGTGAGGAGTGCGACATCAAGGTCATGTTGCAGAAGAATGCACCCGACCCATTTTATGCGCTTCATTTGTAGCCGGAATGCTGACTACACACAGCAACATTTGGAGCAAGTGAATGGTGCTATTTGTTTTGATTCTGTTTTTAATATTAATCACTAGGGCTGGGATTTATGTGTAATGAAATTTTTCAAAATGTGTACATAAAATATTTATTAAAAATGAAGAAATATGTAGGAAAAAACAAAAATCACTAAAAATATGTGATATATTTTTATATTTTTCAATGACTCTAGAATTTCTTTACTTTTACAGTCATAAGATATTAAAAAATTACTTTCCTTTATAAAATTCAAATTACTTTACTCAAAACTAAGGTTTTCAACTAACTTACTGCTATTACAACTAGCAACAACATAGCATTTCAGGTTGTTCTCCTCCTGTTATTCTCTCGAAATACCGTTGAATTGGCTGAATGACCTCTCGACGTCACCATTCCTTGAATTCCCTTTCTTTTAAAACAGCTCATTTGCCAGTTAGAGTTTCCTGGAGAATGTTTTTTATAGTTGTAATGGTTTCTGGGCCTGGATTATTTTTACAACACTACCCATTTTGTGTTTTATCATTACTCTAATATGGCCAGGTGCAGGTACCTTTCATAATATTTCAATTGTCTGTTCAGATTTATTCAAATTATTTATCAAAGGAGGACTTGAAGTTTCAAGTTCTGTGATGGCCTGATCCAATACAGTCAAATGTGTCTTTAGCAAAGTCAATTTCTGTAATGAAGTATCACTATCCAGCAGAACTTGTCCTTTTGCAATGGAAGCAGAATCATCCGAGTCAAATTGAGAGGTTACTTCCTTGATTTTGCTGAAGTTGTCTCCATAATATCCTGCAGCTTGTAACCAAGTGCCCTAATGTGTAATCACAGGCTGAGGTGGGAGCCATTAGTCTGGGAACATTTCTTTCAACTTCTTGGTTCTGCTTGGAGCTTTAAGAAAAATCTTTTCACCTGTTGCAATCAGCAAATTGGTTTGTGGAAAATTGCAGCAGATTGTTCAATAATTCTGTGGAGCCTGTGTGCAAGACAAGTCAAATTAATCATCTTGGAGGAAACAATACACAAAGTGCAACAGCTTTCATCATGTAGGGTACAGCACAGAGTTGTAAAAAAATAAAATGTATCTGCACACACATCCATTGGAACAGAAAACTTGCCACAAACCTACGAGGCGTGAACTATGATAACACTAGAATAAGATAATTTATAGAAAAATTAATAAAACAATAAATATTAGAATATTACAATAAATATTAGAATATTACAGATTCCAATGAGAACAAAATAAGTACATTACAATTGAATGCGCAGCAATATGTGTGAAATGGACCTTCATGGCAAAAATATTAAAATATTGGACTATGAATGAACCTCATAAAAACAAAAGACTAATTAAAGGAAGTTTTTTTTTCCAGAAAAACAGTTCCATCAATGAACCTTCAAAAATTATAAATAGCATTTTCAACAACTTAATTAAAAAATAGTAGACTTACAAAATACACAAGGAAAAGATTTTAATTTAATAACTGGCAATTGCAAGAGGAACCTGGCAACAAAATTTAAATTCTTTCCGTGTAAACTAAATTTTTGATACAGTTCGTATACCTATTGAGAACAGGCCTTGATAAAATCTAGAGGCCAGAATCATCTGTAAAAACAAAAGAACTCCGAAGATGTGAAAAATAAAAGTTCTTCAAATTAAAATAGTTAAGTATATTAAGCCGAGTAAAGCCTTGAGTAAGTGTTTTAATTGCTATAAGTAACATTTTAATTTTTTTTTAATCTACAAGTAAAAACAATCTGCTAATAATTTGGAAACTAGTCGCGTACAGCGTGCGCACTTACGTCTACATTCTGTTACTTTGGTACAGCATCAGTTATCAATTGGTGTACTTTATCGTATTTTACTCCCTCTGCCCATAAAATGCACAATGATTTGTTGATCAATATAGTGACTGTGTGGTGGTTATATTTTGCTACTTCTTCGCAAGTTGTTAAGTATGGGATTGATGGTACTAATTCATTCAGATGGCCAACAATAGATAATGTTTCACGTATGTCTCCAATGTGCATCTGTTGTTTCACCAATTGAGATCCAGAAGGGAACTTTGATTTTCTCCCTGATTTTTAGTACAGTTTCGTCATATATCATCTGCAAGTAATTATTTTTAAAGTAGGTTCGTCTGGAATTATTTAACTACAGTATTTTTCTAAGAAACTTCTAAACACTGCAGGAGAAAAAATAAGCGGTATCGCATTGCAGTTTGCTATTCAAAAATAGAAGTTTGCAATGCAAGCTCATATTTGAATCGCAAAATCATGATTCAAAGTTTAAAAATGAAATTTCCATTAAAATGTTCAATTCGTAGAGCAACTCATTGTTTATCAAAAATGCGATTTTGCTTACGCATGAAAAAAAATTAACGTATTCATAACTTTACAGATACTTTGTTTTCAGCTGGAAAAAGCTTCCTCGTGTAGCTCTAGCTGTGCAGTGATAAGGTGGTTACCGTCCGACCGCAGAGTGTTTATGATTGGTTCCACGCTCCAGCCTGTCTGCTCCATGAGTCATTTAAGGACAGATGCTCTTATCGCTGTTTTGGTTTCGGTTTGGCCACCACTTAATTTTAGGGGGATGTGAGTTTTGTTGTTTTGCTCTTTGTTATTTGAAATCATGGTTACCAAAGGAAAATATCAACCATATAAAGGTGGATGGAGGAATTAAATCCAAAAGTTAGTTGATGCTGACGCCAATAAAATCTCCATCCAGTCTGCCTATTGTAAACTTTGTCAGAAGAATGTTGACAGCACAAGAAATTTTCAAAATTTCAAATCTTTTATTGATGGAATTTCTGGATTCATTATTAAAAAGGACACTGTAATAAAGCACATCAGAGCAAAATTTCACCTTACCAGTGTCTCCAAGGCAGAACATAAAAGAAAATCGCTCGCTAAGTTTTATCAAAGAACATCAATTTGTAAGTCAATGATGGCTGCTTCCAACGCATCTAAAGCTTGAATTAGAAAATTAATCGATATAGCATATATCTATATAGATTGTAGGATGCTAACACCAGAAAACTAATTATAAATATAATGATCCGATTTATTGATGTCAAAGTAAGAAATCACACGAATTTCACTCCGCAAGCTTTCTCCGTCAACGGACGGCTTCATCAGGCGGTTATATAGAGAATACAGAATCAAAATTGTAGACAGAACATTAATTCTAATATGACAAATGAAATCATGCGTGAAGACCATGCGCATAAATAACCACGGAACGTGGTGAATATAATATCTTAAAAATTAATGCAAAAGCAAAAAATGTAAACTTTAAGAAGAAACTAGAGTCATGAAGTCCATCTTGCGATGCCTAGCAAATGGTTCTAAGCTACCGGTAGTTCGAAAGATACATCTGTGTTGCATACATCCTGCCACGTTAATATCTCAACTTTTTCCCTTATGGCAGCTGTTCTTGCATCTCCATATGGTGTGATCTTCAAGATATTCTGCTATTGGGGTTGAGCCTGATGGTTAGCTACTTCTTTGGCAAGGGATGTAGAAAGCTTTTGTGCAACGTCCCTCTTGTGCTCATTCATTCTCTCCTCAAATGACCTTTTTGTGAGATCTATGTAAAGTTTAGTAGAGGAGTCTGGGTATAACAATGGGAGGCAATAGATGCCCGCATCTGTAAGCTTCAAGGTACCATTACCTATTGCTGTGCTGAGGACGGTTGGCATGGGTTTAGAAGCTTTTAGGCCGACATCCAATCCTTTCTTCTGAAAGTGATTTTTAATAAAATAAGATATTTTGGGGATGTACAGGATCGAACCAGCAAATTTTAAAGGTGCTCTTCTGTTCGGTGTAGCAAGTGCGTTGGCTTCAACTTTCGCTATTGTGTCCTCTACGCGGGAGACGTCTAACCCTCCTGCAAAGGCAAGACCTTTCAAAGACTTAATTTTGGCATCATAGTCAGATTTCAAGGTGCAAAGATCTTTGGCTCTTTTAGCCTGGTATTTGAATAGAGCATACTTGTGTGTTGTTGGGTTGACTGATCCTGGTGGAATAGGGTTAGGTACGTGCGTGGGTTTATAGTAGACTTTGTTAGAGAGTGTACCTGAAGTCGATTTCATCACAAGTACATCTAAATAAGGTAACTCCTTGATTTTCCATTTCTATCGCAAATTTAATGTTTTCATGTATGTTGTTTATGTCTACTATAAAGTCTTGTTAGTAGGCTTCTCCGTGCTCCCAGACAAAAAAGATATCATCTGCATAGCGTAGCCATACTCTTGGTGTCCTGGGAAGAGTGGTGAGTACAATCTCTTCAATAGGTCTCATGATGGCTTCAGCGAGTATTGGAGACAAGGCTGAACCCATCGGGACTCCTTTTGATTGTTTGTAGACGTGGGAGCCATAGGCAAAGAAGTTGGATTCTACAGCTAAGTCAATAACAGCAAAGATATCTTTCATAGCTTCTTTATCATAAAGGTTAGCTCTAGTCAGGGTTCGTTTGATGTTTTGCGTAGCCTCCGGTATTGGAACAGAGGGGTAGAGGGAGATAACATCAAAGCTGCCAATAAGTTCATGTTGTACAAGGGTGATACCTTTTAGCTTGGAGATGAACTCATTCGAGGAGCTAAGGACTCTGTCTGTGTTCGGAAGGAATGGCATAAGAAAAGTTGCTAGGGCTTTCTCAAGGTGTGCTGATGGTGCTCTCTTCCTTGAAACGATCGGCCTGATTGGGTTGCCCTCTTTATGGTGCTTTAATCTCCCGAATAATTTGGGTATGGATGGCCCAGGAGGGAGTTTCGCTCCTCGCTTGATGGCGTCTGGAAGGGCTTTAAAATTAGCAGCTTTCCTGACTCTTGCTTTCGATCTGTTGAGAGGGTCTTTTGTTTGCATGACGGCGTTCGATTCAATGAAAGAACGAAGTTTTATGTCGTAGTCTTACTCGTCCATTATGGCGATCTGCCCCGACTTATCAGTTAGCAGGAAAGCAATGTCTTTGTCATTTTTGAGCTTCTTTAATTCGTTAGGGAGCTTCTGAATGTAATTTCTATCCGTGTCTTCGCGATCCTTGTAAGCATGGCTGCGCATTTGTATCTGTTAGGGTCACGCTCAGTAACTGGCAAATGCCGTAGGACACTTTCGATTTGTGGCACCACTTCTTTGTATCTAAGAGGTCTCTCAAATGTAAATTTCGGGCCTTTCTGCAGGATCACAAGCTCTGAATGGGTAAGTGTCTTAGAAGAAACGTTAAAATTAATCCTAGCCCTATTAATCGCGATGGATTTTATTGACAGTGAATATATGATAATTCAAGTTCAAAAGTATCCAGTTCTGTTCGATCTGAATTTTTTTTTTTTTTGATTGGAGGTTTAACGACCACCGTGAGCAACTCAATGAGCTATAAGCAGTCGCCCGTCCCTAATTTAGGGTCACTGGTTCCAGGGAAGGGAGAGAGCCAGTGCCGTAAGACAAACACAACATCCATGCCTCACCGGGATTCGAACCCGGACCCCTTACGGACGAATGATCAGAAGCCAGCGCCTTAGACCACTGCGCCACCGGGGCGGCTCGATCTGAAATGCGAAGACTACAAAACTCAAAACATGAAAACTGATGTGTGGATGACAGTTACACAAGCTTTTTCTTCCACACATATACAATGCCACATGACTATAAGATTTTTTAAGGCTATCATGTACAAAACAGAGAGAAAAAAGTCAAAAGATTTTATAGGCATTCTATAATATTCAAAAAACTTACTTGGGAACTGTCGAAGTTTTCTGTGCAGAAGTGCAAACTTTCCATTGTGTGATATTTCACTGATAATAGGATGAATCCATCACTCCCTATGATATGTTTGACGACAAATTATAATTAAACATAATAACAGTTGAACAGTTTTTTTTATTGTTACTCTGTAGATTCAAGTTTCATCACTCTACCATCACCCAACTCAATACGCAGTCTGGCTGATGCAAATACTGCTCATCTGGCTGGGTAGCACTTGTGATGAGAGTAACATTTACGGCTACCGTCTAGCCATTTATTTGCAACTTTTGTAACGGCTTCATTTACTGCAGAAATCCGTCAGTAAATATTGCTTTTGTGGCCGTAGCCTAAATGTTAAAGAAGGGCAAGTAATGAAATCTTGTAGCAAAATGGTGAGTATTTCAACTTACTTTTAAGTGCACTCAAAGTATGATGAGTAGTTTTTTGTTACTAGCAGAAAATAGGGGACACTTTCTGTAAGATAAAAAAAAAAAAAAAAAAAGACTGGCATTCTCCCTCATTTAATGTTTCACCAACTCATTCACCGAAGTGTTGTAACAATACAAAAAGGTAATCGCCAATATTTTCATCAAAACTTTTTTTCCATCACCAAAATGATTTTTTCGCAAAATCCAAAGAATACAATTGGCAGTGCGACTAACCCCTGTGTGTGTGTGCATGCACATACCACAGCCGTATTATGCACATATGTGAAATTCAATAGCATGCGAGAGTAACGTGGAAGACATGTCTATGGAAGAAACTTTGGGAGACCTTCATTCAGCAGTGCATTGTAATTGTTGACAGTGATGATGATATATACAGTACATGTACATGTATTGGGTATATAAATAAGTTTTGAGGGATTTCCGTTCGGTGTCGTACTTTTTACTGCTCGCATGTATTTTAAGATGGCAACACTGCGATATCACAGTACGAGATGCCAGCTGTTAGAGTCAGTATACGATGTTTGATTGAGGTGTGAAGACGTATTTGTTTTACTCGATGGAAATTGGCAACTTTCGTCCCGAGAAAACAGCACTTGCGGGAAGTGTTAGTGCATTACTTTATTGTCAAAAAAGTGCTGCCGACAGCTATCGCTTAATGTCAAAAATCTATGGTGAATATTCCCCATCCATAAAAACATGTGAGTATTGGTTTAGACGATTCAAAAGGAGTGATTTCGATGTCAGTGATAAAGAACGTTCTGGACCACCCAAAAAAATTGCTGATGCCGAATTGGAAGCTTTACTCGACAAGGATTCGTGCCAGACCCAAAAAGAACTACCAGCAGCATTAAATGTTAGTCAACCATGCATTTCGCAACGTTTAGCTGCCATGGGAATGGTGCAAAAAGAAGGGAATTGGGTTCCACATGCTTTGCGGGAAAGAGACCTTGAACGTCGAAAAACCATTTGCGAATTACTTCTTCAAAGGCAAAAAAGAATTTTTTTTTTTTTTGCTTCGTATTATTACTGCCGACGAGAAATGGATATGATATGATAACCCTAAATGGCAGAAAGTGTGAGTGAAACCAGGTGAACCAGGTCCTTCAACGCCAAAACGCAATATCCACGGTTCAAAGGTAATGCTGCATATCTGGTGGGATCAGAAAGGGTGTGATCCACTATGAACTGCTGAAACCGTCAGAAACTATTACTGGTGATCGGTATCGAACCCAATTAATGCATTTAAAACAAGCTCTCACGCAAAAACGGCCGGAATGAAAGAATACACACAACAAAGTCATCTTACAGCATGACAACTCAAGACCACGTGTTTCTTGACCTGTGAAAAAGTACTTAGAAGGATCCGACTGGGAAGTTCTATCCCACCCGTCATATTAGCCAGATATTGCACCATCGGATTACCATTTGTTCCGGTCGATGCAGTCAGCACTTTCTGGAGAACGGTTTAGTTCTTATGAAGACATCAAAAATTGGCTGGACAACTGGATCTCTTCCAAGGAACTGGAATTCTTCCTTTGGGGCATATGTTCACTGCCCGAAAGATGGGGTAAAGTTGTAGCTTCAGAGGGAGCATACTTCGATTAATATTAAAATATTGTTTCTGTTCTCCAACAACGTGTTTTGTTTACCTCAAATCCCTCAAAACTTATTTATATACCTAATATATATATATATATACGGAATACAACAAGGCTGCAAATTTCTTTAATAAATACTGAATAGCAAGACCAAACATTACTAACCACTGGGATAAGAGAGGGATATAGAGCAATGGTAAGCCGTTCTCCATGACTTTGTCAAGGGCCAGGCACGGACAACACCCAACCAGGCTCTACAGAGACCTGAAAATGTGGTTTTCTGCGAGAATCTAGTCTGCAAGGTAATGGCGGCGAGCCAACCTGAACCAGTAACAGAAAAAATAGCAAAAAAATCCCACTAAAAAATAATAATAGTTAAAAAATAAAAATTAGTTAAAAAAATAAAAATTTAGAACAAACACCCCAGATAAAGGACCTGACATATCTGCTGCTCGAAGGTTGCACGAAATTCCCAGTTAATTCTGTAGTTGCAGCCATGTAGTTCAATTCCAAACAGTTTTTGGGTTAAAATTAACCAGCCAGAATATTTCAAAAATTCTAGTTGGGAACAACTAAAACTGCTCCCAAATGTAGTTTAAAAGTATTAAAATACCCTAAGAACTAACATCCTTCCCCTTATTTTAATTGAATTAAATTTTACTATTTTTTCGTTAATTTTAAATATTTATACTTTTTTTGTATTTTCAACCATTATAAAGCTTTTGTTGGTTTTATTTTTTGTCATTTTTAACTTTTTTTTTAAATTAAAAAGACGGGGGGTAGTGAGAGCCTATTGGGTTCCTGAAAAGGAGAATGTAACCACATCCTCACCTAAACTTCTATGTTATAGCTTTCACGTAGAGCCTGGCTGGGTGTTGTCCGTCCCTGGCCCTTGACAAAGCCACGGAGAACGGCTTACCATTGCTCTATATCCCTCTCTTATCCCAGTGGTTAGTAATGTTTGGTCTTGCTATTCAGTATTTATTAAAGAAATTTGCAGTCTGGGTGTATTCCGTATTTATTTTGATTTTTCTTTAATGTAGCCTTTTGGTGCTTTAGAACTTCAAAAACGTTTTTTTCCCTATATATATCATCATCATCATCATTGTCAACCATTATCAATCCACTGCTGGACGAAGGTCTCCCCAAGTTTCCTCCACAACGGTCTGTCTTGTGCCAGTCTCCTCCATGTCACCCCTGCATACTTTCGAATTTCATCCACCCATCTCCCATGTGGTCTTCTTCTGGGTCTTTTCCTGTCCCTTGGAATCCAATCTAAAATTTCGGCTGTCCATCGATGATCTGTCCTTCTGGCAGTATGTCCAGCCCATTGCCATTTCAGGGATTTAACTCTGATCATGATGTCTTCCACTCTTGTCATTTTTCGGATCCACGAGTTCCTCTTCTTATCTCTCCTGGTTACACCAAGTATGCACCTCTCCATGCTTATTTGAGTTGTCTGCAGCCTTTGTATGTCTCTTTTAGTTAATGTCCACGTCTCTGTACCATACGTAAGCACTGGAAGGATGCATTGATCAAACACTTTTCTTTTAAGACATAATGGCATATTGCTCTTGAAAATTATGCTGTTTCTTCCAAAAGCTCTCCAGGCGAGTTTTGTACGCCGATTAATTTCTTCATCAATGCGACCCTCACTTGATATCTGCTGTCCAAGATAAACGTACGTATCTGTTATCTCCAGCTTTTCTCCATCAATCGATAAATCTTCATTTCTTGTAAAAGCATTATTGTACATCACTTTTGTCTTCTGAAAGTTCATTTTTAATCCCACTTCTTTACTCTTGTCAGCAAGTTCCTGGATCATACTCTGCAGCTCTGATGGGGTAGTTGCAAAAATGACTACGTCATCAGCAAAACGAAGGTGGGTTAGATAATCTCCATTAATCTTTATCCCCTTGTTTTCCCAGCTCAGTGACTGAAAAACACCCTCCAATGTGGCATTAAAAAGCTTCGGAGATATGGTGTCACCTTGTCTCACTCCCTTTCCAATTTTTATGTTTGTTGTATTTTCAAACAGCCTAATCTTTGCACTTGCATTTTCATAGATGTTATTAATAATATTAATGTATGCATCTTCAATACCGCAGGTTTTCAGAGCCATTGTAACTGCTGATGATTTCACCGAATCAAAGGCTTTTTCATAATCGATAAAAGCCATGCACAATGGAAGTTCATATTCCCTTGCTCTTTCAATTAGTTCTCTCAGCACATGGATATGATCTATTGTGCTGTAGCCACTCCTGAATCCAGCTTGTTCTCTCGGTTGAGCCATGTCCAGTGTTACCTTCAAGCGGTGTGAAAGAACTTTAGTGAAGGTTTTATAAACTACTGATAGGAGGCTGATATATATATATATATATATATACTTAAGAGCAAAACTGAAGACTAAGGAAAAACTTTAGAATTTAAAACGAAAGTTGCAAAATAACCTGAAGATCAAAACGCGCAACGCAGCAGTTTTGAAAATTCAGAATTCACATTCTATTAAGAAGATACCTAAGCAAAAAAATACATATATAATTTTGACTCACACCAAGTACAACATAGAAAAGGTTATGTATCTACCTGTGTGAGTAAAAGGAGAAAAGATAAAAATAAAATAAAACAACTGAATGTAGAAGGTGTCGAGAATACTGAGCCTTGGCTTTATCAAGGACCAGAAAAACTCTGCATTTTCTCACTTCCACAAAGACCTAGTTGGAAATGGGTTTCTGCAAGGCCATAGATGCAAGTAACATTCCCACCTAAAATAGTTTTAAAAAATATATATATGTCATGTCCTCCGTAGAGTTGCATGACCTAGCACTAGTTAACAATTTCGCTTGCATCCATTAACCTTCCTGGCCCGACCCATGCTCTTCATCTGTTACTATTAAACAGAGAGAAGAAGATTAAAGAGAACTCAAGCTGTGAGAGTGACATAATAATTAGAAATAATTTTCAGCTATAACGAAATGCCAAATTCGTTTGAGAGAGAATTTAAACCTGAAAATCAATGCAAAAGAAATCCAAATTTTTACATTGCAATTAAAAAAGGAAATATTAATTTTTAAAAAACAGATTTTTGAAAGAAAACTTGAGTCTAAAACCCCCTACTCTACAACTTATGACAGCACGAAAACGAGAATAAGTTAAAGACAATAATTAACTAAAGAAGACTTTGTGAAAGTTATATGCCTTAAACAGTTAGTTGCAATATGTACAGAGTATTTCAGCAGTGCTTTAAGTGCATAATTAATTAGTTATTAAGAACTTAACTACTTTGAAAATACAGCGCATAGAAAAGGAACAAGCTTAGCCATCTTCTGTTCCTAGGTACCCCAAAAGACGCGCAAAGTTACAAAGAAAAGAAAGAGTTAAAACCCGCAAAAATGTTAACAGACAAGCCAGTGCCTAAAAGCTGAAAAGCTAAAAATCAACAGAGAAAAAGTACATGAAGTACTAACATTGTACTTATAAAACCTAGAACCCAAAAACAAGGAAGAGAGCTTACCTCTTGTGTGACAAAAACTTTCTCCTCACAAGGGTAAAACATGGCTGACCTCTTCCGCCACTCCCTAGTCGCTGGGGGGCAGTGAGGGTGGGGCTGATGGCCTCCTCATACAGAAAGAAGCCAACTCGCGGAGATTTTAACCAGAGAAAAAATATATAAACTTAAGACTGTGGATCTGTATGATCAGAAAGAGCAGAATTAACTCTCCAGAATACATGAGAAATATTATAAAATACACGAGTAGTGTATTAAATAATCTTTGCATGTATTAAATCACCTTAGTGAGCTTCTATAGATTAATCAGAATTTTATTAATTTTAATGTTGGTTTTACTATTTTTAGTATAGCTATCCTAGTGATGAATAACTAGTTTTCTTTTTTATTTGTTTTTATTTTCTTTTATAAACAGATTTTTAAGCTTTTTTTGTGATTTTGTTTATATTATTTAATTTTTTGTTTTAATAGGACCTTCATATCCATAGCACTAACAAAAAATTAAATAATATAAACAAAATCACAAAAAAGCTTAAAAATCTGTTTATAAAAGAAAATAAAAACAAATAAAAAAGAAAACTAGTTATTCATCACTAGGATAGCTATACTAAAAATAGTAAAACTAACATTAAAATTAATAAGATTCTGATTAATCTATAGAAGCTCACTAAGGTGATTTAATACATGCAAAGATTATTAAATACACCACTCGTGTATTTTATAATATTTCTCATGTATTCTGGAGAGTTAATTCTGCTCTTCCTGATCATACAGATCCACAGTCTTAAGTTTATATATATATATATTTTTCTCTGGTTAAAATCTCCGCGAGTTGGTTTCTTTCTGTATGAGGAGGCCATCAGCCCCACCCACACTGCCCCCCAGCGACTAGGAGTGGCAGAAGTGTTAGGACGCATAGGGAAGAGGTCAGCCATGTTTTACTCTTGTGAGATGAAAGTTTAGTTGCACAAGAGGTAAGCTCTCTTCCTTGTATTTGGGTTTTAGGTTTTATAAGTTCAATGTTTGTACTTCCTGTACCTTTTTTTCTCTGTTGATTTTTTGCTTTTCAGCTTTTAGGCACTGGCTTGTCTGTTAACATTTTTGCGGGTTTTAACTCTTTCTTATCTTGGTAACTTTGCGCGCCTTTTGGGGAACATAGGCACAGCAGATGGCTAAGCATAGTTCCTTTTCTTTGCGCTGTATTTTCAAAGTAGTTAAGTTCTTAATAACTACTTAATCATGCACTTAAATCACTGCTGAAATACTTTGTACATATTGCAACTAATTGTTTAAGTCATTTAACTTTCACAAAGTTTTCTTTAGTTAATTTTTGTCTTTAACTTATTCTCGTTTTCGTGTTGTCAGAAGTTGTAGAGTAGGGGGTTTTAGAATCAAGTTTTCTTTCAAAAATCTGTTTTTTTAAAATTAATATTTCCTTTTTGAATTGCAATGTAAAAATTTGGATTTCTTTTGCATTGTTTTTCAGGTTTAAATTCTCTCTCAGACGAACTTGGCATTTCGTTATAGTTGAAAATTATTTCTAATTATTATGTCACTCTCACAGCTTGAGTTCTCTTTAATCTTCTTCTCTCTGTTTAATAGTAACAGATGAAGAGCATGGGTCGGGCCAGGAGGGTTATGGATGCAAGCGAAATTGTTAACTAGTGCTAGGTCATACAACTCTGCGGAGGATATGACATATATATATTTTTTAAAACTATTTTAGGTGGGAATGTTACTTGCATCTATGGCCTTGCAGAAACCCATTTCCAACTAGGTCTTTGTGGAAGTGAGAAAATGCAGAGTTTTTGCTGGTCCTTGATAAAGCCAAGGCTCAGTATTCTCGACACCTTCTACATTCAGTTGTTTTATTTTATTTTTTATCTTTTCTCCTTTTACTCACACAGGTAGATACATAACCTTTTCTATGTTGAACTTGGTGTGAGTCAAAATTATATATGTATTTTTTTGCTTAGGTATCTTCTTAATAGAATATCATCATCATCATTGTCAACCATTATCAATCCACTGCTGGACGAAGGTCTCCCCAAGTTTCCTCCACAACGGTCTGTCTTGTGCCAGTCTCCTCCATGTCACTCCCACATACTTTCGAATTTCATCCACCCATCTTCCATGTGGTCTTCTTCTGGGTCTTTTCCTGTCCCTTGGAATCCAATCTAAAATTTCGGCTGTCCATCGATGGTCTGTTCTTCTGGCAGTATGTCCAGCCCATTGCCATTTCAGGGACTTAACTCTGATCATGATGTCTTCCACTCTTGTCATTTTTCGGATCCACGAGTTCCTCTTCTTATCTCTCCTGGTTACACCAAGTATGCACCTCTCCATGCTTATTTGAGTTGTCTGCAGCCTTTGTATGTCTCTTTTAGTTAAGGTCCACGTCTCTGCACCATACGTAAGCACTGGAAGGATGCATTGATCAAACACTTTTCTTTTAAGACATAATGGCATATTGCTCTTGAAAATTATGCTGTTTCTTCCAAAAGCTCTCCAGGCAAGTTTTGTACGCCGATTAATTTCTTCACCAATGTGACCCTCACTTGATATCTGCTGTCCAAGATAAACGTACGTGTCTGTTATCTCCAGCTTTTCTCCATCAATCGATAAATCCTCATTTCTTGTAAAAGCATTGTACATCACTTTTGTCTTCTGAAAGTTCATTTTTAATCCCACCTCTTTACTTTTGTCAGCAAGTTCCTGGATCATACTCTGTAGCTCTGATGGGGTAGTTGCAAAAATGACTATGTCATCAGCAAAACGAAGGTGGGTTAGATAATCTCCATTAATCTTTATCCCTTTGTTTTCCCAGTACAGTGATTGAAAGACATTTTCCAATGTGGCATTAAAGAGCTTCGGAGATATGGTGTCACCTTGTCTCACTCCTTTTCCAATTTTTATGTGCGTTGTATTTTCAAACAGCCGAATCTTTGCACTTGCATTTTCATAGATGTTATTAATAATATTAATGTATGCATCTTCAATACCACAGGATTTCAGAGCCATTGCAACTGCTGATGGTTTCACCGAATCAAAGGCTTTTTCATAATCGATAAAAGCCATGCACAATGGAAGTTCATATTCCCTCGCTCTTTCAATTAGTTCTCTCAGTACGTGGATATGATCTATTGTGCTGTAGCCACTCCTGAATCCAGCTTGTTCTCTCGGTTGAGCCATGTCCAGTGTCACCTTCAAGCGGTGTGAAAGAACTTTAGTGAAGATTTTATAAACCACTGATAGGAGGCTGATAGGTCTGTAGTTCCCGAGATCCTCAATGTCACCTTTTTTATGTAGCAAGATCATTGTAGCGTTGTTCCAATCCTCAGGAATTTTCCCTTCATTAAGGCATCGAGTGAAAATTTGGGCAAGTACTGTTTAGATTTCTCCACTTGCTTCTTGTATGATGTCTACAGTAATTCCATCTTCTCCTGGAGCTTTTCCCCGCTTCATGTTCTTGATTGCATGTGCAACTTCTGCTGGAAGGACTGGAAGAACTCTGGTACCTTTCATGATGTCTGGAGTACATGTATCATCCCTTTCATATAATTTGGAGTAGAAATCTTTCACTCTTGTCAAAATTTCGCCTCTATTTCTTGTTACAGAACCATCTTCTTTTCTCAGTGCCATAATCTGTTTTTTCCCCTTACTGAGATGTCCCTTTGCTATCTTTAGGCTTTGGTTGTTTTCAATTGCTTTCCTCACTAGTTCACAGTTGAATTTCCTTACGTCTTCAGTGATACTTTTTCGTACTGTCTTGCATAGCTCTATATATTCCACTTTGGAAGTCACATCTTCTTTAGTTGTCCTCATCTCTCTTCTTTTTTGCATCAACATTTTGGTTTTTCCTGATAATTTGTTCACATGCAACTTGTTCTTAGACCCAGCTAATTTTGTTGCTGTTTCCATAAGAGCTTTGGTTACTTTTCTGTTAACTTCCGAAATATCCACTTCTTCCGATGTTAGGCCTTCTAAAGCAGAGAATCTGTTCTTCAGTTCCAACTTGAAAGTATTATGGTGTTTTTTAAGGTTGGTTATGTCAATACATTCTGTTTCTCTTATGAGCTTGCCACGTTCCAGTTTAGTGTTGAGGTGCATCTTACATCTCACCAATCTATGGTCACTACCTGTGTTGAACTTGTTCAGCACACTGCAGTCTTCGATGACGAATTTTTTGTTACACATAATAAAATCAATTTCACTTGTCGTCCCAATTGGATGTCTCCATGTCCATTTCCTGTGTGGCTTTTTCTTGAAAAAGGAATTCAAGATGAAAAATCCTTCTGCCTCTGCAAACTCAACGAGAGTATTTCCACGCTGGTTTCTGTTGCCGTGACCGAATTTACCTACTGAAGTTTCATTCTGTTGCCGGTGCCCTATTTTTGCATTGAAATCTCCCATAATTATCTTCAAGTGCTGCTTACCTTTATTATTTAGATGACGAATTTCCTCATAAAATTCTTCAATTTCTTCTTCAGGATGACTTGTGGTGGGTGCATAAGTTTGAATAATCTGAGCCTGGTATCTTCTCGATAGTTGGATAACGAGTCGTGCAGCTCTGTCAGAGGAACTTTCAACTTCTACCACTTTATCCTTCAGTTTCTTGTTTATTATAAATCCAACACCACTAGTTCTGCCAGTATCTGTCCCACGATAATAGAAGAGATGTCCACTTTTCAGTTCAATGAGATCTTCTCCTTTTCTCCTTACCTCACTTAGCCCCACAATGTCCCACTTGATCCTTTGTAGTTCCTCTTCCAATTCAAGAAGCCTTGAATCAGAAGATAGGGAGCGTCCGTTGTAGGTAGCCAAGGTCAGCATCAAATGGCAGCCTAGTCCGGTCCTCCGGGGATTCTTAGCACCCTCTGCCTTCATGTCGCACTGGCCGCTGCCTTGGCCAGGTACATTCCAGCTGCCGGAGACTGAGGGCCAAGATTTAAGTTGTAGAGTCATTTTGGAGGTGTTTGGCCATAACTCACCACGCTGGCCAAGCGGGTTGGTGAGTGTGGGATAGCATTTCCTCTGATCCCGATGGTATAGTTATACCGCTATTTGCGGTCGTCAGAGCCCCTTTAGTGGGAACAGGATGCACCACGAGAAGGCGGGGTTGACATTTGTCAAGGAGAGGCTGTGATGTTACGCATCACCTGACCTTACGTCCCTAATAGAATATATATATATATATATATATATATTCACACTGAAGTGCCAGAAAAACTGGTACACCAGTCTAATACTTGGTAGGTCCCCCACAGGAGAGCAGGACTGCAGAAATACGATGGGGCATGGACTCCACTAGCTTTTGGAAATATTCTGTAGGCAATGCACACCATACTTCCTGCAGAGCGTTCCACAATTCGGGTGTATTTTCCGAGGTCTCCGATTCCTGTGTTCGAAAGCGCGTTGCCTGGCATCCCAAATGTGTTCTATCACATTCAGGTCTGGGGACTTAGGTGGGAATGGCAACACCCCAAACTCAGATGAATGCTCCTCTAATCATAATGTGGCACCCTGACACTTGTATGGAGGTGCATTGTCCTGTTGGAATAATCCCAACCCATCAGCATGAATGCAGGACATGAACGGGTGTACCTCGTCAGAAAGGATACGCACATAGCGTTGCCCGGTTGCAGACGTTTGTAGACATACCAGGGTTCCCAGTGAAGTCCAGCTAAACATACCCCATACCATTACGGACCCCCCACTAGCCGGTACAGTTCCCTGTTAACAGGCGGGATCCATGGCTCCATAGGGTTTGCACCACACACGAATCCCTTCATCTGCCCGATACAGTTGGAAACGCGATTCGTGAGACCAGGCTACTTGTTTCCCGTCATCAAGTGTCCAGTGGCGGTGTTGCCGTGCCCGAATGAGGTGCATAGCTCTGTGTCGTGCACCCGTCAAGGGGACTCGAGTTGGGTGTCGGCTCCCAAAGGCCATATTGTGCAGGGTACGTTGCACAGTCCGAACGCTGATGCTTGTTAAGGCTCCAGCATTGAATTCCGATGATACCTGCAAGAGTGTTGCACGCCTATCGCGTGAAACGATTCTTGACAGCCGATGATGTGAACGTGACGTACACCCAATGTCTTTTTACGGCCACCTGGTATCGTAGGTTGGAGGTTTTGACGGGATTATTGTAGTCACGATACACCCTTGCAATGGTCGTCCGTGACAATCCGAACTTCGTTTCTACCTCCGAAATACTATGGCCCATCTCACGACCGCCAACTATGACACCGCGTGGAAAATTGCTTAAATCGTTATTACTTGTCATTTTCATGCCGAAAACAGCTCTGACAGCTGGCAAGGATGTCTATCGCTTTATATATGCACTGGCGAATGCAACCGAGTACGCGCACAGGGTACGTTGCTATGTATTTTGCATAAGCTTGTCTGTACCAGTTTTTCTGGCACTTCAGTGTATATATAGTAAATTGTAGAAAATGAAAATTGTAAAAATTAAAAATTTCATAAAAAATGCAGAATGAAATTCAAAGTGGAAGTTCAAAATTGAAAACCGAACAATAAAAAACAAAAAACAGGTTGCAATCATCAGGAGAGCATCGACCCACTGGAGTGGCCTTTCTAGTACCATCAAACGACAAGGAGAACCAAAAATGTCGGTTGGTCATGCTCCCTAGGCCACCAGACCAAACACCAAAACAGATTCAAAAATTCAAAGAACAAAAATGTAAACACTGAAAAAATGATAAAAAAGGCTTGCAGGCAGACCAAACAGGTCAACACCATGAATGACGACCAAACTTAACTGGACCAACAACCCACAAGAACACAAATATATACGAAAACGCTAAAGTGGTGGTGGTCAGAAAACATCCTAGCAAGCCAAAAAATTTTGTGAAATGACGAGATGTAAAACTGTGTCTGTAAATAAAAATCTTCAGCCACTAGGGACCCACCAAGTGGCACTTTGCTTTGCCTGATTTACTAAATATTGTTAGGTCTTGGATTAGTAAAGCATATCAATGTGTAATTTGAAACCACACACACGTGCACATCTTTTTTTTTAAATGGTCATGAAAATTTCTTATTGGTCATGAAATTGTGTTTTCCAAATTTGGTAGACACCCTGAATGTTCCCTGGCAATGAAATTTGAACTGACCTATGGGTCATTCCATGTCAAATCAGCACACACACACAAAAAAAGACTATTTTTGACTTGAATCCTTTTGATTTTCATGAAAATTACTAAACTTTATAGAGAAACTAACTGCAAAATTTTAATGTCCTACATACAATACTTCTACATTTATAGGACTTTGAGATTTACAAAAAATGCATTTTTGTGTCTACCATGCGTATCGCAAATGACAATAATTGCAAACCTAAGTCAAAGAATATCTAACTATAAGAAGGTAAGGCTCAGCGAGACGTAACTAGCGCCACTATATTATGCGGCAAAGAATTACTACACAGAAGCCAACATTACAGGCTGATGCCGCAGGATGCCGAGCAGACTGAGTTAGACTGAGCATGCGTGTTTGTGTTCAAAGAATATAAACGCTTGTTTGTGTTGGCGTTTTGTTCAAAGGTTTTGTTGTTCTCATCTAGATCTGCGTTTATATTACAGCCATGAAATACACCCACTCCATTCCGATGAATAACAATTCATAGAATGGAGTGGATGAATAACAAGAACAAATTTGAAACCGTTTGAAACAAATATCCTGGAAAACCATTAAAACAACGTTTGCTGAAAAAAAAGCTATCGTTACGTTGAAAAAATTAATTTATCAATTATATGAAACTGACTTTTATGAAAAATACTACGCAATATTGTAAAATGAAAGAGGGAAGCATTCGATTACACATTGCATACCAAACAGACAGCTTTAAGCGTACACTCGAACGTGACGAATTAGTCCGGTCGGTAGAGAGCTCAGTTATCACGCCAGCGGCCCAGGTTCAAACCTACTCAGATGCAGACAGGTGTTTTTCCGATCTCTTGAGAAAATTTCCCCAGCGCAGTGCGTTTAATTTACAAACTGCGGAAGGGTAGAAAAAAAAATTGTAGCTTTGGGAAACTGCGGTTGTCTTTGCTTTTTTTTTTTTTATTATTATGGCTACTACTGGGAAATTGGCGGACAGTGCTGGCCCAGCAAGACTGTTTTTGCTGGGTACCTAATGTTTACGTTTTGTGGGAACCCATTCCTTTGTTTTGCTACTGAAAATTCCATGCAAACAATTTTTAATACGAAGTACCACGAATCCCATGGAAATTCAAAACCAGCCTCAGCATTTTTGACATTTAAGGTATATTGTAAATGTGAAATTCATGCCAAGCAACCTGGTATTACTACGGTGCTTAAAGTGAGAATAAAACTGCTAAAATTTCCTTAAAATAATATTAATTGCTAATGTATATATTTGTTTCACCAAGAAGGGACAGGAGGGATACTCAGAAAAGAACAAAAAAGAAAATGCTTTAGTAGACCCAATGAGACCGAAGGAAACAGTCGCAGATCAAAGCTTAGCTTCCTTTCCGTGAAATAGGCTTCCCGTCCCGTGTCTCCTACGCTTTTTGCGCCTGAATGTTAACTTTCCCGCAGAGCATCTGCTGCCGCATTACATGGTGGCGCTGCTGTCGCCTGTTTTACATTATCTCTACGAGAGTTGAGCTTCTTCACGCGAAGCGTTTATATTATTTGCCTAAGTGGTCGATAGAGCTCATATTGGGCCCATTTGGAAGCTTATTACATGAGCTTTCTTTTCATGCAACCCACAGATTTATTATGGATAATTTAGTTTCCAAGATAATCATTTTCGACCTTTAATCTGTCAAAATTTGCCTTATTAATTTTATTACCTTGGTAAATCAAGCAGAGGGAGGAAGCCCCTGAGTAGTAAGCAAATTGACTGGGAAATGAAAAATACACTATTTCTTTTTTTTAAACTTTCCTAGTAAATAGCTAGGTTTTTTGCGTGGCTGATTGGGCATGAAAAAAATCTAGCTCTTTACTAGGCATATGTTTTTGTGCCCCAGGTATGCAGGGGGGAAAATAATACATGCCTGAACAGAATTTTTACATGCCTTGGGCAACATAATTTTGGACCAATGACATGAACACCAAAAACACGTAAAAATGGGAAATTCTAATTCTACAGGGTGATCATAAAGTCGCGCAACCCAGAAGAAAAAAATAAATAAATATGAGGTTAATTATAATTGTTAAAAAAATAAACATCAAATATGGGTTACAATCTAACCTTTATAACAACAAAAGAAGTGGAACCTCATTATAACATATGTTCAAAGTGGGCTACGTGTTCGTGAATGCAAATGCATGCTCTTTTTACACAGTTTGATGACATCTTGTGAAGCACCTTCACACTGATGTTTTTAATTGCTGTTGTGATGTTCATTTTAAGTTCATCCAGAGTGTGAGGATTATTGTGATACAAAACATCTTTGAGATACCCCCAAAGAAAAAAAGTCGAGCGGCGATAAATCTGGGGATCTGGGAGGCCACAGGTCTTTGGAGATGAGGTGTTCACTGAAAAAATCTCGCAAAAAAAATTGACGGTACTAACCGATGTGGGGCATGTGGCATTGTCTTTCTGGAGCCAGCAATGTCATTCGCTGACATCAAGGAGTGCCACAAACTGTGTGATGTCTTGGTAGACGGAACTATCCACAGTCGTTTCGAAAAAATCGGTCCCGCGATGCGATGGCGCAATATTGCACACCTAACTCTCAAGTTTTTTTTAATGCAAACCTTTTTCAAGAAAAACCTGTGGATTTTCACATGACCAAATCCTATTCTTCTGACTATTGACATAACCTCCGAGGTGAAAACAGGCCTCGTCACTGAAGAAAACGGTATCCAGACTCTGTATTCCACTTTGTTCAAGGAATGAGTGGGACCATCAGCAGAAGTGTATTCATTTACCTGCATCTGGGGTATAGCGTCTAGAAGGGAAAGTGTGCCGAGCGCCTAGCGTACGTAATGATTGGCGTGGATACCGAAATTTGTCCTCTTCGTAGATGGCGCTTCGATCGCCTTCCCTTCCCTCTTTCTTACTGTGATGGGAGCGGGAAACTAAATTCGTGTTGCTTACTGTGAAAAGAACGGTAATTTAGACGAAAACGTGTTATGTTTTAGGTTTTAGAAGGAATGTGGATTACCTAAATATTGTATATAAGTTATACTTAGCTCATTATGCGGAAGAGAAATAACCATAGTTTTGTGCCAGGTTGCAATACTCAGTACAAAAACAGTAAGCCGTCACTCTTTGGAATACCCAAAAATGATAAACTTTTACAGCAGTGGCAAAGATTGATTCCCGGTGCAGATGTGCAGATAAAAACTTACGACAAATTTAGTGCTGTATGTGAACTGCACTTTGAGAGATTTGTGGTTCGAAATTTTGTGCATAAAATAAATGAGGAGACTGTGTTAATACCCAGAGATCGGCCCATCTTGACACCAGATGCAATTCCAACAATATTTCCAAACCTTCCCATTATTTGTCAAAAACTCTGGCAAAATACAGGAAAGTTAGGGAAACCGATGATAAGCCTGATGGTAATTTAAATAGCTTGGAATTCACTTCCCAAAGAGTTACACGGAACTGCCTTCTGAATATCACAGCCTTCAGTATTTTGGGGTAAGCAAATTCCTGCAAATAATTCAAAGTGCATAATTTTCCATGTTCATTCATTCAAATGTGAATTGTCAAATTCATTGACAACAGAAAAACTGGTTGTTGTTACCAAAAGTTAACCAGAGGTTACCTGTAAAGTGTATTTACGTGGAATAAAAATTAACTCAGTTTCTAATATTACTTCTAAAGATGAATCAAAATCCATTATTCGAGACACTGATAGGCTAACAGTATGTCATGGCACAGGCTCCATTTCAGAATTTGAAAATAACATGAAGTACCTTGAAAGTGGAGTTATTTTTTAGAATAATTTGTACAGCAAAAATTGTGTAACGAAAGGAACAACAAAGACTTGCCTCAGATGTAAGTATCTGCAGGGCTTACTTTTGCACAAAATAGCTTATCATAGAAGAAAGGCTACATTTAAAAATAAGTATCAAAATACAGTTCGGAAAATCAACAGGCTGAAGAAACTAGTTATTTCGCTCTCTAATTAAACTTAAAAAAAAAAAAAAATAAAAAAAAAAGGAATTTTACAGAACTTTCCATTAATGAAAAATAGCAGAATTACGCATTAAGCAGCAGCAAATGGTTATTCATTGTTATAAGGCAGCAAAAAAGAAATCTGCAAGAGGTATGTCATATACCAAAGAATGGTTACTTGAATGCTTACTAATGCACATAAAAAGTCCAAAATTGTACGAGCACATACGGAAACACAAAATCATGATCCTACCTAATAGAACAACTATTAGAAAGTATATTTCAAATTACAACAGCAGTTTTGGATTCAATGCACTGACGTTTGAAACTATTTCAAAGAAAACAAGTGAAATGGAGCCTTTGCAAGACATGGTGGTATATTAATAGATGAAGTGAAGCTTACAGAAAAACTGCATGCAAAATCATCTGGTGAAATATTAGGGTTTGTTCATATTGGGCCATACACTTCAAAAACTGTTAAGTATACCCCATGTAATCACGGACTGGTAATGGTGTTTCAGCCATTAAATGGAGATTGGACCCAAATAATTGGTGTTTTTGCCACAAGTAACAATATAAGTGGAACTTTGCTAGCAAAATTAATTATTAAAGCTGTTATTCTCACTGAAAATGCAGGTCTGTTTGTTAATTTCATTACGTGTGATGGGGCTTCTTGGACCAGGAATATGTGGAAGACATTTGGTATATCAGCAGACTGTTCTGGAACTAAATACAGCATTATGCATCCTACAGATTGTTCTAGTTTACATTTCATATCAGATTTTCGCCAGTCAAAGCGAGCCTTGCTTCATCGTAGCTCAGCTATTTAGAGTCAGGTCGATGCTTAGCAAATTCCCAGTTATACAGGTAAACACTGGGGAAGAAATATTTCTTCTTATTATACGTGGGAAATATATCTCTATAAGCAATCTGAAATCACATATTTACTGTTACGTAACTGAAATCAAACGATCGTCCATGGAATGGAAACATGTCACCTCCCCAACAAGGAAGACGTGAAAAGTCCAACTGTCTCTGTCTGCGGGAGTGGTCATGATGACTGTGAATCTGTTGTTTACACAGAATTTCTGTCAAAAGAGACAACCATCAAGTGACTCATATTGCCAAACACCATTAAATTTGCGAAATTCAATTAAGGACAGATGCCGGGGTAAGTTGAGCGAAGGTGTCACACTGATGTCCAAGAACATTACACAGCACGGAAAACTAAGGGAATTGCTGCATTAATTCAAGTCGGAATTGTGGCAGCATCCACCTTACAGCCCCAACTTATCCCCATGCGGCTACCATTTGTTCGGTAAAATGAAACAGGAGCTTAGTGGACAATGATTCCCAACGGATGAGGCTGTGAAAAGTGCGGTCCTTAACTAGTTGCACCAAACTGGACTTTTCTTGTACAGGTATGGGAAAGTTAATCGCACGTTCCGATAAATGTTTACAGTCCTTAGGCGACTATGTCGAAAATGAATTAATGTTGTAAACCAACATACATCCCCTGAGTATATCCTTGATTTTTTTATTCAACAGTGTAACTAACTTTTTGATCCACCCTCATATTATTAAAGCACTTTGCTACAATTCAGAAATTAATTTTTTAGTTTGTTTTAAAAATTAGCATAAATACTACATTTGGATAAAGTATCAACTTACCTATTGACTATGAATTTGTCTTGTATCTTCAAGCGGAACAAAGTAAAAAATACTATTAAAAATAAACAAATGGGTCCATTCTTTTACATAAATGTACCTCAAATGTCTGTTTCAAATAGTTTGAAAGAAGGAAGTCATCACAAGCTAAACAGTATTCAGCTTCAGATTGTTACCCAAACTTCCTTTATGTGATAGCATCTGCAACAAAGTTATAGATACACACAACAAAATAAAAAAAGAATTCTTGCTAACCAATGGCAGAAATTAAGACATCTGTTTCAAATAGTTTGAATCATCACAAGTTACATCAAAATTATCTCAGCTTTAGATCCTCCAGTGTGTGTTACCATCTGAATATTTTATGTATGAGTTATGTCAATTATTTTCTTTACCTAAAATCTACTCTTGTAATGTTCATACCTGTGATCTACTTTTTATAAAACATATTTGATATCACTTTTTAGATTAGACAACATTTTAACAGTATAAATAAATATTTCCCACACATTTCTAAAGGAATTAAGCAGAATTGGTTAGTAGTTTTTCATAACACTAGGGAATTTATACATTTTACTAACATTCTTTACTAGAAGCCAAATTTGCTCATTATAGTAAAATTAAATTTTTACTTTCAATATACCTACTATAAATGTCAAGCTAAGCACTAGTACACACACACACCAGTGCTGAGACGGGCCGAGCCCGAACCGGGCGCTGGCTGTGTAATACTTACTGGAGTTCGGGCTTGGAGAGAGGGGAAGAATTTTCTTCCTTTTTCTTTTAATGTGATTTTATATAATTTAGCACACGAGACTTTTTTACACTTTCTAGTTGTGAAAGAGAATTCTTCAGCAACTGGGTCAAATGGGGAGTAGGAATTCTGCAGGGCTATCCATTCCGGGCTTGGATAACAAAATACCATAGGCCATGAATTACAGGATTTCTGCCAAGGATAAGTTTTAAGAAGCATAGATAGTAGATAGCAAGCTGACGGAATTTTGCTCCCTACCTCAAAGGGGCAGCTCCCTGCTAATTCTATTGAGCAACATACGACATAGTTTGTTGTGCCTCCAGATGTCCCCCCCCCTCCCCCAAAAAACATTTCGGGAATAAATGAATGGTTAAAGGTAACTATAGAAATAGATAGACATCCCTTCTCCACTCCGCAGTTGAGAAAGACATCAGTTAATTGCATGGGTAGGAAAGAGTGGAAGTCTGAAGACTTTTTTTCAATGCTTAACAGGTTAATCATAGTTTTCGGGCCTGCTCGAGCTGACATACTTCAGGCTCAGGATCTTGAAATTCAGCCCGAACTCAGCTCTGACACACACACACACAGTAACACTTCAGTTAATTTCTCACAGGTGTTTTTATCAAAAATTTTATGGCAATGAAGTCATAGTGGTAAGTATGAAAAATAAGAGAAATTTCCTGGAATTTTTTGGTACAGTATTGAAACATAAACAAAAATGCTACAATATTACTGCTAACATTTATTAATCTGAAAATAAGTGACATGGAACTCGTACGGGTATGGTGTCGTTGAGGGACTAGCCGGACCCCATGACGCGAAGGAGTACAGCATCATCTTCCACGGAAAGAAAATAGTCCATAGATTTTCAAATGAATTTTGACAGATGAAATCAAACCTGCTAGTAAATGAGGACCTCTGGTCCATTTTGAAGACGGGCAACCACTGCACAAACAGTATTAGTTCCAATTTGAAAAAAAAAAAAAGACACCACCAAATATTAAATACAAATCTTCAGTACAGAATGCCACCAACCACTCCGCATCACTGTGTGAATATGTGATGAAGCAGAAAAAAGATTGGAAATATGTTACGAGAAGCTAACTGAAGTACTGCTTCCTGGTATACAAGTTTCAAATAAAATTAAACCAAATATGACGGATCTTTACTTTCCAGTTTCAAAGATAACTTTTCAGAAATGTTATCTTCATTTATTACAGAAGAAAAATACATTTCAATACTTTAACCAACCTGGCTATACACTTTTGCATATAAAATATTTGATAAGTTTGAACTCTTTTTCCTATCTCAGGACTTACTCTGTGCACACTATGCACTAAGGAGAGGCACACAAAACTAAGCGTTCAGACTTTCAACTTCTTAATTTTCCTTTCACGTGATTTCAAATAATTTCAGTTGTCATGTTTGGCTTTCACTAAGTTGTTCAAGAGTATTTTCCAACTGAGGAGAGTTATGTTTTCCTATTTAGTTTTCAAGCTACTCATACACAAACATTCCACGGAAAATGAACAAGGAAATCTAAAATCAGAACTTTGTCTGTTTAAATGTATGCAGCAGATTTTGTATAAGACAATTGGTATGGCAAAAGTTGTAAGTCTCCTTTTGACTTCTATAATTTAACTAGCAGCCACTAACACTGCAACACTGTGGCATGGCAAATTTTGGCAATTCCTGTAAAAAGAATTACACCTTTTAATACAAGTGAAGAACTAGATATGAAATTTTTAATCGAAAGTAGTTCCCTATGTTTTGTACAGTTAGAATAAAGTTGATCATGCAAGTTTTTCAACATAATCTGTCCACACTGTTCAGACAGCTTTAGTAAATTCAATCAGACAAATGCTATATCACAGTTGCATTAAGTTACGAAATTAAAAAATGTACTCTTTAATTCAGAGACACATTACAATGCAACAACAGTTCAAGCATTAATTTCGTAAAGAAAGGGCTAACGATTGTTGGAGATGCAAATGTTATACAAATTACGAAGGCTAATTTCCTGAAAAGTTGCCCTGATTTCTGGTAATATTCAAGCTCTATGTGAATCGGCATTGGCAAAATATATTAATTATTCTATTTGAAATAAGAATTCAACACTACAGAATAACTCACTTCTTTATACTTCACTATTCACGAGACATGAACAGATTTCAACACGTGTGAAACTAAGATCTACTCATTAAACCTATAATTATTACTAAAACTAAATAAAACGTTTACTAAGAATTAACCTTACCTTAGAAATATAATAATACCTACCTTACAAAACTATACGTGTATCCAAATGGCAATAAACGGAACACTCACTCAATACAAACAAATGTGAACCAACAATGAAACGCAATGGCTGTTCAACCGATTGACTTGGCGACAGCACTAAGTTGTGCACGTGACTATTTCGCACCGTAGCCTGTCTTTTTCGTCAGATTCGACTCAGCTTACCACTAGCCGCTACTAAGTGACATACATTTAAATTTTCCAAACAGCACTTCTTTACTTGGCACATACAAGCCATTTGTTAGCCTTTTGGTAGGCATTCTTCGAGGAGGTAGCATATCAATTTAAATCACGCATAATTATACTTTCAATTACATTTGCCGACGCTGCACTCTGCGCCAGACGTAGACATTTCACTGAACCATAAAATGTGTTTCCATAATCACACACTTAAGAAAATCGTACATATCCTAATCCAACCCCTGTTGTTTGGTTCACATTGCACAACAGTACACACAATCTTTGACACAGACGCCGTTCGCAGTGCCGCGATGCGGCGGGACATATTTCGAACGCAGATTTTGAGTTCGCACGGCACACTTCCCCTTTTAGACGCTATATCTGGGGTCTTGAGTTCATGCACTGCACGAATACGATATGGACGAATATGTAACGATTTCGCAGCTTTATGAGCATTACCGTATGAGATTGATGATTACACAGTGAGTTTCCGGAAACTTTTTGTGGCGACCGCTGCAGTGCTCGCTTTATCTCATCCACTTTATGGTCAGTCAAAATGGAGGGTCTCCCTGAGCGTTTTTTATCCGCAACAGAACCAGTGTCCTGTAAACGCTGCACTAATCACGATATTGGGTGACCACTGTACCCTTTTAGACGCTATAACCACTGTACGTGGAAATTTCTTGCGAAAGTCCTCGGCAGCACGTCCGTATGAACAAGTTGCGAAATAACTTTTCAGAATGAAAATTCGCTGCGTCTGGGAAAAAGACATTTCATCACAACGAATGAAACTGCACTATGAACAACCTGTACAGATCACAGTGACCTCAGCTTCACTGATACTTCCTAACAGTATGGCAGTAACATCTAGTGACAGAAAGAATGATTATAATGATTTAGCAACAATTTATGAAAATTCAAACTTTCGGTTGCACGAGTTTACGATCACTATGTACTTTAGTCTCCTTCACTTTGAGAAACCCCTCAGTTGAACCCTGTTGGAAAGATTCAGAGTGAATTGCACCATTTTTAGGTTCATATGCTCTTTGTTACTATGAAAACTTGGAAATTTATCTTTCTTCTACCTGTAATTTGGAATTTCCTCATATCCCCATGATTTGGAAATGTTCTCTTTCATGATAAATATAACAGTTGTGAATCTAGCAACCACTTACAGGAACCAAATGATAAAGATTTTGTAACAACCTAGTCATTTCCATCCAAATTCTAGTTGAAGTAGAACTAAAGACCTAGTTCCAAAGCTCCCACATGAGATACACCTTTTTATGTAACTTCAGCCTGATTTTCTACTTTTGTTCACAGCCATCACACTGTCAACTGTGTCATGATCAGGGCAATGCTTGGGGGACAAACAGGTCATGAATCACTGTTACCATGGCACAGCTTTACTTCAGTTTGGCCTTTGTGATTTCAACATGTTCTAAAATAAATATCTAGGGAAGTTTTTACCTTGAGCCAGTGGTGGCTTGTGGAGTTAAATGTTGGTGAGGCGAAGACCCAGCCCATAACATATATGTTATGAAAAGTAACTAAAACCAAATCTTGTAAAGAATAGAGAAAGGATTCGATATTTGTGTATACTGTACTTATGTATATTTAATATCTATATATATATATAAATTATTCGACGATAGTTCAACAAAAGGATAGGAAGACATCAAGCCCCGCGGATGGGTAAGAGAGGTAGACTTAAAACATTGGAAACAGTTTCGGAGGGAAAAATGTATATTTTATGGAAAAAGAAAAAAAAGAGGAAGAATGGTTAACCCGTTTTACTTTATATCGTCCTTCCTGAGAACAAACGCCCATTTTATGCTTAATTTCTTTATCTAGTGATAGTTAATGAGTGGTTATTGCATCACTCACAACACCAATCAAACCTTCACTCTTCAAAAAATTCAAAGTAAATAATTTTAATAGAACTACTTTTCTCAAAAAATGTTTGAGAGTCCAGAATGGAAGCAATATGTCTGTTTGCGAAGGTGCACCCTTCATGTAGATCACTAGTATTAAAAGAAATCTGTCTTGTTGCACGATGATATTTATTCAGCTAAAAAACGAAATCTATATACAGGTTAAAAAACGAGCACTTTTGGTGTCACAGTGACAACTTCATCAGATGTGATTTCCATCATGTGGTTACATGCTGGTCTTAAATACGTGGAGCAGATGCATCATGGGAAAGGTAATGTCAGTGTCACATGATATACCAGATAACAAGACAGTCAAAAAAGCATAATTAGCCAACAAAAATTACTCAACAGAAACAATAGCTATTGTGTTGTCGTCCCTAATCAGATTGCTCCAGGGTTCAGGTGAAACACAAGGATAAAAGTCATTACAGCAACGTGTATTATAAGCCGAAATATTGAGGCTTTCTGTAAATAACAAGGAATAAACAGAGTTAGATGTGTTTATGATCTTAGCGTTGTTCCAGTCTGGGATGGAATTTCCAGCACTTACAGTTCTTGCAAAAGAGGTGCTTTGGTGATTCATTTTTAAATTATATCTGTGTTCATTTAATCTCAAATCCAAATTTCTTTTGGTTGAACCCACATAATGAATATTTAGTTCACCAGAAGTAGTGTCCAGCATAGGAATAACATACACCTCCCATTTTCCCCGCTTGTTAATTTTGTCACGATCGTTGCGGATAATGGAATATAGATTGCATGATCATATTTCAAATTGTATTGGGTATATAAATAAGTTTTGAGGGATTTGAGGTGAACAAAACACGTTGGAGAACAGAAACAATATTTTAATATTAATCGAAGTATGCTCCCTCTGAAGCTACAACTTTGCCCCATCTTTTGGGCAGTGAACGTATGCCCCGAAGGAAGAATTCCGGTTCCTTGGAAGAGATCCGGTTGTCTAGCCAATTTTTGATGTCTTCATGAGAACTAAACCGTTCTCCAGAAAGTGCTGACTGCATCGACCGGAACAAATGGTAATCCGATGGTGCAATATCTGGCGAATATGGCGGGTGGGGTAGAACTTCCCAGTCGGATCCTTCTAAGTACTTTTTCACAGGTCAAGAAACACGTGGTCTTGCGTTGTCATGCTGTAAGATGACTTTGTTGTGTGTATTCTTTCATTTCGGCCGTTTTTGCATGAGAGCTCATTTTAAACTCATTAATTGGGTTCGACACAGATCACCAGTAATAGTTTCTGACGGTTTCAGCAGCTCATAGTGGATCACACCCTTTTGGTCCCACCAGATACACAGCATTACCTTTGAACCATGGATATTGCGTTTTGGTGTTGAAGGACCTGGTTCACTTGGTTATAGCGTCTATAACTTGGTTTCACCCATGCTTTCTGCCATTTAGGGTTATCGTACCATATCCATTTCTCGTCGGCAGTAATAATACAATGCAAAAAAACCCCTCCCTTTCTTTTTTGCCTTTGAAGCAGCAATTTGCAAATGGTTTTTCGACGTTCAAGGTCTCTTTCCCGCAAAGCATGTGGAACCCAATTCCCTTCTTTTTGCACCATTCCCATGGCAGTTAAACGTTGTGAAATGCATGGTTGACAACATCTAATGCTGCTGGTAGTTCTTTTGGGTCTGGCACGAATCCTTGTCGAGTAAAGCTTCCAATTCGGCATGAGCAATTTTTTTGGGTGGTCCAGAACGTTCTTTATCACTGACATCGAAATCACTCCTTTTGAATCGTTTAAACCAATACTCACATGTTTTTATGGATGGGGAATATTCACCATAGATTTTTGACATTAAGCGATAGCTGTCGGCAGCACTTTTTTTGACAATAAAGTAATGCACTAACACTTCCCACAAATGCTGTTTTGTCGGAACGAAAGTTGCCATTTTCCATCGAGTAAAACAAATACGTCTTTGCACCTCAATCGAACATCGTGTACTGACTCTGACAGCTGGCATCTCCTACTAGGGATGGGCGATAGTATTCGCACTATCGATACTATCGATAGTTGCAGCACTATCGACAGCCCAGTTTCGAATAGTTTAGTCTTCTGATAGTATCGCGATAGTTTTTGCAAACTATCGACTGTTCATGTTATTCGCTTGGTTATTCGTTACAAAACCGTTGCCTAAAACGCTGCGCGATAGGTTTTGGAAACTATCGACCATTTAATTATCGACAGTTCATGTTATTCGTTGTAAAATCGTTGCCTAAAACGTTGAACATTTTAAAATGTATGGATAGTTCGACAATTATCTAACGAATGGTTCTACATTTCGAAAACACTGGTAGTTTTACACACTGTGAGATCAACTGTCGAATAGTTCGTAATTTTGGAAATGCTGATAATTTGTCCTGAGTGACAATGAAATCTTTTCCTTTCAAGTAATTTATTAAATGTGACAGAGCGATCGTCGAGTGTCCAAGACTACGCAATTCAAGAACACTGATGGTTTTACGATGAGATCTATTGTGGAATAGTTGCGCATTTAGAAAATAATAACGATAAATAAATAAACGATAGTTTCACACACAATGAGCCCAACTATCGAAAAAGAATTTCCCATTTCTAAAACACGACATTTAGTATGCAGTGAAATTAGCTATCGAATGGTTCTGAATTTTGAAAACACCGATATAGTTTGCCATAAATGACCCGCAGAAATCCCTGAAACAATGCCTGCAGAAAAAAAAATACTCACTGAAAATGACACTTCTTGGTATCTGGAAAAATGCCCAAAATATCAAGTTGTAGACGTGTGTGTATGGTTTTTTTTTATGTAAGAGGGTGGGGGGAATGATCACTGTGAGTAACTTTATGTGCTGTAAGCAGATGCCAGTCCCGAATTTAGGCTCATATTGGTTCCAGATAATGTAGAGACAATGCAGTAAGACAAGCACAACATCCGGTGCCGCCCTGGCCCCTGGTAATGCAGTGGTCTAAGCACTGGCTTGTGGCCATTCGTCCGGCCTCGAATCCCGGTAAGACACGAGTGTGTTTTTTAATCTTGCAGCACTAGCTCTCTGCCTTCCCTGGTGTCAGTGGCTTAAGACAAGTCCATAAGTATGGCTACAGCCTATACTACTTAACTCCAAGTAGTATAGCAATACTTTTTAGTATCTATACTACCTAAATCCAAGTAGTATAGCCATACTTTTTAGTATTCATACTTGAAGAAGTAATAATATGTATATATATGTGTGTGACATGGAGAAGATAGGCTCAAGACAGACAATTGTGGAAGAAACTTGAGACCTTCATCCAGCAATGGATTGATAATGCTTGATGATTATATATATATGAAGAAATTAATCGGCGTGTACAACTTACCTGCAGAGCTTTTGGGAGAAACAGTATAATTTTCAGGAGCAATAGGCCATTATGTCTTAAAAGAAAAGTGTTTGATCAATGTATCCTTCCAGTGCTAACGTATGGTGCAGAGACGTGGACCTCAACTAAAAGGGACCTACAAAGGCTGCAGACAAGTCAAAGAGGCATGGAGAGGTGCATGCTTGGTGTAACCAGGAGAGATAAGAAGAGGAACTTGTGGATCAGAAAAATGACAAGAGTGGAAGACATCATGATCAGAGTAAAATCCCTGGAATGACAATGGGCTGGATATATTGATAGAAGGACAGACCATCGATGGGCAACCGAAATTTTAAACTGGATTTCAAGGGACAGGAAAAGACCCGACCTCATGGGAGATGGGTGGATGAAATTCGAAAGTATGCGGGAGTAACATGGAAGAGACTGGCACAAGACAGACCGTTGTGGAAGAAACTTGCGAAGACCTTCGTCAAGCCGTGGATTGATAATGGTTGATGATGATATAGATCCTGATCCTGTTTGTGAGGTGGGAGTTTTGATTTCGCATGTATTTAAGATTCATTCACTTCGGGAGCTTCGTTAAAGCCGCCTCCCTTTTAATACGCCAGTTCCTAATTCCCGGCGAGAATGTTGGAAGCACGTTTTGCCTTAAACATAGTTAGTTACGTTTCTTCGAAGAACTGAGAACGTGTGACTTTGAACAATGTGCGCCGCCTCGGTGGCGCAGTGGTCTAAGGCGTTGGCCTCTGATCATTCGTCGGTAAGGGGTCCGGGTTCGAATCCCGGTCAGGCATGGATGTTGTGTTTGTCTTACGGCACTGGCTCTCTCCCTTCCCTGAAACCAGTGACCCTAAATTAGGGACGGGCGACTGCTTATAGCCCATTGAGTTGCTCACGGTGGTCGTTAAACCTCCAATCAAAAAAAAAAAAAAAAAAAAAAACAATGTGCCTCTTTTGTCATTTAGGAATAAAACACGATGCCCTTTGCCCAATATTATTGGTGGCACAAAAAGTGCCGTAATTTCACCGTGTCCATGTAGTTTAGAAAACTTGAAGATTACATTGCACTGGAGCAAGAATCAAACCCACGGTTCCTGTATTGGTTTCCATGCATTTGTGAAGAATTCTATCTTCAGGGAGGTTCGTTTCTCAATTATATGCAAGATAATCAATACCTAGTTTAGATTCATTCATACAGTCTCTTGTTACAGCATCTTCTTCATATGCACAGAGATTCCTTGTAACAAAACCTTCAATTAGTGCTGAATGACCATTTTAAACCTGTTCACTCGGATGAGTTCAGAAATATTCTTCTGAGCCTTTTGTGGTCTTACATTTCTTTACAAACCAATGGTGTGTTATTGATGTCTCATTTGCTGGAATTCAGGCTTACATTTTTTTTTATTGGAGGTTTAACGACCACCGTGAGGAACTCAATGGGCTATAAGTCGCCCGTCCCTAATTTAGAGTCACTGGTTCCAGGGAAGGGAGAGAGCCAGTGCCGTAAGACAAACACAACATCCATGCCTGCCGGGATTCGAACCCGGACCACACGGACGAATGATCAGAGGCCAGGCGCCTTAGACCACTGCGCCACCGGGCGGCAGGCTTACATTTGCATCCTTTTACTTTGCAACTTAAAAAAAGGAAGACGTATATGTTGATTTATTTTAGGCTTACATGCTATTGCCATATTAACTTGTTTGCAAATAACATTTTTTTGCCGTCCCGGTGGCGCAGTGGTCTAAGGCGTTGGCCTCTGATCATTCGTCCGAAAGGGGTCCGGGTTCGAATCCCGGTGAGGCATGGATGTTGTGTTTGTCTTACGGCACTGGCTCTCTCCCTTCCCTGGAACCAGTGACCCTAAATTAGGGGACAGGCGACTGCTTAAAGCCCATTGAGTTGCTCACGGTGGTCGTTAAAACCTCAAAAAAAAAAAAAAAAAAAAAAAACATTTGTGGCTGATCATATACATGCTGAACAAATATACAGTATATACATATGATTATACAATTTCAATTGCTTAATTTTTATACATGAAGATAATAATTCTTTATAAGATTTCTTTTGCCTTCAGAGGATAATGTTTGCTGGCATTGAATAGATGCCAGTGTAGTGATTAAATCCTTTTTGCTACTTTGAATGAAAGGTTTGATATTTAATGCATGGGTTCAATTAAATCATTTAATTTGCTGTCATTTTCATGGTTTTTCAGAAAATGGTGGAGAGTGTGTATAGTTTTATCATCTGTATAGTACACTTTAGATACTAATTATGATTTTTTTAGTCTGTCACCAACAGGGCAGTCATGTTTTCAGTAATTTGGTATAAATTCATTGATCTCATATTTTTTACTTGTCACAAACTGTATTTTTTTTTACTTGTTGGTGTTTTGACAACCATAAGCAACTTAATGGGCTATAAGTAGTTGTCTATTCCTAATATAGGGCTACAGGTTTTAGGTAAGAGAGTGAGAGAAAGCCAGTGCTGTAAGATGAACACAACATCCATGTCTCACTGGGATTCAAACCCAAACCTATCTTCGATGAATGATCACAAGCCAGCACTTAGACCACTGCACCATCACAGCAGTGAAGTTGTTTCTATTGTGCTGCTTTTTTGTTACAGCACGGAATTGTTGGCCCCAGCCATTGAATTCCATACTGACAGTTTCTTTACAAAATTAAAAAAAAAAAAAAAGTTTTGCCACAGTAATTTGTATACCAATTTTTTCTTTTTGACCAATCATAGCAAAGTGATATCTTCTGCAGTGGTTATTAAGTAACCCAAAAATGTACATCGCTCTGGATCAGTCCACTTGTATCAGGCAACATTGTTTTCAATATGGATCACAAGTACAAGAAGCTGCTCTGTAAAATAAAAAATGCTTTTCAGGTGGAAATAAAAATATCTCAGATTTGTAAGTTTACCATTTGTGTGTGTGTTGTGTGACAATCACCACGAGCATATCCATTGGTTATAAGCAGTTGTCTGTTCCTAATTTAAGGCACTTGGTTCCATGGAAGGGAGAAAGAGAAAGACAAACATACTACTCATGCCTCATTCAGAACTCAAAACACAGATCCAGCAGACTAGTATACCACTAAGATGGTCATTATATTTCAAAAACCCATTTTAACACCAAATCTGCATAATAATTCCAAACACAAAACTTCTTAATATTGTACCATAGCATGAATGCTTTTTGTACTTAATCACTTTAATACATAAGATTAACATTACTGACATACATTAAAAATAGAGCAAACTGAAGTCTTTTTTGAAGATGACAATCCGATTTTTAGCGTAAATGTGACAAGGATGGTAAGTCAGATAATATCCGAAAACTTGAAAATTTTCATCGTCCTGGAGGCGGGACTCGAACCCGCGTCTCCCAGAAAACGCCTAGGTATGCTAACCACTACACCACCCAGAACGACCAAGATTCAAGTTTCCGATCAATTTGAATTTAACCATCACAGGATTCGCTAGTCGAAGCAACCGGCATTCATGTTTAGCGAATCTGGAGGTTAATAATCCTATCCCGTGATTGCCCGGAGAAGCAGATAAATCATGAAAGAAATACGGGATTACGCCATATAATACAAATTTTGAAGATGACAATCCGATTTTTGGCGTAAATGTGACAAGGATGGTAAGTCAGATAATATCCGAAAACTTGAGAAATTTTCATCGTCCTGGAGCGGGACTCGAACCCGCGTCTCCCAGAAAACGCCTAGGTATGCTAACCACTACACCACCCAGAACGACCAAGATTCAAGTTTCCGATCAATTTGAATTTAACCATCACAGGATTCGCTAGTCGAAGCAACCGGCATTCATGTTTAGCGAATCTGGAGGTTAATAATCCTATCCCGTGATTGCCCGGAGAAGCAGATAAATCAAGTCTTTTTTTGATTTTTTTTTTTTTTTTTTTTTTTGATTGGAGGTTTAACGACCACTGTGAGCAACTCAATGGGCTATAAGCAGTCGCCCGTCCCTAATTTAGGGTCACTGGTTCCAGGGAAGGGAGAGAGCCAGTGCCGTAAGACAAACACAACATCCATACCTGACCGGGATTCGAACCCGGACCCCTTACGGAGGAATGATCAGAGGCCATCGCTTAGACCACTGCGCCACCGGGGCGGCCAAACTGAAGTCAATCTTTTTACTTTCTGTGAACAATTATGAAGTATTCAAGATGCCATTTCAGTTTTTTAAATGAATAAAACACTTGAAAAATCTTATCTGCTGCAGAAATGTTTTTTACAGTGTCATGTTGATTTCACCAACTTCCACTTTTCAAGCTATTTTTCATTGATTATGGCATTAATGGAATCAAGCATGTTGGGAAAAAAATATTTTTGATGAGAAACAACTGTGGCTACAGTCCATCAACCAGTGGCAGATATATCAAGGAAGGTAGCTGTTATTGTTGAGGAAATGCAAATGAGTGCTAGCGCAACATGGTATTTGCATTTCTACAATTTTTCAACCAGAACTATAAAAATTTGGATGCATGACACCCAAGTCTTCTATATTTGTTGAAACCAAAAAAAAAAAAAAAAAAAGCAGAAATTTGAAAAAACTTCCTTAACAGTTGGGAAACATATATATACACACATAGACATAGTTTTCGTTTTTTGGGTGCTTTATATTTTCTCTAAATTTTTTTTGGGGGGTGGGGAAGGTTATCTGTGGGGGTTTTTAGTTGTTTTGAAGTAGGTTAATTTTATTTTAATTTTTTATTTGCATTTTCTGTTTATCATTTGCTGTTTTTGTAGCAGACTGGATGATGCAAAATCCACACTTGTTGGTCTTTACAGAGGTATGAGGTGTTATCTGTGCCTAGCTCTTGATGAAACCATAGATAGTATCTTGCCATAGTTCTACATTCCTCTTTCTTTTCTCCCAGTTGGTTGTTAGATCTGTTCTTTTGATTTCTCCAAATCAGTTACTACTGCTTTCAATTTTGTATGTTTTTGATTTTTCTTTTATGTAGCCTCAGGTGCTTTGGAATTTCAAAAGCTGTTTTGAAAATTTACATGTAACCTTTATTATGCTTATATATATATTCTGTATATAGTTATTTGCTTTTTGTCATCAGCTTACTTTATATTAATACGACCATTCTTTGAGAACCTGCTTTCCCTCTTTCTGTGACGTTCAACTACTGATCAAGGTCAAATAGTGAGTACACTTGTGCAAAGAAAATTTTCTCATTGTTTACATGATTTTATTACAAAGCAAAGCCAATGCGCACCTGCAGCAACTGTACTCATCATTATAATCAAGTAAAATGTCAATACTAGGAAGTTTTCATGTTTACTACCCTTACTTATAATTAAAAGCTAAAATGTGACAGTTCATATTTTTATTTAACAGATGAGCAGTATAATCAAAATGGATAACATACCGAATTTACAAATTTTACCTATACTGTGAAGTATAAATTTTTGCTTTCTTTTCCATTACAACACAAAATGCAGCCACGAGAACCACCGAAATGCCCAGCTGACACGGTCCGTGCTAGTCGGAGCAAAACGTCCCCTCGAAGACGGTAAAGGAGTATTACCGAAAGTACTCGGGTATGAATAAATATTGAAGTAAATGAGGATGCAGCAAAGGAAAAAAAGCTCATTTGGTGATGAGGCAAAATAAATTCCAACGGAAAAAAAAAAAAGCGGACCCGTTGGCCAAATGAAAAACCCCGTGCCGCATCCACATAACAGAAATATGAATTGAAAGCCAAGCCCCACGTGCGGTAAGTGTTCATCGAACTTTACCAACTAAAAGTGAAGTTCAAAAATTCAAATGCATTAATGCACGTTAAATAATATAACCTCCAATATCGGAAGTAAATTGAAAAAATATTAAAATTTTGTTTACAATCTGTACCAAACAACACTAACACTTAAAATAAACTTTAAATGTTCTCCTCAGCAGAAAGTGACCACCAATAGATAACTGAAACATCAGACTGAATACCAAAGACAGAAGACCACATCTAAATGTTCTCCTCAGCAGAAAGGTAGCAATATGAATACACATTTTGGAGAAATTCAAATACTGTTTGCTTTAATAAAAAGGAATGAATTCTAGTTGTCACTGTACATTACATTCTGTGACCAAATATCATGTCTTCTAAAACTATGAGCAATACTATTTTAAATGTGAGTAACAGATGCAACAGTAATAAAATGTTTTTTTCACTCCCATAAATCATAACATTGCACTAAAAACATATACAATTTGTAACTGTAGTTACAAATTTTGATATAATATATAAGGAATGAAGGATCAAACTTTAGAACATGATAACAAGAGATTCAAAGCACACATTTCATCACAACATTGACTTTTTTTTTTTTATATTTTAGTTACTGTACAAAAAGGCATACATTGCAAATGATATGAAAAATAAGGACATTATATTTAAAAAGTTTAAAACTTTGATATCAGGAAATCAAATTTTAGAATTCAATAGTGAGATTAAATACTGCAGATTTCAACACACTTCTTCAATGAATTGACAGCCTTGTGTGGGCCCTGGCTTTTTCAATGAGCATTTTTGTGAGATTTCGTAACATTAACCCCACGTCCAACATCCCCCCCCTCACACACACCTGGAGGACCAAGGGACAACTTCACAGGGAACCATCCACACATTCAGGTCCCCAAACACAGGGAGTCTGTGGAAAACAAAGACCAGAAAGCCGGCAGGACCGGGATTTGAACACCCGTCAGAAAGTGCCTCCCAGGCAGTGCATAGTGACTTAAGCAACTGCACTATGCTGGTGGTTCATCACAACACTGTGACAATTTATAAGATTTTTTCAATTACAACACTAAAGGCATACAGTGTAAATTACATGAAAAGTAAGAAAATCATATTCAATTACAAACAATTTATTTACGGTTTGGATGATTGTACCAAACAAAATATATCTTTAAATAAACAACTAATTACTTATTCTCAGCAGAAAATGTAGCAATATAAAAATGCAAAATGTGGGAGAAATCAAATGCTTTGTTCATTTTAATACATAAGAAATGAAACTGTATAAGTTTCTTTTACCTATAATGAGTTCACATGAACAGAAAACGAAGTTACATATTTCCTGAGTTTGTATTCTCTATGTACCAGCATGGACTTTCATATGCATTGTGTTTCAGAGACTTTCACCGCATCTTCTTCCTACATGTTTTGAACTGTTCCTGCAGTGTCGTGTTTCACTGGTCTACTCCCTTAAGCTACTGCTGGTTCTACAGCATTCACTGTAATTATTATCATCAACCTTTGTACATACACTTCATTGTATTTACCATTTCATGTTTTATTTTCTGCCTTCCATCACACTGCCTGTGTTGCTGGCGTGACTGTGTTTCATGTATTTTTGTAACGAATAAAGCGAATTTTGAGAGTGCTCTGAAATGAAAACATTGACCATTATTATAAAAAAGGTTATGATGTGAACAATTTATCTGAGAAATATTTTTGGGTTTTATAACACTTTTTTCTTTTATCAAATATTAACCCTATGGTAGGTAGCAAGTTAAGAAAACTTAAAAATGCATAATCAAGAATTTTGCAAATTCAGTCTAAGAAACTTACACTGCCCACATAAGTAAAGAAATCCACAGTAGATAGTACATCTGGGAGTGAAATTATAGAAATTTACTCAAAAAGGCTTTCTTTTAGGCACACTGCCAGCAGGTAACCTTTTGAATTCAAACTTTGGAGAAAGCTGGCAAAATAGAAATAATATCAGTTAGCCATATATAATGAAAACATTTTGCTTCCCTTTCCCAAAAGAAAACATCATGGAGCCAGGACTTGGTCAGGGATTTAATGAAAATGGAGCTGTGGGAAGTGTGTGCCAGGATTCGTACTGACAGACAAAAATTCTGAATTTATAACTCTGATTTAGAACAACCAATTCCATAAAGTTATCGTTTCATGTGATTAAGATATGATCTCATCAAAATAATTATTCTCACTACATACATTTCCAGGGATTGTATTAACAATGAGTTTTCAATTTTTATGTAATCCTTTTAACAATTACTCTATTTACTGCAGTGGTTTAAACTATGATTAAATTTTGCATATTTCCTGAGAATTAAGAAAATACACTGAGTTTATGTCTAGTAATTCATATAAACAGCAGTTTTTGACCATGCTATGTATGGTCTTGATCACCCTCAACAGAATCAGAGGACTGGTAGCTAGATTTTAGGAGACATCCAAATAAGTGGGATTTGGTGAGGGATATCTGAATTGCAGTTTTTGGTTAGCAATATTTCAATTCAATACTTTCTTGAAAATGTGGAAATACTTTGTTCATAAGGAGGTAATTTTTTCCCCAAGGGGACTGCAGAAATGTCTTCAGTTAGTAATGATAATGCTGTTTTTGGAAGATCATCTGGGCACATACTGTTTATGTTCACACAGTCTTGTGTTGATGCTTCAGTACGAGTCACCAAGGTATACTGAGTCCTGAGGGGATGAAATAGGTATGGCATAAACTTTAGGGGTGTCTAGGGATAGAACAGGATCTCTGTTTTTAGCAGACACTTTATAATAACAGGTTAAGAAGATGGGCCCTGGAGAGTTTACAGATCTTATAAGAAAATGAACAATGCTAAGGGACTGAACCAATAAATAGGGTTCTATTTTAGTGTTAGTGTAAGAGTTGGAAGTTTTTCATGTGGAAATCATAGAGAATTTTGTTTATTATAGATGGTGGGTATTGATGGGCTTCAGAAATTTTCTTAATTGTAGCAACTTCTTGTTTGAAGGATGATTCACTGTTGCAGACAATCCTGGCACAATTAGTATTTTAAAACAATAAATTTGTGAGTAGTGGTGGAATGGGATGCACTGGGAATATGCAAAAACATCAACACAAGCCTGTGTGAGAACAAACAGGATGTGTTAAATGGTCTTTCAAAAATAGGGTTATCAGCACCAAACCTTGAAGGCATTTCTGCAGTCCCCCTCCCCCTTTGGAAAGAAAAAATAAAATAAAAAAACTCGACACCTTTATAAAGAAAGCAACTCTATGTTTTCAAGAAAGTATTGAAATATTGGTGACTACGAACTGCAATTCATGTATCGCTCACCAAATTCCATTTATGTAGATCTATCTACTAAAATCTGATAATTGTTTCTGCATCACCAATTCAAGTAGTACTTCTGGCAACCAGTGCTTTGATTCAGTTGATCGCAGGTGATCAAAACTATAGCTCAGTCAAGAGCTTCTGCTTATATGAATTTAATTACTATACAAAACTTTGTGTATTTTTACTTACTTTTCACATAGTTAATGTTGCATGATGCCTGTTGTTTCAAACTATTCTGCTTATTTGATATCATAAGAGGTTTGGCATGTTTGTATCTTTTTTAAAACAACTTTGAAATTTTAGGTATTTTGCATATGTACTATTTCCCAAATTTATACGTAATATCTGTTATGTTTACTTTTCTTGCCATTCCTGATGACTACAGTTTGCCATGATAACCAGCTTCTCTAGCCGTTTGGGATGAAGTCTGTTACGTTTTACTGTCATCACATTACCAGACTTTGAGAAGAGCCTTTCAGATGGAACTGAAGTTCCAACAATGCACAAATATTTTTGTGCAAGATCATAGAGCCCAGGATATACATATTTATTCCTTTCCCAGAACAACAATGGGTTTTCATTGCAATCTATAACTGGAAGTTGCAGATATTGCCTCAAGGAAACACTTATGCCACCCATAGTGTCACTGCTTGAACAATTTGTGCTGACCAGATTGTCATGAAAAGCCCATATGCTGTCTGTGCTTTGTACAGGTGACACAGGTGTTTCAGTAGCCTTCTCATGTTCATGCAACAAAGAATTAAGGCCAGTAATTGCACGTGAGCAGAACAAAACATTCTCAAAATGCAATCGCTTAAATCTTGGATCCAAGATTGTTGCTATGGCAATGCATTTTACATTTTCAACTGCCCCAAAATGTCTAGTGAAATTTTCGAGCAATGTTTTCTTTACAATTCTGCACCATGTGCAACTGGTACATTTTGAATTGCCTTTTGCAACAGCGCAACAAGGGAATTAAAGCACTCACAATTACATGATTTTGTGAAGATATTTCCCTTGTCACTTCTTCCACAGGCTTTAAAACTAACATGATGCTCTTTAATTCATCAATCTGGCTCTTGTGCAAGATCGGTGGTCCATCCACAACAGTTAAAACAGTTGCTATGTAGCCATATAATTGTATAAATCTCTCTAACATATAGAAAGTACTATTCCAACGGGTGCCTACTTCTTGAGTAAGTTTTAGTGTTTGCCCTTCAGCGACACCATTCTTCATTTGCTCAGCATGGAGCTTTTCTGTTGCACTTGCACTATGCTTGAAAAAAGTAACTGTCCTTTTTACTTCTCCTAATAAGTTTTTTTATAATTTCTATAGCATTCAGAGAGTCTACTGCAACTAGATTTAGCAAATGTGCCACACAGTGTAAATGCCTGTGTTGTGAAAACATCTGCTGAGCTGCTTTCACAATGTTTGCACCACCATCAGTGACACAGCAAACAACTTTCTCATTAGTGATGTGCCATTCATTCATAACCTCCCGAAGAGCACTTTCAATGTTCTCTGAGGTATGTGGTGCTTTAAGAGGCTTTACAGCCAAATCCATACTTTGAGCATTACATTTGGTAATGAAATGTGCAGTAACACCAATATAACTCTTGCTATTTATATCAGTCCATATGTCTGTTGTGAGACACAACCACTTGGATTCCTCCAGTCTCTTAGATAAACCAATTTTTATCAGCTCATATTTCTTATCCAATAATGTTGTGATGGTTTTGCGAGAGAGCACCTTGTACCTGGGATTCAGTTCCTTAACAAATGTTTTAAAACCTTCCCCAGATACTACATCCAGGGGTAAGGCATCTTTTGCTATAAAAAACAGCAAAGTATCAGTTATTCCTTGAGACCCTGCTCCAGTAGGTGTCATTGCTTGCTGCTGGGTCAAAGTTTCAAAGATTGTGGGTTGCCTTGCTGTGGAATGAGTTTAGTTAAATTGCCCAGAAACTGATGGCACTTCACTTTTTAATTGAAGATCATTCAGTACCTGAACATCGGGTGCAATACTACTGGTGTACATGCTTCTGTGCTTACGTTTAATGTGGTCCCACAAGTTTGAGGTATTTCGCGAATATGAAATTTGCTTTTCGCAAAGCTTACATTTTACCTGTGTTAAACTAACCTGCTCGAAAAATTCCCACACATTACTTTTTCTTCTTTTGAAAACGTCGCCATCTCCGTTAATCGACAATTTAAAAAATCGAACAGGAAAAAAGCAGAAAAAGTAAAGTAAACGTGAAGAACTGTGACACAAAAACGGTAAATTTGAACTAGCGCTTTGAAAAACTGAAGGAGAAAATTATTCGTGAAAACTATTCGTGAAAACTATCGATAGTTTCGATAGTGTTACAAAAACTGTCGATTGTTTGTAGAGAGTTTTACAAACCAGTCGATAGTTTATCGATAGTTTTATTTGGTCTATCGCACATCCCTATCTCCTACTGCGATATCGCAGTGTTGCCACTTAAAATACATGCGAGCAGTAATAAGAACGACACCGAACGGAAATCCCTCAAAACTTATTTATATACCCAATGTTCTATGACAGGAGCATATGTTGGTGAGAAGGTTTACAATATGTGTATTGAAATCAACAGATCCAACATACTTTTTAGGCGCTTGTTCACTAATTAAAGCAGTTGACATAGCAAACCGTACTTTATTGTGCACCCCTTAACAACGTCGCTCGGATAACCATGGATTTTAGCAAAGGATGATATCCATTGTAGTTCTTGAGCTCTGGCAAAATAGTATGTTGGATCTGTTGATTTCAATCCACATATTGTAAACCTTCTCACCAACATATGCTCCAGTCATAAAATACAATTTGGAATACGATCATGCAATCTATATTCCATTATCCACTACGATTGTAACAAAATTAACAAGGGGAAAAAATGGGGTGTGTATGTTATTTCTGTGCTGGACACTACTTCTGGTGAACTAAATAATCATTATGTGGGTTCAACTAAAAAAAATGGATTTGAAATTAAATGAACACAGATATAATTTAAAAATGAATCACCAAGGCACCTCTTTTGCAAGAACTGTAAGTGCTGGAAATTTCATCCCAGACTGGGACAGATCATACACACATCTAACTCTGTTTATTCCTTGTTATTTAGAGAAAGCCTCTATATTTCGGCTTGTAATACACCTTGCTGTAATGACTATTATCTTTGTGTTTTATCTGAACCCTGGAGCAATCTGATTAGGGAGGACAGCACAATAACTACTGTTTCTGTTGAGTAATTTTCTTTGGCTAATTATGCTTTTTTGACTGTCTTGTTATCTGGTATATCATGTGACACTGACATTACCTTTCCCATGATGCATCTGCTCCACGTATTTCAGACCAGCATGCAACCACATGATGGAAATCATATCTGATGAAGGTGTCACTGTGACACCGAAAGTGCTCATGTTTTTTAGCTTATACATAGATTTCGTTTTTTAGCTGAATAAATATCATCGTGCAACAAGACGGATTTCTTTTAATACTAGTATTTATGCACGAATTATAGTGTTTACCATGTAGATCACATTTTAGGCCCTTACCAGTGGAAACGGTGTCTAGGAGAAATCAAGCGGAAGCACATTTCTATATATCTTGTCAAAACAGGTCATGTGAGTTAAACATGGCAGATATCAGAACAGGTACCTTTCTGTCAAAAAAATTTTACCCTCAGCAAAATGCATTCAATTTACTTTTTATTAATCAATTCAGTTCTAAATATAATTATTTTTATTATTACTAATAAACCAAAATTTATGAGTAAAAGTGCTAAGAAAGAAAAACTCAGCACATTTCTCGCCTAACCAGAAACTACAGAAGAAACACATTCCAAAAAGTCATCACTCAAATGTGGAATACAGTGCACACTCTGACGAAAAAGCTGTGTTGATAATACACTATAAGAACAGACGTGCTTTCAGTAACTGAGGCAAACTGTATTGTCGCCTCAGTAACTGCTTTGCCAAGCTCTCGTCTGCCTGCCCCCATTGGACAAACTCCCTGTCTTCCTCCAATAGAAACACAGAAGCAAGTCGATTTTAAGCAGCGTTCAAGTTTCGCCTCAAAATCCATAGAGGAAGTCTGGGGGAACTGGCTTTTTCTCATCTCCTCAGCATCTCCTGTCTGCTGTAACAGAGACGACTCAGGTGATTGGAGAGATGATGACTCAGGAGCTCAGCACATGCTCATTTCAACCTCTTTGCAAAATTAGTATTTAAACTTTATAAATTTAAGGCTGATATATTCAGGGTTTCATTCTCTGGTTGAAGCCTTTTTTAACAAAATTTATGAATCACAATGAGAATTTCTGATTTTCATTTAGCATGCACAATTAAAGGTGTGTCTTACATATGTAAAAACTTTCTTCGTGGGCAAAAAATTCCTGGTGACTGTGTCTCACTTGCCTCATCAGGTGAGCCACCCATGCGTTGTGGGCTATTGACCATTCCAGATCAGCTGAGTGAGATTGTTATCACCCTAATTTCATTGGGGTAAATGGTGGAGAGGTAAGAGAAAGTTCAAGGGCTGTAAGATTAACAAAAATGAAAAAAAAATCCTTAAATTGTGTGGAAGAAATTTTTTCATAATACGTGGAAATACATCAGAATTATTAACACAGCAATCAGATATCTCTGAATTGCCCGTGTTTAATCTTCATCACGTAATGTCAGTCACATCAGAAAACTTAAAAATCACATCGGTCTGGAGCGGAAATCGAACCCATGTCTCCTTAATTCTGTTCGAGCATGTTACCCATTGCACCACCGAGGACGATGAAGTTCCACATATCTGGGTCTTAAGGATCTGAACTTCTGAAATTTTTGCCAGTTAAAGCAAATTCTGCTTCCTCGTAGCATAGTTAAGTAAATCACCAGTCTTTCGGGTAAATTGTGTGGAAGAAATACCCTCATAATATGCAGAAATATGTCAGAATTATTAACACAGCAATCAGACACCTGAATTGCCTGTGTTTACTGTTCATCACATAATGTCAATTACATCAAGGTTCAGATTCTTAACATTTGGATACTTGGGACTTCATCGTCCTGAGTGGTGTGCATAATAGCATGCTTGAAGTGAAATCAGAGGATGCGGTTTGTACTGTATATACTTGTATAAGCCGACCTTGTGTAAAAGCCGACACCCCTACTTCAAGAACTAAAAATTTTTGAAAAACCGTGACCTGCATATAAGCTGACCTTAAATTTCAAGATCTTGGAAAATATATTTATTGAAATGAATTATTCAAATTTCTGAGATTATCTTCTGTAAAAACCTTCAAAGTACAATTCACTGTTGGAGTTTCCAAATAACTCTAGTAATATCCATTACATTATTTATGCAGCATGTTTTGAGAGAATTTATAACCATTTCTGGTGAAATTGTATCTCATAATTTTTTCATCCAAGAAGTAACACGGCTGTGTTGGCCTTCTTTCAAGTTACCACCTTTTGTTAAACACTGTCTTTGTTATTTAATATTGTGGATGGCTTTCGCCTGTGCAGAGCATAAACGTGCACCCACGCTTGCTGTGAGAATCTGGGAGAAGACCGATAACACATGTAGGGTGGCCATCTTCGTGATTTGAAAAAGCCCTGATTTTTTTTCACAGCATTTCACATAATATTCTTTAGCTATAGGGTGTCAATAACCATGGACGAACAAGTAAATCAATTTCTGTAGAGAAACAATGTAAAATTACACACACAAGAAAGAATCTGGCCTGTAAAATATTTCCCATAAACTTTATGTTGTTTGACATTTTTTCCCACTTCTAGCAGATTGTAGAAGTTCTTTGCATTTTAGAAAAAGCATATTTACAATCAACATTGAAGTTCACACAGACTTGCAGTTCCCTTTTTACACTGTCCATGTTGAGATAATTTTGCTCATCCTCTAACCAGTTTTCATGAAAGAAAACATCCTTTTGCCATCTACTTTAGAGCAAGCAATGGAAAATTGCTGCTCTAATGCACACTTGTCTCAATCCATGGTGTGCTTTTAGTTGACGGGGCTGTTTCAGTGGTGAAAAGTGAATGACGTCAGAATAACCTCACTGGGTTGAATGATTTTTAGCTTTTCCTGAAAAACAAGAAAAAGTGTCCAGCTTAATCAGTATTGCACCCAGAAATTTCCCAAGGAAGGGGCCCATGCGCCATGGCACACAGAAGTTTCCTAAGGTGGGGGTGACCCTCCCCCTAAATTTACTGGGAAAAATAGTCAGGTGCTGTAACAATTAAGGAGGTTGACTTTTTTGTACATTTATTCTTATCCAGTTACTAGTAATGTTACAGTGCAAGAAAATTAAATGATTAGAAGAAGCAGTAGATGAAATTCTTTTCCTGGTTAGATTTTTCTAAATTTACTTAACAGAACTACTCCCTTATAATTATTATATGTTATGAACATACAGTATATGATGAAGAATAAATGAGTGGTAGGCAATGCACGTAACTAACAAACAAATTAAGAAGAAGGTAGTGTTAGAACACGCTAAGTTACATATAAAAGTTTAATGCAAATATATTTCAGCCATTACTATGGCCTTCATCAGTGCGACTACGATTGGTTTACGTTGCCAGATTGGAAAGGTAAGTTTTGTAATGGTAACTCCGGGTGATGTGATGCAATGAGGGATTTCCAGATGTAAGGAACGAAAATGGGGAGCTCAGAGTTGCAATTTTTGGAAAATAAAATTTCCAAACTTTCTCTAAACCTCGGAGCATATTGATTTTGGAAGGGTGCTAACTTTTCAGTATCGGACCAAAGTGGAATAGCAGAAGTGTCGGCCATGGTAAGAAGAGATAAGGCAGATGAAGGTTTTCCAAATTTCACATCAGATTTGTGTTCCTGAAGTCGAGAGAATTTTCCGGAATGAACTTCCTATGTATGCGGTTAATCCAACGTTAGTCTTGAACGAAATTTTATACACTCCAGGCGAAGAAAGCGGAGGTCTTGGGTCTCTGTCATTACGGAGTATAACAGAAATTGAAGGGGAAGAACGAATGGCAAGTCTATATCCTTCTCTTTTAAAGATACTTATGAGTTTGTAGGCAGAAGGTTCGGGGTAAGGGATTTAGCCAGCAAACGTTAGTTCCTTTTTTGGTGAAACAGGTTGAAGAGCAACAACTGTTTTTTTCTTAGCATTTTGAATTAATTTAGAAACCAGGAGAAAGGGAAAGACATGTTGAGTAGCGATCAAGCGGATGTTCGCTAAGTCATTTGTTAGATTAACTTCAGTGTTACAAACCAAATGAGCTCGATGAATGAGAGACTTGAGGACTGACAGTTTACATTGGTGGAACTAACGTTGGATTAACCAGGTACATAGGAAGTTCATTCCGGAAAATTCTCTCAAGACTTTAGGAACACAAATCTGATATGAAATGTGGAAAACCTTCAGCTGCCTTATCCCTTCTTACCATGGCTTCCACTTTGGTCCGATACTGAAAAGTTGGCTCCCTTCCAAAATCGATATGCTCTGAGGTTTACAGAAAGTTTGAAAATTTTATTTTCCAAAAATTGCAACTCTGAGCTCCCCATTTTCGTTCCTTACATCTGGAAATCCCTCATTGCATCACATCACCCGGAGTTACCATTACAAAACTTACCTTTCCAATCTGGCAACATAAACCAATCGTAGTCGCACTGATGAAGGCCATTGTAATGGCTGAAATATATTTGCATTAAACTTTTATATGTAACTTAGCATGTTCTGCACTACCTTCTTCTTAATTTATGATGAAGTATATGTAGATCGTGTATCATGACTTTTTGTTTCAAACTTCAACATAATAATTTTCCGCTCTATCAGTCCAAGAGGGTGGCCCGGGCCCCATGGGCCACCCCCATGGATGCCCCACTGAGCTTAATGCTTAAGCCGAACACCGGATAATTTGGTGAAAAGCAGGACAAATGGCCACTGTAGATACCCGATTGACTGTGGCCTACCCCACCAGCTAAGTCGCGGTGCCAACGGTGTCCAGCGATTGCACACAGGAAGTAATGTGGTATCCCATGTTTGGAAACAAGAAATTTCAGGGTCGTAATTTGAAATGGGATTAGGTTTTTCACTTTTGTATTGGCAACACCTATTCCCATAGGAATTCTACTATGGGTGGAAAACTATTTCACAATTTTTTTTTCAGAAGGTTAGGAAACTATCGTGAGAAAAGACGGGTCTTAAACATAAACAAATCTGCCACTAAATTCTGCAGGAGAATTAACAAGAGCCAAGCTCTAATTTTCAGTGACCCATGTATAAGCCAACCCCCCCTCCTTGAAAACAGGATTTCTTTCAAAAACTTTGGCTTATACATGAGTATATACAGTAATTTTTAAGTTTCCTGATGTGATGATATAACGTGATGAAGAGTAAATACAGGCAATTCAGAGATGTCTAATTGCTGCATTAATAATTCTAAAAAGAAATCCTTCCTTTCAATAACCCCCAATGCTGAGAAATGGTGTATGCAGCAAGCAACAGCATTGTGCACCACAGTGATTTTCCACTCTGTTCTGGCTTCATATCATATACACTACAAAGGGTGATCTTGTCACTGTTACAAATGAATTGGTCATTTCGAAAAGGGCTCGTCTCCTAAAAATGAAATTTTTCAGGAACTAAAAAAAAACTGAATAACTTGCGAAGTAATGCGGGAAAAAATCCTATATTTTATAATAATGATCTGTTACATTTCCTTAGTAATGTAAGAAGTGAATAAAGAATAACAAATATTTGAGGACTAAGAAAATTGTAATATAAATTGCCAGAGATGAGCCTTTTTCGAAATAACTTGTACAGACCTAAAAAAAAAACCAACGAGCCTACCCCCTTAACTTTCGAACCGTTTGTCGCATCCAAACAAGAAAAGTACCGTTGGAAAGAACTTGAAGGGAACTATCATGTGATGTAAAGAAACATGCTAATTAAGCTAATTACCATGCTAATTATCTCTCTATCTCCGAATTTTTCCATATAAGAGGTATATTATTTTATGCGCATTCTATTCGTCACATGATAAAACCCTTAAATTCCAAATTTCATACGAATCGAACAATAAATACGTGTACAGTGAGCTACGGAAAACAGATGCAGCTAATGTTAAACTGCGAAAATCGTTTTTGATTTTTATCATTTAATCGAGAACAGATATAGTGATTCGGTGTTGCAACAGTAAAACACAAAGAGGCCCAGATGCTATGAGCTGCTACACAAGAACAGAACTGGTATATTAAGGGAATTATAAATTATAAAACATGATCATGGAAAAAAATGAACTATGACCATATCATATAAATAAGTCATGTGATCCCAAAGATTTTGAAACCTTTAAATCCAAATTTACAGCGTGATAGCATAAAACCTAGCTGAGATATAAGCGAAAACTCAATCATACGTCCACTAAGGGGCCGTGCATAAAAAAGACATACATTCCTCTACTTACTGTAAAACAGTTTACCCCACAAACTGACAGACGCTTAGGAGAAAGTGTTTCTATGTGAAGTTGGTTGAAGGAAGCAGTAATAATGTTAAACCCCAAATTCAGAATTGCAACTTTTAATGATGAACATAAGTTATTAATTTTGCACAAAAATAACTTAACTTATGATATAGTTTGTGCAATTACATATTTCATTTTTTCCTATTGGTTACATAGCTAACTCTTGTATATTGCTTAATTCAAAAATGCAAAAAAAAAAAAAAAAAAAAAACCCAACAGTACGTTCCACAAAACGAAAGCTTCGTATGTGCTTTCTGTATATTTTTTACATAAATACCGTTACAGCTTCGTTAAATTATGAAACTGTGGTCACGGAAATGAAAACTGCAAATTGTTTCCTGCGCAAGTGAACCAGTGTGCCTGATTTTTTTGCACGTCTTTTCTGAAAAACGATCGTGCTTATGTTATCGGTTTGTCCGTCCGTCAGCCTGTGGACACCATTTCTCTGCAACTATTAATCTGATTTGAAAAATTCTTGTTGCATTCGGAAGCTTGAAATGTGCCAATGATGATGCTTTATTTCACTTTTATTACGATGTTCAATATTGCCGGTACAGGGCGTAAACGCAGATGATGTCGAATTCAAAACACATTTTATTACATATAGTTGCTTCTAAGCATCTGATTGAAAAATTTATTTTATCTTTCGATTCCATTTATGTCGAAGAGTACTTCAGGTTTACTTACTTTCTCAAATTACGCATATATTTTCCGCTAGGGGGCGTAAAAGTAAACTATGTTTTCCCCGATATCTCTTCTTCTAAAACTCCGATTTGAAAAAAACTTTCTTCAGCGCATACAGCTCCTGATGGAAAATCTTTCGCGTATAATTTCTAATTTTTGGTAAAGAATACTTTGGCCACCAGGGGGCGTAAGTGTTAATTTTTGCTTCTGATGTATTTGCCCAAATATCTGACCTTTTAAAAACTCAATTGAAAAAAATTCGTTTGTAGACCGATAATACTCACATCGACAAACCTTTCTGGAACATTTTCTTCTTAAAATATTGCATGGTTTCACCGCCAGGGGCGTAGACGTATATCTTATTTTTTTCCCCCATATCTCTGCTTCTAATGGTCTGATTTGAAAAATTCTTTCTTTATTGGATAAAGTTACAGCTGTGATATGTGTTCCATGTAATTTCAAAATTTTGAAGTAATTCATAGACTTTCCGTTAGGGGCATAAAGGTAAATTGCGTTTCTCCCGATATCTCTGCTTCTAAATCGTTGATTTGAAAAATTCTTTCTGCACCAGATACAGCTCCTCATGGGAAATCCTATGCATATACTCGTAATTTCTAATTTTTGGTAAATAAAAATGGTTTGGCCACCAGAGGGCATAAATCAGAATTTCCGTTTCTGATGTATTTACAGCAAAACCTGAGCTTCTAAAATCTCGATTGAAAAAAATATCGGTTGCGGGCCTATACTACTCCCGCCGACAGACCTTTTAGGAATATTTTCTTCTTCTTAAAATAATGCATGGTTTCTATGCCAGGGGGTGTGGATGTATACCGTATTTTTGTCAATATCCCTACTTCTAGGAGTCCGATTTGAAAAATTACTTCTTTGTTGGATAGTGTTTCTAATGCGAAACGTTTTCATATAAATTTGAAATTTTCAAGTATATCATAGACTTTCCGCTAGGGGGCGCAAGCGTAAATTGTGTTTTCCCCGATATTTCTGCTTCTACAACTCCGATTTGAAAAATTCTTCCTGTATCGCATACAGCTCGTGATGGAAAATGTTTTTTTTTTTATATAATTTATAATAGTTGGTAAAGCATGGTTTGGCCACCAGGGAGCATAAGTATTCAATTCTGCTTCTGGTGAATTTACTGCAAAATCTGAGCTCCTGAAAACTCGACATAAAATTGTTTTTTCTTGGACCGATACCGCTCACATTGAAAAAATTTTTTAGAATACTTTTTTGCTAAAATAATGCATGGTTTTCCAGCTAGGGGTTGTAGATGCATATCTTATATTTGTCCATATCTCTGCTTCGAAAAGCCCGATTTGAAAGATTCTTTCTTTGTTGGAGAGCGCTTCCGCTCCCAAATGTTTCTCACATTTTTAAAAATTTTCTCAACTCATAAGTCTGCAACCAGAGGGCGTAAGTTCACCATTACATTTATAGCAGTATCTGCGGGATTAAAAAACCTATTGAAAAGCTTCTTTCTTCGGTCAGATACTACTTTTTGCCAGACTGATTCCATTGACTTTGTATAGCTTTGATAAATTCAATTAGCGCCAGAACGGATTCAAAAGACGTGCTCATTACACCCGAAAATTCGATGTCATCTTTCTTGTTTTTTATATTGCAGATTTGCTTTTGTGTCCATTCCGTCTCGAATTGTGGTATAATATGCATGTAATTGCATATTGTTTCGATTCATTGCTATATTCCATTGTAGTTATACTGCTTAAACTGTCTGTAATATACAAAACAAAACTGCCTTTCGCTGCAATACAGAAGCCGAATCTGTGTGTGTATCTTTGATATGCATGCAAATTGCCTCTTCGGCGTTAGTCGTTTTCGACTATACCGGTTAAGAAAATAACTGTAACCAGTAGCGTTTGGAGCATTAAGCTTACTTAGTGTAGTTTAATACGGATCTAATTGCATTTTTCGTTTCTTTTTCTTTTCTGTTTCATTTCTTCTACAAATATAAATAAAATAATAACTGGTTATACTCTGCGAAACAAAAACAAAAAAATGGTTATATTCTGAGAATTTCGTAGTTTAAGGAAAAAGGAAAAGGAAAGTACCCTAATCATGTTTCTTCAGCATGCGCATGAAATAATAAAAACACACGGTTACCTTGTGTATTGGAATTCTCAATTTTTAGACTTAAATGAGAAAAGAAACTGGTGTGACAATCTAAAATAAATATCGTAGGTTCGCAAGGGAAATCTTAAAATTAAATTTCATACGACAGAATTCTTGTCGGTGGATCGAATCTTGGACCTGCTGGCCAAAGTATGCGGCTTTTCCGGGAGTTTCCACTGCCTCCCTGGGCTTGGGGACGCCAATGCGTAGATGGTTCCCTGTCAAGTCGTTCCCGGATGCACTTTTTCTGTTTCTCCTCATGCTGTCAGTAGCAGAAAAATGCATTTCCCAAGCCGTCTACTCAACGTGGGAAATTAGACAATTGCCCTTCCGAATAAAGAATTGGGAGATCCCTATAGCCAGAAGTGGCTATATAAAGGGTTAACAGACAGAGAGGCAGACCATAGGATTCTAAGTAAAAAATTCTGTATGTCGTTTATGAATGATAAAGTAGAATTAAAATTCCTCACGTAACGCTTTCCTGTTTCAAAAGAGTTGATCGTGTGACGTAAATCGTGTGATGTAATGCATCTCTGACGTCATGTTAGAATGATTTAGATGAGATAGCATCACACCAGCAGCTATTGTAAATTGGTCCTTTTTGCTACAAAAAAAACAAAAACAAAGTTATACGCGTCCGATGTGGGCGACAAAATGGGACAAGCGTTCATACTTTCGAACAAAGAAATTTTTATTCTTTTAAATTGACACGTGGAATTAATACATGAGAGGTGCAAATTTTAATTACAAGACAGCTGATCCCATTAATTCGTATGTTTAGCACGATATCTATGAAAGAAAAATGAGTTTTTGAGGTGGAAAATAACAAATCATTTGGAATAGTTCGCACAATTTCGTAGCATTTTGCGAAAGTCATTTCCAAAAATTGGGTGATTGTTGCGTTCTTCATATGTTGCCAAATTGTTCCGAATGTGTGTCAACCTGTTCCGCGTGTGTTTTCAAAGCTCTTTCCACCATAAAATGTTTTATGATGTAAGATGCTAGTAGTTTTACATAACACATTCCGGACACTTTGTGGCAAAAACATGGAACACTTTCGTAGCACATTGCGAATACATTTTCCGGAGATACTTTCTCGATGTGTTCCGAATGAGTTGTCAACATTTTCTCAATGTGTTCAACTAAGAACACATTGATGTGCTATATATTCCAAAATGCCACGAGGCTAGAAAAGAAATTTTCAAAATAGGGCATGGATCAAGTATCTGCATCATTTTAACTGTACTAATGCCCTAATTTACTTAAATAGTTGATTTTGGGTAAGTGAAACTTGATTTCAAACATGTCATGTGTCCTTTGTAACACATAGATATTAATCTGTAACCATTCAGTAGGTTAACAGCAACGCCAGTCCTTATATATTCCATGGTACATTGGGTTGGTGAGAATGAAATGTCCGGCGCGAATGAGCAGCGGAGACAGGCCCACACCACAGAGGAATGGAACCACCCACAGGTGTTATGGGTATTACATCACAGAGTTACTATAAATAGCAAGCACGTGTGTAAAGAACAAGGTTCATACGTGGTTTGTTTGAACGTAACGTGACTTGCAAAGGAAACATTCAGACGCCGGATTTGAGAGTCATCTTCCTGTATGAATTTAATCTGAGCCATTCTGCTGGAACTGCCGTTCAAAACATTAACAAAGCATTTGGGTGGACCAATGACAAGCGGCATAGAGTTTTATACGTATTTTCAGTTATATTTGATATTTACATCCTCGTTCTCTATATTTGTGCGTTTAAAATATTTGAAATAAAAAGAATGATGACAACGAATTTTTTGTTGTAATCAGCACATCGTTTGAACCGTTTCTGGCATGAATTATATTTTTCAAAGTTATTCAAAGTCAATGTAAGCATTTAGAAAACATCAGCCGGATTTTTGCAATCAATAAAACATACAGAAATAGAAACAGCTACATTTCTTCTAACACCATCTAAAACGTACGTTACAAAAATTAATTAACAAATAGCGCACAAAACTTTTCTCATAGCTGCAGGATATCAGAAACAGATTTTCAAATGAAACAGCTAAAAGAACAAATATAGAAAGAAACATGATATAACTCTACGCCTTCTAGCTCAAGAATTTTGCATAATAGGAAAGTTGAAAGTAGGCTTGGAATGTTCTTCGTGGAAAAAGCTATGCTAAGGAAAAATAACTTCAAATTTTCAAATACGTCTCCCACAAAGGTAGCGAAAAAAAAAAAAAGCATTGGCTCTTACACCACCTGCCGGGAAATTTTTGCATTATTTAAAGAAGATAATATTCCATATCTCTATTGTCGTGAATAGCATACAGTATAAAAAAACAATTTCTCATTGGGGTTTTTAGAAGTAATGATACAGCTGCAAACAGAAGTACACAAGCACCACCTAGCAACAAAACTGTGAACTATAAAATTCTTCAAAAAAACTAACCTAAAGTGTTCCACAAGGTAAATGGAATCCAATGTTGAACGAATTTTTTAAATCGCATATTTAAAAGCAAAGATATTAATAAAAACGTTGGCGTCCCCTAGTGGTGAAATTTTGCATTATTTTGGTAAGAAAATACGCTCACAGAGTTTGCACATTTAGAAGTATCTGACCGAAGAAAGAAGTTTTTCAATCGGGGTTTTAGTCCCTTAGATATTGCTGTAAACAGATGTGTGAACTTAAGCCCTCTCGTGGACGATTTCTTTGTTAAGAAAAATTTGAAATTACATCATTTCGCAGCGGATATGCTCTCGAACAAAGGAATAATTTTTAAGATTGAACTCTTAGGTGCAGAGCTATTGACAAAAATAAGATATGCATCTACGCTTCCTCGCAGAAAAACTATACATTATTATAAGAAAAGAGTATTCTAAAAATGTTTCCCAAAGAGAGCGAAATGGGTCCACAAAATAATTTTTCCATTCGAGTTTTCAAGATCTCAGATTTAAATGCAAATGCATCAGAAGCAGAAATAAACCCTTACGCCCACTGGTGGTCAAACTATTATTTACCAAATATAAGAAATTATATACAAAACATTTCCCATCAGTAGCTGTATGTGACACAGGAAGAATTTTTCAAATCAGAGTTTTAGAAGTAGAGATATCTGCGAAAACGCATTTTACCTCAAGCCCCCTAGCCGAAAGTCTATGAATTACTTGAAAATTTTGGAATTATATGAAAAACATTTCGCATCACAAACTATATGCAACAAAAAAGAAATTTTTCCACTCGGACTCTTAGAAGCAGAGATATTAACAAAAATATGATGTACATCTACACTCCCTGGCGGAGAAACCATACATTATTTTAAGAAGAAAAAAATTCCAAAAAAAAACAATTATCGACGTGAGTGGTATCGGTCAAAGAAACTTTTTCAATCCAGATTTTAAAAGCTCAGATTTTGCTGCAAATACATCGGAAACAGAAATTAACACTTACGCCCCGTGGTGGTCAAACCGTACTTTAACAGAAATTAGAAATTACATGCAAAATATTTCCCATCAGGGGCTGTATCTACCGAAGAAAGAATTTCTCAAATCGGAGTTTTTAGAAGTACAGATATCGGGGAAAACTCAATTTACTTTAACGCCCCCTAGCTCAAAATCTATGTATAACTTGAAAAAGTGGCTATACATGAAATGCTTTTTGACATAAATGGAATTGAAAAGTAAAAGAATTTTTGCAATCGGATGTTGAGAAGCAAATGTATGTAATAAAATGTGTTTTGAATTCAATAACATCTGCGTTTATGCCCTCTCGCAGCAAAATTGCACATCGTAACAAAATAAAAAAAAAAAACGCAATGAATGATCATCATTGGCACATTTCAAGCTTCCCAACACAAAAATAATTTTTGAAATTGGACTAATAGTTGCAGAGATATAGTGTCCACAGACGGACGTACGAACAAACCGATAACACAAATACGATCTTTTTTTACAAAAGACATTCTAAAAAAACGGATTTCGTGGTTCTGCTTCAATTTTCTATTGTGAAACAACCTGTTAATGATACGCGAATACTCACTGCCCTGAGAAAGTGTAATGATCGGAAAATTTGTAATGATATTAAAAATAAATTTCAGCTTGCACAGATTCGGGTTTTCCATTATTAGAAAAATACACACTGTTTATTCTAACACTAATTCAAGTCTTTAGCACGAATAAATGGAGTTGTTATGAAGGAAACGGCAAGAGTAAATGAACTCCGTTCCTGGATGGCTGAGGTTATCGTAGAAGCTCGTGGTCCTCTGCTTTCAATCTGTCGGATGTTCCGTTCAAGATGCAGACTTTCCTGCATTATCACTCTTCTTGCAGGGAAGGAAACATTCAAGGTGTGTTTTCCAGATGTAGATATATGGATGCCCCCTCTAACTTTATTTCCAAATATCTTCACTATTAATCATCCGATTTGGATGATATTTAAGATTTAGGGGTTTTTCCTTGTGCTAAATAGAATGCGCATAAAATAACATACCCCTTATATGGAAAAATTCGGAGATAGTGAGATCATTAACATGTTAATTAGCTTAATTAGCATTTGTATTCACATCATATGATAGTTCCCTTTGAGTGTTTTCCAACGGTACCTAATTTGTTTATCTGCGGCAAATGGTTCGAAAGTTAAGGGGGTGGCTCGTTTTTTTGTTTTTTTTTATGTCTGTACATGGCAAGGTGGATACCTAAAAAAAAACATGATATAAACAATGTTTAATGGTAATATTAACATAAAACAGAACAAATGTAATATGTTGAACAAAAGAAAAGCTAAAAATCCTGTTCGGCTGGTTCTGCTTCAGAAGTTGTAGGCAACTGAAGGATTTCTTCATAGAATTGTCAATATTCTTCAGGTACATACTATTGCAGTTTCTTCAGGTCTTCCATCTTCAACATGTTAATAGGTAGTTTGGCTGAATAATATCAAAATTCAGAAAGGTCTGGCAAGCTTGCACAAGCTCCTTTTACTTTTGACAGTGAAAAGGATTCTTGAGTCATCGTGTTAGAAATGCAAGTGCGTGTAACCACTTCTCCCAGTTTTTCAGGTTTGACTTGAAACTCAAAATATTTTGACACATGAAATAAAACTTTATCCTCTTTTCATGCACTCTTATCATAATTCTTCACTGCAAGAGTTTTTTTCTTTTTTTGAAATTCAAACTTGACCACTTCTTGAAATCAATTATGTCTTTTGTTGCAACCTCCATGACCTTCAATTTTAGCCATTTAATCATATTGCATTGCATGGAGGAGACCTTTAATTTTAGTCATTTTAATCACGTTGTGCTTATAACTGCTGTCGTTTCGTATTCCCCGTTTGCACTTTTGCGACACTTTTTCACCAATGTCATCTGATTCACTGTCATTGCTCACAAAAATGTTTTAATCAATTTAAAAGGAAAAAAATATTTAAATCAAGAAAGTGAATTACACTAGACCAAGAAGCGTAGAAGCACGTGCTGTTCCCTCGCAGATCGACAGTATTTTGTTCAAGGTTCAATCTTAGTACTTCTCTCATTCTTCACAATAGAGAGTGCGCCGATGTATTTTAAAAATGGCTCATCTCCTGCAGATGGGACCTTTTTGAACTGAATAGCAAAACTGCACAGTGACTCCAAGCATTAAAAAATCCAATATGAACCGATTTCACTTACAAACGATGAGATGAATCACATAGATTTCAAACATGTAAAAAAATAAAAATGGCTAAAAACTCGACATGAGCCCATTTCTAAATGATTCATTCAAGTAAGACTGTGACTTGCTGTCACTCCTGTCATAAATAGTGATTTTGCCACTAAAGTTACAATCATCACTGTGACAAGAAAATCATTACTGAGCCCACCTCTAGAATACATCCTTCACCATCAGGCAAGCACACCACATTCGGGCCCAGCTTGGACAGGTGGTCAGAGGTTGGTATCTCAGACCATTGGAGTGGCCATCTACTCAGTATGAACATTCGGTTAAGATACTAGTTATCTTTGCATACAAAACACAGTCCACCCTCCTTTTAAATACATGGTCACCAAAAAGTTTCTTTGCCGAGCTTCTCTTGCCATCTAACCATGAAAAGTGCCTTAGTGCCTCTAAGGCACACTAAGCTTCTACATTACTGACAACAGTGTGTTAATGCAGAACTAGAAAGTTGAATGGAAATCAGGTGAAAATTTCTGTCTTTGTTATCTGAAGGCTTCATTTCCAGGTGTGACAGGAATATGCAGCACATTTTATTCAACTTTAATAACATGAATTTAACATGATACAACATGAATTTAACATGATACATAATTTTAAATGCATATGACATTTATGCCTGATGTTTGAATGTAGAAGTAACTTTCATAGCCGAGCAGGCATATGCTGTTCACATAATTGATTTTGTACTAATGTTATTATATGGCAATTAAATGTTACATGATCCATGGAAAACCTCCAAAAACTTTTCTTGGGAATGAGGAAATTGTAAAGTCATGTTTTTAAATAGAAATTTTTTTTTTCATTCAGGAATATTGATCTTGCAGTAATGCATAAATATCCTTTTCTGTGATGAATCACAAGATTTCTTTTTATGCTGTAAAGCTGTCATTTTGGATAGTTTTGTATTTTAGAGGCATAGCTGAAAAGTTAAAATTTTGTTATGGAGAAAAGCAGTTCAATTTAGTTGATCTCATAACTTTGTAGAGATTTCTGATTTTGTGTAAAAATCAGTTTTAAAATATATTTTGTAGAGAATGCACTATCAAATATCACTAGGAGGCATTTTCAGAAAATTTTAAACATTGGCTGTTTAGGTCCATGTACTTCATGTGTGAATATTGTAGCTGTAAAATGGTGTACCTTTTTTTTTTTTTTTTCTATTAATGTTCTCACAGTGAAAACATCCTGGAACATTTTTTTTTTTGGAAAGTATTTCTGCAGTTGTATGCCTTGTCAGTGCTGTGTAGTATAAATAAACAACTACAGACACACAGATGAAAAATATTGTATTATTAAATAGGAATAGTCAGGGAAATTGCAGTGCTTTTCACCTAGATCTTAGTATAACACCACCATTGAATTATATATAAATTCCTGGATAAGTTCTCTGTTTTCAAATCCTGTGACACCTTATTTATTTTTGGACTCAAAAATATTTTGAGAAATACATTTTAAAAGCTAACATGTATTTAATGAGCATTAGCAAATATACATAGTACTAATTTTTTTTTATCATAAATGACATAAAGAACTTGGATAATAGGTACTACTTAAGTGTTTCTCAACATGCTTGCTTCTTAATTTTTAACAGATCCACATTTTGTAAAAAATACTCTCAAATTGATTTTTTTAGTTCAAAATCTTTATAAAGGTAAATTACATTATCTTCTAAGGGGGAACTGTTATCTATTTAAAATTTTTTAACTTTTTGTTGTGCCTGTAAAGGACAGAATTGTTGAAATGATTTTGATTAATGGTGTTCCATTGCTTATTTACATACCTCAAAATATGAAAAAAATATTTAATGATTTCATTCCTTACAAATCACTACATGCTAACATCCATTAAAATCTGATGGCAGGTTGAAGGGTATTCATATACCGTATTTACTGGCGTATACCGTATTTACTGGCGTATAAGTCGACTGGCGTATAAGTGGATGTGGACTTTTAGAGCAAAAATGTTGGATTTCAGCTATATTGGTAGTATAAGTTGACCACCCTCCTTCCCCGTTTTGCTAAACATAACCCTTCATTGAAATCATGTGCGCACTGCCGCGAATGAAATCCTCCTTGGAAAAGAGAGGGAAAAACGCATAGGAAGGTGTACTGGCACACCAAATGCGTTTTAAAGCTGGTAGGTGATTGGCCACATCTAAAAAACTGGTCACACCGCTTTCCCGTCCCCTCCGCTGCTGTTTCTCCCGGTATCGTGGGGTCAAGGGTCAATTGGTTGTTCAACGCATTCGCATTCCCCTGCAATGCTGCTCAGTCCAGTCTATTGTGAATCACGCTGTAAACTGCTGACATCAAAATGGCACTGTTTAACAAGAGAGAAAAAAATATGATGCCGGTTTTAAACTGCGAGTTGTTCAGTTTGCTAAAGAATCAAATAATTCTGCAGCAGGGAGGAAATTTAATGTTTCTGAGAAACTTGTTCGCGATTAGAGAAAAGCTGAACAGATTTTGTAAAGCATACCAAAGAAAAAGTGTGCATTAAGAACAAGAAAAACTCACTGGCCTGAGCTGGAAGACGCCATATTTGAGTGGGTGATGCAACAGAGGCAAAATGGATATATTGTGACCAGGAATTCCATACGGATTCAAGCTTTGAAATGGGCACAATCAAATGCCGAAAAGGCCAAGGATTTGAAGGCAACAAACAGTTGGTGTTGCCGGTTTATGCATTACTATCCCTAAGTTTGCGTCTTAAAACTAAAATTGCACGAAATCTTCCCCAGGAACTGGAAGCAAAAATAACGAATTTTCATAGATTTGTTATCATAAATTCAAATTTAGCAAATTTTCATAAATTCGTTATTGAACTAAGGAAAAAAAACCCAATTATGCTTTGTGCAATATCGGCAAAATGGATGAAACTCTCATAAATTTCAATATGCAGTGTAACAGAACTGTAGCTGTGCAAGGAGAGAAAACAGTCATGGTAAAAATGACGGGCAATGAAAAAAGAAGGTTCACTATTGTTTTGACCTCTATGGCAGACCGAACAAAATTAAAGCCCATGGTGATCTTCAAAAGGAAAACCATGCCAAAAATAAAGTTTCCCTCAGGAATTTTTGTGCATGTTCATGAAAATGGTTGGACGAACGAAAATGGAATAATTTTATGGCTTAAAAATATTTGGTGCAAACATGTGAAGCCTGCATGTGAAAAAAATTCATGTAGTCTTTTGGTTTGGGATATGTTTGGGTATCACACAACAGACACAGCCAAGAGGTGTTTAAGAAGTATGGACACAGATATTGCTGTTATTCTGGGCGGCTTAACTTCTGTTCCGCAACCACTAGACATTAGCTTGAATAAACCTTTTAAAGATGCTCTTAGAAACAAGTGGACTGAGTGGATGATTAATGCCGAAAAAGCTGTCACGGAAAAGGGCCATTGGAAACATTGTGCAGCTTCATTATTGAAGCTTGGGATGTGGTAAAGACTGAGTCCGTAATTAAGTCCTTTAAAAAATGTGGAATATCGAACATTATGGATGGAACGGAAGATGACGATCTGTGGCAATCTGATAGTGACACTGACATGAACAGTGATAATGAGTGGGACCATAAGATATCGGTGAATCCGATACTGAGTAATGCGATCTGTTGAAAAAACTTTTCGAAAGCAATAGCAATGAGGAATTTTCTGGATTTTAAATTTGTGAAAGTAATTTGTATATGAACTTTTTGCATTAATATAATATAAAAATGAGTGTTAATAAAATGAAAAATCGATATACTGAAATTTTCGCACAAAATTTTTCGCATGGTATTTTATCCTCACTGTATAAGTTGACCTCATTTTTAAAAATACTTTTCCTGTTTTATGATCTCGACTTATACTCTGGTAAATACGGTATGTATTTCCTTTCTGACAGGCTCAAAATATGTATCTAAATTTGGTTCCATTATTATGTATGTACATTTTATAATGTTCAGTAAACAATGTGAAACCTTATGTTAATAGTGATTTGGCTGCTCCAGTGGCTGAGTGGTCTGAGGCTTAGATTTCTGGCTAGTCATCTTGAAATGGCCCGGTTTCAAATTCTAGATGTGGCATGGTGTTGCGCTTGTCTTACAGTGCTCTCTCCCTTCGGTGAAAACAGTGGCCTCAAATTGGGAAAAGGAACTTCATAGGGAACTCAAAATTGCTTGTGGTGGTTAAACCCTGAAACATGAAAAAAAAAAAAACTAGAAAGATGACACCGAATTTTCGGGTTTAAGGAGCACGTATTTTGAAGAATTCGTTCTGACACCGATTAAATTTATCAAAGCTATTCAAAGTCAATGGAACCGGTATGGAAAACAATAGTATCTGACGGAAGAAAGAAGTTTTTCTATCAGGTTTTTAATCCCGCAGATATGACTGTAAATTGAATCGTGAGCTTACACCTTCTGGTTGCAGACTTGTGCATCAAGAAAAATTTGAATTTATATGAGAAACATTTTACAGCAGAAACGATTGCCAACAAAGAAATAATTTTTCAAATTGGACTCTTAGAAGCAGAGATATGGACAAATATAAGATATGCATATATGACCCTGGCAGGAAAACCATGCATTATTTTAGGAAGAAAGTATTCTCAAAAGATTTTTTGATGTGAGCAGTATTGGTCCAAGAAAAAAATGTTCGGTCGAGTTTTCAGGAGCTCACATTTTGCTGCAAATACATCGGAAGCAGAAATGAACATTTATATCTTCTGGTTGTTAAACCATTTCTTACTAAATATTAGAAATTATGTGAAAAACATTTTCCATCAAGAGCTGTATGCGATACAGAAAGAATTTTTCAAATCGGAGTTTTAGAAGCAGAAATAAAGCAGAAAACACATATTACCCTTGCATCCCCTAGCGAAAAGTCTATGATTTACTTGAAAATTTTGATTTATATGAAAAATATTTTGCATCGGAAACACTATCCAATAAAGGAGGAATTTTTCAAAGATTCTTAGAAGTACAGATATTGACAAAAATATGATATACATCTACGCCTCTTGGCATAGAAACCATACATTATTTTAAGAAAAAATATTTCTAAAAGTTTGTCAGCATGAGTAGTATCTGTCCACAAATGATTTTTTTTTTCAATCAACATTTTAGAAGCTCAGATTTTGTTGCAAATATATTAGAAGTGGAAATTAAGACTTACGCCCCCTGGTGGCCAAACCATTTTTTACCAAAATAGAAATTATATGCAAAGGATTTTCCATCAAGATTTGTATCCAGTGCAGAAAGAATTTTTCAAATCAGAGTTTTAGAAGCAGAGTTATAAGAGGAAATGCAATTTACCTTTACACCCCCTTTCCGGAAGTCTATGAATTACTTGAAAATTTTGAAATTATTTGAAAAACATGTCACACCAAAAACTCTATCCAATAAAGAAAGAATTTTTCAAATCGGACCATTAGAAGCAGAGATATTGAAAAAAATGATATATATGACTGCGCCCTCTGCTGGAAAAACCATGCAGTATTTTAAAAAGAAAATATTCCAAAGAGGTTTTTCAACGTGAGTGGCATCGGTCCATGAAAAAAAATTTTCCATAGAGATTTTAGAAGCTCAGATTTTATGGCAAGTACATCAGAAGCAAAAATTGACACTTATACCCCCTGGTGGTCAAAGTATTCATTACTAAAATTTAGAAATTATGTGCAAAAAATTTCCATCAGGAGCTGTATCCGGTGCAGAATTTTTTTTTTCAAATCAGAGTTTTAGGAGAAGAGATATCGGGAAAAACGCAATTTACTTTTGCGGCTCCTAGTGGAAAATCTATGCTTAACTTGAAAAAGTGAACTATACCTAAAATACTCTTCTACATAAATGGAATCAAAAGATGGAAGAATTTTTTTCAATTGGCGGATGTTTAGAAGTAAATATATGGGATAAAATGTATTTTGAATTCTACATCATATGCATTTACGCCCTCTAGCGGCGAAATTGTACATCGTAGAAAAAACAACGAAATAAAGGATCATCATTCACATATTTCAGGGTTCCCAATACAAAAAGAATTTTTCAAATCGGACTAATAGTTTCAGAGATATGGTGTCTACAGATGGACAGACAAACCCATAACATAAGCACGACCTTTTTTTACAAAAGACGTGCTAAAAAATGCAGTGGTCTAGATCATATGTTCAAGTTTGCAGCTTTTCTATTTACCATTTACTTACATATATCTGACTGGAAAAAATGCTGGAAAAACAATGCAAATCTTTATTGATGGGAACAATGGCAGTGGTATATTTATTAATCCTTCTGGTAATTTTATTAAAATTAAGAGAGGAAATTCAAACCACTGCTTTTTTAAAGAAATTCAGACCTCTGTATTTCAATCTAAATTCTTGGTTATTGATGTAGCTTTAAGTTACATTCCTTCAATGAGCAAACAAGATTTGCATATTATGGAATTTGACTGATAGCCAGAGCTCAAACAACACCTGAGCAACTGGCAAAATCATATTGATGAAACTAGCAGGAGTGTTATTGATAAGTTAAAAGAGTTTATCTCATCATGGCAAAATCAGGCCCATAGCCAAGGAAGGGCCAAGTCGGGCGGCACCTGTCATTGTAATTCACGTCCAGTGCCTGACCTGTTTTATATATTTTGCCCGATCTCAATTATCAGCCACCCCCACCCAACTTCCCTGCCTGGCTATGGGCCTGGACAAAATACACTTTCAGTGGATTCCTTCTCACTTCTCATATCAGTCTTAAAGAACTTTGACATCAGGGGAGTAGCTCCCTCAAAAGTGTTTCATTTTTTTTTGTTGTTGTTAAAATGCGACTTACATTAGAAAAAATGATTCAATTTAATAAAAATTCATCAACTTACATTGGAAAATAATGCATTAATTTTTTCTCCTATTTTTCATTAACTATTATTTTGTCCTGATGGATTACAAAAACTTCCATTTTCTGTTGCCCCCCACCCCCATAAAAAAAAAAAGTTCTATGTACACCCCTGATGGACACAGCTAAAGAGGATTGTCCAAATTACTGGCAACGCAATTTTCTCACAAATCAGAACTACCGATAGTTTTACTTGGATGAAGCTGTTACTCACAAGTTGTCTTCTGGAGTCTAAACTAGAGCAGCACTTGACTTCATTGACAATGAGAACGACTGAACTGCCTTAACAAGACTAAAAAGTTGTCATTTGAGACTAATGAATGGTGGGGTGGGGACACAAGATCTTTCTATCTTGTCTCAATTGCAACACAGTTTCAGGTGTGCCAACTTCACTAAATGGAGGAAGGGCAGGCATGAAAATATCAGACGTGGGAGGGGCACATCTTTCCCATTGTCAGGAGGAAAATATAGAAAGGGCAAAAAATAAACTACGATATTCGACATATATTTTAAAACACAATTGTAATTGCTCATCAGCAAATGAACAAGGAAACACATATTTTGCTGAATATTAATATTTAAAAAAATAAAATACAGCCTGTGATTTTTTAAACATATCCAGATATTTTATTTCCAAACATTTATGAAAAATGAGAAATTAGCGTGGTTACTCAAACATAGAACGTGCCTCGCAAAAAATAAATATATAAATGAAGGTGCTAGAGATTAAACGTTTCTGTGCTTTTATTTATTTATTTTATTTTTTATAATTGTTATAAAAATGTACCACATATCACGAGAACATGTCAAACACAATATGAAGCTGGCAATCAAGTTTCATTTCAAATGAGCAATGATGAATATTGGAAAACAAAGTTTTTACTTATTTTATTATTTATTATTTTTCTAGAAATAAATTACTTTGGCTTCATAAGGTGGAGCTTGGTCCATCTTATAAAATAAAGAATAATACATTTCTATAAAGGAAAGATTGAGAAATACATTTTTGCAATTAGCATACTACACAATAGAATAAAAAAAACATTTTTTTTTTCTTTATAGAAATATTTCAACTCGCGCATTTCGAAAATGGCGTTCAAAAACAAAAACCTACGTAATTAAACAGGATGAAAAATATTAGGTGGGCACTGCTCCCCCCTCCTCCCAGTAAAATTATTGGAGGGGCAAGATTCACCTTGCCTCCATAGTTGGCTGCTATGCACAGCTTGTACCTCATCTAGACATCTCCTTTCCTGCATCATCTTAGACAGAGAAACTCTCATTCATCTACCAGGTTTGTTCTTTGACTGACTCAAGATGCATGATCATTATAGACATGATCTAAGCTGAAAAGTTCAAGTGCAATTAGTAACAACAACAGCATGAAAAAATGCAAACCATTTTTGAAGGATCATTGCCCACTTAATATGAAATGCACATTGTGTGTTGAAAATGTTTTCCTTGAAAAATAAAAAGGGAAAACTTGGGGGAAATGAATGGAGGGCAACATGGTGTAAGCACCACAAGATAGCCACCATTAAAAAGAAGGGAAAAAAATGAGCAGCAGATCTTTGAGAAAGTAGAGAAAGTTGGTGAATCTTTAATAATGAAATCCATCAGTTTTAGGGCTGAATTATCCTTTCTTTTTTTAGATTTTCAGACAAGTACCCACAAAAACAATTCTTTAAAATTTTATGCTCAAAATGAACCCTTCAGTATCAATTTGGAAAATATTTCAGTAAACATAGAAATTGAGTGAAAAACACAGTCACATATAGTAATGAAGTTCATTAAGTGGTAGCTCTTGGCTGTTCTATGGCCTTGATCTGTGTGTTTTCTCAATTTCAATGTTTATTGTGATATTGTTGCATGAAGCCTGAGTTTTTAACCATGTAAAATATTTGAAAAACATCCATGAAATCTGTGCCTAAGATTTTCACATGTGCTTGAGAAACTATGCATTCAAAAAATTAAAAGATTCATTGATAGAAAAAAAAAAAAAAAAAAAAAAAGTAAATTTAAACAAGTCATGGAAATCAGTTGATACTTTTACTCCTATATCATTTTTTTACATTATTAGCTTTGTTGAAAATGTGATTCTTTTTCTGTTGTGTAGTAGTTTCCACTTCCTTTTGTATATATTTACATGAAAACTGAAATTGTTTTCTTTTCTTCCTCTCCCTTGGTGACATTATTACTGCCCATCACAAAATTTGTTTTTCTTGAAGTGCAAATTATGCATATGTACCAGATGTAACTATGAAATAATGAGACAAATTCATTAGAAAGTATACCTTGAGCTCATGCACCCACATGAGTGGTGGTTACATTGTAATAACATGTATTCACCAGTTCATCAATCACATTGTATGCACTAGTTCCTTGAAGCTATTATTATTCAAGACATTTTCAGAATACTTCTGGAATTGCTTTTAGAGCATATTTTGCATCATAATGAAGAACTTCATGTAGAACAAATCCAATAATAAAGAATGCCATCTAATACATGATTTACACTGAAGTCCACCTTGGGACTACCATTCAAGATTTATTAAAACCAAATGATTAAGTTAAAATTATGAGACCTTTAGGACTCCCACACCAGGGTCCCTCTTTTCAACTTGTCTGATGATGAACCCCAGTGCGGGAGTCCGAAAGGCTGGTTCGAATAAATCTTGACACATCATGTATTAGGCGGCATTCTTTATTATTGGATATTTTACGTCGTCTAGAATTTCGTGTATGTGGCAAATCCATGATCTTTGGATGTTGATCTGTTTTTCGGGGGAGTCAGGGGAGGAACAAACAAAAATCATCAAGAGCCAAATCTGGGAAATTAGGTCATGATACACCAGAGTAACACCATTTTTGGTCAAAAACTGTTTCGCAGAAAGCAAGCTAGGAGATTTACATTCGACCCAAAACAAAACACGCTGTTATCTATAACACATTATCATACAACTGAACTGGAATCTCCGATTTGCTCTGTTTTGATTTAGAGATTTGTAAAGGCTGTTTGGGAGAAGACATATTTTGAAAAATTTCCCAGTGCTTCATCCTCTCATAAATTTTGAAGGGACAGTGGTCACCTTTTTCTTCAGATGAGGAGGAGAACATTGATGGAACTCTTCACTAGTTGAAGAAATTCCTTTCCTGCAGCAGGCCATTAAACTGTCAATAACATATTCTGTTCTTGACATTTCAACTTTCTCTAATGGGGAACTGTGGCAGAGATGATAATTGTCTCCTAATTTACTGGCCAATCCTAGGTGCTGTTCTGAGGGGAAGGGGTGATACCTCCCCCTTTTGGTTGTTGGGTCCAAATAGCTAGGCTTTTATTTTTTTGGATTTGCATTTTGTTAGGCTTTTTCCTCCTTTTGTTATTTTGAGACTTTCTTAGCTCACCATCTAATTTTTCTATTTCTAGTGCAGAGAGCTCCATGCCAATGCCTTTCTTTAGCCTGCTTCTTTTAAATTTTATTATTTCATATGTTTTATCAGATTTTTTAAAAGAATGTGAGGGTGTTAGAAGATTTCCTGTAATTTAAGTTCAATTTTATGTTACATTATGTTACAACTGAATTGGCTACCTTCAAAAAGTGCACCTGTAATTAGTTTAAACAAGTTATGATATCCACCAGTGGCATAGCCAGAAATTTCTTAAGGGAAAGGGGATCCATGGATTTGGGTCATTGGTAAAAGCCTCATATATACATATATACAGCTTTAAATTTGTATTCAATGCATCTGCAAGGGGAAGGGGGAGGGTGTCTGGATTTGAGGACCCTCCTTGGCTACACCTATGATATCCACTTCCACTAATAACCCTCTACTTTCATAAGTTGTATGCAGCAGTAGCATTTCAAAAACTGGTCTCATTGAATGATTTTACCATAGAATATAGGTTCAGATCACAGTTGTGCCGTAATATTGCATTGTGCATCATATCACTGTTTATTTGTTGTCTCAAGGCCAGAGTCGGATTGGTGTGTGTGTGTGTGGCGCGGGGGGGGTCTAATGGGGCTATAGCTTAGGGGCCCACCATTATCAAGGGCCCAGGAGGCATGCTGCTACACTGTACAGGTTTTGTATTTATATAGAGAGGAAGTAAAATAGTTTTAGTTTTGTCTCGTATGATTTCTACTGGATTGCAAACGGGAGCTAGAAGAAGAAAGGATTTCAAGGCAGTAACTCATTAAGGGTAAACGTTTCCTGTCACTGTACACAGCGGGGTCGGCAAAGGAGTTTTGGCTTTTTCACTACCATTAAAGAACACCTCCCTGCTTGCAGTTGGAACCATTAATGGACAAAATCCACTGTGACTTCATATTGTATAACAAAACAGATGCACCAACAAAAGTATACAATGCTAAATAATTAAAAATTACAAGACAAAATCTAAAAATCTTAAGCTTTTAACTCATGTTTTTGTGAGAACAATGAAAAACACAATGACTTCTTATGTACACTTAGCTAGTAATTTATTCATTTGAAGAATGCACTATGTATTAATTATTACAAGAATACTGCTACAGTTTTGTGTTTTAATGGACTTCAAATTGATTCCCTGTCATAAGTTCCTTAGGGGGGGGGGTCACTCAGATGCCTTAGTCTTCTAGCCCACTCAAGCATCTTAGCTTAGGGGCCCACTCAGGCCTTAATCCGACCCTGCTCAAGGCTAAAAAAATTTGTGAAGTGTTTGTACCTGCTAGTGTGTACCCATTCTTCTAAAAATACATATCTCTGCTGTTTTATTAGCATCCAATTTTTTTTTGCGTAGCTGTTAGTTAGCATATACACTACACTTAAAATCTATCATGATTCTGTGAAAGTAGTGTGAAACAAATGGCATTAAAAAAAGGTGCAAAAGTCCATGTAAAATAAAGAAATAATTGGGTACTCAGAAGATAGCTGCATTGTAGTAATGAATGGTGTTTGAATTTTAATCCCAAAAATAATTATTTGTGCAAACTGTAAAATGAGGAAGGGGAGGTTGAAAGAGTCATAGAGTTCCTAATGATTGTAACTGCACATATTTTATTTTTTATATTGTCCCTTGTGTGAAGGAAAATAACTTGATGTGAAAATTGCAATGTAGTGTCGCACATCACAAAACGAATATCAAAGCACGGGGCTGACTACAAGCATGCTCAGTTGCTTAAGCATACCCACACAGAAATCAGGGCATGTTCAATATACCTTGATTCCTTGGGGAGCAACCAAAATTACCTTTAGGTAACAATTTGCCTATTGTAATTAAACCTTATGGAGTAACATGTCTCTATCAGTTAACATCATCCATAGATTACTAGAAATCAAAATTGATATATTCAAAACACTTTTCAAATAATTTTGAAAATATCACTTTAGTATAAAGAAATTCTGTAATATATTGGTTATAATTTTATGCTTAATTCAGTGCAACAAACATTTTTCGTATCTATTGAGAAATGAAACAGTTATTATGTAAAATATGAAGGGAAACAAGAAGTTTCCCAGAAAGCCGAATAGCACGAGGCGCTGGCTACCAATCGTTTGCTCCAGATGGTCCGGAGCCCAAATTCTGGGTGAAGTATAGATGGTGCTCTTCCTCAACAGCACTGGCACTCTCCCTTCTCTGGAATCAGTAGCCTCCCATTAGGAATAAGCTACTGCTATATATCCAAATAAATTGCTCACAATGGTTGTTAAACCTGAAAAAAAAAAATAATAAGGAAAATCTTTTGCCTATAACATATTCAAATTTACTCACAAGCTTAAGGGCAATGAAAAACTAGTACTATTTCAACAGTTTACTATTTGAAAATGATTAATAATAAGACATTTTTTGTTTATTCTTATATTTGTTTTAAAGAAACACCAGTGTATAAAAGCCATTTTTTAAAATTAATATTTTATTGAGCATGCTCTGAGGTTTACATAACTATACGCCTATGCTTCAAATCATGATAGTGAATGTCCAATTTCTCTTTTGGGAGTTATGGCATTAGTCATAAAAATAATAACTTCATAACTCTAAAATATAATAACTACTAATAACTACCATAGGTGCCTTTCCTGATTTAATGTTGTTTGCTTTGTAGTACTATTCCATGGTGGTACCATAGCTTGAAATAAAAAACCTGTTCAACAACAACTGATCATCATCATACAGTAGTTACGTTACTGTTTACAACTGATTTCTAAGCAATACAGAATGTATTGTTTTTAAAGAAGTAATCATCATCAACCATTGTTTCAACTTATACAGAGGAAAGATAAAGAATAGTGAGCCACAAATGCTCTTATCTGTTTGGATAGTGACTGTGAATTATTTGAAACAGCTTTCCCAATCAGTCCAATTACAAAGATGTTCTGACAAAAGTCCCCAAGGTAAATCTGTCAATTATATGCCTTCAATACCTTATTACAATAAATTAATTCATACAATAAAACAAACAGCCAAAATGTTTGATTTAGAAATTATTATAAAAGTAATTAACCTAACCTTGGCATTTTTATTGAAAAAGATCTTGACAAAATTAAAATAAAATTATAAAACACCAAGCATTTATATTATCTTAATTGCAGATAAACTCCCAGAAATCCACACACTATGTGGGCTGTGTAAAATTGTTATTATGTGGGCAGTATGAAATCTTTTAATACTCATTGAATGGAATGTGTAAATGATGTTTTGCATGTTTCATTAAAAGGGCAGTATGAAAGTGTGATTTGTTGTGTATGGCAGTGAAACCTGGGTTCTGCAGATGACACACAGGAGTCATTTGTGTGCTGAGAGATGTGTTACTTGCAAAGATTTGTGGCAAGACACGTTCTAATCATGTAAGGAAAGAAGATGTGTTACAGATGTGTACTGTAAAGCAAAAAGTTAGTTAGGTGGAGACATATATTCTAAAGTGGTTTGGCCATGTTGGAAGAATGAGTGATGAGAGGGCTTACTAAGAAAATGTATTTATCCCAAGTAGCAAGAAATAAAGTTAGAGGAAGGCCAAGGAACTCATGGAAGAGCCATATTAAGAAATGTCTACATGAGAAAAAGTTAGTATGAAGTACAAAAGGTCTTGTGTGAGACGTGTGATGGATGCCATTGAAGTTCAAGTTGTATGCCAAGATCGCTGTAAATGGAGACATTTCATACATCAACAGCAAGTAAAATCTAGCTCCATCAGTTTTAAACTATAATTTAGAAGATGAGCTTTCTTTGAGGAGCTAACCTCTGAATCTCATGGGACAGTTTAGTGATATGTATGTATGTATGTATGTATGTATGTATGTATGTATGTATGTATGTATGTATGTATGTATGTATGTATGTATTCCAGAGAAGTGGAGCTATACTGCATTCTCCAGATTGTGCATGCAAAACATTTGCACTCCCATTTGGGAAGATGTCATTTATCATTCCAGAAATTATTCTGAATTCAGCATAAGGTCCATGGAATCATTATATGTTTCCAGCATTGATAATTGTAATGAAGAAAACCATAACACTAACTAAGAAGTTATTGATTGCATGAAACAAAGAATCATTCAAAGCCATATTGGTCAAGACGAATGTACCCTACATAAATGAAAACAAAAACCAAGATTGTTATGGCAACAGCACAATATTCAATAAACAAAATATACACAGATTTGAATTAATATTCTACCACAGCAGCTAACAATACATACATAGATGTGTGAAAGTACTTCCGCTAATTACAAACTGCACATAATAATGCCAATTTTTAGATACTTATCATCATATGATTTCTTATCACATTGTCACATTGTGGTATTGCCATTATTCTTGAATGATGCCAGTTTTAGCTTAGGCAGGCCACTCTAAGTCTTCATCATTATTAGTAACTTCTTGTATGGATAAACCACTCTGTGGCTTCATTACCATCGATAACCTTTTGTATGGACAGCTTCATTACCACTGATGAGCATTTGTGTGGACAGACCACTTCATAGCTTTATTACCATTGTAACCCTTTGTATGGACACATCACTCTGGCTTCAATACCATCATAACCCTTTGTATGGACAGACCATTCTATAGCTTAATTGCCATTGATGAACCTTTGTATGGGCAGACCACTTCACGACTTCATTACCACTGATAAATCAGAAATCTGATGCCAAAATTAATGAAAAACTCAACAATTCTTCAACGAATATTGTAATTCTTCTTGTAAGTGAAATTAATCCCCTAACCAGTTAAATGAACTTGCAGATCAGGGCACCTACCTGGATCAAAAACGGTACTCATTAAAATACAGTCTTCATAAAATTATTTGTCAATGTAAGATTTTCTTTGGCAATATCACTTCTGTTGTTTTATTTTAGACCATAAAAATTAAAACACGAATGAAAGAGAAAAACAGTAGCTTAATGTGAGGAACACAAATAAAGGTATTTGTTATGATGGCTTGAAAAAAGGAAGTGTTCACTGTATATTCTGTGAATTGAATTCAAAGCATAAAATAAAAATATATATATGTAAATTCTGTGCCTACAATAAAGTGTGGACTTTATATACTGCTTCCACACATTTTTTAAGGGTAAATTTCATAAACAGAAATTAAATATTGTATTAGTCACTATTTATACTCTGTAGGAAGCAAGGTAGAAAAAAGAGTTAGTTTTTTAAGCCAGTGAGCATCTGCTCAATCTCCAGCCAATACAGTTTCTAAAAGTGAGGTTTACAAAGTTGTAAAAAATATTTTTCGGGAAGTGTGACCGATTGTTTTGCACTCTCTGAGCCCATGTTTTGAAAAAGATGCATCTAGTTTTACCTGCATAGAGCCCTTATATTTGGGAACATATGACTTCATATTTCAGTCCTTCTGGAGAGCTCAATTACCACTTGAAGAGAAACTTCTTTTTTTTTTTTATGTCCATTTAAACTGTGCACCAAATGTAAAAGAAAAATCATAACACAAATAGAAATCTGCTGCTTTGCAGTAGTGCAGAACAGATGCATACAGAAAAATTAGAAATCTGCTAACGGGCTGAATGAGGTTGGCACATGCAATAGGGTTAACACGGAGTTTGAAACGGATTGAGCACTTTTTTAATCACAGTTGACAAATGGTTTAACTGCCTGGGAATGTAGATAGTGTAAATATGTACATAGTGTTTTTAACGGAATGTATGAATGAGTGGTATGGTGTGTGTATGTGTGAGGTTTTTATCGTGATGACGAGCTACGGTTACGTTTCATATGGCAGAAAGAAACCTGCGTGTGTTGTCCAGTAAATAAATTAAAAAAAAAAAAAAAGATAGTAAGATGTTTCATCCCCGTAAGAAGGAAAGTCGTAGGCAAGGAGTCAGTTCAACCTCACAAAGCCAACAACAATATAATTGACGTGCTTGAAGTGTTACAAGATACAAAAAATGACCAAGATCTTTCGGGTAAGTGAATGGTTGTTTTTACAGTATATCATTAATGAATTGCACGTAAATATACGCACTTTGCTGGTGATTGATACCTGAAAAGGGCAAATATTATGATAGAAATCTGCTACTTTGCAGTAGTGCAGAATAGATGCATACAGAAAAATTCAAAGTGAAACCAATGACATCACTGATTAGTGTCTGCTTATATTTATGCTGTAGATCAATGATAGTAGAAGATGCATCAGATGGTACTCACATTATAGACATATTTCAAAAGTTACAGTATCTTTTTGTGCTAAACGTTTGTCAAAAGCACTGCAGGCATTTGTCACATTCTTTTTTGAAGTTCAGTTAATTTGCTTACAACTTGTACCCTTAGTAACAGTTCATTTTCTGAAAGTGGGTGTAAAATTCAGTATCATACCATAAAGTTAACATTGTATTCTTCAGTCATAGGAAAGTTAAATTCTGTGAACCAATAATGTTCTAAGAGTGGTGGATTCAGAAATTTTGACAGGAGGAGGCCCACATGTTGACAAGTTTATATTTGCAGTTGCATACACTGAGCGAGGTCAGGGGATTGACCCTTCACCCTGTCAGTTTTCCACATATTTTTTATTTTGTGTCACAACAAATGTTCTGAGCAAAAAAAACATGCCCTCTCCCCAACAGCAAATGAAAAAAAAAAAAAAGGTTATTATGGAATACAGTGTATGCAATATTTATTGGGTTACAAAGTTTGGTCTGTTGTGTGCCTTCTAGCTGATTACCTCAAAAGATGTACAGACATATACACACATACAACAGAACAATGCCCAAAATAGTTGTTTTATAGGCAATGCTAGGTTTCTGCTCTTATGATTAGAAAAACATTTTTGGTGTGAAATAAAAGATGAACAGAAAGTACAATGTGAACAAGAAAGAACAATGAGACTTACGAGATCAAAACAACAGCTTCTCTTCTTTCTTTTTAATCGAATCGTTATTATCACATGAAAACAGGTATTCTTTAAATTTTGATAAAAATGAAACAAAACATCACAAGCATTTTGTAGTTCTTAAATAAGCCCTGGGGCTTATAAGGGATCGTTTTTGAAAATACCACCCTACCCTATTTTTGCTTTTATGATCGATAAGATGTCTTATATGATTGTCTTTTTTCCTTTGTAGCATGTCTTTTGTAAAAAAAAATCGTGCTTATGTTACCGGTTTGTCCGTCCGTCCGTCTGTACCCTCGATATCTCTGCAACTAACTATTCGTTCGATTTGAAATTTTTTTTTTGCGTTGGGAAGCTTGAAATATACGAATGATGATCCTTCATTTCGTTTTTTTTACGGTGTACAATTTCGCCGCTAGAGGGCGTAAATGCAGATGATGTCAAATTCAAAAATATGTTTTATTCCCTATATTTGCTTCTAAACATCCGATTGAAAAGATTCTTTTATCTTTCGATTCCATTTATGTCAAAGAGTGTTTTAGATATACGTAGTTACTTTTTCAAATTGCACATAGATTTTCCGCTAGGGGGCGTAAAAGTAAATTACATTTTCCCAGATAACTCTTCTTCTCAAACTCCGATTTGAAAAGTTTTTTCTTCAGCGGATACACTTCCTGATGGAAAATCTTTTGCATATAATTTCAAATTTTTGGTAAAGAATATTCTGGCCACCAGGGCACGTAAGTGTTAATTTTTGCTTCTGATGTATTTGCCATAAAATCTGAGCTTCTAAAATATCGATTGAAAAAATTATTTCGTAGACTGATGCCACTCACATTGATAAACTTTTTCAGAATATTTTCTTCTTAAAATATTTCCCAGTTTCTCCACCAGGGGGCGTAGATGTACATCTTATTTTTGTCAATATCTCTACATCTAGGAGTCCGATTTAAAAAAATTCCTTCTTTGCTGGATAGTGTTTCCAGTGTGACATGTTTACCATATAATTTCAAAATTTTCAAGTAATTCATAGACTTTCCGCTAGGAGGCGTATAGGTAAATTGCTTTCCCCCTGTATCTCTGCTTCTAAATCTACGATTTGAAAAATTCTTTCTGCACCGGACACAGCTCCTGATGTGAAATCCTTTTAACATAATTTCTAATTTTTGTAAAAAATGGTTTAGCCACCAGGTGGTGCAAGTCTTAATTTCCGCTTCTGATGTGTTTGCAGCAAAATATGAGCTTCTAAAATCTCGATTGAAAAAAAAAGTCGTTTGTTGACCCATACTACTCATGTTGACAAACCTTTTAGGAACACTTTCTTCTTGAAATAATGCATGGTTTCTACGCCAGGAGTCGTAGATGCATATCTTATTTTTGTCAATATCTCTACTTCAAAGAGTCCGATTTGAAAAATTCCTTCTTTGTTAGATAGTGTTTCCGATGCGAAATGTTTTCCCTATAAATTCAAAATTTTCAAGTAAATCATAGACTTTCCGCTAGAGGGCACAAAGGTAAATTGCGTTTTCTGCGTTGTTTCTGCTCCTAAAACTCTGATTTGAAAAATTCTTCCTGTATCGCATACAAGACCTGATGGAAAATATTTTTCACATAATTTCTAATGTTTTGTAAAGAATGGTTTGGCCCCCAGGAGACATAAGTGTTAATTTCTGCTTCCGATGTATTTGTAGCAAAATCTGGGCTCCTGAAAACTCGACTAAATTTTTTTTTCTTGGACCGATACCACTCATATGGATAAACCTTTTGAGAATACTTACTTCCTGAAATAATGCATGGTTTTCCCACCAGGGGACGCAAAGTGACATCTTATTTTTGTTGATATCTCTGTTTCTAAGAGTTTGTAAGCTCACGATTACGTTTACAGCAATATCTGAGGGATTAAAAACTCGATTGAAAAACTTCTTTCTTCCGTCAGATACTATTGTTTTCCATACCGGTTCCATTGACTTTGAATAGCTTTGATAAATTTAATTTGCGTCAGAACGGATTCAAAAGACGTGCTTATTACACTCGAAAATTCGGTGTCATCTTTCTTGTTTTCTTTTTCTTTCACTGTTATGAAATGACTCACGTGTAGAGCAAAAATACAATCTAGCAGGACAGCAGAAGAGAGGCTGAGCTTGCTTAAATTGTAATAACGTTTCCTCGGTGCCTGTAGTATGTGTACTTACCTGTACAACATTTGAGATAGTGGGCCAGAGGGTACAGTAGTGACCAAACTTTGTTACTGAATAAATATTTCATTCTGTTTCAATTTGAAGATCTTTCAATTTGCCTTCACATCTTCTGAGTTCTTTTGCTTTTTCAGATGTTTCTGGCCTATAGATGTTTATCAAGGCCTGTTGGCAATGTAGAAGACATGTAGGAAAAGTTTTGTTTACACAGAAAGAATTAAAATTTTGTTGCCAGAGTGAGAGAGAGAGAGAGAGAGAAAGAAAGAAAGGTAGAGAAAGAGAGAGAGAGGGGGGGGGCTCCTTTTTCAGTTTCCATTTATTAAATTAAAATCTTTTCATTAAATATTTTGTAAGACTTGTTTTTGAATTGAATTGAATTGAATATGCTATTTATATATAAATTTTGTAAATTCATTGATGGGCCTGTTTTTTTTTTTTTTGATGTAATAACTTTCTCTTGTCTCTTGTTATTATGAGGCCCATAGGCCCATGGTCTAATATTTTAACCAATTTTCATAAAGGTTCATATTTGCATAACTGTATATGACTTGCCAATACACTATTTTGATCTTTATTATTAATTGCTTTTTCATGTTATTTAATTCTAAGTTCCAATTTTCAAGATGTTTGCCCTAGAGGTCTGCATGGGCCTTATTTAGTAAGCCTTCTCCATATTTCTGATATTATACTCCGATTCACCCTAAGATGACACTGTAGTTTAAGGTACAAGAGCCTACACACTCACTGAGCCTTCGGCGACGGCCGAGAGTTATATTCATCTACATCACTCCCCACTTTGTCCTGCTGTTAGAAGATGTCAATCACTTACCCATCACCTTATTGGCATCCCTGTCTCCCAAACACTGCATATCTATGCATGCGTGTGTTGGTCTAATTTAAAACTTAATTTCTGAAAATAGATCATTTTTAGATTTGTCTAAAATAACTATATATACTTATAAGCAAACAGCTAGGACAATATAAAGTATGATTCTAGGAAATAAATGTGTTGGTTTTCAAGGAAAATGCTGGGAACTACATTTAGTCGCTGTGGTAGGTTTCGTGTACCTTCCCCTTCAGTGTCATCTTAGGGTGAATTGAAGTATTGTTACTCGGCCCAGCTGGTGATGTGCAATTTTGTATTATTTTGTCTTTCTATCAGGGCGTTTATATACTGACGGAAAAAATAATCCCAACACCACGAAAAAATAGTTGTAGAGGAATGAAATGGCGGTAATACATTTGTATCTAGGTAACATATTTAATCGATTAAGGTTTCAAGATCACAGCTTAATGTAAGCACGAGAAGAGCCATTTTAAATGTGAAATGCTGGTACATTAATAACCGGTGTAACTGCCAGAATGTTGAATGCAAGCATGCAAACGTTCATGCATTGTGTCGTACAGGTGCTGGATGCCAGTTTGTGGGATGGAGTTCCATGCCTGTTGCACTTGGTCGGTCAATACAGGGACGGTTAATGCTGGTTAGGGGTGACGCTGGAGTTGTCATCCAATGATGTCGATTAGAGAAAGATCTGGTGATCTAGCAGGCCACGGCAACATGTCAACACTCTGTAGAGCATGTTGGGTTACAACAGCGGTATGCGGGCGAGCGTTATCCTGTTGGAAAACACCCCTGGAATGCTGTTCATGAATGGCAGCACAACAGGTTGAATCACCAGACCGACGTACAACTGTGCCGTCAGGGTGCATGGGATAACCACGAGAGTGCTCCTGCTGTCATAGGAAATTGCTGCCCAGATCATAACTCCAGGTGTAGGTCCAGTATGTCTCGGCCGCAGACAGGTTGGTTGCAGGCGCTCACCTGGCCTCCTTCTAACCAACACATGGCCATCACTGACACCTAGGCAGAACCAGCTTTCATCAGAAAACACAACAGATCTCTACTCCGTCCTCTAATGAGCTCTAGCTTGACACCACTGACGGCGCAAACGGCAGTGGTTTGGAGTAAGTGGAATGCACGCTACAGGGTGTCTGGCTCGGAGCTGTCCTTCAAGTAACCGATTTGTAACAGTTCGTTGTGTCACTGTGGTGGCAACTGCAGCTCGAATTGCTGTCGCAGACGCAGTACGATGCGCCACGGCCACACGCCGTACACGGCGGTCTTCCCTCTCAGTAGTGCCACGTGGCCAGCCGGAACCCTGTCTTCTTGAGGCAGTACCTTCCCTTGACCACCGCTGCCAACAATCATGCACATTGGCTACATTCCTGCCAAGTCGTTCTGCAATATTGCGGAAAGAAAATCCACCTTCTCGTAGCCCTATTACACGACCTCGTTCAAAGTCTGTGAGCTGTTGATAATGGCTTCTTCGTCATCTTAAAGGCATTCTTGACTAACATCAACACAGTACGTTGAATCTCAACGATAACTAATGCTCACGAACGTTACAGCGTGTATTTACAGCAAACCTGCTTTGCATGTTCCGAGGGGCGCTACTAGCGCCACCTGTATGCACCGAGTGCGAAATTTGCATAGACGTCATCTTACAGATGTACTCTCACCACCTACCAACTGTCGTTTATCTAACACAACCCCTTCTTGGTGTTGGGATTTTTTTCCCCGTCAGTGTAGATTGGGGGGGGGGGACAAAATTTGAAGTTTTTGAAATCCACCAGAACAAAATTGAAGTTAACGAAAAATAGAAGAAAAAATTGAAGCTATTTTTTTCTAATGTAAGTTGATGTTTTTAAATTAAATTAAGGCAGTTTTTCTAATGTAAGTCACCTTTTGTAAAAATCAAATAATGAAATGAGATATTATTGAAAATATTTAGTTGAATGCAAGCCTAAACATATTACCTAAACTTTGGCAATTATTGAAGAATAAAACCTGCAGAGAGAGAGAGAGAGAGAGAGAGAGAGAAAGACTAAGCGCATTCAAAATTACCCTTCCTCTGAACCCGCAAGAGGTAACACTACAAAAGTCAATCCCTGTACAAATTAGGGATATGAGAAACAATCGATGCTGTCTCACTCTCATTCACACACACCATCCTACTGCAGACATCCCCCATTCCACACAACACACACATACACTTTTGCTCGGGGTAGAATAATTTTGTCATCAAAAAGCCCCAGAGTACTTTTATGATCTTAGTACCTACAGAAGGTAAAAACTCTGTGAGCGCCACTCCTCACCTCTGTGATTATGGCCTGGGCTATGTCATGGCAGTAAGTAAAGCCAGCAAAACAGTTAAACAGACGAGGAAATCAGGAAACACGACTTTTTCCTTTCTTTGCCCTTGCAATGAAGAATGATTTGACTTGGCCCGAGCTGGGCTCAGGCTTGGCAGGCCGTACTTGCCTATGTAGACCTCTGGTTTGTCCTATACACACTGCTGGCCACCCAAAATGCAACACTAAGAAGGACACGAGATAACAAAGCCAGAATTACTGGACACATAACAACAGATACAAAGATGAAAGGATTGAGCTTTCAGGCCCGTGTGACTTGCGGAACACACAGACATCAATAGTTCGTGTGGCCCCCATGGCTTGCAATAACGACTGCTACACGCCACAGCATCGAACGAAAGAGGCTTTGGATGTGGGCTTGGGGTATGTTGGTCCAGGCTGCTTCCACACGTTGCCACAGTTCATCAGGCGTACACGCGGGTGGTGCTTGCCGGGCCATTCGGTTGCCGATCAGCGACCAAACGTGTTTGATGGGCGACATATTGGGAGAACAGGCGGGCCACAGCAGCAGTGACACCTGGTGGGCCGTGAAGAATTGTTGCACGATGAGTGCCATGTGCGGGCGCGCATTGTCCTGTTGAAACGTGGCCGCTGGCAGGTCCTGCAGGTAAGGGAGGACTACAGGCTCCAAAACGTCGGAGATGGTGCGGTGGCTGTTGGGTGTACCGGCGATGCATACCAGACGGGGACGGGTGTCATATCCAATTGCGCCCTAAACCATAACGCCAGGCAACGGACCGGTATGGCGATGCATTATGCAGGCGTCATACAGTCTCGCCGCGGTGCCGCCACACGCGGATCCCCGCTCCTGCAGACGACGTTGAACGGTACGTGCTGACATGGGTTGTTGCGCAACATACCCTTATTCCTGCGCTAATGTTTGTGATGTGGCGATACGTGCCGTCAATGCCCGCTGCACAACATGCAGGTCCTCTTGTACCGTGGTGTGCCGCGGCTGCGACAATTGCTCACGTTGGTCCGTCCGTCACTCCTGCACCCACCGAAACCCTACTCGCCTCACTGTGGCTGGACGTCGTCCCACACGGGCGCCGATGTCTCGGTACAATAAACCGCTGTCGTGATAAGCCACTATTCGTCCTCTGTCAAACTCAGAAACGTGCTGGAATTAATGCCGTATTCTGCGACGAGGCATCAGGAAGCTTCCCACGCACAGGTCCGACAGTACAACACACTTCCACTACTTACACCCCGCCTTCTGTGCACCCTTCTTACAGTGCTTCTCGGTGGCGTGCCGGGCGCACATGATTTACATATGCCCTGCAATGCTAATTGCAGGGCATATGCAAATCAATCCTATTTTGCATGTCCTCTCGCGGGCGATGTATACTGCAAATTTCAGGCCAATCAGATGCTTCCTTATTGGTGTTGCATTTTGGGTGGCCAGCAGTGTAATTACTGCTCAGATTAATATACTGAGTTTTAGTTAAAATAAAACTAAGTATATTAATATGAGTAAAACTTTGAGTAAGAGTTTTAAATATTTCATATACTGTGTACTAGGAAAACATTAAACTTTTGGTTTTTAGTTTTATGTTGGAGGTGACATATTTTCTATGCTTAAAGCAGTTATTTTGGCCTAAATTAAAAATATCTATGAAAGCAACTGGCTCTTCCTCACTGTATCTGCCCCTGATGTTTTTGGCACAAGGCCAACAGACTTCTGACTTTCCTATAGTTTGAGTAATGACCTATTTGCATAAGGAAGATGGAGTTCTGAAGGGATTCCCCTCTCCCTTGCCCTTGCATTACATGTATGGAAGGGAAAAATGATAAAATATACGTAACATGTCAAATCTACCTTAAAAAGGCAGATCTTTTTAGAAAAAAACACACACTTTTTGTTGATTTATTTCTTTGTGTCGAACAGTGGAAGTGTTGTGGTTCTGGTATTCGTTTTATTTGCTCTCTTAGAACTAGGAATAATTTTTAACGTATAAAATCTGCCTTGAAAAAGGTAGATATAATTAGAAAACCAAAACCCAAATTTTGTTTGTTTGTTTGTTTCCCTCCTTGAAATGGTGGAAGTGTGGTTCTGGTATTTGTCTTATTTGCTCTCTTAGAGCTTGGAATAATTTTTTACATGTGAAATCTGCCTTGAAAAAGGCAGATATATTCAGAAAAAGGAACAACCATTTTTGTTTGTTCATTTATCTCTGTTGAACAGTAGAAGTGTTATGGTTTTGTTATTTGTCCTATTTGGTCTCTCAGAGCTGGGAATAATTTTAACAAACATGGGTTATTAAAATTTGTTTAAAGTTTTATGAAAAATTTGCAAAGTAGAAGTACAATTTAGTTTTACATTTTTTTTTTCTGTGACTGCATTTAGTGTCATAGTTGCAAAGTTTCATGGCAGTGCTATTAAATTTTTTGAGTACTTAAATACAGCTAAACTGTTGAATGAAGTAAAAAACATATGAGCAGAAACTTTCTTTAGGGTAGAGTGGGCAAAAAAAAAATTAAATAAGAAAACATGATCATTGGTGGCAGTGATAAAGAAGCTTGCCTAATTTTAAATTGTGATATTAGGCCATTTATTTGTGTGAAGCTAATAAGTACAAGCATAACCACTAATAAAAATAAATTATGTTATATTTTAGTGAGCAAAAATTGAGAAATTGAAGTATTGTATTCATTTTTTAATTATTTACTCCATTCCACACAGCTTAGGGTGAGACTATGACTTTTTATAGGAATTTCCATTTATACACTTAAATTACTTTTCCATGCCTTTTATGCTATATTTATTATGTTAATTTGCTGCAGTCACATAGCTAAAGCACTGCACCAATAAAGTGCAAAATTAATGAATTTTAGTTTAGTACATTTTCACATGTTATGGCGATATTTTGAGGTGGAAACAATTTTATTACAGCTTTTTTAGCATTTTAGCAATGTTCATTTATTTTATAAATATTATCCATGTTCCATGCCATCTGGTGTTAGAAGGTGTTTGTATTAATATTGGTAAGGCATGACCTTTCCATCGTTTTACCACAATCGTACAACAGGAAGTATAAAAGGTAATGCATGATAATAAAATGCAATTAAAGGGCATACTTTATTATCATGTTGTTGTTTTTTTAAATCACTAAAGCTGAGAGTTTCTTTCATCTGCAGAATTTCTGTTTTGAAGCTATTTTCTATTTTTTTTTTTTGTATTTTTAAATCTTAATATTTCTGTTTTCAATAATTTTATTTGTCTCTAGAAAAGAATAGAACAAGACCACACAAGCACTTTAACTCACGACTTTAATATTCGAAAGGTTCGACGTAGGTGAAGCGCTATTATTCATTCTGGTTGTTCCAAACACTGCTTGAAGATAGAAATAAATCAGAACAAAATGAGCTTCTAAATAGTAAAACAACTGTCACAACATACAGTAGATAGTTCATAAAACAAACGTTACAAAATCACTGAAAAAAAAAATAAATCACAACTTAAAGGATGCTGGGTAACCAAATTTTGGAATGGTGACAGCAAGAGTTTGCTCTGTAGGTTAGATGCTACATTAATTCTTTATTGGATATTTTAAAAGAGAGAGAGAGAGAGAGAGGATTCTTTATTGGACGTTTTTAAATATAACAATATTTCTTCGATATTTTTTGGACAACTTAATGCCCTCCTCCGCTGGTCGAAAATATTTGGAACTTCCAGAAATTGTTTTTCTAGCAAGGATGAGAATGTTCTGTTATTTTCGGAATATTTAATTTTACTGACCAGCTGCATTTTTTTATAACTTATATTGTTTGTTTTAATTTCTGTTCCTCATTTGTATTCTATTTTTTTTAATATATATTTTTCTAATCATGTTCCTGGTTTTCAGTATCTTTGGCAATAGCAAAAAAGAGTGATTTCATATTCTTTTAGATTTTTTTCTAATGAAATCTGTTTGTAAGTCTGTTTCCCTAACCCAATCAGTAGAGCGAGTATTTTTGCTCCCTTACCCTTTTTAAAGCCAAACTGAATGTCAAAATCGGTACTTAATCTGTCTGTGATGGATCTGAGCCATTTCTGTGACCTGTAAAACTGTTTTACGGCAGACTGAATAGTGTAATACCGATTTTTGATACAGTGGATCCCACTTAAGAAGTTCCTGCTTAAGAAGTTTTCCCGTTTAAGAAGTTTTATTTTTAAAGCCCCGATTTTTTCCCCGTAGTGCTAATGTTAAATTTTCCCACTAAAAAAGTAACGATGTTTCAAATTTTCTTGCTTAAGAAGTTGTATATGTCACAAGTTTCTAAGTAAAAACATACGATTTTGGAACTCGTCCAGCAGATAAATACATGTCAAAGAAGTTGGGAGGAAACATTTCTTTGTTCTCCCCATACATGTAGAAAGCAAAGCCCCTGCCAGCTTCCAACGGTCAATGCAGGGAGGTCATGTTTACTCTCCCCACTTCTTCTGCGTCTGCCCTTTGTGTATCACAATTGCCTTATCTTTGGGGCTGGGAAAAGGCTGGGAAAGGAAACACCTGCTGAAAGTTAGTCATTCTGTCAGAGTTAGGCTCAGATGTTGCATCTTGCATACGTGGAGTTCAACGTTTAGTTTTATTGTTGAAATGCGTAGCTAGAAATATGGTGTCTAAAGGCATCAAAAGAAAAGCTTTATCTGTGGTTGAGAAACAAAACATTATTACGAAAGTTGATGAAAAACCGCATTTAACTAGGCTGCAGATAGCAAAAGAACTAAATTTATTTATTGCAACCCTCAACGGTATAGTGGCAAAACGGGACACTGTGCTTGCAAATGCTTCCCATTCATAAAAATAAGAAAGATTAAGAAGGGTAAATATGAGGATGTCAAAGAAAAACTTCTTGTGTGATTTAAACAAGCAAGAAGCACTAGCATTCCTATCAACAGAACAATTCTTTGTTAGAAAGCAGAAGGGATTTCCAAGAAATTAAATGTTGAATTTAATGCTTCCTATGGATGGATCAACCGTTTTAGGAAAAGAGCACAATTGACTTATAAAACTGTTTGTGGAGAATCAAAAAGTGTTAACGTCGAAGAAGTGGATGATGGGAAATCTAATGTTTTACCAGAACTGTTATCAGCATACGAAGCAAAAGATGTTTTCAACGCTGACGAGTGTGCTTTGTTTTACAACTTTATTTCTGACAAGACCTACTCTTTCACAGGAGATAGCAGCCACAGAGTCAAAGTAAATAAAGAAAGATTGACAGTTCTGGTAGGAGCTAATATGGAAGGAACAGAACAGTGGCCTTTATTGGTCATTGGAAAATCAAAGAATCCCAGGTGCTTCAAAAATGTGAAAACTTTTCCATGCAATTACAGAAATAGCAAAAACGCATGGATGACAGTTCAGATTTTTGAAGACTTTTTAATTTAGTTTCAGAAGAAAATGGCCAAAGAAACTAGAAAAGTTTTGTTATTTCTGGATAATTGCACAGCCCATCCAAAGAACATGGATCATCTGGAAAATGTAAAAGTCATTTTCCTGCCACCTAACTTGACTTCAATGTTACAACCAATGGACCAAGGAATAATTAAAACCATGAAACAATTCTACAGGAAACGTTTAGTCTATTGGCTACTGCAGAAGCTTGAATCAGACTAAAGTTACTCCAGATGTACACTGAAATTAAATTTATTAGATGCTATGCATTTTATTGTTTCTTCGTGGGAAAAGGTATCATCTTCGACTATCACAAATTGCTTCAGTAAAGCTGGTTTCAACGTTGATGAGCTTAGTTTTTCTGATGAAGAAAACAGTCATGACAACAATGAAGCTTGGGAAAGTTTGCAAAAAACCAACTAAACTTCAAATCTTCCTTTGAAGAGTTTGTAAATGTTGACAAAGATGTTCCCACTTTTGAAATGCAAAATATCAACGATATTTGCGACATCGAAGCACAAGAGGACGATGAACCAGAAACACAAGAAGATGAGTGCAGGCCAATTCCAATTTAAGCTGAAGCTGGTAAAGCATTAGAAACTTTTTGCTGCTTTTCAGAAAGCCACGAACGTGTTCCAGCGGACATAATGAGAAATTTGAGGTAAATGGACATGTACTTTGTGAATCTAGCTGAAAAAAGGAAAAAACAAACGCTTTTAGATCAGTATTTTTGTAATCCTGTAGCATAATAAATGTAGCTTTCAATCCTCATATTCAAGTTTAAATGAGTAAGTTGTGAAATTTTTTATGTTACTTTAAAATTAAATGAGTAAGTTGTGAAATTTTTGATGTTACTTTAAAATTAAATGAGTAAGTTGTGAAATTTTTTATGTTACTTTACATTTTTAATGGTTAAAAGTTTTACAAAACCCAATCAGACCCTTCCTGTTTAAGAAGTTTTCCCGCTTAAGAAGTTTTAATCGCTTCGTCCCAACGAAGACTTCTTAAGCGGGATCCACTGTATTTAATTTCGCTTAAAATGTATTCTTTTCCATTCTTCAGCCACTTTTTCTATATCAAAGGGTTGAACAATTTCTTTTTTTTTTTAATTTAAAAGTAATGATCAAAAACGCCACTAATTGCGCACTGTGCAAAGAAAAAGACTTAACGGGGAATGAAAGGCTGGGGAGTTGAAGACCCAATTTTGAACTTTAATTTTTTTTTCTTTGAACAACAGAAAAGGTGCGGGCTCTTTTTGTCTGCTTATATATAGTAGGGAGTGATAAAGCAATCAGAGACCATGCATTTTCAGATAAATGAAACTTTAAAAACTCTGATGTCATCGTCGATTCCTGAAAAATAGGTTTCGAACTCTTGAGAAACTTATTAAAAATGCCTTAAACGAACTTCCAAAAATCAGTTCGTGCCGTGAATCCATTAATAGTTTAATGAAGTTAAAACAACAATATTTAAATTTGAGAAATTGAGTTTCACTACACAGTTGACCAAGAGATGGCAGCACAATCCACCCTGTTTTAAGTTTTATTATAATCGCCAGTTTCTCAATCAATATGTTTTACTTGTCGACAGCCTAGATTTTAGACATCTCACACATCCTGCAATCGCATGCTGTTTCGATTGTTCTTAAAAAACATAATTAATCCTGGTTACCAGTCATACCTTAACAAGATACAATTTCGTGGGAATCTAACGATATAGTGTATAATAATAATAATAATAAAAAAAGATATGTACGAGGAATGTCGTAATTTAAATTACTGAGCATATTTAGTATGAGGCAAGGCTTCCTTTAGTAGTTCTTAATTTCTGACGTATTTTTAATCAGTGTAAGTATTATCTTTCAGTTTCTTCTTGGAGTTGGGAACCATCTCGATGTTAGATCTTTTCAAAAACGGTAGTTACCCCATCTACCTATTGCGTTTGATACTAGCAGTTTACGGGGCTTTCACAAAACTTTCTAGAAAAAAAAAACAACCCCACAAACGACAACAACAAAAAACAAAACAAAACGAGCGAAACAACAATTTTTGATCACTCGTCTGTAATCCGTCAGCCGTTAGAGTTTTTTTTTTGTTTGAAAGTTTTATTAACGTTAACTGAATAACCAACAGTAATAGTCATATCGGAGCCATACGTTTTATTCGGTACGTTAAACAGTGTATGTAACTAGTGCGAAAAAAAGGGAAAACTTTCGTTTTTTAATGTGAAGAACCATATTACTTTGTGTGACTTTCGTACTGAAAGCGTTAAAAAAAATGAGGCGCATACAAATTTCACATGAAATATAATTTGTAAATCTTACGAACTGTTTAACCTTGAAACAAGATTCATTTACGTTTAGCTAAAAAGTGGTAATTATCATTCTTACACATTCCGAAGCTGTTAATTTATCACAAGTAAAATTAACTAATGAATTACGGCTGCGAGTTTAGTTCTGACTAGCTATGCTTCCAATTGCCTTACACTTTGGCAAATGAAAAATACGTGTACTTTGCGAGGCCTGACTGGCATAACAAACCGGTGTTATAATAGTTTCTATATGAGAACACTGAAATTTAAAAAATTTCAGTGAAATAATGAAAATTAGAAGGAAAAAACTAACTTCCGTCGAGCCGGAATCGAACCAGCGACCTATGGATAACTGCAACCCAACTACAGTCCACCGCTCTGCCAACTGAGCTATCGACGGTTGCTTTAGAGCAACATATCTTTATTTAAAAATATTCCCACTGAACAGGAGTGAATTTAATAGTTTTGCTTCCGCAAGGTAGAAACGGAACAGAATGGGTACGTGCCTAGAGCGCCACGTGTCAGGTCTGTTGAATTTTTTGATAATTTCAAAAAATACAGAAGAAACAAAAATTGTAGCAACAGTTCTTCAGTTTTAAACTTTGTCATCAAGCCTAAAAAGGCCAAATAGATAGCATACAACGTGAACAATAAAAATAATAATAATAAAAAAAATAAACAACTAACTATATGAATGAAAAATCGTCACCGTAGGTCGGGTGGATATGAAAGATCTGTCCTTAAAAAAATGGTTACAGAAGAACCTTTCGATATTATTTGAAAGTAACATTCCATTTTTACGACTGCAGCTCCCAAAAAGGGAAATTCGTAATGTAAATAAACAGTGGCGTACCGAAAAAAACTTCGGCCTCCCCTACAAAAAATATCTTCCAGGCGCTTTTGCAGAAATCTACTAGCTTTTAATTACTGAAAATTTTAAATTCCATATTATCAACTATGCAGTGGAGGCCCTAGCCCTTGCTGGGCCCCAGGCGATGGCTCTTCACGGGGCTCTTCTCAATCACAATCATCCAAAACCACCGCAATAACCCTTTATATACAGCAGATATCAAGTGAGGGTCACACTGATGAAGAAATTAATCGGCGTACAAAGCTTGCCTGGAGAGCTTTTGGAAGAAACAGCATAATTTTCAAGAACAATATGCCATTATGTCTTAAAAGAAAAGTGTTTGATCAATGCATCCTTCCAGTGCTTACGTATGGTGGAGAGACGTGGACCTTAACTAAAAGAGACATACAAAGGCTGCAGACAACTCAAAGCTGCATGGAGAGGTGCATACTTGGTGTAACCAGGAGAGATAAGAAGAGGAACTCGTGGATCTGAAAAATGACAAGAGTGGAAGACATCATGATCAGAGTTAAATCCCTGAAATGGCAATGGGCTGGACATACTGCCAGAAGGACAGATCACCGATGGACAGCCGAAATTTTAGATTGGATTCCAAGGGACAGGAAAAGACCCAGAAGAAGACCACATGGGAGAGGGGTGGATGAAATTCGAAAGTATGCAGGGGTGACATGGAGGAGACTGGCACAAGACAGACCGTTGTGGAGGAAACTTGGGGAGACCTTCGTCCAGCAGTGGATTGATAATGGTTGACAATGATGATGATGATGATATATAAAATTACATGTTGCCTACTCTGACCGTAAGCCATTCGCTCGCTTTTTTTTTCTCACACAAACTCTCTCTTGGGGTGAATGTGATCCCAAAGCAATTTCTTTTTTTTATCGGGAATTGTGGTATTGATTTATATGAAATAAACACGATGTAATACAATACATTGTTTATTAATATAATTAGGTATTCAAAATATTACCTGTTACTAAATAAACAAGGATAGAGGCAGGGTCGGCTGGACCATAGGGGCAACCGGGCCGGTCGTCCCGGGCCTCGCGCCGTTAAGGGACCCCGCAGTTTAAGAGAAAAAACTTAGTTAGAATGTTTTACAATTATTATTTTTTGTGTGCAAGTTTTCGGGTGCGAGGCCCTTAAAAAGATGCTTCTTTTTTTTAAGTTTTTTGTTTGTTTGTTTCCAGTCCCCTGGTTTTCGAATAGGTTATCGCCCTTCGCCGTACAAATACGGAGATCTGTAGATTTCAAGTGATTATAATAACGACCTTGATATTTTTCGAATTCATGAAATCGCAAATTTAATTTCAGCATTTTGTGGCCCTTGTTTTTATATATTTAACAATTTGCGTGCAAACCAGATAATTAAATTTAAATAAAATAAAAAAGAACAATATCAAAGTTGGTTTCGGGCTACACATGGAGGCCATTTATTCAGTGACCTTAAAAACATTATTAGAAATTAAAAAAAAAAATCATATATGAGCGCGTATAAAAGTTTAAAAAGTCACTAATTTGTCAGTTACTCCATTTTGCATTAAATGTCAATCACTAAAACATGTATCAGGAGAAAAAAATTATTTATACGAATTTATTATTTATTATTTTTACACTAAAATATTCGCAATTCAAAAATTTTCGCTACGCACGTAGCTTTTTGTCATTTTGTGAGGCAGTTTTTATACAATAAGTAAAAATATAACCTCAACCCCATCTCCTCGGAAAGGAAATCGTAGATTTTAACAGTTTTTACTCTCTCTCTCTGAACTTTCAATGCATATTCTGGTCTTTTTCTTGAGCTTAAAGCAAATGCTTCTTTGAGATAATCATTTTGTCTTTACGATAGTTTTCGTTTTGAAGTACTACAGAGGTGAAGCACATGTCAAAAAGGAAAAGTTACGGAGATAAATTCCGTCGGTGTACCTTATCGGCAAAGCATTCAGCTACGGAGCCCAGAGGGATGCGAATTCGTCGCCGTCACAGACAAATTTGTGGGGTTCACATCCTGTGTATTCTTTACGGACATCTTTCTCGTAACGACTTTATTAAAATATGAGATTTATTTCCTAGTGCAAGCAATTGCTCCGGGGCCTTGCAATGAAATTTCGCCCTGGGCCTCGCAAAAGCTCCATCCGGCCCTGGATAGCTGTATAGTTATAAGATAAGAAGAATTCTGCGACTGTTCTCGGTAGCTGGCTTCCATGCGTACATTGCAACTCACTACTTGTTTCCGAAATTGCGGCAAAACTCCTATGAAAATATCTTGAAAAAAAAATTAATTAATTTAGACATTTCTGCACAACTTTCCCTCTGAAAGAATGTCTTTGACCAAGAAATAAAAACAAAATTCTAACAGTAACTTTTTGATGTTACTAATGAAAATCAGTAAACAAATATTAAAATTGGCCATTTATTTGTATATGATCGGGAACTACAGCTACAATATTTTAGATGACGCCAGGCAAAAACTACTAATTAATAGGCGGCTGTAATAACCCTTATAGCATACCGGGCAACCCCTGGGCGGTTGCCCGGTATGCTCGTACCTGGGGCCGCCACTGCAACTAGGTTTTATGGGTATTTTAATAACTCAAAGGCTGTGGAACCAACAGGTATTTTTCGTAAAACCATAATTTTTGTACTTAATTGCATAAAACACAAATGTACACGTTGTAATTAAAATGATTACCCTAGT